>JBAMCJ010005733.1:0-600000 GCA_037075205.1 Drosophila prostipennis | reverse complement strand
GCAGCCAACCCCCCATTTTCCCAGCCATTTGCACACCCCCTCTGCACCCCCCCTCTATTGCCATCTCCGTTCCGCTCGACTCATTTCCATTCCATTCTGACTTGTTGCGCACTCGGCTCCGCTTTCCTTTTCCTTTTCCCAGCAGACATCGAGACGCCGTCGCCGTGCACTTGCAGAAAAAAATGTAGAGGGGTGGTGGCGGAAAATGAGGTGGCGGAAAACTGCTGCACTGATTTTTGTCGCGTTGTAATTGCACACACACAAACACACACAGGGCTAATGGTTCAATGCACATGTTTGAAAACAGTTTACGGCCAGTTGGGGCTGCCTAATGCGATTAAACGGCAAAGTAGCGTCATTACTTTAATGCAAAGAGCCACAATAAAGCATAGAAACTGCTTTGGCCTGTAATAATCGAATAGTTGATGCCTTTTCCAACCGATTTTTAGCTTTGAAGAATCTCTAGACATTTAAATTGACTTGTAAAAATGTCTAAAAGTGGGCAATAATATATTTTCATTGGGAAAATACTAATAAACAAATATAAATTGTTTAAAGCATTTAAAGCCGCTATTAAGAAACGTTTATTAAAACTCTAGAGAGAATTAAAACAATTTAAACGGGTTTTGTAAACATTTCCATACGATTCTTATGAGCACATAATCTCTAGGGGTTTCAATTCAATTACAAAAGTGTCTAAAAGTAGGCAACGATATATTTTCTAAGAAATATTCCATATAAGTCTGGAGGAACATTGGAAAAATACTAAAAATCAAATGCAAAGCATACTTTCAGGTGCGTTTAAAAAGTTTCTTAAAACTCTAGAGATTACTCAAGCATTTTAAACGGTTTTTGTAAATTTTAAAAATTTGTAATACCAAAAATTTACAAAAAATGTATATGTGTATATAAATGATTAAAAAATTTGCAATCTTAAGTAATATAAATAATAATAGAGTACAAGTTTTGCATATTTGCTGTAGAAACCTCAAGTGCTTCTCTCTTAAACGAACACAAATTTTAATATCGTTGTGCTTTTGCTGTTTACAAGGATTGCCGTTAAATATTTAATGCATTTTACAAACTGCATGTCAAATTAGTTTCCCGGGGCTGTAATGGTCTTAGAAATGCTGTGGCTTATTCCGTAATTATTCCCCCAAAAACCCCACCGTAGTATGATAATTGCCCAACGGCTTGGGCCAGCAACTCGACTTTGGCTTCCGTTTAATTTGAGCCAGAATTTGACAGTTATTGGACAGTTGAGCGAGGGCCAAAAGGGGAGAGGAGTTGGGTTGGGTTGGTAAACGAGAAACTGCAGCTTCTGATAGTTTGCCGCTTGAGGTTAGACAAGGACACACAGCCGTTGGCAGTTGGCAGTGACCTTGACACACACACACACACTCACTCACACAACGTTAATCCGATACTCTAGCAATTACATTCCACATGTGCCAGTCTCTGTCGTCCTTCATTTGGGCAATCCATCAAAAATTCCTTTGTCTTTCCGGGTGTTTTTTTTTCGTTTTTTTTTGGTTCTTCACATTTTTCTCTTTTTTATTTGCATTTTTTTTGTTTTTTTACGAGCAGTGTATCAACTAACGCTTCGCTCCGACTGTCACATGAAAGCAAAGCAAAGTCGAAAAAAAAGTTTCACAAAAAAAAAAACGTGGGGAAAATGCGAGCCGAGGATAAGGCAAAAGTGGAGGAAGTGGAAGTGGCAGTAGAACAGAAAAGTTGGCAAAGCAACAAGCTGCGATGGCGACGATGAGAGAGACACTCACACGCACAGGTACACAGTGAAAAAGATGTGATAAATATTTCCGAATTTATGATATTTTTTTAGATTTATATGTCCAGCCCTTCTGGGTTATCTTAGCTACTTGCCGTTTTTTTGGGCAATACTTATATATTTGTTTAGATTAGATTAGATTTTAGTTCATATTTTTATAATTTAATATTAAAAGGTTGTTAAGAATACCTAAAAAATAGTATTGTAAAGTATTAAAAAGGAAAATATGAACAAATCAAATTTTTTATGATAAGTAGGTATTTAAAGTTATATTTTTGTGTGCATCACTCATCCGCCCTGTGGCCCTTTTTCTGGTCTGTCTCTTTTGTGTGGAGATTTCTTTTCCTTTTTTTCCCTCCCTTTTTTTTGCCAGCTTCCTTGGACGACAGCGGCCTGTTGCGCCTTTTGCGTGTTGCTTACAGTTAGTACTTTCTGCCGCCTTTCTCCACTTTCTCCTTGGCTTTCAACCCCCCACCCCTCCCGCTCCTCCACTCAATCAACAATGGGCATGCCAAAATGTCTCGTTCTGCCTTTTTAACAAGGCAACTGACGCCGCTTTTTCCTTTGCTTGCTCCCCACACACACACACGCACACCTTTTTTGTGTGCCTTACCCTCGAGCAACGTTTTATCAAAAAAAAAAAAGGAGGAATAATGGAAAATGAGTAGAGCCTCGCAAAAAACACTGTGTCTCTCTCTCTGTGTGCTCCTGTTTGCCGCTGTGGCAACAATTTATGAAATAACTTTGGCAATGTCGCTGCCTCGTCACACACACATAGACAAACCTACGCACACACCTACCCATACAGTCACATAAGCAGATACACCGATACACAGATATACAGATACACAGGCAATGAGAAATAGAAACTCGCGTAACAGATACACAAACTCAACCAAACTCAACTTAACTGTAACTGAGTGTATAAGCAATACAAAGAGGAGAGGAAGAGGAAGAGGAAGAGGAAGAGGAGGAGGAGGAGGAAGAGGAGAGTGGTAAGAAGAAGCAGCAACAGCAGTCAGCTGCGAGCTTAAAAAAAAAAGAAAGTAGAAGAAGAATTGTAAGAGAAAAGAACGCAAGTGTAACACAAGTGAAGACGGAAATTGCGGCCCAAGGGGTGAGTTTTCAAGAGGGTTTCTCCAGGGGAGGGGGTGGTTGGACGTATCGAATCGAAGGCAAAAGGGGAGGCGCACAAGGAAACCTTCTCCTTTATCACGATGCGACTTCAGTGGCGTTCCTACTTAAGTAACATTCCACGTTTCCTGGGGTACACTCACCCCCACCCCCGTATTCAGCCCCTAACCCCTTGCCACCACCCCCTTCCCCTGTTTCTCCTGTTATCTGAAAAGTTTGCATACAACGCGCAGAAAAAGATACAAGATACAAGGTATAGTGCTGGGACAATGGCATTGCGAAAAGGACGAGCAAGGACACGCCAAGGCATCCTAAATTTCGATGGTATCAGCGAGGATTCGCTTTATGGCAAGCGAGTTTTAAGAACAAATCTTTTGAGAGATTGCCCAGGAAATGTAATAGAGAGCTTGGCTCATTGAGTTATAGACTAGAAACCTTAAACTTTTTTTAGGGAATATGTTTTCTGTATATATTAGGAAAAATAACCTAAAATTACATTGTAAAAGTTAGAAACTGTTTAGTTTTCCTTAATAACAAGTGAAATAACTTAAGGTATAAGGTATAATAAAGTATTCCCGCCTTTAAAGTAATTTTTATCGGTTATCTGCCCTTTAAATCTGCCCCCCTTAACAATTACACTTTATTTAACCCGTTTCCTTTGCCGCTGCGGGTGAATTGGCCTTATAAATAGAATTCGGGGCCTATACAAAGTACCGAGTACCTATTCTCAATCAGACTGTCAGTCCCACTGGCCCAGACTTCCATTCAAGTTCAAGACACCATTTCAAATTCAAATTCCCCTACCCTTACCCTTTTTTTGGTGGGGGAGGGTATGTCTTTGGCAGTTCTTCTCCATTTCGCCTCGCTCTCGTGCAATCATCGAAATTTATAAGCAAAGTTTGGCAGTAGTGGAAAGAGGGGGGGTTTGCTTTAGAAGGGGACCCCAGCAAATGGTAAAGGCAAATATTTTTGAAAAGTTTTCCGCCCCTCGAAAGACCCGCCCCGAAAACTAAATCAACTCAAGAGGCGCCCGCGTCTCGATGATTCCCGATGATGATGATGATGATAATGATGATAAAGATGATGAGAATGAGAATGGTGGGTTGAGGTCGAGGTGGTTGGAAATGTTTTTCGGGTTAGCCTTCGAACCAAGATGATTATGATGATGGAGCCTTAGTTGGGGGGAGGGAGAATGATGATGAGCCCCCCGGCACGAAACTAAACTAAAATTCTTCGAGCAGATTTCTTTGGGCTGTTGTTGTCTGCCCTTGCAATTATTTTAAGGGATCAATAAAACAAGTTTAAAAATAGCCCCTCTACCTCTTATCTAGCTGAAAATCAGCAAAGAAGTAACGTAAAAAAATTCTGGCAACTTTAGCCCAACTTTGTTTACTCAATTAGTTTGTTGTTGCTGTTTTCCCTTTTTCGACCGCTTTTGGCCTTATTTGCTGGTTCGTTGAAGATTTTTTGTTCACCGGGCTAAAAGAAGGGGGGGAGGGGAGAACCGCACTAATTGGCTTAGAGCGACAAGCGAAAATTAACTTTTATTTTTATTTATTTTCTTTTTTTTCCCCCCTCCGACGCAAAAGAGCGAAGAGCGAAAACCGAAATAAAATGAAATACAATTTTCCATGCCCGTCAACTCGAAAAAAAAAAAGTTAACAAAAGGAGGGCGGCCAAGTGGGCGTGGTGGTGGTGGGTAAGCGAGAGAAATCGGTAAAATCAACAAAACACACGCAAGATAAACAGCCGCAGGAGGAGCACAAAGACGAGCCCAGTTTTTGGCTTCTGCGGTGGCCAGCAGCAGTGGCAGCGGAATTACGTAGCCGACCCGTTGGCCGCCTCTCCTTTGTTGCCCGCAGCTGTGAAGCTCCGAAGCTCCATGCTCCACGCTCCACACACAAGTGGCACTTGAACAAGCCGCTCGGAGCCGCCCCCCCCCCGCCCCCTTTTACCGCTTGTTTGGTCTGTCAAATTTATGTTGGCTAAATTGCAATATCAATAAGCTGGAGAGGAGAGTGAAGGAGGTCGAGGGACGCAGGGCGAAGCTCTGGGCAACGGCATGGAAAATTGCAGGAAAGTTGAACGAAATGGTAACGAAATGGAAAGTTTGCCGATCTGAGGTGGAGTCTTTGGGCGCTTAAAGAATCAAGCAGCTAATCTTCGGCCCAAATGGGTGTATAAATTTCTTTATAACATCGGGGCATTATTTGAAATTTAATGGCAACTACTAGACCGCAAAGGCAATGAAATAAAAAAGATTGGCCATATCAAAGCCAACAAACTATAAATGGGGCATATGATTTAGTTGGGTAAACGAGGTATTGAAGATTTTATGATTTCTTGCTAAAAAGACATTTTTTAATTCCTTTTTGTTAAAGTGTAAACGCAATTTTTTTTTTGTTTAGTAATACCTACCGAAATGTAGAACAAATTTTTTAAATCGGAACGCTCACTAAAAAGTTATGAGCAAATAAATAATGCAGTCTCCGCTAGGTGGCGCCACTTCAAGCGACTGACTGCTTTGCATCCTGAATATCTCTATCTCTCTCACACTTATTTAGCTAAGTAAGGGGTATTTTTGGGTTTAAAGTTTAAACAAAATAAATTCTATTAATTTAATTCTAATAAATCGCCAGGTTTAAATGTTTTTGGAAAATTACACATACTAAACACTTTAATGTAAAATACCTCCCCCCTTGAAATGCCGATGGCTTCAATTATTTTTCGGTAAGCCAAGCTAAGATGCCAGGAAGCCTCTACGCTTTCTAGTGCTCCTTTTCGATTTCTTTCCTTCTATTTTTTTTCCTTCGTTTGGTTAATCTTCACGGGGAAGCCTGCTATGTGAGCCTTTCATCCGAGCTCCGTTTTGCACCGATAGAAGAAGTATCGATTTGTTTGCGCTATTTTCGGTACGCCTGGCATCCGGAGCGTATGCGTGATATGTGAGCCAGTCAGTGGAGCGGCAAGGGCGAGTGCGAGTGGAAAACAAGTTAGTGCACATCTCCTCCTTGGCTCCAATCCATTGCCTACTTATCGGCGCTGAAAGTTGATGACTTGAACGAGTGAACGAGAGAGTTTTCCCCTTCGGTGAAGCTGGTGTGCAACTATCCATCAATATTTGTACACGTGCATGGGCGTCGAAAGGAGGGGGGGGTTTCCAATTATGTGTCTCGGTGTCCCGGTGTCCTTTTGGTCCTCCCTGCCACTCGGCAAGTCACTTGAGAGCGGAAGGGTAGTCGATGTCGATTCTCTGTGATTGCCTCTTGGCGCCCAACAAGTGGCAGGGAAAATGTTGCAATCTGTTTTGAGGGTGAGATTCCTTTGCAGTTGCTAGTTGCAGGGGCGTAGTCGGGTGAAATCCTATGGAAAATATGCTTTTCAAACATTCAAACATTCAAACAAAAAAAGCGTCTTAAATCGCCCTTGGTTTTAGAAAATCGCCTATGAATTTGCTTTGCTAGCGATTTTGTCTATATTAAAGAAAGTAGGTTGTAAAAAACAATGGGGTTTCTTCTAAAAAACCAGAAAAAAAAGTCTTATGGGTTACAATTTAAAAATAAAGGTTTTATAAAAAGTGTAAAAAAGGGAATCTGTTCAAATGAGGTTACACTTCTTATTTTTTAGGAAAATATTTACAAACAGACAAAATTTTCTGAATGTTAGAGAAATCTTCAAACATTTTTTTTTGATTTTTTAGAAAATCAATATCTTTATTATGTAGGAATTTTTCTAATGTTAATGGCGATTTATTTTTATTTGTATAAAAGTTTAGTCTTTTTTTCTAAAATTACTGGCGATTTTAACCCTCAAATATAAAAAGGAAGATTAGAAAAAAACAGTATAATTTAGAAAAAAAAGGATTGTTATGTAAAAATCGTTCAATAGAGAATTTTAGAAAATTGGTTCTGTTTATAGAAATTTTCTTCTAAAGCACAGAAAATTTTTTTTTTTTATATTTAAGAAAAATAATTTTTTGAGTGAAGGTATGGTACTGAAAAACAGCCCCCCTCAACTAAATCCTGACTACGCCACTGGCTAGTTTTGTGCTTTCTTGGCTTTCTGCCTGCTACGTTCCGTATTTTCAGGGGTCACGAGGGCCTGTATTCCCCTTAATAAGCTTAAACGGATTTACGTAATTATCCAGCTGAGAAACACGGGGAAAAACAGCAGAGATTTCAACTCGCTTTTTGCGCTCGAATCGACATTGCAACAGTCGAGGCGATGTCCTTGCCGCACACGCATTTGGGTCAAGGACTCGGCTGCAGCTGCGTTTTGTGCCATTTTCCGCAGTTGCCGCCTTACCAATGCCAAACATCAAATTGGCATCAAGATCAAGGTCGCTTTCGCCGAAGGAGAAGGAGAAGGAGAAGGAGGAATGGGATTATAACAACCCCTAGCACCAAACCCAATTTCCCAATTTATTTCGAGGGCTTAGACCCTGGGGTTGGCTTATCTGTTGGGAACCAGTCATCACCCTTATATCTCAACCCCTGGGTTCTTTATCCCCCCCCTCACATACACCTGCTACCCGCTTTTCCCGAAACAGAAACTTCGCCTTAATGGTCGTTTAATGGCCAAGCGCGGCTCTCTTGGCGCTCGGTTAATTGTGCGATTTTTGGCCAGTTTATGTCCAACCAACGCTTTTTAATGTGGCCTAAAGCGCTGCCAGTTGTGTGCTGTGCTTTTATTGATGGCTTCGGGCCTTGGCAGCCGCGATGGCTATGGTGGCCACATGTAATGGCCGTGTTTTTGTGGGGCCCTTAAAAGTTATGCGTCTGTGCGGGCAGTTTTCCCCATTTTTCCCCCAATTTTCCCCCCGTCAGTTTGTCAATTTGTCAGGCTGTCAGGTTTGGGCCAAGTCAAGATGCTGCTGGTGTTTCGGGAGTTTTTGGCCCAAGTGCTGATTAGAACTTTGGCTATGGCAACTATTTTCTGGGTTAGTCAAATGGCATGGCATTTATATGTGTATGTATATTTTATAAGGACTGTAATCACCTTGAATAAATCTTGAAGTTTTAGCCCCCAGCGTTTTGGGCTATCTTAATTTGGTTTAAATACAGTGTTTTCCTGAAGTTAAAGTTGCTTTAATTAGCCTTTATAGATCTAGAAATAGAGTATTTAATTCTTCGCTCTTCTGGTTTCGGTTCGCTCTTAATTTGATTTCTTGGGATTAAGCGGCTTTCCAATGCTTAATGTGGCCATAATTCCTTGTTAAGGGCATAAGCAGGGCTTCTGATCTTTGAGTTGCCATTAAAACTCGGGGGTTCTATCGTCTCTAGTTTTTGCTTAATTAAAGATTGCGACCTACTGGTGTTTTTTCCTATTTGGAGACAAACTAGAGGTTGAAAAAATATCCACAGTTTTCTATTTCTCGATATTTAATTTGTGTTCTGCCTTTAAAACATAGATATTACCGAACCGATATTGTCAAAATATCGAAAATATCGATAATTTTCAAGCTCTACTCCCAACCCTCCATTTTGAAACAGCTGCTCAAGTTCAAAACATCGATATTACCGAACCGATATTGTCAAAATATCGAAAATATCGATAATTGTCAAGCTCTATCCCCCACCCCTCCGCACCTTTCACCCACAAGCCGCTGAAACAGCTGCTCAAGTTGCCACGCCAATCAAAGGCTCAGTTATTCAATTGGTTTAATGAAACGTTAATTGTGCGATTTTCACACGCTCTGTTTACACAAAACGCCCCTCCTCCTCCTCCTCCTCGTACCGCCCATCATTTGCATTCGATGCCCAGCCTAATCGCTGACATTTATCGATAAGTGCATAATTAACTATCAATAACTATTTGGCCATTTCCTTCCTCTCTCTCTTTCGCTTTTATGTTGGAGTGGCCCTAATTCAAAATCACTTAAAATATTTTCGTTTATACAAATGCAGTTAGAGCGGGATGGAGAGATAGAGATAGTGAAAAGTGAGAGAGACAGAGACAGGAAAAGAGAGAAAGAGAGAAAGAGACAGAGACAGAGACAGAGCCAGGGAAACCAAACACATGTGTGTGCGTGTCTGAGTGAGTTTTGCTTACATAATAGACACTTTATTACCATTAACTTAATTTACATTTTATACAAATGCGGCGCGAGTAAAGTGGTGGGGGAGGGGGAGGGGGTGGTCGAGGGGTTGATGGCGTTGAAAGGGTAAAGCATACGTGGGTTTTGTGCCAGTGTGTGTGAGAGCTTTTGTGGTCTTTCCACAGTGCGTAGTTGTGTGCGATTTGGGTCTGCATTTGGCACACACACATCCAAACTCAAACTGAACCCACACACCCCCAAAAAAGGAGAGTCGCAAAAAAAAGGTCCGAGGACCGGGAGGCTGGGTAGTCGACCGTGAGTGATACCCTGTATACTCCTCACAGAAACAGACGTGGTTTTCCAAAATGAGTAAAACCCTTTATAACCCCTTAATTAATTAATAAAATTTTTAAAAAATCGGATCACTATATCATATAACTGCCAATACAGCTAAAATATAATATAAAAACGAGTTCACTAAGGTATGACAATCTATATTTTGATCAATATTTCCTTTGTTTTTTTTTAAATTTGGGATTTCAACTTTTGACAAAAATAGGAATTTTTCTTTTGGCTTTTTTGCTATAACTTGTCCAAAAATTGTCCTACACTAAAAATACATACTGTTTTGAACAAATAACAAAATACTTATTAAATCCATGACACTTTCCGTGTGATTCTGAAAAACTAAAATTTTCGATAATTTCAATTTTGTTTATAAGGGGGTACATCATGATTTTTTGCAAAAAATTGACAAAAATTAAAATGTCCAGGTTTAAATGCCAATCGATTGGAAATTTAATAACGAGCCCAGAAAGGTATGACATTCCATATTTGGATTAATATTTTTATTGTTTCGGCCAAAAAACCAAATTTTTTTTTTGGGATTTGGGTTTTTGGCAAAAATATGATTTTTTTTTGTTTATTTTGCTGTAACTTGGCCAAAAATGGTCCTACACCAAAAATACATACTGTTTTGAACAGATAACAAAATAATTATTAAATCCATGACACTTTCCGTGTGATTCTAAAAAATAAAATTTTCGAAAATTTTAATTTTTTTTATAAGGGGGTACATCATGATTTTTTGCAAAAAATTGCTATAACTTGGTCAAAAATTGTCCTACACCAAAAATACATACTGTTTTGAACAGATAACCAAATAATAAAAAAATCCATTACAGTTTCCGGGTGATCTTGAAGAAATACAATTTTTTGCCCATTTTCAATTTTTTTTATAAGGGGTACATTATGATTTTTTGCGAAAAATGCCAAAAAAATAAAATGTCCAGTTTTAAATGCCAATCGATTGGAAATGTAATAACGAGATCAGAAAGGTATGATAATCCATATTTGGATCAATATTTCCATTTTTTTGCCAAAAAACTGTTTTTTTTTTTGAAATTTGGAATTTTGGCTTTTGAAAAAAATAGGTCATGCATCAAAATTACATACTTCTTTGAACAGATTACAATATAAAAATGAAATTCGTGTTACTTTCCGTGTTATTTAGAAAAATAAAATGTCCAACCTTAAAGGTGATTGCAAATTTAAGAACGAGTTCAGAAAGGTTGATTGTTGCAACATATACGCAAGTAAATCTTAATTTAATGATTTTGTAAACGGATATGAATAATCTACAAGGGTTTATAAGCTTCGGCCGGTCAAAGCTAGCTTTCTTTCTTGTTTTAAATAAATTTGCCTTAAAGTGCTTCTTGTATTTCCCCATATTCAAACCGTTATTTCTGGTATTTCATACGCATATCGTTTGGCCGAAATATCTCTCTCGGAGATTCACTGACTTCGAAAAAGAGAGGACGAAGCAATGTGGCGACCTAACTTACGTGAGTGGAAGCGAGAAGTAAAAACTCTTTCAATTCGAAATAGAGGGAGAAAGACACATTCGAAATTCGAACTGGCCCATTGTTTACATTTCGAGCAGATCGAATTGAGGTGCCCGCATATCAAGACAAGTTTATTTTGGGTGTGCAATATTTAATCAAAGTGTTTTGATTTTCACTGACCCCCTTGAACATATACCCCACATTTTACTAAAGTAGCACTTAAAGGGTATCCAAATCGCTGTGATCCCATTCTGGGATAAATTCAATTTGCGATTACTCCGCCCGTCGTCGTTGTCGCCATCGCCATCGCCATCGCTGTTGCTGTTCATTGTTGGCTGACTGCTCGCCAAATCTCTTAATGAGTGTGAATTTATGATTACATGCATTTAATGTGCCCCCTTTTTTCCACCCCTCCCCCTCACTATTCCCCAGCGTGCCGCCCCCTTTGGGCCATCCAGCTTATGGCATGCAAATTGAGACACTCGCCGCGTTTTTTGGGGTGGTTTTGGGGTGGCCCAGAACCCAGAACCCAGAAGGCCGTGGGCACTGCTATGTGCTGTGCACAAGGACATTCACTTGCTCCTCTGCTCCTGCTGGCTTTCGGCTTTTCGGCAGCCTCCACAGCGATGATTCTGTCAATTTGAGTAAATCTTTTTTAATGGATCGCAAAAATTAATCGTGTGGAATATTTTGTGTTTTTTTTTCCTGTTTTTTAACTCTGCTCTCTGCTCACAATTTCTCCACTCGCCACTCGTGTGTGCATGTATAAACTGCCACTTAAGTTATTTGTCAAGCGGAAATCGATTTTAGTTTTTCAATTTTTCCAGAGTGCGCTGCCAAAGGGAAAAGGGGATGGAAGGGGTGAAAGCTGCTGGGGAGCCATTTTTATTTGATTTTATTGCGCAGCATAATAAATAAATTAATATACTTACATGTGTGCGTGCGTGTGCGTGCGTGCGTGTGTGTCGAAGCAATTTACAATTCATTATTTTGCCATTCTCAATTTCAATTTTTGCACACCAACACACACACGAGCGCGACTGTCATCATAATGTTTCATTTTTGCACCCCCTATTTCAAGTGGGGTGTCCACCCCAAGGGGCGTCTATCCTCCAGGGGAGGGGGGGAGAGGTTCTATAAGGGAGGAGGATGACTGTAGGATGGGGAATGCCTCTGGGCAGCCCCAAGGCTCCAAGCTAATGAAAGCAAGCGAGACGAGGAATGAGTTCAAGTGGAATTTATGTCCACTTGGGGCCACTGCCAAGTGCACAGAGAGCACTGAAAAATAGTAGAAGGGAGGTTTTAAGGGTGGTTCAAGGGGTGGCACTTTCATAATGTCCGACAATCGTTACACATTTTTGTTTTAATTGCAAAATGCAGGCCAAGTATTTCTCGCTGGCATAACTTTTGTCACAACAATTTCGACTTTTCCAAATAAAAGCCAGTTTCCGGCAAAAAAAACAGGAAGGATAACCAAAAACATATGAAATACATTTTAAATAAAGGCAATACGCTATTCAAGGAATGTTTATGGATATGTCATTGAAATAAACACAGTTTTCAAAAAAGCATACAATTGTTGGCTAAATTATTTTGCAAGGCTAAAAAAAGGAACATGTGATGTTGTTGAAACATATTAGGTACTAACTTTAGAACAAATATTTAAGTAGGACTTTATCTGCACTTTTAACAAACATTTAAATTGAAAATATAATAGCAAGCTTATGATTTTGTTTAAATATATACAAAATGAAGATTAAATGTTGGTTGTTTTGTTGACACTTTTAACTAAAACTTAAATTGAAAATATAATAAAAACTTATTTTGGTTCAAATATACCATATTAAATACCACCATAAAATTAAAGGTTTAAGTTAGAATACTTGACACTTTTAACAAAAATATAAATGTGGTTAAAATATATTAAATACTGCCTAAAAATTTAAAAGTTGAAAAAAAAATATTTTAAATATCTATTAAAAACAAAAATAAAATAAAAACGATTTTCTACACTTTTAAGAGAATATTAAAAAAAAATCCCTTTTAATTTATTCATAGTTAGCTGACTTTTCGACAAAAATGTATGATTAATGCCAGATAAAATACGTAACGTCAGGCATTTAATTTTAAAGAATTTATTTTAAGCCCAATATTTAAGGTGCTTTGAGAGATTAAATCATGTTGTGGCTTCTTAATTGGTTTTTCCGAGAATACTTTTGTCTCATTTTTTTGTACCATGTTTCAAACTTATCACTCTGGACATAAAATTAAGTGCTCAAGTTTTTGGGCGAAATTAAAGCGATCTTCTGGCTTCTTTTCTTCGTTTCGTGTCCCCCGGGGGTAAACTTTGTGCTTTTGCCATGGGCCAGGCAGCAACTATCGATTGGGCTCCTCTCATTTCTTATTAATGCCACAGAGCCGAAAATTCTTTCGCAAAATTAATAACAATAATCGTGAGAGTTGGGCAAGGGCAGCAAATCAAATTGAGTAAACTTGCGGTCTCTGGGGGGGTTGGTTGGAGGGGTTGGGGGTAGGGGGTTGGAAACCACAGAATGTATAGACTTTGCTTTCGCTTTGTAGCTGGGTTATTTTCAGTTTTTTTCCATCTTTTTTTGAATTTTTTTCTGCGCTTCAGCCCCAGCTCCGTTTGGTTGTTTGCATTCTGCCATAAATCATTAAAAGCACATCAAGTAGGAGTCGAGGGGGGATTTGAGGGGGAGGCTGGGCCATGAAGGCCATGGCCATGGTGAAATGGGAGTGAAATGGGAGTGAAAGCGGGGCGGAGCCTCTCCAAGGACCAAGTCGAGCAATATTCAACAATTTATTTATGTTTACGCACCACAAACAATTGAGAGTGTGCTGGAAAACGCTTTCTCCTCCTTTGCCACCCCCTCCCCAATGGCTGTTTGAGTTGGTCAGGGGCGAAATGCTTTAGAGGGATGTCCTCGCTTCGAGACAGAGGACATTTTCTATTATTATTTATTTGTTTTGCTTACACGGAAAAAGTTTATGCGACACGGAGGTCAATATTATACAAAGGTAAATACGTTATTTGCCATATTAAATGTTTCAATTTGATGAAGTGCATTGAGGGCAGGCTTTCCATATAGCTTTTGAGTTTGTTTTAATTGTATTATTATTATTTATTTTTTTTGGAAATTCCATTGAACCAAAACAAGGTTCACTCTAAAAGCTCATAAATAAACCAAAGTAGAGACTTAATTATGGGATTTTATGTGGGCATTTGCACAACAATAATTGTATTGATTGCCGGCCCAAAGTTTTCCACTCGAACTTTAAACTTTTGAACGTTGGATCAAAGGAAAATATATAGGAGAGAGGATGGATAATCGGCTACGCTATTGAGGGGATTTCCCAGTAAATGTTTAATTAGACAAACAAATCAAATCCAAAGGCGCAGCGCAGCCACATCCGCAGCCGCAGCTGATGAGCCGGAAGCCGTCAACCCCCTTTCCCTTTCCGTTTCCGCTTCCGGTTTCTGGTTTCTGCTGCCTGCGTACCAGGTGGTTAGCTGCATTAATTGCGGGACAATTCTGTTAAATAAACAATTAATTAATGGCAATGGGGAGTGACCGGGCATTATGAATGATAAATCATGCATGTTTCTCTGCTGATTATTTCCCAATGATTCTATGAATACTTAATCCCCCGTGTGTGAGTGCGAAAGCGAATGTCCTGTGCTCAGCCTTTTGTTTTCGCCTCCTGGGTAATTTCGTTTCGTGTTCATTTGCCCGTTGCAATCGCAAAAAAACAGCGAATACAGACAAATAATAAGTGCACAAAAAAAAGGTTTAACAAATTGCGGGCCCTTTTACACAACCGTTTGTTGAGTTGTGTCCGTTCGACTGCCCTAATTATATGATGGACGTTGATGCACTACGAGAAGTACAAACAAGTGGCCCAACGACACCAAGCACGTGCTTGTTACGCGCGGGGCCCTTTTATAAATTTGGGCAAAAATGCGAGTTCGCGAGGAAGAATACATAAAACCAATAAAGACGGGACAAATAATGAAAAAAAACATGCAGTTAGGAGTGAAGCAAATGAGTTAAAATGTTAGTTTTTAATACTGGGATAGAAGTTGATGTGCAAATTAAATGATAAAGAACGTTATAGTTATTACATAGAACGCGAAAGGGCTCGTGCAGACCAAAATTTGATGTACATCGAGGTAAATTTAGAGGATGATAATTACGTGTTAGTCTAACGGGAACATTAAAAGTTAGGCGGCTAACAAGTTCTACAGAATCAATATCACCTCTTATAAGATTATGCATAAAAATAGTACCAAGCATTTTTCTACGATTTGCAAGTGTCGGTAAATTAAGCAATAATAATCTACTCTGGTAGGAAGGTAGCCTTACGTTTTGATCCCAGTTCAAACTACGAAGGGCAAAAAGGAGAAATTTTTTTTGTACCGACTCTATACGGTCAATGTGGACTTGGTATTGTGGGCTCCAAACCGAAGAACAATATTCCAATATAGGACGGACAAGGGAGGTAAATAATAATTTGGTTATATAAGGGTCATCAAATTCTTTTGACCAACGCTTTATAAACCCAAGAACACTCATTGCTTTATTGACTGTCGACATTATGTGGCAGTCAAATTTAAGCTTCGGGTCCAGAAGAACGCCTAAATCATTTACTGAATATATACGGTCAAGTGGCAAATTCTGAAGCGAATAACTTATAAAGGTAGGGGTAACCCTATAAAAGGTCATTACGTTGCATTTTAGGCAGTTCAAATTTAAGAGGTTATACTCACACCATACTTGAAAATGATCAATGTCTGATTGTAAGCCAAAACCAGACTCTATATTATTATATGTCAAACAAAGCTTAACATCATCAGCATACATTAGTACACGAGAATGTGTTACAATAGAGGGAAGATCGTTAATAAACAAAGTGAACAGCAAAGGGCCCAAATGACTACCCTGAGGTACTCCAGATGTCACATGGATCGTTTTTGAAACAGCGTTCTTAAATATAACCCTCTGAGTCCTCCCATTCAAATAGCTTGAAATCCAAGTTAATAGATTACATGGAAACCCAAGCAAATCTAATTTGAATAAAAGAAGAGAGTGGTTAACAGAGTCAAAGGCTTTACTGAAATCTGTATATACAACGTCAGTCTGCATTTTATTGTTAAATCCATTTATTACAATTGATGACAATTCAAGTAGGTTGGTGGTAGTCGATCTTCGCTTAACAAAACCGTGCTGACACGGTGATATTAGCGAGGAACATAAATGTTGCAAATGAGAAGTGATAATACGTTCAAAGGCTTTTGGAATAGCCGACAATTTAGAAATACCTCTATAATTCTGGGCATCCGCCTTCGCACCCTTTTTGTGAAGTGGAATAATAAAAGAATCCTTCCAGATAGTTGGAAAAACTGATGATGAAATAGACAATTGAAAAAGTTTAAGAATAGGTTTGCAGATGGTTGATGCACAAAACTTAAGCACACACCCTGGAAGTCCATCAGGACCGGGAGAATAAGTTGGCGTTGTTGATGTTAAATCTCTTAAGAGAGAACTTTCGGTAATTATAGGGGAAAAAATACAATTTGCCCTATTTAAGGGATTACGGTAATTTGATTCTGACCATGAAGAAGAGCTATAAGTAGTTTGGAAAAAGTCAGAGAATAAATCAGCAATTTCAGAGTCAGTCGATGCCTCCATTGAATTAAATCGAACCGATGAAGGCAAAGCTGATGACTTACGCTTTGCGTTGACAAAGTTATAAAACTGCTTCGGGTCATTTGAAAATTCAAATTTACAGCGATCTAAATACATAGAATAGCAATGACTGTTAAGAACGTTAAAATCAGATCGAGCCACCACATATTTCGAAAAATCGGATGGCCTACCCGATTTTTTATACTTTTTATAAGTGTTTGATTTAAGATTTTTAAGTCGTTGAAGCGCATTTGTAAACCAAGGGGGCCTGTTTGGCTTTGGAGGAAGCCTATCAGGAACGCATTCATTAAAAAAAGTGTTTAGAACGCTATAGAACAGTTCAGTGGCACTTTCGATGTCCATACAGTTATAAAATTCTGTCCAATTATATTGAGAAATCATTAAATTAAGTTTACTAAAGTCACATTTACGAAAGCTTCTCATTTTAGTTGGAGAGACTAAAGGAGAGAGGGTATCAACGTAGGGGAGGCAAATTGTCAATTCCATAGTTGGATGGTATCGGTCTTCTGGTACCACAAGAGCGTCAATTCTAGATACCGTGACTTCAGACGGCTCTGAAGAAAACACAAGATCTAGTTGTCTATGTAATGAATTTCGTATAAAGCTAACTTGCTGTAACGATAATTCTAAAAGGCCATCCACAAAGTCATGGGCGGATAAAGGTAGAGCGACAAGTGAGTCAGTAGGAGGGGACCAAGAAATATCCGGGAGATTAAAATCACCCAAAACAATCAAAAGGTCTCTATTAGAAAGAAAGGATAGAATAGATTTAATAGCTGCTAGATGTTGCTCATAAATTATAAGGTCAGAGCCAGGTGGAATATAGGAACATGTAATAAAGATAGACAAGGGTTGGAGGGTAACTTTCACACCAACAAATTCAATGTCACCAGGGACATGAGAGTGAATTCTCTCAGAATTTAGGGTAGAAGTAACAGCAATTAGAACGCCGCCCCTCTACGGGAAAGGCGATCAGTTCTGTAGGTATTAAAATTATTTGCAAGAACTTCAGAGTCTGTTATCTCTGGTTTCAGCCAAGTTTCTGTAAAAGCTAAGATATCGTCCGTAAATGCCGAGGAGTCAGCATAAAGCTTGGGTAGCTTCATGTTAAGTCCTCTAACATTTTGGTAAGCCAATAATAAACTATTCAGTTTTTTGGCACCGTGGAAGGCCTATTATTTGTTCTCGGTTTATTAGGAACAAATTCTTTTATAACCAGATCATCATTAAGCCAGAAGCTTTCAGAAAGCAGTTCTTTAAACACATCAGGCGGAGCAAAAATTTTGAAAGACGATATCCTACGGGCGTATGAAAATCGAAATTGTTCAACCGCAATATCCTCGGATGGGAATTTTTCACGAATGAATTCCAAAACATCCTCAGATGTGGTATCAGGCGTAAATCTTGAAACAAATAGTTGCTTCCTATGTGGAACAACTGAGAGTTTCTTACGCCCCCCAGCAGCAGTCTGAACCTCACTCAGCTGAGAGCCAGAAGCGGCACCTACTGTACGTCTGGGTACAACTGAGAGATTTTTACGCCCCCCAGCAGCAGCCTGAACCTCATTCGGCTGAGCGACAGAAACGGCGCCCACTGTACCTATGGGTATGGTCGGCAGCGGATTGGTTGATTCCGCCGGATCTGGAGCCTGACTTTCAGATACAGGGGCTACAGGGACAGGGACTACACCTGAACTAGCAGTATCCATTGGCACAGATGGTTCACTTACCTCTGTGTCACCAGAAACTGCAGCAGCTACCAAGTTTGGATTTAAAGTGGATTCAACACTCGCCTTTACTGTCGTTGAGCTAGCTTTTTTGCGTTTGGGCGACTCGGTTAATAATTTTTTATTATTAAATTGTTCACATACGGAATTAAATCCATCATTGAGCTGTTTAAAAACTCGTGAAAGATTACATAGGCCGTCTCGAGTCTGCCTCATAAAGCTGCTCATCTCAACTGCCAAATCCCTGCAGTGCTCACATACCCACATGAGACCAATCCGCATTTCAATAAAGTCTTTAACTCTGCCAGTAAATCCTGCACATTTAGAATGCATCATTGCTTCGCAGAGCCAACAGTAAACAAAAGGGTCATTAGATGCAGTCCTACAATTTTTCTTACTACAGATAAGAGTCATTATAAGAAAAATATGTTTGAGAACAAAGAGAATAAAATAAAAAGTATATAAAAGTATAAAAAAATACCTCAAGTAAATTTGGCACTGGGATCAAATTCCAAAACCACAAAATCACAAAAACACAAAAAGTATAAGAGCGCGAGATCGCGAATTAAATCGAAAGAGAGCGCGAGAGAAAAGTCTTCTATCGACTGAGCGTGGCTTGTGGGGCACCAAAACAACTCAACGCACGAACAGTTAGATGTAAAGCAAGCAAGAGAGAGAGAGACTATGAGAATAGGTCTACAAGAAATTCGGCAGGTTCAGAGAGAGTGAAATTACAGTTATAATAGAGCGGCAGAGAGAGAGAGAGTAAGAGTAAGAGAGAGAATATAAGAGCCAATTTAGAGAGTGCAAATTACACTAACAAAGCCAAGATATTAAATAAATCAAATGGAAATGTTAAAATAACTAAAACCACGTACCCGTAATCAGCGAGATCTATGAAAGTCACTAACACGATTGTTAGGCTAAAACTTTGTTAGTAAATAAACACAAAATACTTGCGGAAATAACACAATATAAAACAAAAACTCAGAGCACAATGGTAAACACAACCGTTCACAAGCGACGCTAAATCGATGATGATTATTCCCGCAAAACTTGTTTTGGACTGCCCCTCCGGGCCTCCCGCCAAATATCTGATAATTGGCGCTATTTAATAACTGCATAACTGCCGGTTGGCCGCTCTCAATTGGCGGCTAAGTGCGCGTTTAATAATGCAATATCATTTCGGCAACATGAGCCCAGTTCAATGGGGATTTCGCATACTCTATTACAACGTTTATGCGCCAGCTGTCGGCCAGATCCACAGAGATCAAATGTTGTTCGATATCTCTTATAAAAGAAAAGGTGTCTAAAAGTATGCTGTGAAAAATTACATTTGCATTTGATTCAGTACATATTGTTGCATACTTTTAGACGCATTTGTAGGTAGTTTCTTTGAAAACCTCGTGATATTATATTTCTATATCTGCTAAAATTCAACCGAAGAAAAACATTTTGTTTTTTTTTTTATAATAAACTAGTATATGGGGATGCTGGGCTTTCAAAATGCCTTTATAATCACAAAATAGGTGCTTAAAAGTATGCAACAATATATTTTCAACTCCAAATTGCTATAAATTCAATCAGGAAGACGACTATAAATTATTCACTGCATACTTTTAGATACTTATTTTAACATTTCAAAGTGATTTCAAAACTCAATTTATTTTTGTGGCTCTTTATTTTAAATATTAGTTTACCATGAATATACGACAAATAATATGCAATTCATAAATTTTTTAAAATTTAATTATTTAACTTAAACCTTTAATTAGTGCACTATTTAAACAAAATTATAAATTAAAGTTACTAAAATCGCATTAGTTGGGCAGTAAGACTTACGCATAAACGATTGTGCGTATATTTGATGTGCTTTCAGCTCGGTTCTTAATAACTTTCGCCCAACTCAGCGCACTCTGTTACTTGTCAGAAGTTTTCACTGCACTTTCACTGGCGCCCAATTTTGTGCAACATTTTCGCCACCTCTTGCCTCTCTTTCCCCCCTCGCTGTCTGTCTCACTTGCACACACGCCCGCTATTTTCCGACCCTCGCTGAATGTTTTGTTGTGCGCCATGTTATCTAAGCTAATTAGTTTTGCACATTTCGCTGATATTTCGCATCGAGGGGAAAATTGGGTCTGGAATGAAAAAAGGGGAGGGGAAAAAAATTGAAAGAGGCGCGCGGCTATTTGGTTTGGGGGATAATCATGTGGTTGCGGTTAAGTATTCCTTGCCAGCCTTTTCGTATCGCATTTTGGCCTAACTGGCTGCGGCATGCGATGTGACTACACATCGAAACCAAATTCAATTAAATGCAAAAATCCATTCAATCAAAAACTGGATGTCAAATCCGACTTTCTAAGCACCCCCCATTGTGTGTTGTGTGCGCCGTAAAACAAAGCAAAAATGCCGGGACTCTATTGGGATTAGCCTGGTAAAATATTACCCCAGAGCCTTTGTTCCCCGGAGCAGAGAGTTCTCTCTTTTGGACAATGAATGAATGCAGCTGGAGGATCTGGATGAGGATACGGATCCATTGCACACCTGTACCGTTCTGTTTTCGCTGTACCAGAACCCCCATTTACCAACTACCGAACTGCCGGCTTAGTTCCAGAATCGTTTGTGGCTTTGTTAGAGGCCAGTAAGCAGCTTACACGGCTCCTCCACTCCGCCACTCCAGCCATTTGTGCCAGCTGCATTTTAATTACCTGACAACATTTAATTAACAGCGCAGCCCGAAAGATGCTTCAAGTGCGAAGTTCGAAGTTGGCGGTACCCTTTCGGGTCCAGTATTTTACTAAATAATCTATAAATGTGTCCTTACCAATGTAATTTTTAACTCACATGCGGCTCCTAATTATTTTCGAATTAATTTGATTTTTCTAGATTTTTATGTGAATCCGTTCTGGGTGAAATTTGCTACTGACCATTTTTTATTGTTCCTATTATATTAGTTTATATAATCTTACTATGGGTTGTGACCCCAAATATTATAACATAATATAACCGCCCACTTCTTATTATTTTTCGCCAACATTTTCATTCAAATTTCTAAACATTTTTAAACAAAGCTTACTGCTGATGGGTATTTAAACTACACAGCTACAGGGTATCGAAAGCGAAAGCGAATGAAATGGACAGAGACAGACAGAAAGAAAGAAAGAGAGGGAGGGAGGTAGGGAGGTAGGGAAAAAAGCGACGAAGCATTTCGTAATACTTTTTTTCTGTGAAATTAAAATTGTATTTTAGCCATAATCTGTGCAATTCAATGAGCAACATGCGAATTCAATTGAATTCAATTTGATTCAATTGGAAGCAAAGCAAGAGCAGACAGAGCAGCAGAGCTCGGAGCTCGGAACTCGGAGCTTGGAGCATCGAAGGAGCAGGAGGAGCAAAAGCTGGCAGGACTCTTCGGTCTCGTTCAATGGCCAACGAATTTGTATGGTTCCATAAAAGAGGAAGACGGCATACACACACACACACACACAGCGACACACACCGAGATAGAGGGGGCGGTAATGGGCAGTGGGCGTAACAGTTTACAGTTTTACAGCTTGCTTTTTTCTTGCCTCGCTTTTTGGTCCTCTTTTTTCTACGCTTTTTTTTTCTTTATTTTTTTTTTTTATTTTGCACATTTTCCAGGGCAACGCAAATTTTCTAGCATTTCCACTTCGGTCCACTTGGGTTCGATTCGATTAGGAGTAAACGCCCGCCCACTGTTCATCTTGGCCTGCTGCAAATGCATTTATGTTTTAATTCGCTCAACCAACTTTGTAGGTGATGGTCCATGGGCGTAGGGGGTAGGGGTAGGGGGTTGGGGTTTGCGAGAATGGGGGCGGCTGTCATGTGCTGCAATTCAGTTAAGTTTTGATTGCTATTTTCGCTTCGCTTCCTGGCCGGCAGCTCGGCTGCTGCCACAATGTTGCCAGCGGCAGCAAATGTGTGACATTTCCTTTTTCCGCTAGTCGCGTTAATGTATTATGCAACAAAACACCCCCCACACACACATCCTTTGCAACTTTTTAGTTGTAAATTGCCGAATAACAAAGAGAGAGAAAATATGTACAAAAAAAAAAATAGTTTACAATGTTATCAAAGCTTCCCGGGGGGTTGGCAAAATCAAAATCGAAATCAAGAACCGAAAGCGGAAGCTGCGAGGAACCGTTGCACAAGCATTGCATCCCTTTGAGAGGGGGGAGTTGAGGGCTCTGTTGGCCATCAATGGCAGGGCCATGACCATGGCCATGACCAAGACCGATTCCTATTCCGATTTGGAGCCACTGGCATTCCTTGTCTATGGCCACATCCACATCCACATCCATATCCTGGGTCTCCACGGCCAAAAGGCAAAAGGAAAGGAAGGGCTGACAGAAAGGTTAGGAAGGAAGCGGAAGCTTCGCAGTTTCGAGAACATTTTCAATTGCTCATAGGAAAAGGACACATCCAGTGGCGCATCCAGGACTTTGTTGTGGGTGGTGATATCAGAACAATTTTTTTGTTGCATACTATTTGAGTACCAAAATTTCTTTCATTTTTCACCCGAGTGGGGGGTGATATATCACCCATATCACCCCCCGTGGATCCGCGCATGGACACATCATTCACTGTGTGTTCCACTGAATACCCTAAATGTCTCTTAAAACATTACTAACGATCATTAAAAGATTAAACAAAAATGTATACATATATCAAAATTATTAACATCAATTTATATGTTAAGGTGGAATTTTTAAACATTGAAAACTTTAATATAAATATATATAGGGTAAACTTTAAAAATCAAACAACAATATTGACATATATCAAAATTATTAAGATCAATTTATAGGTTAAGGAGGAATTTTGCACCATTGAAAAATTTGAAATTAATTTATATTTAGGGTAAAATTTAGAGGTTAAATTTTAGACCCCATAAAGTATATAAGTATTTCTAGCCCTGTTTCCAAGTAGTCTTTCAAAAGTAAAAATAAATAATAATAACAGATAGAATTAATATTTTCATATTAAATTAAAATTTAAAATTAAAATTTCAGCATATTTGTAAATAAAAACTATTGTATTTTATTTTTTCCTGTTCGAACATTTAGTATAGAGCTTGGACATATATCGACAAAAAATCGATATTATCGAAACGATATTGTGAAAATATCGAAAATATCGATTATTTTCAAACTTTACCCTAGTAGCCATGGCAATATGCAAAGCTAAAGGCGCCACTTCATTCCTGAATCCCTGACCACTTAATTCCCTCATCCGATGTGCCAACCAACCGTTCCTTATCCTTACCCCAAATCAAACTGGCTGGCAGGGACTCTCAGGCAGGCGGATCCCGATGCCATACTCTACGAAGTTAAAGTGGCACCGAAGCTACCACAAACGTATTTTTGAAGGGCCGGAGAGAAGGGGTGGCCATGTGTGCACTTCCGTTGCCAGGTGCAACTGCTGCCAACTGCAAGACTGCATGTCAAAGTCAGCCAAGAAAGCCGCAATCATGCTGTTCCTCTACGGAGTCCCCATCCGCACTCCACATAAGCCTGCACAAGGAGTTCTTTGACTACTTCAGCAGCTCAAGACGGAGATGATGGACTTGTGAATACCCTTTTGAAGAAAACCTAATTTCAATTGTAATTTATCAAATTTATAGGATATTTTTTCAATGCATTTTTCAAAGGTTTAAATAGGCTATTGAGTGTTTGACGCAAGAGACGTTGATGACATAATCGATATGCCCTCAAAAACATGATGACAATCTGACAGGAAAAAATGGAGAAAGTTGCACGCACAGAGAAAAAACATTTTTCCCCTTAACCATTTGAATCTGAATGCGAATATGGATCCGAATCTGGAACTTATGGTGATGTGAACGCTGGATGCTGAATGTGAATGTGAATGCGAATGCGAATGCCAGTGGCCATATGCGGTTTAACCCCTAACCTTTGGCTTTTCAAATGTCCACCTCAGTAGTCGGCCCGTTCACTTGTGAGGGAGGATGGGAGGTTGGGAAGGGGAGGATTCTAAAAATGTCTCTTCAGAAAATGGAAAATCAGGGGGATAGAGAGAACCTAGACCCAAACTACTTAATGCCACTTAAGTGGGGGCGAAGGAACCCAAGGATACGAAGTTAAAGTGGCGGCGATATAAACAGAAGGAATTACCTACACGACCCAGGACAATTAACCGGTCTCCATTTCAATGCTAAATGTTAATGCCCATTAATATGCAATGTTGAATGGCGACCGATGGATATCCTTTTTTGCCAAAGGATCCTATTTCTACTCCCACTCCTGTTCTGATTCCCAACCAGTGTAAAGTGCTTTGTAAACTTTTTTGTGCAAGTCCATTAAACAAAGCTAAGCTGAAATTGAGCGTGGCGCCCGAACAGGGACCCAGAAGAGGTGGACAGTGGTGGACACACAGTCACTGTCACTGCGTCAATCTGTCAATCGGTCTCGGCTCTCTCGACTCGACTCGGCATCTCGATCTGGTTGGGTGGGCAATGTCCCCTACTAACCATCTAACCATCTGACCATCTGACCGCCTGACCGGTGCCGAGTCAATCAATCACCCACAAAATTGGGTGGAGTGGCAGAGTGGCGTTGAAAATGTGTGGCAACTCAAATCAACTAACCAAATACACACATCACATTGGGCCAGGCAAAATGGAAATGCTGGCTGAGAATCAATTGAAATGCCATTTTATTTTCCTTAAATATATCACCAACGACTCTTGATTTCCTTCTAGGAAAAACGAAAAAACTCGAGGCTCTATTTTGATTAAGTTTTCAGTTTGCCCACTTAATTATGCTCTGCTTGGAGTTACAGTTGCAGTCAGTCCTCCTTTTTGCCTGGCATAATTTGATCAAATCCAAACCTGTCCTATCCTGTCCTATCCTGTCCGCATTTCCCAAAAGAACATAATGTGAATGAAAGGGGGGGCTGTTCGCTTTTTGTGGTATTTCCCAGCTTTAGCTGCACATTGGGCCACAATGCCTAATATAGACGGTCGGTGAAACCGCAAAATGAGTGGGGGATTGCGTCACCCGGGGAGAAGGACGAAAAATGTCAAAAAGGACATGCAATAAAGGAGCTACAAAACCGACTGCAGTGCGCACAAAATTAACCCCAGAAAGGAATGCCTTTTTCCAAAACGAGAGGTCGTGCGGTTTGCCGAAAACCGAAAAACCCCCCGAAAAACAGTGGGCGACTTTTGAGACCGAAAGTTCAGAAAGGAAAATTTAAAGGAGCCCTTATTTTTGTTTTAATAATTAGTTTGTTCGCTAGTTTGTTCAACTAGCTCAATATTTTTCCAGCTTTTCCCAGTCACCTCAGCATTTCCCGGAAGGATAATTGCAGGAGGGGAGGGGGTTTAAGGACTTCGGCGGTCCTGTCAGTGGCATAGACAGGCTAATTAGCTCCAACACAAAGCCGCAACTTTGGTGTTGATTGCCAATTTACAAGCTTAATGAACTTGCGACTCGGGACTCGGGACTTTGGACCTGCGATTCGCGACTTGCGACTTTCAGCTGCCCAAGTTGCAGCGATGGCAATTGCGGATGCACCTAATCAAATCAAATTTGAGCTTGTCCAGTGGTTAGGGTGAAATGCTTGAGATGATCCAATAAAATCTTCTCACCGATCACTTCCGTTTGCGGGGCGAAACGCGAGAGAAATCAGGGCTATCATCATCATTAGTCGCCGTGGGATCCCGGCTTCAAAGGAAAAGTAAAAAGTTGCCATTACTCCTGGCAACTCAAACAGTTGAGGTTGCGGCTTAAACTCCATCGCCATCGCCATCGCCATCGCCATCGCCATCCAATTGGCAAAGGCAACGGCAACCGCCGCTGCGAAATACAAACTCCTGTGGCATCTGAGTTATGGCGAAATTTCATTTCAACTTTTGCATAATTTTATGCTTATTATGGGTGGAGAGCCCAGAGACCCAGAGACCCAGAGACCCAGCGACCGGAGACCAGAAGGGCAGTCATCTCCAGCGAAGCGAAAAGTCCCTGGACAGTGGCTTTAATTACTTTGATGCATGATTTTGCTGCCATTTGCAATTTGTAGCCGGGGATAATGAGGCAGGAAGAGGAGCGAGTAGCCCCGAACCCCGGCTTTATTTAACCTGCCACACAGAGGGGCACACACACGTGAAGGATTCACACATGAGCTGCCCGGATAGCTGGACGTAATACCCTTCGGGCTCTCAGGGGCACATGTGCGATGGTGTATCTGGAAATTTGAGTGCGCAGCGGGAAAAAGCGCTCTAAATATTCACAGACTATTAGAGATGAAGTAATTAATTTGGCGTTCAGAGACCTTGGAATTATCAGCTATGCAATGCCATTCGATATAAGCTTGTATTAGGAGCCTACACAGATAAAAAAGTCGATATGAAAAAGGATCAATTCTACCTTATTTCATGTCGAATTTATGATTCAAACATATCAAATTGATATTTTATCAGTTCATATCATATTTTTTGAAAAAATAATGTAAAATAAGGTAAACACAATCTTTATTCATATCAAAATGAATATAAAATTGACCAGCACATATCAATCTGATCTTTATTCAATTTTTATATCTGTGTATGCGAAATAGTGATTGGTTAATAGGATTTTCTAGGCATCCGCTTATCCAAGGGGGTGAAAAGTGCAAGGAAATGTGATATTCAAAAAGTATGCAACCCCCTCATGATTCTTTATTTACTTGATCTGCTAAGAGCATACCGAATTCAACTTGTTCTATAGCCGCTATACGTATATTGTGTTCATGTATCGCTTATTGGACGTCTTCCGTGCTCTTGTTTGCAGCCAGGACACTTCAAAGGATAGAGGACAGAGAACCGAGCAGCGAGAGGAGGAGTCGGGAGCCGATTGTCCGTAGACCCCGAAGACAGTCAGCAGCGAATTCCCCGCTGGCGAGCAATTGAGCAATTGTGCAAAATGGGTAAGTGACAGGCCGACGAGCCACTAATGAACCACTCGAGCAAACCGGACACCTCTTCTTCGCCTTTCGCCTATCGCCCATTTTGCACCTGCTGTTGCACCTGCCATTGTTAACATTTTATGGTGCCTACAAGATGGCCATTTTGACCTTATAAAGGTCTATGCTTATCACTCTGTGCTTGTTATTTTGAGTTATAAATTATTGTAGTGACTTTAAGATTAAAACTTTATTTCTAAAGGCAATATCTCCATCAAAATATAGATTTAAAAATGTTAAAAAAAATTTAGCATTTGGTATTAACATAAAATACTATAAATTTGGTATTTTTTAGATATTTCGAAAAAAGCTGGAATTTTTTACTAAATCTTGTTGTGCTTTAAAAATTTTTTTATCTATACCTATTATGCTTAATCCATAACTGAAATGGAAAACTATACATTGTAAAATATCCCAAAACGAAGTTTAGCTAGTTTCAATCGATACTTTGAGATTTTAAAATCTAAACTGCGGATACCCTTCAAACCCTACAAAATAAATGTAATAGTAAAACTAATAATCTGCATAAAAAAGTCAAAAGTTCAAATAATTACACGTATTACATTAAAATCTAGGTTAAATTGCATGATTTACTTTGGAAATATTTGAATCAAAATAGAACATTTTTAATATGATGAGGCATATTCCCTTTTAACATTTTACGACATTAAAAACAATATTTTTTTTAAATCTTTGGACTCACTACCTTCTCTTTTATCAGTCTTATCAGATTTGTACAACATTCTTTTGTACTTGCCAGATGCGCTACGCTTCCGTGGTTCGCCATTTGCCCGCTTCACGGGACAGTCGACCGGACCGGGTCATCCCCGGCCACCGCCACACCCCCAGCATCCGCAGCATCCGCAGCATCCGCAGCGGCCACAGCCGATGGGATCCCATGGCATCGGGGCACCCGAGCCGCTGATTGTGGTGGAGGAGTCCAACCTGCCCGAGGAGCAGGAGGACAGCTCCGAGCCGACGGTCTCGAATCGCGGCAGCCTGGACATCGATTCGCCCGTTAATCCGTATCTGCTGTCGCCGTGGCGGGATCCCCGGGAGGCCCGCAAGCACTCGCTGCCCTCGCAGCAGGTGACCGACGGCATCACGGCCAGCCAGGTGCGACGGCTCTCGGAGCGCGGGGGCGAGGGCTCGGGGCCGACGCCCAAGGAGGCCGCCTTTCTGGCCACCCTCTCGCAGGCTCCGGCGCCCACAGGACGGCGTCACTCGGTGGTGACCATCTCCAAGGTGCCCACCACCATATTCGGTAGATCGCGTCGCGAGTCCGTGGCCGCCTATCCCAGCAACAATGGGTAAGTGTTGTAGATCTCAAGAAAATACGTATTTTACCCCTACTTCTTCACTCGATATTTCTATGTAATTTTTATAAATTATATTTATATTTATATATTTGAGGATTATAATAGAACTCAAGACAGTAGATTTCAGAAAATAAATATAAATATATTTACAACTACTTCTTCATTCGATATTTCTATATAATTTTTATATATTTTATTTATATTAATATATTTTAAGATTATAATAGAACTCAAAACAGTAGATCTCAGAAAATATAGATATAAAAAAATACGTATTTTACACATACTTCTTCACTCGATATTTCTACATAATTTGTATATATAATATTTATATTTATACATTTTAAGATTGTAATAGAGCTAGAAAACTAAAAAAGTTCAAGTAAAGCCGAAAGCAGAAGGAGTTTTTAAAATCACTAGTAAATGCCAAAAATAGGTGTCTAAAAGTATGCAATAATATATGTTTTACCCAAAAGTGATATGAATTCATAGAGGAAGACGGATATTCCTTATCCACTGCCTACTTTTGGGCACATATTTTTTTTCCATTTAAAAGTGCTTTAAAAATATATATATCATTGCCTAATATTTATGTTATTATTATTTATTTATGGTAACCCACAAGCATATTTACTTTAAAACTGCTAAACATTGCATAGCAGAAAAGCAAAGATTTTAGAAAAAAGTAAATTAAATTCTTGACGTGTGAAATTATCAAAAGCATATTTATCCTTTGACCATTCATATTTTTCACCGGGGGGCACTGGACATCCCGAAGGACTGTCAGGTGTCGGATTGCAGCTAGGCTAAGCTAAAAATTCAAAGGCACTGGCTGCCAGGAATTTAATTACGGAGTTACCTTTGAGCTGAGCTAAACGCCAACCGAGTTATAATCAACAATGGACCATTCTTTTTGCTTTGTTTCTTGGCGCCTTTTGCAGAAGCAGTCGTGTTTTGAATTCACGTCGCGAGAGCAACACAGGACCCCCGTCGACAGACCCCATCGGGAGCATTCACAATCTGCAGCTGGACATCATGGACGACATCTACTTGCAGTCGAGGAAGGCGCGCTTGAAGCTCTGGACCTCCTCCAACGAGAAGGTGTGCGAGGTGCAGACAGTCGACGAGGCGGGCACCGGTCAGCCGGGCAGGCGCTTCACCAACCGACGCTACTCGGAGTGTCCTCAGCCGGGATTGGCCAGCTCCTTTCGTCGCGCCTCCGAGCTGCCGCCTCCGCAAAATCAGCAACAGCAGCAGCAGCAGCATCAGCAGCCGCTGCAGCAGAGCTCCAACACTCGGGCCTCGACGCGTCGCAAGAAATCGGGCAGTGGAACCGGACTTTTGGGCAGTCGTTCGGACATCGCCGGTATATTCAGCTCGTTGACCAGCTCGGCCATGGACATGCACCGGCCGGAACCGGAGGGCCGCGACGGCAGCTCCAGTGCCAGCTCCTCGGCCACGGCCACGGCCAGCAGTCCGTTCCTGAGCCAATCCTTTCAGGCGGCCGCCCGCGGACGTGCGACCAGTGCAACGCCCACACCGACGGCACACAGCGGCTTGCAGTCCCTCGGTGGCGCAGGCGGCGGTTTGACAGCCGGCGGCGGCGGCGGCAGCTCATCGGGCCTACTCGATCCCAATGCCGGTCGGTCGACGCGCTCCAATAGCTTCGATGTGTCCCTGCTGAACAATGCCAAGCAGCTGGTGAGCGATGTGCAGGACAATGGATCGGCCACATTGACGGGTTGGTTTGCCAAGCGGCACACTCCGTTGGCGCGAAAGAAGAGTGTGCGCAGCAAGAGTTCGGCGGTCGCGCTCTCCAAGGATGTGCTGGAGCGGTTGCAGAAGAAGGATCCGCTGGGCGGCGATTCGGGCAAGCCCAAGCTGAAGCCAAGGAGCAAGCAAAAGACCTGGGCGGAGTCGACCAAGGCGACGGTGGATGCCACCATATTGGGCACGGCCATCGAGGGATTTTTGCGCAAGAGCTCCAATGCCAGCATGGCCGGAGGAACGGCGGGATCATCGAGCGGGGCATCCACATCGGCGGCAGCGCGCGGTGCCACGCCCAAGGGGGGCGGCAAGGAGACGGGCAGCGCCAGCGGCAGTCCCGCCCATGGAGCCCGTCGCAGTCGAGCCTCCGCCGGCAGTTCCGCTCAATCGCAGGCCGGTCGGGCCGTTCGCTCCACCCTCAACTGGTTCGGCAAGGCCGACGAGGACGACTCGAAGGACACGTGCGACGCCTCGCTCTGCGCGACGCTCAAGGACCTGTTCGTCAAATAGGTCGGGGGCCGCAGAGGCAAGTAAAGCAATGGGTGGAGTCCCGGCTAGAGCAGCACAACGGTGAGTAGAGGATCGCCAAAGATATGATATCATTATTACGAACATCTATTTTTATACCCTTGCAGAGGGTATTATGATTTCAGTCAGAAGTTTGCAACGCAGTGAAGGAGACGTTTCCGACCCCATAAAGTATATATATTCTTGATCAGCATCACTAGACGAGTCGATCTAGCCATGTCCGTCTGTCCGTCTGTCCGTCTGTCCGTCTGTCCTTCTGTCCGTCTGTCCGTCTGTCTGTTTCTACGCAAACTAGTCTCTCAGTTTTAAAGCTATCGGGCTAAAACTTTCCCAAAAGTCTTATATCTATTGCAGGTAGTATATAAGTCGGAACGAGCCGGATCGGACAACTATATCATATAGCTCCCATAGGAGTAATCGGGAAAAAAAATGTAAAAAAAATTATATCTTGGGTGTTTTTGAACCTAGAGCCTCCTACTTTTGGAAATGCCATTTTTTATCTAATTCTGAATTTCGAATAAAATTTTTTCAAAATCGGAGGACTATATCATATAGCTACCATAGGAACGATCGGAAAATTAATGGGAATATAATAGGAAATAAATTATTGCTTCGTTGACTTTTATTGTATTCTCTTCTACTCTGGGATATGAGTCTTTTTAAATGTTTTCGAATTTCGATTTTAATTTTATCAATATCGAACAACTATATCATATAGCTGCCATAGACACGATCGGAAAATTAGTCATTAATAGGAATTATCTGCAAGGGTATATAAGCTTCGGTTGGCCGAAGCTAGCTTCCTTTCTTGTTTTTATTTTATATTAATTTTTTTATAACATGAAAGTTAGGCCTTGCTTTATTTATAAAAAAGAAAATCATTTTAAAATTAATGTTAAAAATCCTTAAGTTAACTTAATTTTTAAATTTCATGTTTCCATATTTAAAATGAATACGATTTGCAGTAGATGAAAATCAAAGTGAAGATATACTGAACATGAAATTTACTACGGTTGTTTTTATAAGTGTAGGCTTTATTTTATATTTATTTTTTTTTTTATAACTTGAAAGTAAGGCCTTGCTTTATTTATTTTTTATACTTATAAACACTGATAAAAATGGAATAGTAAAAATGCACAACCTCACATTAAATTCAGAAATTCATTTGATTTAGTTTAAAAATAAATTTAAATAATATTTATGCTTATATTCATATTTATTATAGGTATTCTTAAAGAGCAGATCTTTATTTCCACAGTGATTTCATTTTAAAATTAAACTTAAAAAACCTTAAGTTAACTTAATTTTTAAATTTCATGTTTTCATATTTAAAATTAATAAGAATCGCAGTGGATGAAAATCAAAGTGAAGATATATTGAACATGAAGTTAATGAATTTACCACGGTTGTTTTTATAAGTGTAGGTTTTAGATTGAGAAAACGGAGATAAGTGGACTCCAAAGAAATAATTTTTTATAAACCTTTTTGCAAAATAAAAACCACCTCCTTAAGATAACAAATTGTATTTAAGATAATTCCGTACCAACTATTTTTTTCAATTGTGAGCTTTAAATTAAAAAGTGTAAAAAAAAACAAAATTTAAAACTTAGGCCTAACTTTGTTATGTAATCTTTTCTGCGCACTTTTAGCCAGCTACTTGCACCTCTGAGATCCAGAAATCCTTATCGAAATCCGAAAACAAAACGAACTAAGTTGGAGGCTTACACAACCCAGTGAACAATAAGCAGAGCAGCAGCATTCACCATTTAAAATCACCATTAAATCACATAACAGGCCAGCAAAAGCTTAATGACAGATTAAAAGCACAGCAAAGTCGCCCTTGCGAACAAAAGGAGATGCAAATAATACATCAAAATCAAAATCAATAATAATAATCGCAGCACTTGCATGCATAACTCACAAACAATATAATAATTGACAGCGAGCAAAGGCTTCACAAAACACGTCCATTAAATTCAAACACTGCACTAAGAAAATTGCATGGCAACTGAATGAGAAATTAGAACTGCAAAGAAACCCGTATACCTTGTAGTTATGGAACAATAACGGAGCAGAAGCTATCGATACCTGACAGTTGAAACAGAGACAGAAACAGATTGATACATTTGATACCTACAGACGCGAACAATAAGAGAGCACAAAAATGGAGGATCAAATGGAGAAATAAGAACTTAGCAGCAATACTATACACACAGTGACCTACTGTACCTGGAGAAAAGGTACCCAGATGCAACCTAAACACTTACAAAAAAGACACAGAACAGTAAATAACACTAGAATCCGATTAAGGCGAACAATAAGAGTACAAGAGAGCAACTTTTAACGGTACAAGTAACTTTACGCATAACGGTAATGGTAAGTGCGGAGGCGAATGCGAAACGATAAGCGATAAACAGTGATCGATAGGCAGATAGTTAAGCGATAAACGATAGAGATTAAGGCAACGCTGCAGGGGAGTCAGGAATCAGAAATCAGGAATCAGGCATCAGAAATCAGAAATATGGAATCAGAATTCAGGAATCGGTGGAATAAGTGTAATAACTGGGACACAACACCTCACCCCATCTTACCTCCACCCAAAAGGACGAGGGAACAGACCTCATAAGCTATTTAAGCAAAGATATATTAATATATATTCTCATACCATTTTGCATACCATTTGTAACCAAAAAGACGACGAGACGAGAAAAGAAACGAGAAGGTAAACGGAAAATACGGAGGGCAGAGAATATACAAATATTTTTCTACGTGCAGAGCAATTTAAGCGGGTCTCTCGGCGAAGGAGTAAATCCCGGGAAAACGGAGTAAAACGAGGACTTGTTGACGCATTGCCGAGATATTGGCGATGACAGTACCTACTATATATGGGGTATTTATTTTTTTTTGGTGCCCATGCATGCTGGCACAGCGGTGGAATACACAGACATATGCAAAAGGCAGCCGTGGCAGATGCACAAATATATATATATATAAATATATATATCGAGTCGAGTCACAAACAATCGGGTGAATCAGAGCAAAAGAAGATGCTCCAACGGTTGCCACAACCATATCACAATAAATACACACACAATGAAATCAGCACGGCTACGTGCATATGAACACCTTACAATATGCGAATAAACACATATAATATATACATATATACATATATCTACGGAGCATAAGAATAAGAAGTAAATGTCTACAGACTCAAGAGTTTTAATCAATGTAAACCACACAATAAATGTAATTTGTATGTACAATCTGAGCTTACTCGAGGCAAAAATCACAAATCGTAAATCGTGAAGAGTAAATGGTAAATCGTAAAGCGCAAATCGCAAATCGCAAATCACAACACAAACACAAGTAAATGCCAAACTAAATCGAGTCGAGCTGAAATGAAATGAAAACGAAAATCGAATATAAATTAATGTTCGCGTTGAATATTTAATGTTAAACGTAAAATAATACGCAAGCAGAAGCGGAAAAGTGGAAAAGCTGAAAAGTAGCAGGCAGAGGAGGAGGAGAATGAAAAGCTGGGGAAGTTTCCACCCAGGAAGAAGTTTGAAAATCAATTAACGAAGAAATTCAAATTGGAAATTCGCAATTGCAGAAATTGGCAAACAGAGGGGGCTATAGAAAGACAGTGAGAGATAGCTAAAGAGAGAGGGAGAGGGAGAGTAGAAAAAAACGAAAGAAGAAACAAACAAACAAACAATCAGTCAATATTGCAATCAATCAAGTGTGTTTCTATATGCGGCATTTGGCTTTGTCAATTTGTCAATTGTTGACGGGCGATTGGCGAGTATGTAGATGCGAAGCGAAGGGCAGGGATTGGACTGCTAACTTATGTAGGATCTAGGATCGGAACTATATACTTACATACAATAACCATAACGATTATCACTCTATCAATAATTGTATCTCAATGTGCCCGACAAATGTGTTTTAGACTTCGATTTCCATGTGCGTGCGTCTCAAGGAGGTAAACCCAAAGTTAACTTTCACTTTCAGTGTGTTATAATAGTGTTACAGAGCGGCAGATTTACAGATTTACCTTAATACTGATCTATAACTATACAAGCATATGAATATACAATATCTACACATAAAGATAAAGATATATATACATATATTAAAACTATTTACAAGTGCGATCCTTCTTGGTCGCAGCTAACTAATGTTGTCCACGTTTTGCTCATCATCCTAACTGTTGTTCTATATCGTTGCTATTACCGATCTAAACTATGTAACAATAAATGTGTACAAAAAAAGAAGGGGGCGGGCCAAGGGCAAGGAGATAGAGATTGGGATTGGGATGAAGCAGAAGGAAGGTAGTAGGTAAATGGGGGTCTTATCCCGCTTAGAAGGCCAAAGCAACTCTCAAGTTCTATTTGTCCTATTTTTGATATAGTTGTATATATATATACTACATATATATACCGCATATACAATACGTGTATACCAAATATACACAAATACTATACGGATGCAATTTTTTTCGATTGATTTAGCATTGAATGTGCATAGATTTATGACTACAAAACATATTCGTATATATGTGTACCTATAAAGATAATAATGCATCCAAGGAATACACTCCCGGAATAATCAGCGAGTTATGGAATGGAATTTCAATTGACAGCAGTAAGCTGAATGCGGAATGCAGAACGTAAACCGACAAATGTCTTGTCGCTGGTTAATTCCAAGGTGTGTCATTGTCATTGTTGTTGACGTTGTTGATGTCGTGCAATTGTAATTACCGTTGTTCAATTGTTGTTAATGTTTATCCACATGTATGTTTGTGTGCGTAAGACCTAAGACTACATACAAGCAAGCGGTTACCACCGACTACAGTACTTTAGTAGTGTTAACTGGCGCCCAACGTAAAATCTACATATACATATACTTATATTTATACCCGCATCTCTCTTGTGTGTGGTATTCATAGGATCATAGCGATATCCCACAAATATCCTATGTGTATACTTCGATTCGATTCGAGCGATCTATGATTTCCTTTTTGATTTCGGGCTTTTTCTGGGTTCACAGCACCCAGGGGGAAAAGTGGGCAAAACTACGCATAATCTAGTGAGTAAAGAGATGGAGTTGTGGCGAATGGCGAATGGCACGTTTGTAATAGCCTGACATGCATATATAACTAAGATATATATCTATGTAAATAACGGAAGGAGTCTTGGGAATACGTTTGTACATAATTATGCGTATGCTAGCGAGGGGATAGCGAGAGGAGTAGTGTGTGTTTGTTTTTTTTTAAAGCCAAAATCCAAATGCAACCGAATGTAAAACAATCAATCGATGACACATAATGTAAACGAAGCCAAGTTGAAAATGAAAACAATACAAAAAACAAAACTAACTAAATTGCGAATGGACGAACGAAGAATTAAATGCTCTTTATAAGGCGTCTCCCCGGCCAACCTTGAACCTCCTGAAAGACACCCATCACCCATGACGTGAAGAATCCGAGGAGGAGCAAGATTCGGAGGGGCTGGCCGTCGTGAGAGGATGTGCACCAGGCGAGTGTACTTTACCACACATACAATACCCAATATACAGCTAAATATACACCCATATACATCTATATATACATATGGAATATATATATATACGGAAATAAATAGTTTATGTGTACAGATGGCTGCCGCTTTCATTTTGGCAGGGAGCAAGGGGGATGATTGATTTCAGCGCCAGAGGGCTGCGGGGCATCGCGGAAATCTGCCAAGTGCAACCAGCCGGCGAACCAAGGAGTCACCAGAATCAGAACCAGAACCAGAACCAGAACCAGTCCACTGAGCCACCGAGAGTCCTGCCCAGCGGCAGCCAGTCATAAATCAAACATCCATCCATCCATCCATCGAACCCACCTCAGCTCATCACCACCATCCCAGCTCTTCTGTTTCGGCCAGCGCCTCCAAGTATGCAACGGAAATTTGGCAGGATGGATACACACATACATACACACACACACCTGGTCAGGTGGGCAAAAGGGGTGGCAACAGGCATTAAATGTTAATGCGCTTTATGCAACGCTTGACTGGCCAAACAGCCAGCGGGGCCCACATCAGCATCAGCATTCGCCTCCCCAGCCAAGTGGTTCGGGAATCCGGCGCCCGATGGATCAACGAACTTGTAAATACCCTGAACTTTTCATTTGGCATACCCTTAAAAGCTTTGCATTAATATTTATAACAATTTGTATGCATATTTATTTTAACACATTTTTAATAAACTGTTTACCCATGTTATAGAAAAAATATATGACCTCAGGTAACTACAAGTTAACCTCAAGTTAAAACAGAGAGCCACAATAATTGTTTTTTGCTTGTTTTTTAATATTTTTGGCTGCAGAACTTGTTAAAATGAAGCTGTTTCTCAGAGTGGTTTTTTAACCCTCACTTAACCCTTACTCTTATTTATTACGAGAAATTCATATTACTTACAGTATTCATTATAGTATAGTATAGTATAGTTGCTATTCCACAACTCTGAACCTTTGAGGGCCTGAATGATTTTCATAAATCTTCTTATTTTTAAAATCGTTCAGGTTCGTTTATCATGAAGGTTTTGCATGCCCTCCTCGAGGTGGATTCGGTGGGTGTTGGTTGCCATTGGTATTGGTATTGGTGGGTGGTTAGTTGGGTTCGTAATGGCTTTGAGCTGCAAAAGCCTACTGGCAGCCAAGGCTGGCCGCATGTCAAGCGTGAAATTCGAAAGCTGCATTCGATGGTCCCAGTGGCGGAGCACGGAGTACGGAGTGGAGTGGAGTGGACACCAGGACGGAGGACTAACAGGTAACAAAGGCAGGGCCACAAACTGTGGCTGGCTAATCAGCTGTACAGCTTCCATTGTCATCGCATTGTTGCCGCGGGGGACAAGCAATTATGCACAAAGGGCAAATCGTATTTGCCTAATTACCCATTTTGTGTAATCTAAATAGGTGTTTCAAAGCAGCTATGATTGTGATTTTATTTTTTTTTAAATTTTTAGCCATATGTGTGTTTTTTTCTGGCTTTTCTAGGTAGCCCTCTATATTCTTATTTTTACATTTAGGAGTTTTAAAAATAAATTATTATAATTTTAATTTGATTATTGATGAAAGCTTAGCCAACTCGCAAACCTGTCACTGTTAGCCAGTCTCCGAACCCATTATGCAGCTTAGACACAAACCAAAACACAGTCGTGTCCCTTATGAGTAGGTACACTAGAATACTAGAAAATCTATACTTGATAGGTTTTCCCCTTCAGTGAAATAATAAACAGATCATTTGCATAGATCATTGGCATTTCGAAGATTCCAAGTTTTTCCGGAATAATCTATTGTCCCAATAAAGTCCCGTGATCCGTGAGAACTCCCATGACTTTGGGGTTGCAGTTGCGTTAGTTGCATTAGTTAAACAAAATCGCAGTTCCTCTGCTGCGACCATCGCTGCCTTTTTTCAGCTCCTCCAGCTGTCGATTCTGTTCGGTTAGCCTCAGTTTACCTAAGTTTACCTCAGTTTCGCTTCATCATTCGACCTCGCCGGTTCTGCTGCGTCCGTGCTTTTTCTTTTTAGCCGCCTAATTAGGCCCTTTTACCTTACCTGTTTTTGTCGTGTGTTTGACGTTTGGCGTTTGGCGGTGTTCGAAAGTGTTCAGAGTTAGTTCGGGGATTTTTCGTGAATTTCTTGCGGCCCGTAATTAACGTGGGTTTACCTGAACTGAACGCCCGCGGCAATAGCATTAATAGCGTGACGCCCGTCATCACAGCTGTCCACCATCAAAAAGGTGAGTAAACAATGGGAAACGAATGGGAAACTGCTCCGATCCGAAGATCGCCAACAGTCATAAAGCATGGGTGTTTAGGTTAGACGACGACGAGAGAAAGAGAAAGAGCGCGTGTGCAAGCGGCAAACATTGGGGAGAACGAGAGAAGCGCATAGCGGCGGGGGCATTCTAGATTCATTTAGCCAGCGAAACGTGATCTCGATTGTTTTCTTCAATTATAATGTGTGTAAGCCAAAAGTGGGCCACTTCACCAGAACTTTACATTCATTGAAGAAACTCGTCGGTTAACTAGAAAAATATGGGTGGGCCATTACAGGGGAAAATATCCAATAGCTTATACATCGATATCTTAAAAACCCCGGGAAAAATCATATCAATCAGTCATTACTTAAGATATTAAGATCTAAGATTCTGTAAAAGTAAGTATAATGCAGGAATTTTTCTGCCTTTTTTCATAGTAATTCTGCTAAAACTGGTGCCCAGTTAAAAGATCGACTGATTTGTCCACTTAATAACTTAACTAAACGATCCACATAATTTTCGGGAAGATATAAAAAAATATGTCTTTTGGTGAATTTTTGCAGTTTTTTTTTTAAAATGCGTCAATATTTTATGTTTCTAGATTTTAACATTAATTGATTGTTAATTCAATTCCGAATTTAACGCAGTATGACATTCCATTTTTGGATAATTATTTCCAATGTTTCGGCCAGAAAAACAGTTTTTTGTGGCAAAATATGCATTTTTATCTTTTTGTTTTTTTGCTGTAAATTGGCTAAAAATTGTCTTACACCAAAAATACATACTGTTTTGAACAGATAACAAAATAATAAATAAATCCATGACATTTTTCGGGTGACCTTGAAAAAATAAATTTTTTTTACAATTTTAATTTTTTTTAAGGGGGTACATCATAATTTTTAACGAAAAATGGGAAAAAAATAAAATGTCTAACATTAAACGCCAATCGATTGGAAATTTAATAACGAGTTCAGGAAGGTATCCCAATCCATATTTGGATCAATATTTCCATTGTTTCGGTAAAAAAACGAATAATTTTTTTGTGAAAAATTGGGTTCTGGGTTTTTGGTAAAAATTTGAATTTTTTTCTTTTCTTTTTTTGCTGTAACTTGGCCAAAAATGGTCTTACCAGAAAAATACATACTGTTTTGAACAGATAACAAAATAATAAATAAATCCATGACATTTTTCGGGTGACCTTGAAAAAATAAAATTTTCAATTTTTTTTATAAGGGGGTACATCATGATTTTTAACGAAAAATGGCAAAAAATAAAAAGTGTCTATGTTTAAGTGCCAATAGATTGGAAATTTAATAACGAGTTCAGGAAGGTATGCCAATCTATATTTGGATCAATATTTCCATTCTTTCCATTGTTTTGTATTTTTGATAAGGAGTACCATCACCTTCTTTTAACAAAATCATCAACATTTTCTCGAATTTTCTAGTTTCTAGATTTGAACTCGAATCGATTGAAAATTTTATTACGAATGCATATTTTTTAGAATTTAGGTTTTTAAAGTTTAATAAGTTTGGTAGAGTGTTAGAAATGTTATAATATATGATCGTTTTCGGGAATGACCCACAGCCTGGTGGCTTGTTGCCAGCCCATTTCTTGCAGAGATCCACAAATAAATCAAGCCAACAAAAGAATTTCGGAGAAGAAGAGAGAAGAGAGGTGGAAAGATCGGTCAAAGAAATGGCAGCATTTCCATCTTTCTGGGTAGAATCTCAAATATTAGTAGTTGGCATTTGAGTGTGGGACGTGACTGTTAGTGGTGGCGCCAAAAAGCAGGCCACAAAGATTTGCCCAGCTTTTCGGAGCTTTTTCGAAAAAGCTTTTTGACCAAATTTTGCCTACTTTTGGGGGGCAGCCTGTGTGGGTGGAGGGAAAGTCAAAGTTTGCATAATTCCCAGTTCGTTTTGACCTTGAAACTAATGATATCCCTTTTATTTACTCATTCTAGCTTTCTGCTGCTTTGGATTCAACCAGAAGATCGCGTGAAAAAACTAAGGTGAGTTCTAAATGAAGTTACGTATACTTGATATGGCGTATACTTAATATGCACCTGACTGAGGTAAGGTAACGCGAGGTAACAAGGTAACAAGGTAACAGGAACCAGGTTCAGGGAACCCCAGTGCGTCACAGCTCGCACCTCGATGATGACTTGTGGAAGAGGGCCAGTGCCAAAAATAGCCAACTCTCTCACCTGTCGCCCGAGCCCCTTGTTTAGTTGCTCTGTACTTGGCTAGGCGGTTTAAGCAAGCCCAAGTGCTTCCCACAGCGGCCCATTCATAATATAATGCGCTGGGCAAACAAGTGAGTGTGCCCGCAGTCCGCTGTCCCCAGAGATCCGATACTCGACATCCGATTTTCGATCCGGCCAGGCAGATGACGCGGCAAGCCGGAGAGCTGGAGAGCTGGAGATCCGCAGAGCCAGAGGTCTAGTGATCTGGAGAGCTAGAGAGCCAGAGGCAGCTTCTAAATACTTGAGCAAATACGGAGCAATGGAGCTCTCGGTGATTTACCCATCGATAATCAAGTCGGCCAGAGTGTCTGTGGTCAGTTCGGCCCACTCCCCAAATGGCAGGTGACGACAATCGTCAACCGACTCTCGAGATTGGGGTATTTCCTCATAGCTGGATTCTGGATTCTGGATTCTGCCCTTGCGTCACCGCCCGTTTTAAGTTGGTCAAGGGTAATGGATCATCGGACCAGAGGCATTTAAATATGAAGCTCTATTTAAGGACTTATTCTTAAACACCCTGATTCACCTACTGTGAACTGGAGATTATCGTTTAGCTGGAAGCTTGGCTTGTGGCAGTGGGAATTCTTACTATCTGAAGGGAATTTTGTAGCATAAAATCAAGTCCCAAAAATCTCGGAACATAATTATAATCATTATAAAGTCTACAGCCTACAATCTACAATCTATTTTCTGCTTATACCCCTGGGCTTTCGCTGCTCCTGATTCACTGACTTACTTATCAATGGGGCTTCTCAGAGTTGCAGGAAATAAATATAGCTTCAAGGCAACGTCACATCGCGTGTGCATCGGATGGCGGATCAGATAGTAGTTATCATATGGATATTATAATGGATACATATTTGCCACACTTGATGATGGATGGACCTGGCAGCTCTCGCACGTTCTTTACCGAGATAACAAAACAACTGACCGATGTTTCCGTTCCATTCAGTTCCGTTCGCTGTAACTGTAGTCGAGTGCCTTTTTATAGCTGTTTACTATTGACTACGAGGGATGGATGTACGTCACTCTGGAAGCACTCATCAATGGATGGTCATTTCTAAAAGGGGAATGGCAAACAGGAACGGAAGATAGCGGATCTCAACTGACGTTGCAAATTTTTAGATTTGTGCGTGGCCAAAGTTAGCACCTACGCGAGTGCGATAATTAACAGTCAACAAGCGAGGTGAAATAAAGTCAAGTAAAAAAAAAAATAAAAAAAAGAAACAAGGAAACAGGCTGCTGGCAAGAGTGAAAAACCCTTGCATATGTTTTCCAGCTTTTCCCAGAACCGCCCGAGGATTTGCCCAACTATAAAATATAATACTTATCGGAAGTTGAGAAGTATGCCTGAATCGGAACTCAAATTGCGCAGGGAATTCGGCGGCGTTTCCCGGTAGGCGGGCTCCCTGGAGAAGTGAGCCAGTGAGTAGCCCACTTGGACGTACGTCAAGCATTCGACAGCACCCAGAAAATCAGAGCGTCAGAGCTTTTCGATTCCCAGGGCCCATGAGTAACTCCTTGGGATACATCCTATGTGTATTACGATGCCTAACGATGTAATTGGAATGCCATGGGATGAGCGGCATAGAAGAGACAACCTGTCTGCCGACTCTTATACTGTCTGCATTTTGTCTGAAGTCCATTTGGCCAAGTCGTTTCCATTCTGCGTTCATTCAGTGTTCAAGCCGCGCACGTGCCAAGCGTTCGATCGGAAATGCCTACGGAACGACGCGTCATTTCCAAGGCAAGTGCCACTCGCAGTTGACCACAGCAGATAAAGTTAAAGTAACTAAAGATATTTCAGGCTCCAAAGGCAAACACACATTCACATCCTATAAAGTTCTTTGAAGAACTCTGGTTCTTGGGAAATACAAAGAAGTTTCAATTTAAGGACTTTCCCTAACTAATCTTTCAAGAAACTATGTACTTAGTTGGCAAATTGTGAAAGCCAATGTATTTCAACAAATTAAACAAGCAACTTAAAAGGTGTTTTCTAATATTGGTTTCACTTAGTTGAGAATCGTACTTAGAGACCTGAGAACTTAGTAGGCTATACCACTTGGCGTAGGGCACAAGAATTCAATGTGACATCCGTTTTGGGCCATGAAGCGTGTGTGCATAAATTTCAGAGGGTGGAGGTGGTGGAGGTGGAGGAGGAGGTGGTGGAGGTGGTCATGGAGGAGGTGAAGGAGGTGGTGGAGGAGGAGGTGGAGGTGGTGGAGGAGGTGGTGGAGGTGGTCGTGGAAGAGGTGAAGGAGGTGGTGGAGGTGGTCATGGAGGAGGAGGCAACTCACTTTCAGTAAGACAGGAAGAAAACAATAGTGACCGATGGCCAGGGAATATCTATTCCCAGTCTGAGTCAGAGAACCCCTATACCATTCCTGGTAAATCGCACAAGAACTCCTAGAAGGAAAGAAAGAGAGAGTTAGTATAATGAGGTTTCTTTCATTCCTTTTATCGAAATTTCATATTTGAGCACGCGTCAAACGATCAATTGACGAGCGATCGTCACTGATGCTGCCGTTGTTGTTGTTGTTTTTGTTGTTGCTGCTACAAAGTACTCGGGAGCACTTGCCGTTCGGAATCGCACTCGCCGCCACTCGCGTGTGTGTGCGTAAAAGAAAAAAAAGTAAGCTCGGCCACGCGCTGCGCCGCTCGTGCGGCTTCGGCTGCTGATATCGCCGGATTGCGGTCCGGCCGCTATTTAAATGGCCCGGCGTGTGCCCCAACTCCTCATTAACCATAAGATCTCGCAGAGCCCAGACGCCAGCTCTTAAGTTCACTCGAGTCTCTAGCTAAAGAACCCTAAGCAAAGGCAGCCCGAGTGTCTCAAATATCCACATCCATACAAGTCTGAAAAAAGGAAACAGTGAATAAAATGGCCACCACTAGCAGAAGCATCCAAACCACCAGCAGTCCCAGTGAAACCGCCGAGCGTTTGCAACCAAGCGAACAGGCTAACCAAGCAAACCCAACAAACCCACCAAACCAAATCAACGTCTTCTCCAGTTTCGGGCGAATGTGTAAGTGCCTCCAAATCTCCACACACCTCTGAATCATGTCCGCTATAAAGCCGCTCTATATCTGCCCCGATATCTCCGCCGGTATCTAAGCAAACAGGGAAGCACGTCTAGACGAAAGGAAGTGCTCATAGCTATCAAAGTTTCACTCCCCCCCTTGGAAAAACTTAATAATAATAAGTAGTTATTACAATAGACTGACCTTGCCGCTCTTTTATCCTTGCAGCTCCCGCAAAGTGCTGGCTCTTGGGCATCCTGCTGCTACTGACCATCGCCACCAGCTGGCCAACGGGCACTTCGGCGGCTCCACGACGAGCACGAGGATTGAGCCTGATCCTGCCGCATCGCCATCATCACCATCAGCACGCGAGATCGACTGAGATCGTCGAGAGTCGCAAAGTTGTGATTGGAGCTTTCAGTGTAAACCGGACTGAGGGCAGGGAAAACTGCAGCAGGACCATGGCTATGGGAACTGAACCTCGTGACGTACTAATACAAAATCTAACAGAGGCGCTGACGGTGGCCACCAACACGCGGGATGCGGCCATCTCCCTGACCAAAGAATGGGTAAGTGAATCAATCGAATGAATGAATGGGCGCAGAACAGAAATGCTAAGCTTTCCCCTACCAAAACAGGTGGAGAACATCGAAAAGGACACTTTTAAAGACCTGGTGCAAAGTTGGTCATGGCACATCGTGTACGTCCAGCATCCTCTGGAGGCTGAGGTCAAAAAAGTTCACTACAACAATGAAACGGATGAGTTCGAGTACAGGAACCCCAAGGAGGCGACCGACGTCAAGGAGGAGATCCCCGCCATTATCGAGACCCTGATGGTGATGGAGCAGTTCTTCCATGAGATTACATTCGAGCACAAGGCCTGGCACTGCTACTTCAACAACTTCCCGCTCTTCTTCGAGCACAACGAGCACCAGGCACTGAAAGTGGTCCACAGGCAGGATGCCTGCAATCCGGGCCACTCCGAATATAATGTGAATCATCCCAAGAAGCAAGCATTCGCCGCCCTGGAGAGCATTCGCGTGTTGACCGTTATAGCGCACAAGTACCAGCAGCTACTCAGGCTAGTTTCGTAATTTGCCAATCCGCCAATCCAGAAAAGCCATACCAAAAATGAATCAATCGCCTCCGATGACCCACTGCAATCTCAAGCTGCTAGGCTACGCCCACGTATATTCGTTTATTCGTATATCCACACCACATCTGCCTTAGACCCTATTATTTATTATAACTTATTATACCCATCCCATACCCCATATTTATATCGCTTTCGCATCCTATTTATATACATATCACCATACTCACACGACACATTCACCGCCTCGCAGGCTCGATAACTTATGAAAACTATAACTTAAGTGTATTTTTTTTATATGTATAGAAAGTCAATGGACTATTATATTATGACTATTAATAAATTATACTGATTATGCGCATTTGCAGTAGTGTTTTCTTTCATCAATGAATTGAATTGGCTCTATCCCGAAAATTACTTCGATTAGAAGCCTGGTTGGAAACATAGTTAAGACTAGTTATTATATTAACGAGAGTCCTTTGTATACAAAAGATCAGATTGATGGCTGGTCAATTTTATATTTTTTAAAGATTATGTTTACCTTATTTTACATTATTTGTTCAAAAAATACTAAATTTGGCATTTCATATGATATGATAAAATATCAAGTTGATATGTTTAAATCATAAATTTGACATTAATCATATCGGCTTATTATCAATATGAAATAAGGTGGAATTGACCCTATTTCAAATCGATTTTTTTTCTGTGTAGCCTGGTTCTATGATCGCAGATACTTTTGGGCCACAACGTTGGGCGCCAATGACGAAACCGCCAATTTAACGGCCATATCGGAAATTCTCGCGATCTGATTCCCGGGAAATGATTCCATTTTCGGCGCAACTCGTCACCAATCTTGACCCACCCCACAAGCATTGGGTTTATAGCTCGTGCCCGGGGCACGTTCCGCTAGATATTTACACAAGGTTTTTCACTCGCATTCCGTGGGCTTGGAGAAAACCCCAAGTACCGCAAGCTAGCTGGTGACTCATGGACCATTAGGCAAAATGTCGGCCAAATCGTCGCGTGATCTCTGCGTGTGACGAAGGTAATGCTGCTATCTATATAGTATCCAAATATATCTGTGCATAGTCAGTCGCCAGTCAGGGGTATTGTGTTGCTTTCGAGGGGAGGGGGTGGGGGTTTAAGGGTCTAAGGGTTTGAGGGACTAAAATTACCGTTGCCACTTCGCAGGCTTCCCCCGTTTTTTTTTTCTCGGGGGGTAATCAGATCTGATGGGTTTGGTTGGAGCGATCAAAGATGGAGGTGCCCAGGGATCGGGATTCGGGATTCGAGCTTTGAGATTCTGGATTTGAGATTTAAGAGGATGGGGATGGCAATGGCGTCAGTCGCCCCGAAACAATTGTTGCTGTAAATTCCCCAGCGGCGAGAATTGAGTCAGCGGCAGCGAAGGCAGCAGCTCCTCTGCTGCAGCGGGCTGAGTTTATGAATGAAAATCCATATCCACACACACACACAGCACCGTTCCGCTCGACAACCTGTTATCTTCTCGCCGCCGCCGCTCTCTCGCTCTCTCACAACAGGTTGCCGTTGCTCTCTCCTTGCACTCTTCCACTCGAATCGCCACTCTCCGGCCCGCTCTCTCGCTCTCCCGCTCGCGCTCTTTTGGAGCGTCGCCGCCATTGGCCAGTCCGCTTCGTGGCCACTCGTCTTCGGAGTGACGCTCAGCGGGCGGCGGGCCAATCAGCGACGGCCCCCTTGCACACACACACATACTAGAGAGCACACACCGATGGGGGCTACGTACGAATGCCACCCACACAAGTGCGTAGACTGGCAGCTCGGAGCCCCGCCCCTTGCCCCCACCCCCCCCCAGTTGCCCACTTGACCACCACTTAATTGAAAATTTAATTAAGAAACCACAATGCCCACATGCAAACGTGCGGATTAATTAAACGCCCTTTTGTTCGAAGGCTTTTAATTCGGTTTGCCATTCAAAAGTGGAATATTTCTAAGGATTTAAGTTTTATTACCAGGTGAATTAATTCCTTGGCCAGAAAGTTTATTCCTGATCAGAATTAGCAGACAAGGCGGATTATTAATTTCGGTATTTATTTCAATTTAAAAATCTATGCGGGTGAACGTATCACCATAAATTTAAAATAAATGTAAATCTTTGTTGTTTTTTAATAAAACAGCAGCATATGGCGTGAAAGCCTTTACTAACTGTGATACGTCAAAAAAATTAATATTTGCTGTAACAACATTGCCTGAATTATATTATATTTACTTAAATGGGATAGGTTGATAATGACTAAGAGCATTCATTTGCTTACATGTATTATAATTTTATGGGAACTACTTTTCTTATTTATATGACAGGGTGACTTTCGTAAATGACTATCGTAAAGAGCAAATAAGACTTTTTATCTTAGACACGCAAATACACTCTGCTATCAGAGAAGCCAGTTTCTTGAGCAATTAATTTGAACAAGCTGTTTACGCTAAATATAATATCAGCTCCCACCTCAACAAGATCTTTATTCTTTATTTATTTATTTTTCTTTGCTTAATTTATAGCAGAAATAGACATTTTTAAAAATTTTAATAATGGTTTTGTTTGCTAGTTTTTTACGCCATGGCTTTTCAAGTTCAAGTTCAAAAGTCATTCATAAAATGTAAATTCCCTGAAAGCCAAATAAAATGTAAAAATAAATAGTTAATATCGTGATACCAATATTCTGTCGACCATAACTTTTATTTGTGAAAGCCTTTACCTTCACCTCTAAAACTATGATGTAAAATGACAATTTAAATGTGAGTTCCAATCCCAAAAAAATCATTAAAACCCTTCTTTATCCCACTTATTAGAAGATTTAATATAAAGTATAGATTGTGAGTTTACCAGTGTGTTGCCGATCTTACGCAGAAATGAACTTCAAAGGGTTAGGACCGGCTAAACACTTCCTCAATCGAACCCTACCATTCCAGATAAAGTCCATAACGAATGCCAATTGCAACGGCAATTGAGGATCGGAAGTAAACAAACAAACAAGCAAACAAATAAACAGGCAAATCGACTAACTAACCGTTTAAGTTACCGTTTCGCATGTTCAAATTGCCTTTGGAGATCTTGATAAAGCGAGCGATTTTACGCATAATCAAAGAAGATCAAAACAACTAAGGGAAGCGAGATGAGAAACTCACACCTCCTCCAACGTCCTCCTCCTCGTTCTTCGTCTTCGCACACCCACGGGAAAAGTGAGGGAAACGGGAGGGTCACCATTTAGCCCTAGCTGGGCTAGGTAGGCAGATCGTCGGGATCAGGTCCTGTAAAAGGGACAGGAGCTAAGCAGCGTGTAATGACGGATGGTTCTCTCCTCTCTTGCATCTTGTTTCTGGCATCTTGTACCACTCGGTTAACCTTCCTTCTCGAGGTCGAGGTGTTCGCTGCGGCAATTAAAGCGTATCCTTAGGCATTCGCTACGCCGCTAAAAAATTACACCATGACAGGACACAATGCATTCAGACGGACCTCACAGGACAGCTCAATTTTGTAGCAAAATATTTTTGTTGTCCAGAACGAATCGCAAGTAAAACAGAAAGTCGTCCGGAGGATGAGGGGTAGGGAGGGGGTGGGGGGAGGCAGGAGGGAATGGCCTCCCGCCGGGAATCCTGTGTTCGTGTGTGTACCGACAGGAGCAGCAGGAGCTCATCAATGCAATAATCGTGTCCATGCTACGATATATACATATATATATAGAGATATCCTGGATGAAGCTGTTGCTCCGGGTGCGAATTGCCTGCCTTGGGACTTACGAGTAGATTCAGATTCGAACTTGGATTTTGTGTGTTTTTTGCCGCCCGTTTCCCAAAGGAGCGAGGCACAAAAGGTGTGCGCTGCCACCTTGATATATGTGCGAGTCCCTCTCTGTGGGTTGTTGTGGGTCCTGTGCGAGTCCTGTGAGTCCTGCCTCGCGGCGAAATCAAGGCGAGTGGCCCCGCTGCGCAACACAACTGCTTCCTGCTGCAGTTGCTGCACGCTGCACTTACGGTTAGACGCAAGGCCCTACTCTCCGCTGTCCGTTGTCCGCTGTCCGTTGTCCTTTTGGCCCTTTTTCGTCCCGCTATCTGGCTATCTAACTATCTGGCCATCATCTACAGCTGTTTTTGCGCTGCCCAAAACAATGAGGCCATAATTCCATGCGCTGCAGCAAAAACTCTTGATTTAATTAGGCCGTCAATTGTGCAAGCCCTCGAAAATAGGGAGAAATCGAGTTGACCAGGTAGTAGGCATCGCATTCGGGGAGTACCTGGCCCACTGGGCAGGCTTCTATAAAGGTTTCACACCCCAACAGAGAATGGGAACACTTCAAAAAGAAGCTGACCGAGATAGTAAAAAAATTATATGTCAAAAAATGTAAATTAGTTTATTTAAAAACTAATATTTTGTATTTATTATGTATTCCGACGTATATGTGATTATAATTGTTTATTAGAATTAAGTTATTTTTATAAGAAATGCGTATTTTGATCTTTTGATAATACTAAAGTCGTAAACTAACCGTTTTTGGTGGATCGATTTGAATTAAATTTTATATTTCGTTAGTCTTAAGATCTGTTACTTTTACTTCATTACACATTACATGTGGTGCATATATGAATAAATAATATTATCAAAGTTGTAACTTGACCATTAAACTTTTGAACAAAGTGGTAATATAATAGATTTTTGCTTCATCATTTTCAACTAAAATTTTTTGATTAATTGGTATAATTTTTACAGAAACTATTAATATATTCTTATTACTAGTATTATCCTATTATTTTTAACTACTTATTCCAACCCATGTTTGTTTGTAAAAATGTAAAAGTAGTTTTAAGCAATTTCATGTTTACAAAGGCGAATCTATTGTAGATAATATAGTTTTAATATATTATAGTTTTAAGTAACATATAAATATTTCTCGAATAAAGGATCAAGCTAATTTTCCATATCGAGAGTTCTCGAAGATAGCTGACATATTTTACCTGGATTGGCGGGGAATGTGGTGTTATGTTGGTCATTTCCGTTGATCACTTTGTGGGCCCATGTGATTGTCAGGACATTTTCGGAGGGGTGAGCAGGGTGAGCTCAAGGTCATCGAAGGCCTGCGGAGAGAGAGAGAGGGAGTGCGAGTTAGAAGACAGATGTAAGAGCGAGACGGCGCCAGGTAGGCAGCGCCTTTTGGGGCACCAGGTAGGCTCTCTCTCCCCGCTCTCCTTCTCTCTTTCTCCCTCTCTACCTCTCTCTCTATCAGTCTCTTTGAGTGAGTGACGCGGATTGGGCAAGTGGGAAATTCGTGTTGCAATGGCGACCGGGCCAAGATCGTTTCGGTCAGCAGGAGCAAGAGGGATGGCGAGAGAGGACAGCCGCACACAATTGAACCAGGTATGTATGTGTATAGGTAGGTAGGCACTCACACCTGCGCGTCGCGAGGATGCCGATCGGGTGAGGGAGAGGGAAAGGGAGAGAGAGAGGGAAAGGGACGGAGCCTGAAACGATCTTCGGATCTTCGGTTCGAATCGGCATCGCATCGACATTCGGCTTTGGCATCGGCGGTCTTCTTTTGGCTCGGACCACGGCGTACCGCTCGGCAAGCGGCGGGCAGCGCAGCGGCAGAGGCCGCTCAGCTCGCCTCAGTTTCCATTTCAGTTTCGGTTTCGGCCTTTTGGCGCTGCTCATCGGTCGGTCGGTCGGTAACGCTCTGGTATCTTGGTATCTGGTATCCGCAGCCGCAGCCGCCGCCGCCGCCGCCGCAGCCTCTCAGCGAAGAAAGCTGGTCAAATCCAGCGCGACTTTGGGCTCAGTTCGGTTTCACACTCGGACGCGAGCAGAAGTGTCCGCGAATCAGTCTAAAAAAAGCAAACAAAATCTGAAAAAAGACCCAGAACACAGAGCAGAACAGATCGTCAGATTGGTCTGCCCCATATATAAATACAGACATACAGTTTTTTATTTTTTGCGAGTGTTGTGTTGCAAGTGCCGGGAAAGAGAAACTCTCGATCGCCCAATTTGGATTAACGCACGGATTTTTCTGGCACCGCAGGACGCAGCAAAAACAACGAGGATCCTTCGAGGATCCTGGCCAACTCTACTTTTCAACTATAATGCGGTGTGTGTATTATTTTTAATTTGATCAGAAAACCTAAGAGCAGTCAACTCTGGTGAAGAGTGGAGAAAGGACATCAAAAAGGATATTTCATGAAACAATCCGAACTCCACTCTTCAACTGATTGAACAACGGCGAATGATCAACGATCTGAATAGCGAATAACGAAAAACCGACAGAGGTCCTTTTAGATTAATAACTTAGTAAATAGAAGCGTCAGCTTGAACAAGCATTGGAGTGTGTTTCCGATAATCAAAAATCGTTAGCATAGATATTTGAAATTTCAGAATTAGCTCAAAATCCAAAATTCGACATCAAAGTTTCTCACAGCCAGAAACGAAGAAAATTCCGCGATCGATTCTCCCTTTGGCCCGGCGATCCGGCCCCCTCTTCAGTATTCGCTCAGGCTACTCTCGAGTTAATTGTCTAAATTAACAAGTTTTTCACCCAACGCCCCCAACACATACACACATATATATATCTCGCCCTGGAAAAGACAAAAACAACGAAAAGCGAAAAAAAAGCAGCAAAAGAAACGCAGAGAAAATGTTAAAAAAAGCGAACCAAATTGTTCAGACTGTTGTCCGGTTGCATTTGCCATCGCATTGAAGGAGTTTCTTCGGTTCGGCATCGTCATCAAGTCATCAAGTGATCAAATCATCCAGCCATCCAACTTGTAAACCCAGGAACCCCCAAAAGAACCCACCACCATCAGGAGTCCAGACCACCAAAACCCACCTAGTCCAATTGAATTGAATCGAATATTGAATTGAATAGCATTGAATCGTTGTGAAGGAAGAGAAAGAATCGTAATCGCAGATCGTTGATCGTCTCGGCTCAGTTGAATTTACTTTGGCATTCTCGATACTCATTGTGTGTCTCCCATATCTCTCTCTCTCTCTCTTTCTCTCCCTCTCTTTCCCTCCCTTTCTTTTTGGCCCCATTATCCACTGTTTTGTGTACGGATTGCGGACTTGGAACGGACAGCAGTTGGTTGGCAGTGCGCTGCGACCAAAGCTAAAGGCAGCACCACGGCAGTCAAAGGCAACGGAAACGGAAACGCCAGTGGAAGCGGAAGTGGAAGTGGAACAGGACGGGGAAGAAGAGGCTACCATGCGATGGCGATGGCTCGTCCGCTGCTCCTGCTCCTGCCCGCCCTCCTGCTCCTCCTAACCGCCGCCCAGCTGCCCCATTTGGCCCAGGGGCGCAGCACCACCAGCAGCGGCGGTCTCACCCTCATTCGCACTGTTTCCAATTCGAATTCGAATGCGAATGCGAATGCGAGTTCAACTAACCCCGCTCCTAGCTCCGGTTTAAGTCCGCGCAAGCGCCACCGGAAGCGGAACAGCAATTGGATCGACTATCGCAACTTCGATGAGAACACAACGGCCCTGGAGTGGGCCAATCCCTGCGGTGGCAACTATCATCCCGCGGCGGCGGAACGCTTCAATCGCCAGCGGCCCAGGCAGGTGAGTTCAAGCCCTCCCCCTTGGGATAGCCTGGAAAAACTACTATAACCCACAATAATTTTCTTTCTTTTCTTTTTCTTCAACCTTTAGAGCTTCAATCAGCTGAAGCGCCACGCCTTTAGGGAGTACCGCAGCCTGAACAGCAGCCAGGATTCGGCCATCGATATCCGCAACATGACCATGTGGTCGCTGCACACGCACAACTACAAGTTCCTGCCCAAGCTCAAGCCCAATTCCACGGTAGGTGTCATTAAATAGCCTTAAAATTATTTTTTTTTTTTTAGATTTTTAAAATCTAACCAAATATTAGAAATAATCACTTTTCTAAATATATTAAAGAATAATAACCTTGAAAAATATTTTTTCGAAAAATATAGACCTCATCTTTTAGTTCATAACTCCTAAAGTTAGGGTAATTTTTCCAACTTTTTGGCCAATTTGGTTTACTGAGTGTACCAACTTTTGGTTTATACCAAAAGAAAGTCTATTTAATATATAGATGGTAAATTTTTAGCTACAGCTCTTTTCGAAAACCCTTCCAACTTACATTTTATTTTATTTTTTTAAAAGATTTTTAAAAATTCTTCAAATATTAGAAATAATCATTTTTCTAAATATATCATAAAATTATACGCCTAGAACCACATTTTAGATAATTTTTCGAAAAATATAGACCTCTTTTAGTTCATAACTCCTAAAGTTAGGATAATTTTTCCAACTTTTTGTCTAATTTGGTTTACTGAGTGTACCAAGTTTTTGTTTGTACCTAAAGAAAACCTATCCAATATATAACTAACATTTTTTTTTATTTTTCTTATTTTTTCCAATCTAACCTACAGATTGCCCTGAAGCGCTGGTACCGCAACATGCAAACGTACGTGGCCAGCTTCGCCTACTTGAGGCGCCAGCAGATCCGCTGGGACCAGCGGTCCATCACCCGCGAGTCGAGCACCGCCCGCGAGCTGCGCGAGCTGCTTTTGAGCTCGCGTCGAATCCTCTGCGAGCTGGAGACGGCCGTCAACCAGACGCAGAGTCCGCGCCAGAAGCAGCGGCGCAGTGGCGCTGCGGCGGTGGTTGCCACTCAGCAGCAGCTCCATCAGCAGCTTCAGCTGCCGCAGATATCGCGACTGGAGATGAACAAGCGCCTGAAGCTGCGCACCAAGACAGCTGGCTCCGCCCAGGGAGGCAGTGCATCATCATCGGCCATGCCGACGGCCGCGTCCTCCGGCGAGGCGGACTCGATTGATATGCGCTTCGTGAAGCATCACTACTACGACTTCCTGCGCACCATGTACCAGCTGCTGCGGCGGGATGGCAAGCGGGTGAAGAGTCGTCGGCCGCGGAAGCACCACAAGAAGCCCAAGAACCAGCAGAAGAAGAGTCACCAGAAGAAGCTGGTGGTGGAGCAGCTGGAGCAGCTGGATCAGCTGGAGCAGCAGCATCGCTGGCGGAGCTCCGCCTCTCAGAATGGCAAGGAGTTCAACGAGGTGTCCAAGCCAGCGGCTGCTTCGGCGGCAGGTGGTGCAGCTGCAGGTGGTGCAGCCGGCAGACGTGGCAAGCGGCAGTCGAGACGCGTGCAGCGCACGTGAAACTATAATATAATAATACATAACCCCTTTCCCCTCAGGACACGCCCCTTTAACCCTGTCCCGCCCCCTAATTTAACCGTTAATCGATCGATTGTAGCTTAAGTAAATTATTTGATTGCCAGCACAGACTCTCTCTCTCTCTTCTCAATTTTATTGCAAGTATTACCAACCACATTCCGTATTTATTGAAGAAAAACCAACCGCAGTTGCCGTTCTAGTCACATAAGAGCAACCGCCAATCACCCTAGCAGTATATAAATATATATATCTATGTATATCCAATGGAAAGTATTATTTAAAACCCCCCCCTGAATTTTATGTGACCTTTTATAACCATAACCATAGCCCCATATCCCCTAGAATAAGTTTTAATCTTAAGTCACACACACACACATATTTTTTTTTCATAGGCTAGCTTGTGTTTTCGACATCTGTGATATAGTGCTTGACTAGTTCGTATTTAACCTAATTGTATATATAGAGATCATGTTTACCACTGCACCCATTTGCTTTCGTAGGCCTAAGATCGCCCTTAGAAATCGATTTTCGTATTTATATAGAACCGACCGAAATATGATATAAGACAGCAGCGAAATAAAGCGAACAATAAAACTGAATTGAATCGGAAAATTAAACTGGATTGTGTTTTTTGGATTTTTGGGAATTTTTGAAAAAATTTGAATTATTAGGAAATTTTTCGAAAAATATCCAATAACTGGAAGCATTTTATTCGATCTTTAAAGAATACTTTATGTGTTTTATTTGACCAAGCAAGTTCCAAATATCTTGAGGTGAAATATAACAATTGTTATATAAAATATTAGGTATTATATTGGAATATATATACCCCACGGAATCCATCCATCAATCCGTTTTCCTTGACCCACTTTCCTGGCACTTTGTGTTTGCCCGTCTTTATGGCTCCACAATGGATCGCCAGGGGTTTTATGATCTCCAGCGGCGTCAAACTATTAGTCCAGCTCCCAAATTGGATCCTATGCCGATCCCAAAACCGAACCCCACCTGTTTCTACCTGAGTTTCTAGCATGAATGGACTGCGATCAATGGAACCACTCAATGAAAGCACTACAAAGCTAAATCACCATCATCAGTGGTAACAGTTTGCTGCTGTTGCAAGGATAAAGGATCTCAGGGATCAAAGATCAAGGAGCAGATGAGCCGCCGCTTAGCCACGGGGTTAACTAAAACACGGCTACACTTGTCCCGTTGCCCGTCTGAGAAAAATTGAGAAAAATCCCCGCTTTGTTTTAAGCGGATTTAGGCAAATTTACTTTTTAATGCCTTGGCTTATTTGCCAAGCTCCGTTTAGGGCGCTTAGTGGCAACTTATGGCCAAGTCCAGCCGGATTATTAGCGCTCCCAAAGGGAACGGAAGCAGGACGAATAACGAAAAGTAGAGGAGAAGAATGGAATCGAATAGAATGGAATAACTATTGACATGCAAATGGATTAGCACGAGACGTTGAGCGAAAACATATTCTGCGTGCATTATAAGTGCCGCCTAAGCCGTTTATTGATTGCAATCGATCGAAGGAAGTCCAGACTTTAAGCCGCTCCAGGGTTCGGTTTTTGGTTTTTGGTTTTTGGGTTTGGGTTAGGATTCGGGTCTCCTAACCATAGTCCAGTGTCAAGTGTCCCCTCTCTCTCTCGCTCTCTCTCAACCTCTGAGCCCTTTTCGGGTAAGTAGGTGTTGTTATGTTTTTAGCTGTCATAAATATTGTAAAACTCGGTAAATATTTAAACAGCGTGCACAATAAAGGCAAATGCCAAGAGGCTCGACTGTCGGGCATTCCGGCAGCCAGGCAGCCAGGCAACCAGGCAACCAGGCTTTGTTTTTGGCCTGGTCATAACGGTACTACCTGCTCCTGGGCTCATGAAATTTGAATATGTGCCTGGCCGACAAAAAGAAAGAAGATTAACAACATTTAATAACCCATCATTGGGCCGTCTCGCTCCCACGCACTGTCGACTATACAAAATCGAAAATCGAAAATCCAAAATCGACAATTTTGCAAGATAACTGCATTTGTGCAGTCCTTTTGTGGCAGGGCCACTTTTTGCCATTGTCCTGCCATTTTGCGCTCCTCTTTTTTCCTTTCTTTCCCATTCGAGGCCCTCACAGACAAATTCCCAAACTCTCTTTTTGTGTTTTTTATTGTCCTGCGGCACCTTCCAGGAATCATCATTCCGTTGGCCTTCGGGCCGCAAAACTGCCTCCTCTCTCCTTTCACCCGCACGGACAGGATATCTGTATCTATTTTGGGCATATTGTTGCCCCGATATCCCGTTTTGCCACTCAACTCACTTATCCTAATGCCCCGAATCGCACGTTCGCACAAGTGGCAACTCAATTAGAGGGCATCGCTTCAATTATGCGGTGATGAGTGGCATCAACAGGATGTGCATTTCACGAGATATCAGGGATATCAGGCTGATTAAACGAGAGTAAATGGGTTAACTTTGTTGATATAAAACGTATATAGTATTTATATAAAAAATATACATATAAATGTAAGTATTTTGTATTCTATTTATTTTGTATCTTGGAAAATAAAGTGTATTTATTTATTTTAGATTTTTAAGTCAATCCGTTTTGGGTGAATTTTACTACTTGCCGTTTTTTGTCTAGCCTTTATATATTAGTTTAGATTAAACTATAATAGATTAACTTTACTGATATACAACAAATAAACGAGAGTAAATGGGTTAACTTTGTTTATATAAAACGTATATAGTAATTAGATATAATATACATTTAAATTAAATCTTGGAAAATAGTGTATTTATTTCTGAATTACCGTATTTTTTTTTTATATTTTTAAGTCAATCCGTTTTGGGTGAATTTTACTACTTGCCGTTTTTTTGTCTAGCCTTTTTATATTACTTTTCATTAAGCTATAATAAATAGGATAACTTTACTGCTATGCAACAACTATTTAATAAAAAAATAAATTAACAAATTATATCAATTGGTTAAAATACATTTTGAAATATAGGTACTTTATTAAAGTTTATCACAAAACAGAATTAATGTAAAATGCGTTGCATTTAAAGTAGGTCATTTGCCATATACCATAAATATTCAATTGCTTGTAAACAATTGAATCAATTAATTACCGCCCATTTCAATCCGTCTTTCAGCGGCCCCAGTAATTGATATGTTTCTACGATCTGACATTTGTCACCTCCCATTTCCATTTCGCTTTCCATAAACACGACGCCTAATTGAATGCCATTTGGCATTTGTATTTTTTTTCAAACATCGCCTCTCGACACAGCCCATCATCACATCCCATTAGGCACATCACCAGCAGCAGCTCACCCCTCCTGATCCCCAGATCCCGAGATCCCCAGTAAATTAGCCGAGGCGCTCGCAATTGAAATTCGATTTCTGTTTACAAAAGCGATTCAATTAATTTGTCAAATTGGCCGCGTGATTTGCATTTCAAAAAGCGTTCGCATTTCAATATTTTCCTTGTTTATTATTTTTATAGGCGCTGCCGTTGCTGCTGCCGCTGCGTTGTTGTTATTATTGTTATTATTATTATGCTTTTTTACAGCTGTTATTATTTACGTTTGCATAGCCGGCCGGCTTGAGGCCGTGCTTTTGTTTTTGTTGTCGTTGGAGGGCGATGATCATGATGACAAGCGGACAGCGAATTTTTCACAATATCACTTTAAGCCTCTCAATTCACGTTGTTGTTTTTATTTTTGTTTGTTTACAAGCGCGGATCGCAAAAGGTTCCGCGGGAAAAACTGTCGATGGATGCGAAAACGATGGGCTTTCAACAGAAGCCAAACGATTTAAAGTGTGAAGAGATCTTAACGAGATTGCAGTGTTTGTATACACATATTTTCTTGTTTATAAGAATTGAAACTAGAACACCGTTTGAAGTGGAGCAAAAATAGGATTAGGGGATCAAAACAAAGCTGTGAAATATATTTATAATAAATATTAAATATCCTTAAATCCTTACTAATTTATACACTTTTTGATTAATCTATTGAAACACGATTAAAGATGTCTAGACTTGACATAAATAATGATTAAATGTCCCTAAAACCGTAGTAAATTATTATTTTACTAAGTTATTCATCTCTTAAAAATGAGATTATAGAATTAGAACAAGCTGTCAAATATATTTAAAACCCGTTAAGGGTTATTAAATCCTTAGTATTTTTTTCACTACTTGTTTTATTCATTAATATATTCCAATCCATGAAATTATCATCAAGGGTCCTAAAATATCAGGTACTTAACATATTATTTTTACATTATTAGTATGACGACTATAGTCTTTACAATATAATTATTTTATGTTATATATTATTACTAGTATATATTTATTTGTTCCCTCGAGATCAGCTACTTCTTGTACGCCTAAGTTTTATATGTGAGCCTGTGCTATTTATACCGCTCCTATTGCCTTTCTGGCGGGTCTCTTAATTATATAATTTGTGCGCTTGTCTGGCTGGACATATCTTGTTTTTATTAGCATACATTTTAATGGCCATTTATGTAATCTCATAGAGTGCGGCCGCATAAATCTCGCCGTCGGGTTCTCAGACAGTTAAGACCCGGCCCGAAGTCTGGTCCCAGGCGGGCCTAAAAACGAAAAAAGAAACAGAAACAATTTTTTTTTGCGTATGACTTAATAAACATGTCGTTGAACTGTCGCCGGCAGCGCAGCTCTTTGCCTCTGCGGTTTATGGGCTGCTAGGCTGTGGATTTTTATTTTATTTCATTTTTCGAGCCGCGTTAAGTTGAGCCGAGCACCTCGACAAACGCTTTTTAATTGTTTTAATTTTTTGTTCACTTTGCTGCTTACCCCCCTAACCCCCCAAACCCCCCTTCCCCCCGAAAACACCAGTGCCCCTGTGCACATTGAACTTGAGCCGACGGCAAAAGAAATAAAAGCAGCTCACAAGAGCGAACAGCGCAGCACAAAATTTTAATTACCATGAGTAATATTTTATTACACTTTGACACTGAAAGAAAACTTGGCCAGACCATCGAAGAGGTGAGAGAACAGGGCGAAGAAAGAAGTCGAATGGGGAATACCCTGATAATGCACCGCCTCCGCTGATTTTGAAATGGAACTTGAGATTTTCATATCCCTAGCGCTACGGGGAGCTGAGTTCCCTGGGGCAATCATCACCCCCCTCCTTAGATACCGTTTCTAAAGAACATATATATAGAAAGATAGAGGCCGAATCAACAGGGCACACAAATCACATAATAAAATGTGCAACAAATTCGTAAATCTCCGCAGGGCGAAGAACACAAAAAAAATATAAAGAAAAGGAAAAAGGGAGCAACGTTTGGCAACTAACTTAAGTAGCGGTAGCAAAAGGCTACTAACATGTTTATGCTACTTTTATGAGGGGGCAATAAAATCGAACCAAGTACGAAAATGAAAATAAAGCTGAAAGATGAAAAGGCAATGTGGATGAGGGCGAGGAAGGTCCAGAGTTCTCTGTACCGGTCGCACTCGCTGCCAAGGATCGGATGGCCGGCCGGCGAAACTCGCACACAATGACTTCATCGATTTATAGCGGTCACGAGTGCGGAATAGGGACTATACTACGTATGGTCTATAGGGTATGAGGTATGGAATACGGACCGAACTGAAACTGGCTTCTCGGTTTTGGTTTTTGGTTTTCGGTTTTTAGGCTTTCGGTTTTCGGTTTTTGGTTTTGGTCATTGCGTTTGAGACCTCTAGAAACATAGACCCGAAACATGGTCGTGGTCATGGTGCTGCCTTTTATGATGATATTGTTTTGCATTTCGCGCACACACAGGACTCTCAGCGGTGGCACTCAGCCACTGTGGGTTCGGTGGTTCAGTGGTTCGTTGGTTCAGCGGATTAAGTCTAGGATGCAGTCGAGGGACTTCCTGGAAGCCACGGAATAACTCGCGACGCGTACGCACAGCTCGCTCATCCTGCCATGCGTTTTATGGTTTGTCGTCATAATCACCGCCACAGAATCTCGCGGTGCGGCGTCCCTTTTCTTTACTTCACCTTCCTACCTCGAGCGTAGAGGTTCCCTCTGCATTCACTGCGCCAGTGACACACTCACACTCACAATCACACACTCACACTCACCCCAGACCCGAAAAAAGCAATGAGACTGTCACTTGATTTATGCAACCTGGCGAACGTGACTCGCCGCTGGAGGAGCTGCCTCCTCTGCCTCCTTACAAAAAATTAAAAAAAAAAGAAGAAAAAATAAGAAAAAATCCCCTCCACTCGTTTGTTTTTGTTAGACATAACGGGCCAGTCAATAAACCTTTTTATTTCGCATTCATTTCGATTCGACTGCAGCGAGCCAAGTGACAAATAAGCATAACCCCTTGAAAAATTGTCTTAAATCTTTGGTTCAGGAGTTCAAGAATGTCTTTAAAGAAGATGGGATTTATAAATAATTGGTTTAATTTAATAATTTTTAAAATATTAATTAGTTACAAGAACTTAAGAAAGTAAATATTTTTTGTATAACATAAAAATATTGAAAATATTTTCAAAAATTTAAGATCATATTTTTGAACAATTTTCTTGTATTTAGTAAATTTACATTATTTATTGAAACGTTATAATAATTTATATAATTTTTATAAAATTTATTTTAACTAGTGAATTTATATCATATTATTGCTAAAAACATTTTCTTTAGGAGTAGAAAATGGTTCTAATTGATTTTCTAAAATTCAGGGCGTATAACTTTGGCAGTTTAGTCTCCCTAAATTGGCTAATATTATTATTAGTTGATAGTTTCTCATGCCTGATAATGGGCAATCAAAGCAGCCCGTTTGAGGACCTGTGAACGATATTAAATGCGGCCTTTTGATGGCCATCACTCATTGTTCGAACCATTTGTTGCCACCAATTGGTTGGCCCTGTCTTCAGGTGAGGAATTTCATTTGTGCCCCTGCCCCTTCATGGCTGATTGAATACACAGACACTCAAAGACTCGAACAGTCAAACACTCGGCTCACAAAAGCCACAGAGGGAGACATTAATCACAAATCAAATGGCTACAAATAGAGCAGCGCACCGAGTCAGAGATTCGGATATGGAATACTGATTCTGATTCCCCCTTGCCATCCTGAATCTGAATCTGAATCCCAGTCAAAGTACCAACCGTTGTGCCCCTCATCTCTTGCAACACGATGCTGCACAAACAAGGCGCAACACTTGACAATGACACAAAGCGTCAACTTTGGCGGCAACAACACCGCTGCACTTGCTGCGCCCATGGAAGGGGGATGGATTTTGGTTTGGGATTGGGATTGGGATTGGGTTTGGGATTGGAACTGGAACTGGGATGAGATGAGATGGGCGCAACTGCAGGGGAGATCAAAGCAAGAGTGCCTCAATAATGATAATCATCGCGATGATCATGATGAGCGACTGTCGTCTTAACAGATCTTCTGCTGCACAAATTCTGACAAGTAAAATAATAAATTTTTCTATATCATCTCGTTTAGGGAGCCGCTCTTCCCTGGCTGACTGGCTGGCTGGCTAGCAATGTGGGACACATTTAATACAATTTTCTGGTCTGCTTTTTTGTACCCTTTTTGAAGGACCCTCAATCAAAACCCAATCTCCATCTGCGGCTAACCAGGGAGCGGGGGCCATAAAATCTGGAGGGGCAAACTGTCGGCACTTGGTGGAAATATTTTTGTTGTACGCCTCGTTGAACTTGGGTTTTCTATATTTTTTTTTTGTTCTATATGTGTTTTTGTTTTTGGTTGGTGGAAGGGGGGCTTTCAGGGATTAGCCTATGGACATGCTGAATTATATATTAATCTAGTCTAGCATATCATTTACTCTCTCTAAACCAAGAAAATCGCACCGCACGCGTGTATTTGCTATTGTTAAACGGAAATCCTTAAGTGAAAGGGGGAGAGAGAGAGGGCTAGAGAGCGGGGATAGAGCGAGACGGCGAGAGGCCCGAGCGGAACTGATCAAAGTCATTCAAACATGAATGAAGTTCATTAAAAACTGATCAAATCTGTTGGGCGAGAACAATGCAAACAAGACAAGAGCGGCGGAGAAATGCTGATACAACAGGGCAGCCAGAGCACAAAACGCTGGGAAAGAAGCCAGAAGTAAGAGGCGAGAAAAGAAAGAAAGAAACGAAACGAAACGAAGCAACAGAAAGATAGAAAGAAAGAAAGAAGCCAGGAATATGCAGCTGGCAGTGACAATTTCTCACTCTCTCTCTCGCTCTGTCTCTTTCTCGACCTCTATTTCCATCTCGCTCTAACGCTGGCATTGCCATCTCGCTCACGCCATGTGTGGCAATGTCCTGGCTTCGATTCAATTCAATTCAGTTCAGTTCAATTCAATCCGATTCAATCCAATCCCCGTCCTTTCTCTTTACACGGCCCTTACAAATGATGACATTTCCTGATTTTTGTTTCGCTCCTCCACCAACAAAGGACATCGAATGTCCTCGAAGGCAGCAAGGACAACAAACACCTTGTCGACAATGCGAGTCGAACACCGAGTTGCTGCCACAACGGAAGTGTTAACGGTGCCGGATTTGCTGGGATGTCCCGCTAAGGCCAAACATAATAACATTGAAGCGGAAATCGAGGGGTTCCTATATAGTAAATGCTATATGTGTGGTTCCTTGAAGGTCTAACAGCATTTATTAATGGAATTAAAAATGCAAAAAATGGAAATACTTATGAAAATCCATTACAAATTGTTATGGATAAATGAATAATTTGATATTTTATTTTAAAGAGATTATTTTATAATATAAGGAATATGTAGGGGTTTTGGAAAGTCTAACAGCATTTATTAAGGGAATTTAAATGGCAAAAAATCCATTAGAGTGTAAGCAATTATTATAATTATTAGCAATTGTTATAAATAAATTAATAATTTGATATTTTATTTTAAAGAGAGCTAAAATCGAGGGATTTTTGTATTATATAAGGGATATGTAAAGGTCTAAGATTTAATAATGGAACTAAAATAGCAAAAAACGGGAAAAAAAACCTATAAAATGATCTCAAAAATAATTATTATTTATTATTTACTTTGAAAGCAAGCGAAAATCGAGTAGTTACTATCTTAAAAACGACAAACACAATTATTAATGGAATTAATATTGCAAAAAAAATAATAATATCTAGAAATTATTATAAATAAATACATAATCTATTATTTAATTGTAAGCCTTCATTTATTGTTTAATAACCCCAGATAAACACAAGGATGACACTAAATTAGCCAATTGCCGTGCAAAATCGAAAGGATAGGTAGACATAATGAGTGCTGTCCCAACACAGATACAATGTGAATAATTTCCCATTTTCCCATGACAAGTGCTGTCCTCCGTTGCCCCGTTGCGTATACGCCATGTGGGGCCTTGGGCTGATTTTCAAAGGATGAACGTTTCTATTTGCGGCCCAGAAATTGGCAACGCTTGTGCAGGAGATTGACCACCGACGGTTGACCAAACAGCCAAATAGCCAACAAGGGTAAATGCCCAAATGGGTAAATGGCCAAATGGGCAAATGGGCAGGTGGACAAAGGTGATCAAAAGGTGGACAAGGTGGACGAAGGTGAGCGTAGCTGGCTCAGTGGGAGCTAATTGATGCATTGAACAAGCGACTGTTGTTGGCTGGGTGGTCCGCCTACAACCGCCTAAAGATGGCCAAGATGAAAATGAAGATGCAGGGGAGCGGAGCGGAGAGGCACTTTGTCGGGTTTGTTGGGCTGAAGAATTGCAGAGTTTCAAACCGAGACTTAGGGGCGGCAGCAGGGGCGTGCCCGGCTCACAGCTGGCCGCCCTGCCTCAGTCGCTATTTTGGCCTCAGTGCTTGTGTAAATATTTCCCCGTCTTATTTGTGCCACACAGCACACAAAAGCCGGACAAACTGGACACTGGTCCGCCTCCCTGGAGGCCTGGAGGCCTGGAGGGCAGGGGTCTTGGGCCCAGATATTGTTTTAACACATTAGCAGCGCAATGCAACAAATAATTTCCATAAACGCAGCTCTCAGTGCCTCTCTGTAAATGGAGCGACGATAGACTCTCGGTTGAGGCAAAGCACACAGCCAACAAAAGTAAATTTCAATGCACGAAAGAGATATGTCACAGGAAGAAAATATTAGTCTTTGTCATTAGGCAAAACAAAAAATAAAAGGGTAAGAGAAAAAAGCGGAGGGTAGGGGTGGTGGATCAGAGGGAAAATCAAGAGGAAACTGGGGGGGCAGGGGCACCTGAGTACATGAATGGGCTGTGGCGCGATTATGATCGTAGTTGTCGTCGTTTTCGTCGTCGTCGCCGCTGCGATGATGATGTTTGCCCACCAACAACGTCCGAGACTTGTTGTTGCCACACATATTCACATGATTTAAGCCCGGGCCAACACAACACGAAATGTTTCCCATCATAAAAGACCGCTTCTTCTTCTGGAGGTCCCAAAGTCCAACAGTCCGAAAAGAGAAAAACCTAAAAGACCTCAAAGACAAAAATACAACAAAACTGAAAGCCTGAAAGAGGCTTTGGGCAAAAAGCAAATGAAATTAAAAACGGTTCAAATGCTTGACTTAAGCAAGCAACATGGCATATGGAATATGGAACCCACTAGACCTCCAAGCATTTCCAATCGGAAATGCCCGTTGCCAAAGGCAGGGGGAATTTTCTTTACCCCAAACGCTTAGCGTGGGGAAATGGCCCATACAATTGCGAATGCATCTAAATTTATCCATTAGCGGGATGCACCCCACAAATAACCCACGCAAAGCCATTACAAATGCCCTGTAAACAAAGCGATTCTATCATTTTTAATGGGTGTGTTAATTATAGCAACAAAATCTTAAATGACGTTGGCAATTATATACATTTTGGATTCAATTGGATTTATTTTATAAATAATATCATAAGTAGATTATAAATAATTTCAAGATACTTATTTAGAAAATTATATTTACCAACTCACAAGTATACTATATCGCTACTAGAATGTTTTCCCTTTCAAGTGCTATCTGATTTCCGCTTAAATTTCGATTTACATTAGATTAGGGTGGGCAAAAGTTTCTCAGGCCCCCGGCGGGTCATAGTTAAGGCTTAAGTTTTCGGTATTCGGAATGCTACGAAAATTCCGGGAAGTTTGGACAGTCGCCCAGTTTATTTCCCAGTAAATTTGCCTATATAAATCGTCTGATAATTGCAATTGTATAACTTCGTCCCCCATAAAAAGAGTTTCTTCTGTTTTTTCGATTTCGAATTTTGATTGATACGGAAATTCCAAATCGAACGGCGGCAGTCCTTATCTGGTTATGGGCATTCCACCGCCCATTAGTAAAGCCCAAGGTCGCCAAACATTTTCTCAACCAGCATTGCCCAAGTTCCGATGGGGCGCCCTCATCTCACCTCCAGACATCCCAAGCGAAAAAACCCCAAAGCCGTCCAAACTGTCCAACCGTCCAACTGTCCAGGTCTCAAGCTCATTTTTTCTCATTTTTCGGGGAAAAACGCCATAGTTTCTCGCAATTTTATGATAAATTCATTGAATTTTTTTCGTGCGCCGAAAAAGTAAAACAACCAAAGGCCAGAAAACTCGGGGTGGCGACAGGGAAAATACCCTGTTTTATTATAATTTATTATAATAAAGTCAGTTGTTATTAAAACTTTAGATATAAAGGCTAGAGTTGGTAGAAGGGAATTATTTTTGATATTTAATATTATTATTATTATTATTAAAAAACGGATATACCCTTTCGAGTAGGATATCCAAATTGGGCCGCAAATAAACCCGCTGGCGGCGATGCGGAGCTGAATAACTACAACAACCTGTGGAAGTTGTTGCCCGATGTTATTGACTCACTGATATGGCAACGAAAACTGCGAGTTCAACAACTACAAACAACAACAACTAAGATCGGTGACGACACGGATGCCCCAAGGGGACTTTGACAGTCGCAGCTTCCCCCCAGTGGCAGGCATATCACAAATGTTTATTGGCAATAGTGGCATTCATACACAAGTCGACTTATCAGTGACGTCACTGAGGGCGCTGAGCTGGCAAAAAAAGTCGGGGATCGCAGCGCCTGCGAGTCCATAAACAAGGCGAACGGAAAACGGGGCTATAAATAAACGCAAAATTGATGTTGGCGTAAGATGCTTAACATTTTCATTCACTGAAGACGGGAGACTGGAGACTCAGAGACTGAAGACTCAGGAACTTCTTTTTCTTGGCCCGTAAGAGACTGGGATGATGGAAGGCCCCGGGACTCATACTCATCCTCATTCTCATCCTCATCCTTAGTCCGGTGTCAGAGTCTGTCATCCCCGTTGATTTGTGTCGAGGAAGCAAGTGCTCGAGTCGCCAGCCCGAAGAGGGAGCTGCTTGGGAGCTTGGGAGCTCATCTTCACGATCATGCTCATCCCGAGGGGAGCACACTTGAAAAAATAAAATAATAATAATAAAATCTATAAATATAAATACAAGCAAATACTAGAACAGCAAAACGATTATAATAATGCATCAATAGGTTTTAAGCAACAATAAATAAAAAACCCTGATCTTGATCTATAAATTTAGATAAAATACCTTTTCTAACTGAAAAACCATTATAACTAATAGAACAATACGATTAAAATAAGGCATCAACAAATTGTAAATAAACTATTATAATTATTTATAATAATAATGCATCAATAAGTTGTAAGCAACAATGAATAAAAAACTCCGATCTTGATCTATAAATTTAGATAAAATACCTTTTCTAACTGAAAAACCATTATAACTATTAGAACAATACGATTATAATAAGGCATCAACAAATTGTAAAAAAATAAATGAACAAGTAACATTAATAAAATCTAGATCTAATAATCGAGATATAATACCTTTTCTAACTGAACAAACATTAGAAGAGTATAACGATTATAATAGTAAATCAAGAAAATGTAAAATAAAAAAAAGGTGTATAATAATAATAAGGTACAGATCTAGAAATCTTGATATAATAACTTTTGTAATTAAGTAAAAAATAAAAATAAAAAAATTAATAAATAAATAAGTAATATTAATGAAATCTATATCTAATACTCTAGATATATTACGTTTTCCAAGTACTTACGATTTCCCGCCGTGCATCTGGACGATCATGACGAACTGCCTGGAACTGGCGCGCTTAGATGGATAGCCCCGGAGATTTATCATCAAGACAAAGTAGTCGCAAGGATCTGAAACAGTCAGCCACTCAAGGGGCACAATTAAAGCCGCTCTCACTGGCTCTTCTTTTTTTTGGTTTTTTTTTTTGTTCTCCGGGAGTGTTGAAAAGTAAGGAAGCTTTAACAAATTACCGCCCAGTGGCCGGTGCTCTGTAAAAATTTGCCAAAGCAACACCAGAGCACCAGAGAACCCAAACGTAGAGCCCGAACCCGAATCCGAACCCTTGACCATCTTTAGCTCCACAGCTCCATCTTCATCTTCATCTTCTTCTGCAAGTCCAACTTCAGCAGCAACTCGATGTCCGTTCTTTGCCAGCGGCAAACTTGGGCGCACACTCCGGAACGGGCGATCTGGGGGGGTATTTCTCGGGTCCAGAGAGGGGGGGGGGGGGGGCATTAAAGGAGAGATCTGTGGCGCGGACCTTATAGAGCGAGCATCGCCGGGGCAGAGTCACTCATGTCATGACAGCAAACGAGCGAGCGGCAGACTTATGACTGAGTAATTGCTGGTGATATTTATGCGAGGAAGCGTCCGACTTTTGCGGTGCGTCTCTGTCTTGCCCCTTCCAGTCTGCCCCCCCTCAAAACCCCCCTATAGCCGCTTATTATCGCTTGCCCCACAACGCGTTCGCTGCGGCATATTGATTAGCTGGAAAGCCGAGCGATAAGAGGCCTCCCCACTCGCCCTAAATTATGACGTATTCGCACGACGAGTGAGTAACCGTAAGACCATAAAATACAGGACGTCACTGAGCTTAATGTCCCTATTTATAAGCTCGAAAGATTAGGAATTCCTATTTATATTTTTATTTCATTCACAACGAGCGCACGAGAGTGATGCAATTGCATCGTTTTGTTTTGTTTATTTGTTTATTTTTTTATTGCATTTTTCATTCATAAGAAACGAGTGTAGTATTTATTTATAAAGCGCTTATCAACTCGTAGTGACCATAGTTTATTAATGGCCCTAGAGGGAAAGAATGGAAGTATTTAGCGGTTTTTCCCAGAAAGCGAACTCATTAATTAAGATTTATGATTATGTATTTATAGCGATTTAATTCATTCACTAGGATTGCTCAGACCCTTCAATATAGAATATTATAAACTATTTTTTTTAATTATACATTTTTTTACGTGCAAAAGTATGTAACAGCTAGAAGGAAGCATTTCCGACCTTATAAAGTATATATATTCTTGATCAGGGTCACTAGCCGAGTCGATATAGCCATGTCCGTCCGTATGAACGCTGAGATCTCGGAAACTATAAAAGCTAGAAGATTGGTATTTTGCATGCAGATTCTAGGACTTCCTACGCAGCCCACAATCGCTCTATCACAATTTTAAAAATTTAAATATTTCGGAAAAGTAAAAATGCAGTTTTATTGTGTTTATCAATACCTATCGAAATGTAGAAGAAATTTTTCAAATCGGACCATTCGTTAAAAAGTTATGCCCGATCAAAGTTTATATCTCCATCTCCCTCGCACTCCCTTTAGCTGAGTAACGGGGCACCCGACTAAAGAGTTCTCTCTTCTTTTAATATGCAATTATTTTTTAATTTGCATTAAACTCTTTACTTTTACTTCCTGTAGGAGATCTTTGGATTCGTTGAGTTGGTTCTTCTTTTTGGGGTTGACTTCTGCTGCTTGCAGCGTTGTGGGGCACATGTACACACTCTCAGTTGGATGTTGCTGCCGTGCATGTTGCTGTGTTGCCGCTGATGTTGCTGTGGTTGCTGCTCGCATAACATCACATACCGCAAAGCAGTGTGTTTGCTGTCTCTCGGAATGTAAATCATTCGCTAAGTACGCTTGATTTAGGCGACCATCGCACTACATTCTTCGACGAGGACAGAGCCGTCGGCAGGGGAGAGAGGAAAGGGGGTCTGAGACGGAGGCTCTGAGGCTCTGAGGCTGTGAGCCTGGCTGACAGATGGCTGGTCGTCCGTCCGAGGTTTCGGCCTCGCGATGCAGATACACGAGCACTTTCCAGCCTTTCCAGGGTCTCAAACTGACGAGCTGACGACGAAAGCAATACGCCATACATAACTCATCGCACATAATGAGACTGCAATAATTCACTTGCTCTGCATGCTCTCTCTATCTCTCTCACTCTGTCCCTCTTTCTCCGCCTTTCTCCCCATCTCTCTCACTCTATCTCTCTCTCTTTCTGGCCCTGACCCGATCCCCATAGCCCCCCGGGCTCCAAGATACAGATACTAGGCCCAGACTTTGGTCCAGACAGCGGCCTACACTCAGAAAAAAGTGTCATTCATTTTAGCGATTAAAACATCTTCAACAATTTCGAGAAATTTGAGAAGAATTTTTATTTGGGTTATCCAACTATTATTTCGTGCTTATAGAGGACAACCGATGTCTTGGAAGTGGTTAAAGATCAACAAAGAATTTGTAAAAAGTTTTATTAAGAGTGAGATTGAGCAAAAAACATTTATATTGGACTTTTGAATTCCTAACTATGGATAATAAGCTTATAAGGAATTTTTTAATATAACTGTGTAATTAGTCATATTTTGCGATCATATGTAAAATGTTTAGGAGTATCCCAATGCCTTAAAATAAATTAACTAATTGCTTATATATTTCTTAAATTAATTGGCTTTAATTTCGCATAATAACTGGATTTATTTAAGAAAGTTATGTTTTGATTTACTATACATATATAATTAAAATAAATTAAATAAATATTAAAACATAAAATGTTGATCAAAAAACTTTTTTCTGTAGGTTGTCATGACTTTTTTTTTTAAATATTTAAAATCTCTAAAAGTTTTGCCTAATGGTGTATATCTTTTTGACTACCATTATTATATGAAAATAATCCTCGAATGTTATGAGTGTTTCTCTCAGTGCTTCCTGGCAGCAAGAAGCTCCTGCCACTCCTCCTGCAGCCCCGTTTATCTTTCCGATTCAGCTGCAGGTTCACGATCAGGTTGGCGATCGCATTCGCATTTCGCATTCGGAGTCGCATTTCGCATTCGGAGTCGTCCGTCGGCAAGTGGAAATCTTCATGCACTCCTAGTTTTCTGTAATTAAGTGTAATGAGCGTAATTGCTAATGTGTAGCACGGATCTCGATCTCCGAAGATCTCTCTCTCTCTCTCTCTCTCTTTCTGCATCTCTCCGCAGATTTAGTTATAGCTCAGAGGCAGCCCCATTCCATTCCGGGCCAAATCAAAACAAGCCAAACAAGCGGGGATCGTGATCTCTTCGCAAAGTGAAATTAAAATGTATGACAAAGTGCGTGCAATAATTCGTGCAAGTTTAATGAGCGGAGCCGCAATGCGATGGACATCGTCTAATTGCACTAGATATGGATATTTTAATTGAATGAGAACGCTGTCATATTAGTGGCCAGCAATTAGTCCGTTTCGTTTCGTTTCGATCGCCGGACGGGCCACACTTGGTCAGCTTCCCGATGCCGATCCTTTGGTCATTTCTGCAGCCGTTCGATGCCGATGATGTCTCCTCCCTGGATTTGTTAATCAAATATTGTCTCGATCCGGTGCACAGGGGAAAATAGTTGTTAAATTTTAATTTTAAAAACAAATTGAAACAAAAAAAAATCTATTAAATAAAATTTTGCAAAAACAAGAGAGAACGCTATAGTAGGGTTGGTGTCCCGACTATCCAATACCCGTCACTCGGCTAAAGGGAGTGCAAGGGAGATGGATATATAAAATATTTTTAATTGCGTATAACTTTTTAATGAATGGTCCGATTTGAAAAATGTCTTCTACATTTCGATAGGTATAAATATACACAACAAAATTGCAATTGTACTTCTCGGAAATCTTTAAAGGTGTGGGCGCCAGACACATTTTAAAATCGTTAGTGGGCGATTGTGGTATGTTATGATATAACATTGGTTAGTCCTAACCCTATGTAACCAAAAAGGGATACGATTTTAAGGACCTGCCAATGAAAATTTAAATCACATCTTTCTCTTGATTCAAGGCCCATTTATTTTTGCTGACTGCAGACGGCTGCCGTTGGCCGTTCGCCATTCGGATCGGCTGGGATCGGATCGAGCCCAGACCCAGACTAGCTCCATAATGGGCAACCAATTAACTGCAGTCCAGTCGCGTTCGGTTTAATGAACTGTCCAGGATTACATGAGCACTCGACCACTCGAGCACCTGAGGACGGACTGCGAATGCAACTGCCAACGGACGATATCAGTTAACAAGATCGACACCGCATTCCACATCCACGTCCACATCCACATCCACATCCACATCCCTTTTAAAGAGCGGGGGAGGGAGCAAGTTGTCGGGATTCCATATTCAAATATTTGACCATCGCATTCGCCTGTGAAGTTTTGTCCTGGCCCTTTTGTCCGAAAGAAGGGGTTCCGTCAATATTTGACGGGCCACTTGTGAATTGTGACCTCACCCTTCGCCCTTTCGTTTTTTTCGTTCGGTGTTTTCCCCGAGTGCGTGTGTGTGTTCCCATTGAGTGATTGCCTTCGTGTTTGACTGATTGACTTGCGCCCCTCTCCCTCCATCCCTCCATCGGCGTATCAGCTCTGTTTGCGCCCCGATCCTGTACAGCGATAAGCTGGCACCACCTCCCCCACCCCCTTGGCCAGGATATCGCAGGCACACGCTCATCAATTTCCTCCTCCTCCTGATCTCTCCTGATTTGGCTTCGGATGCAAAGTATGTGCACATGGAAAAAATGCGAGCACAACCTATTAAAACGCTTATATGGGGAAATAAATCAAATAAATACGAATGGAAAGGTATAGTTTTCGCTTTGATTTTCATCCCATAAACATTAATTCTAATATGAACCAAAATTTTATTTAACTAAAAAGTATTTTTAAATCAACGTAAATATGACTAACATCGGTACTGATATTTTCTTTTATTATAATAATAATAAGAACACGTTCTTATTTTCCCTTTTTACAAAAACTTTAAAAATGTGGGCGGAATCTGAATATAAAAATGCAACTCTGAATACAGAGAAAATTTTTCAAGAAGACTGACGTTCTCAAATTAAGTATTTTATTCTCAATTTGAGGAAATACTGATGATGTGGACAAATTTTGAAAGAAAAGCCTAATTCTTTCACCATTTTGTTTCCCCCTTATTTGTCCCCGTTTTTTGAGAAAAAAATTCTAAAAAGACTCAATTCAAAAGACTCAAATTTAAAAAATTGGTACTGGAAGTGAGTATTTTGTACTTAAAGTGAGTACCTGGTTTTATTTCGAGTAGAAAATTCTCAATTTAAGTGCACCGTTCTTGAAAAATTCTCTCTGTGTAGCTCTTATAGTTTCGGAAACGCTTCCTTCTACCTGTTATATTATTTAAATAATATACTCTACGAGTAACATTTATAATCATGCTTTTTTAGAGGCTTTCTACTAATTATTATGTTTTTGTATTTAATTGAAATATTATTATAATTATTATTAAACTATTCCATTTTATATCAGTGTTTACTTATACCAATTTTTCTAACTGTTTAATCATTTTTAAAAGTGTAATAAAGTAAGGCATACATATATTTTATTTATGTTTTTAAAAAGCAGGCCTTGAACATCAGATTAAAATTTGACATATGTAATGCACAAATTCCCTTAGTGTACATGGTTTCTGCCGGTTCTCGGTTCTCGAGTCTCTCTTCCCTTTTTTGGTGTCCCGAAAGTCTGGCGCCAAACTGGCCATTAATTATATCAATTCCATTGTCGCAATGGACATCAAAAATCGGCATCTGAATTGGGATTCTTAGGGACTTCTCACCTGGGTGGGAAGCGGTGGTGGTGGTGGTGGTGGCCACCTTTTTTTTCGCACGGAGTGGAACGATCGAACTGTTTCCCAAATAGCCGCAAAAGGTCAAGAGCTGATGTGGCATTCATTGACAATTAAAAACGCTTGCCCATTGTCCGGGGCACTGATCACTTCATTGTGCGACTGTCCAGCTGCCTGGAGACCGCACCTCACCCTTTGTGCTATTCCTGTACCGCTTCAGCATTCCCCTTCCCATTCCCCCGCTTTTGTGCCGCTGGCAGGCGATTCAATTGTCATTTGTTGCCCGTTTGCCGAGTGGGCGCGTCACCTTTGATCTCCGCTCCGCTCCTCTTCCTCGATCGATCCCTGGCCGATCTGGTTGGTTCTTTCATAATTTGTGTCACTTTATGTTTTGCGGCCCTCTCTCGAGTGCTGTTTCTGTCTCTCCGCCAGACAATTGAATCCCATTTCGCAATTGAAAATACCTTTTGACCTTATTAAGCGGAAAACCGGGAGGTTGCATGAAAACGCCAAAAAAAATGTCCTGAAAAGGCCTCCTCCATTGTTAAGTGATCGTAATTTATTTGGGCCAAGGCGCCGCCCAGACGGCTTCCATGTCCTGATGGCCCATGTCCTGATGGTCAGATGGTTGTGTTCTTCAATGACACGGTTTGAGGGCCAGCAGTTTGAGAAAGTTAAGGGGATTACATCTGGCACCGAGCCCACTCAAATATGAGGACATCTTTTTAGGCAACCAATAAAAATTCACTCAAATATTCGAACATTCTGAGTAAACAAAAAGGAGCTAACGATAGGCATTCTAGAAGTATGCACATACCACCAAAAAAATAGAGAATATATCAAATTTTAGTATGTTTATAAGTAGTTTATTCGGCCAGCCTAAGCTTATATACAACAATCAACTTTTCTGAACTCGTTATTAAATTTCCAATCGATTGGCATTTAAACCTTGACATTTTAATTTTTGCCATTTTTCGTAAAAAATTGTGATGTAAAAAAAATTGAAAATTGGAAAAAATTTTATTTTTTCAAGATCACCCGGAAAGAGTCCTGGATTTATTTATTATTTTGTTATCTGTTCAAAATAGTATGTATTTTTGGGGTAATACCATTTTTGGCCAAGTTACAGCAAAAAAACAAAAAGGAAAAATTCCAATTTTTACCAAAACACAGATCCTGAATATTCCACGCAAAATTAATTAGTTTTTTGGCTGAAACAATGGAAATATTGATCAAAATATGGATTGTCATACCTTTCTGAACTCGTTATTCAATTTCCAATCGATCGGCATTTAAACATGGACATTTTATTTTTTTGCCATTTTTCGTAAAAAATTGTGATGTTTCCCCTTATAAAAAATGTGAAAATTGTGTTTTGTCAACATCACACTGAAAGTGTCATGTATTTATTTATTATTTTGTTATCTTTTCAAAACAGTATGTATTTTTGGTGTAAGACCATTTTTAGGCAAGTTACAGCAAAAAAACAAAAAAAAAAATCATATTTTTGTCAAAAACCCACACCCCAATTTTCCACAAAAAATATAATTGGTTTTTTGGCCGAAACAATGAAAATATTGATCCAAATATGGATTGTCATACCTTTCTGAACTCGTTATTCAATTTCCAATCGATCGGCATTTAAACCTGGACATTTTATTTTTTTGCCATTTTTTGTAAAAAATTGTGATGTTACCCCTTATAAAAAATGTGAAAATTTGCGAAAATTTTATTTTGTCAACGTCACACTGAAAGTGTCATGGATTTATTTATTATTTTGTTATCTGTTCAAAACAGTATGTATTTTTGGTATAAGACCATTTTTAGCCAATTTACAGCAAAAAAACAAAAAGGAAAAATTCCAATTTTGACCAAAACACAGATCCCGAATTTTCCTATCAAAAATAATAAGTTTTTTGGCTGAAACAATGGAAGTATTAATCCAAATTTGCATTGTCATACCTTTCTGAACTCGTTATTAAATTTCCAATCGATCGGCATTTAAACCTTGACATGTGAATTTTTTTCATTTTTTTCGTAAAAAATTGTGATGTTACCCCTTAAAAAAAATTGAAAATGGGAAAAAATTTTATTTTTTCAAGAGCACCCGGAAAGTGTCATGGATTTATTTATTATTTTGTTATCTGTTCAAAACAGTATGTATTTTTGGTGTAAGACCATTTTTGGCCAAGTTACAGCAAAAAAACATTTGAAAAAATCGTCAAATTTTTAAGTTTCCATACTTGAAAGCCAATCCATTGGGATTTAAACAACGAACTCAACGAGGTATGGCAATCCTCATTTGAACACATTGTTGCTTTGTTTTGTACAAAATACTGAATATTTTTTGAGAATAATTAGGATTCAGGATTTATTGCAAGAACAAATTAGCCGAATTATTTTTATATATGTTTTCATACTTTCGAAATGTTTAGAACATTAAAAAAAAGTGATGTGGCTCCTTGGCGCTCACCTTGTATTAGAAAACCTTCCTTGGACTTAATGAACTTCTTGGAAATGTCACACTTTTTCGCCACCAGCAGTTTTGCGTTGCCTCTTCTGTCGATTTGGTTTTTGGTTTTTCAGTCCCGTCAGCAAGTCGAGCTCAACCTCCGATTTTGCAGCTCGACAATTATGTTTACAATAAGAAGATCCCTTCTCGTGGAAATTTCGGAGGAGGAAGGGGGACATCGGCTGATTGCCCAAGAGCAGCTGGCCAGCGGAAAGAGAAGAGCTTTCGATTCCGTGAACGGAGAAACTGCTGAGCCGCTGAGACTTGGGCAATATAGTTGGGGCCGGGGATTTCAACACCTCAGTCTTCAATCTCCCCGGAGAATCTTCCGTACTGCGAAGAGATTCCCACAGGCGGATGGATGGATTCGCTGAGCCAGCGATTTCGGTTCGTGGGAGAGTCGCGAATCTAAAACTCCACGCGAATCGTTTTACAATCGGAACTATTGGAGACACTGGACACTGGACACACGCCTTGGTGGGCCACGCCCCCTCCCCCTTCCCCTCCTCCGCCTCATCATCATCCAGCGACTTTGGGAACACTTAGGGAACATAAATGTAACGCCATTATCTGAGGAAATCTGCAGCGGAAAACATAACTCAAAAATACACACGGCAAATACAAGTTAAATATAAAATAAAGTGGGGGAAAAACAACGAAAAAACACAAATGAAATAAGATATTTTAAATTAATTGCCGACGCGTTGAAGACCAAGACCAAGATCAGAAAAAAAATAAACAAAAAAAAAAACAAAACGAAAAACAGTTCCCTGCACGTGACTTGTGACGGGAAGAGTCGGACACAAAATATCCAGATTCAAAAACTGAACAGAAAACAGAGAAACAAAGCAAAATGAACATTTAGATTAGATCAGTTGCATCAGGCGCAAAAGTTCATTCAGCAGGAGCCAGAGAAAAGAGGGTCTCGACCTTGGGGATACCGATTAAAAAATAGTTATTAATGGGTTTTTAGGGAACTGTTTCAGTTTAACGATATTTAGCCTTAAGATTCCTTTTATTTAATAATAATAGTAATAAATTTATTAAAAAGAGAGAACAACCAATATAACTGAGATAATTACCAGTTTTACTGGAAAGTACCTGAATAATCAGACCAACACACTTAACCCTTAGATCCTTAAATTCTTTAAAAAACCATCCCACAGTTAACGCATATGCCCAGAAATAGAAAGAGTGGGGAGGGAATTTCAACATTTCTCATAGAAAGACATAATTTTCAATTTAATAAAGGTCAGGCCAATAAAAACCTATCAAAACTGAAGATAGATGCGAGCTACGTGCGACTGAAAGGGACAAAAAGGGTTCACGCAGGCTGCATGCAAAGCAGCGAAAGCGAAAGAGAGAGAGAGAGGGAGGGAGAGGGAGAGTAGATCGAGAATCTAGAGGCCATGAATGGGATCGCATAGTTGCATGTGCGCCTCATTCGGCTGGATCTTGGATCTTGGACCAAGATCACTGGCCAGAGATCACACGGAGAGGCTGCCGCAGGGAGAGGACACAATAAAATCGGGCCGATAACCATCTTTTAACTCGGGGAAGGAGAAAGGGAATGGGAATGCATGCCCTCTCTGTCGCTCTATCTTTGGCATATTAAATTGTTGAATCAGTCACCGGGAAGGCGGTGGTGGAGTTGGAGGAGCTCCTCCGCCGGGCAGACAAATCGGAGCACGTACACCGAGTCCGAAATTAATGACAATTGCTGATTGTGTGCGATAAACCCGATTCGGGTACTCCGGCAAACCGCAGAGGAGAACATCCAGGCCTCAGTGAAGTGAAGGTGCGCGCGTAGATTCCGGCCCAGCGATAAGGTCGGGAGAATTGAAGATCTCTGGAGAAGGAAGGGAGACGGAGAATCAAGAGCGGCGACAAACATTTCTTGTCGTTAAATCGCTGGTGTTTTGTGTGCAGCTGACAAAAGGGACAAAAAGGTGACCCATACCCATACCCATACCAAAAAAAACCCAAACCTAAAAGAGAGAATTATTATATGGCTCATAAAATATTTGAACAAGTCTATAAATGCCGCGTAATTCTGCTGCAATTAAAGCCACGGCGAGGATCGTAAAAGGAAATTGTTTGGACACTTTTATGTCTCTCTTACTCTTCGGGGCTCTCCTCCCAAAAACGGTGCGTATGCGCAATTTCGGTGGGAATGTATTTATATTCCGGGTGTAATTGATATGGCGCCAGCAGAGTTTGGGATCCCCATTCCATACCATCGACCACCCAGGTAAACTCTCCACACACTTTTTGTACTTTCAATTGTTTGTATTTGTATTTGATGTCTAAAAAGTTAATACCTAAACAAAGCTAAGTTACATCGAGGTGTATAATCGTACAAATATATATATATTAAGGTTTAGGTATAGGTATATCCGTGTATATAATCGGGGGAGATATCTTTCATAGCTTTTATTGGCCACTTTAATCATCTACTATCACAGCATCGTAATACAAGGCAAAGTATATCTTAGTACACTTAGTATCTAGCGGAATGTGCGGCAGATTGTTGGCGAGTCGACGACATATAATATATATAAATAATACAATAGCACTTACTTATTATAGGGGCAAAAAAAAAAAAAGAAGAATTACATTCGTCTTGAGATATCGAGAAAACTGGGTATCTTCATTCGGTTTTAGTTTGTTTGATTGTTCTCATTACTTATTCGGTTTTCATTCATAGCCTTGGGATTGTCGGGGATTCCTCGTGATTCGTGAGAGGTATGGTGGCGTGAGTAATAAATATAGGATGTTTTTAATAAATTAAGGATGTCTTCATGGAATGAGCCTCGTTTTTTGGAATGGAGGTTTCACCGGTTCTGAGTTTTGTGCTATAACTCTCTCTCTCCTTTAGCTTTCGATGTGGTTCTTGGGGGTCACCACCTTTGGGGTCACCTTGCACCCCTTCCGCTGCCGCTGACGGCTGAGAATCACGCGGATGCTCTTCATATACTGCACGAACTCGAATTTGGCGAACAGAGCATCGTTTGTCAGATCCGCGGAGTCCGCCGGCGGCGGTACGTCCACGCCGCGGGCGGCCAAGGTCGCCTGCTGGTTGAGCTCGACGGGATTGGACTTGAACTGATTCAGCCACTTCTCCATGACGGCGCGCGACTGGATCCTAAAGGTCACCACCGGCTGGGCCTGCCGCCGCCGCTTCTGGTGGCGCAGCCTCTTGCGCGGACTGGGGGCGTACAGCAGGTTGGTCAGGTTGATCACGTCCTCCACGCTGCAGAGCATGTCCCTCGCCGACTTGCGCAGCCGCCCCAGCTCGTCGGCCAGCACGCTCCGCGCCTGCAGATTGACCACGTCCCAGTGCATCCTGGCGTTGCGCAGGTAGGTGAAGGTGCCCACGAAGTGCTGCAGGTCGCGGTGCACATGGCGCAGGTTCAGCTGTAAATGGAAAACGGAAGACGGGGTTCGGTTTAGTTGGTTTGCCAGGACACAAAATAGCACATAATTGGCGATATAATGTTTGGGTTATGATATGATGTGATTGATATCGGCTATAAACGAGGAGTTCTAACGTAAAATCAAAATATTTTGAAACAAATCTTCAAATATCTGAATTTATATGGGGTACATATTTGAAAAATATCCTTTTAATCGTTAAAATCAATATTAGATGATTTTTATAGTTAAATAACACGATTCATTATATAAATTTTAGTTTTAAAATTCAATTTTAGATATTGAACCCGAAAACCCTTTAATGGTACCAGCCATTTTAATATTTTAAAACAAATCTAAAATATCGAAATATCATTTTAATCATTAATATCAATATTAGATGATTTTCATAGTTAAATCCAACGAATTATGTTATCAATTTTAGTTTTAAAATTTAAAACATCTGAATTTATATCGGGTACATATTTTAAAAATATTATTTTAATGATTAATATCAATATTAGATGATTTTCATAGTTAATTTTAGTTTTAAAACCTAATTTTAGCTAACTATTTGAAGGTCTGTGTTATTGAACCTGAAAAACCTTTAATGATATAATAGTACCGACCATTTTAATATTTTGAAACAAATCCTAAAATATCTAAATATCGTTTTAATCATAAATATAAATATTAGATGATTTTCATAGTTAAATCCCACGATTTATGTTATCAATTTTAGTTTTAAAACTTAATTTTAGCTAACTATTTGAAGGTCTGTGTTATTGAACCTGAAAAACCTTTAATGATATAATGGTACCGGCCATAAAATTCCCACTATGGAATTGTAAATTTAAAGTATTAGATACACGAACTTTGTTGTTCGCCTATCTATACTGGCAAACATAGTGGCTATATGTTATATAGACCGTCCTATAGTTCGATTGTTTTGGGTTGACTGAACCCGTGCTGCCCGCTCTCTGCTCCCCCTACCACCCCTACTACCCCAACCTCCCTCTACCAATCCCTCATATAAAAACTTTATCTGCTGAAAGTGAAAATCAAGCCGAACGCTCGGCGCTCTCTCGTAACTGTTTTTTTCAGTTCTCGGCTAAGCTTCGGCTGGCCGCTCGTGACGTATGCGTTTGGTCGGGTCTTCGTTTCATTCATGCCGCTCACGGCTCACGTCTCGCCCTCTCTCGCTCGCTCTCGCCTGGGTTTTCGGGGGAATCCACGGCTCGGCTCGCCATGAATCACATATCACGTATACGTTCCGCGTTCCCACGTCCCCGCAACCCCATCATCGTAATGCAAACGCGAGTGTGTCATTTACAATAAATGAGCGTTGAAAAGTGCTCAAACATATTATCGTTGAGCTCCCTCGTTCTTTCGATCCCCTGGCTATCAGCAGTTCTTTTTTTTCCGAATATGTGCGAAAAATATATATATGCGAATAGGTCGCCGTGACGTCAAAAGGCCGTCGCTTCTCGGTATCAAAGCGATCCAACTAAAAATAGATCTCTTCTATCAGTCGTCCGTCTTGGCACCTCGTCATCGGATCGGGTTCCGTTCTGGGTACTTGGTACGGGGCACTGGGCACTGGGCACTGGGTTCGGTTCCGCTCGGGGATGTCAACAATTAGTTGGCACAATCGGCATTGACGTAGCCGATATTGGCCAAATATTGACAAGCATCCAACCCGAGTGGCAAGTTGCCCAGGTTGTTACAGAGCGAGAAATGCTTGGTATTTTATGGATTAGTAATTTAAAAAAAATTTTTATATTAAGAAAAATAAGAAAAGAATAGAGACCCTAGGTTTTACTGAAGTAACCATAGTTTCTAAGCTTTCGCACAAATAACCATAGTTTTCTCGCAGTGTAGTCCCTGCTTCGGGTACTTTTCCCCAACTATGACGACAATTGAGAAATTTCAGCGAAAGCCAAACTCTGCTCATCGCCCTGAATAGTATATTGAGTGAATCGGTAAATGGATGAATATGAATGAATGCTGACTATGACTATGAGAAGTTAGCTAAACAATAAAAAAGGCGACCTTTGAGATACACCTGTACTCTGATCGTGACTTTTGGCTGACTTGAGGTGATTCGGCAGATCTCGTTGTCAAGATGTTGGCTTTCGTTTTAAGTGTGTGTGTGGGGGAGTTATAAACCATTTATGACCATGCCAAGTGAACTAACCTCATCTGGTTATCTGCAGATAATTCTGTCTTACACGAAACTTTCCCGGACACCTGCGAATTAGCACGTCGAAAACCGAAAACCGAACCGATCTCGATCGATCCACCCCCATTCGAACTCGAATTCGAACTGAAACTCGAACAACCCTCGCCTAGTTCTGGGTTAGACCCTTCTTGGGGCTTGGTTTGTGCTCTATTGACTCGTACCCGCCGCTCCGATAAGCCGGACGAGGCGATTAGTCAATTATTCCGCGAATACTGGCTCCTACATTCCTGAGCCAACAAACATTCTGCATTCCCTACCCTTCATACACCCTACACTCCCTCCGAAAGCAACATTATTCACTGGCATTTATGGCTTATCGGTTGCTTTGCTCATTTTCCATGCCATTGCGAAACTATTTCCGAATTCCCAGAGCCCAGAAAAAGCTAATAATTCATAGTTTTCCTCTATCCCCGACTATAATTCAGATATTGATGCCGAATCCAATTTGAAAATTTGATTAGCTACCGCTTTTGTTGTTGTTTACTTGTCAAAAGAGTGTAAATAAAATGTGCCGCTTGAATTTATATTTTGTTTGTGCTACGAATTATCCACTTGGAAATGAGGGGTTTCATATTCAGTTTTAACTTTGATTCGGCTTCAATTCGGAAAGATCCAATATATGTATACAAGGGGCCGTAAAACGTGATCTTGGATCAAGGCCGGTTTCAGGGGGGAAGGGGGGAAGGTTCGCTTTCGGATCTATATAAACAATATTCGAAAGAAAAAAAAAGCGCGCGCGCGCCGTCAATTTGCTCTTAATCTTAATGTGGTTATGGCATCGATTGCTAATGTTTTCCCTCGTGCTGTTGTTGTTTGTTGCCAATGCAAATCGACGGTTAATGGGGCGTCCCGAAATCCGAAATGCGAAATGCCGGCCAACGGCTGACGAATCGAACGAGGTGCGATCGTAAAGTTGCCGCTAGTATTTTCTATTCCCCAAAGCCTTCTATTAGCAGGCCAAAAGCCAGGCCTTCTGTTTATCGAACTACAGTAGCTACTCTCGCTGGCAAACGGCACGATTCCTTCTCATATGACCGCTCCACTCGCCATTAACTTGTGACGGCCTGTTTGCACCTACGCAGGCCTCACGTGACCCTCTCTCTTTTTTTTTACTTTTTTTTATCACCTATCTGTATCTGTCTGGCTCCCTGGCAACAGAAGAGCCGCCCATCAACCCACCGCGAGTGTTTGATGTTTGTAAATGATCCAATAATAGTCTGTTCGCACCCCCACCGCCGAATGTCTGGAGAGATCTTGGGATAGCTCACCTGATTGCTGCTGTTGTTCAGACGGGGCAGAAACTTTGTGTAGTTCAGCATGTAGAACTGATACCGCTTCATTTTGCGTATGTTGAGGGCGCTAATGTTCTTTCGGGCCAACAGATTCATGTTCTCGACCGTTTTCCTTTGGTTGTCCTCGACCTGCAGGCCCCTCAGTTCGCGGCCCGTTTGTCGCTGCAGCTTCTGCAGGATCTGCAATGAAAAATAAACAAATAATATATAGAATATTATATAAATTAAATAAAGCAAAACTAAAATCTTTGATCACTCATAACTTTTTAACGAATGGTCCGATTTGAAAAATTTCTTCTACATTTCGATAGGTATTGATAAACTCAATAAAACTGCATTTTTACTTTTCCGGAATATTTAAATAAATATACTTTATAGGGTCGGAAATGCTTCCTTCTCCCTGTTACATACTTTTGCACGAATGCAATATACCCTTTTACTCTACGAGTAACGGGTATAATTATTATTAGGATCTAAGAACCCACCATGTGCCGCTTCTTGCAGCGCTTCGTCTTGTTGCTCTTCTCCACCAGGCCCGTTGGCTTGCTGTTGCAGGTGTTCTCCCAATCCAGATGCGAACTGCTGGCGTTCAGCAGCTGCTGGAAGGTCGCCCTGAAGTTCACACCCGAACGCTTCTGCAGGTGCTTCAGTGGGCCGATGGTAGCGGTGGTACTCGAGGATGGGGCAGCAGAGACGCCACCTCCTCCTCCACCTCCACCGAACTGCTGATATAGCTGGCACATGATCAAGGCGAGCGCTACCAGCGAACAGATCCTGTTCGGATGACGTCGATCCACGAGGGGCGGCCTCCTTGTCCTGGCCGTTTTGCTGCTGCTCCTGCTGACGTCCAGCGGTCGGTCAGCTGCCGTCTGCAAAAAAGAAGAAGAAGAAATCAAAATAAAATAAAAATAAACAAAATTAAACCCTTGGCCCTTTCACCTACGTTCTTCTCGGCAACCTTGACGTCAAACTTTGGCAGTCTTTGGAAATCTACTGAAATCTTCCGAAATCTTCCCCCCAAAAGCGAGACAGCAATTACCATAAGTCAAGACTAACGGACGAGCGCGCGGACAACTGAACCGACTGGTTATATATTATCTCCCCCTTGGCCAACTTTTTGGCTAAATATAAGCCAAAAGACAGCAAACTGAAAACTGAAAACCCAATACTCAATACCCAAAACCCAATGTCCAATGCAAAGACCCAAAGACACGTGAGTGAGTTAGTGTGAGTGGGCGAAGCGCGTTGATGATGATGATTGCTGATTCGGCTGTTCGGGGATTCCCACTGGACATACTTATACACACAGACACACACATCTACACATGCACATTTATAATCGCAATTGTTTGGGGGCCCGAAGCGTGCGTGATTTGTTATTGTTATTGTTGTTATCGCTTTGCGCTTTAGCTCTATGTGTATTGCTATCTTTATCTGGCTGACATAATTATTTAAAATTAAAAATAAATTTCTTTATTTGGCCGCATTTTCAGATTTTCTGATTTTCTGTTTTTTTCTGGCTGAATCATCGTGTGTCGATTGGAGGTCGACCATTGGCAGGTGGTGGGGTAGGCCCTGTTGGCTCCACGCGCGTATACACTGGCCAACATGGTCAACGAACTTCTGGCTTCTTGCAAACTTTTGTGAAATTCAGCCGCTCTGTCATTTGGCTTTATCGCTCTTACAGTCTTGGACAGTCCGTACCTTGTCCATGCCGAATCTGTGACGCATCCACGGTACCCAACCCCCCGCCGCACGTAACGTGTAAATTAATTTCACATGTTTCGCTCTTTGGCTGTATTTCAATTTTCGTTTGATGGGTAGTTGGTAAATGAGGGTCTTCCTCCTCCCTAGCTACTCCTTACATCCTTGCCCAAAAATGTATAGATTTTCATATTTATCATAATAAGCTACAAAACATATTTGTGATTCATGCCCTAACTGGAAATTCTGCTAGTGATCCATCAATTATTAGCTATTCCAATGAATCATAAAAGAGCGGGAAGCTGAGAATATCCCTTCCGTTGATAAGCCACCATTCCTGGTTCCCAGTGATATTATACATAAGTATAGCTTTGCTAATTTCATCATATAGGGGGGCCTCGGACCATTACAGCCTTGTTGCGAGAACTTTTGGCCGCAAGTGTCGAGCGCCATTCGCTCAGACACCTGTGTACTTATCAGGAAACCAAGCACGCACAGCCAGGTTCCGCTCTCTTCCTCGCCATAAAAGAAGAAATAACAAAGCGCAGCGAAAACAAAACAAAAATCCCCTCAAGTAGTCACTTCTGTACTCACCATTTACATAAAAATAGTTGGCTGGGAAATCCGCACAAAATTCGTACTTGGTTGACACGCACTTGGTTTGTTTAGTTAGTAGTTTTTCTTCCAGGAAGGAAGCTTCCAGAATGTAACGGAAAAAAAATAAAAATAATAACGCGGATTGGCAAGTTGGCGATTTGAATTTGATGTATCTTTGTATCTTTGTTGGAGAAGGAGGAACTATCGCGTTAAGTGGCGACGCGCTGCCTTCGACTGACTGCTATGATTTGATTCCGAACCGATCGAAAGGCCCGCCGTCGAAGTCAAAGTCGCTGTCGATTTCTCGCCGGGTGGAGAGCGTGGCGATGCCGAGCGTGGAGTGGAGTAGAGTCTTGTGGAGTGGAGTGAAGTGGATTGGAGTGGCTTTCTCGTCGCCTTCTTTGCAGCCTTTTCCTTGCCGTTTCTTTTCTTTCGCTTTTTTTTGCAACTTTTTCGCCTTTGGCTGTCTTCGACGGACTGAACTCCTCGGTTACTATGAGCATACTAATGAGGAGGCGGACGCCCAACCGCCGGTCGGACCGCTCGACGGCCGCCGCTCGCTCCGGAAGCCGTGCGAGCGGAAGAGAGACGGAAGAGCCCCTCTCTCAACGGCGACTGCCGGTTGTCATGAGTGTGCAATCTCTGAAAAGCGCTCAAAACATTCGCCGAGTGCCAAAAACAAAGCGAGAAAGCCATAAAAAGAACACAGCTGAGAAACGGCTCAGAATGTTTTTGGGTAAGGAACGAGAGTTACCCTGTAGATGGGGAAAATTTTGGGAATTGTTTTTTTTTAGAAAAAAAATGCATAACATTTTTTGGACAAAAAAATATATTTTTGCCTCATTCGTAATTAAACAAATATTTTTTTTTGGAAGAAGTTATTTAGCTATAATTAGCTCATTCATAAGAACACATAATATTTTTTTCCGAAATGATAAATGAATTATTTACTTGAGTCAAGTGAGTGAGTGTGAAGAATTAAAAATACAATTTGTGAAGAATAAAAATATTTAAATTATTTTTTCCTGTTTTTTGACGCACTACAGTTAAGTGAGTGAGTGTGAATTCTTAAAACAATATATTATTAAGAACTTGGTATTATTAAGTCTATTATACCAAGAATACTTATACTTATTTCTGAAAAAAAAAATATTATTACAAGATAGTCAAGTGTTTAGTCAGCCAGCAATAAATTCGCAAGGCTGCTAAGCCGGCGGAACATAATAGATTTATAGCCCATATTACCCGGGGCCTAGAAAACCGTTTAGTTATTGATTAGGCCAGGCCAGATTTCAACACGAGTGGAAATACTCGGAGGCGCTCTCAGAAACCCCGAAAGCGCTCCCCTTTCGGATGACACATAATCGAGCGAGCGGAGTGGAGTGATTGATCGATCGTTAGGTGGGCCGATCTCAACCAGATAAGGCTGCGAACTGAGCGCTATATATGTGTACCATATAGCCGACTGTTGGCGACTGGCTCTCCCGCTCGCAGATAAACAAAACACATGTCGTTTGCCGGTCTCTCGAGAGTGCGAGAGGCTGCCTCTTATCGAATGACTTTCACTCACAGCCGCCACTTCCGATTCACCGATTCCGATTCCGATACCCATTTCGATGCCGATGCCAATGTAACCCCCGCAAATACTTGCCAACTTGGGGTGGGCATGAATTTCAGTTATTTCCGTTCAATTTCGCAAGAATATATTACTCATACGCTCCGTCGGCCTCCGACGGCCGCCAATGACGACACGATTTTTCAGCCGCGAGCCGAGCTCTCACGCTCGCTAAAAAAGGCGACGAAAAAAAGACAGCGATTCATTCATGGTTGCGTTCGCAGAATGCGGATGCCCCCAAAAGGGGGCGTGGCTGAAAAGCGGTCTAAATTTCACCGCGCGCCAAAACCATGATCAATCGAAAGGCAATTGAGCACTCATCGTTACTCATGGACGGCGGCGACGTCGCCGCTTACCGCTTACCGCTTACGTACCGCTTAGCATTTACCGCTTGTCGCGTACCGCTCAGTGCCACTCCCACTCCTCACCGCCCACCGCCGGCGGTCGGTCAATCAGACGCTTTGTAGCCATTGTCATGATTGGGCCAAGCTATTTTTAAACTATTGTGTCGTCGAACACTGGCTATCTTGGGCTTATCGTGTTGATCTGTCCAATTGGCGGTTACCGATTTCAATTTGGATTTCGATTCGCTCTGCTTTTGGTTTTGCCTTTCAGTTGACCAAAATAATTGTCTATATATATTATCGCAATCGCTGGCCGTTCGGTGCTCGGTGGCGTTAGTGTAAAACCCTAATGGCTGATGCATGACAGCCGATGATGATGATGACTGGGGTGGCGCGGTGGCGTATGAGTAATATTTGACGTCTTTGCGCGGCGATCATGTGGGGGAAAAATGAGACACGCGTACGGCACATGGGGGAAAACTCTCGGAACCCTCGACTCTCGGAGATGGAAACTTTGTTGCGGGGGCAGATTTTAGCATGGGTGGAAAAATAAAACTTGAATGAGGCTTCGGTGGAAATGTTGCCAGGGGGAAGAACTTTCGCGCAGCTCATCTGAAACTAAGTATATACTTAGAAATTAAATGTAACATTTTAAGTGGCTTATTAGGAGCATTTCGAGATCGAATGCAATCAATGTAGGCTAATAAGCTTCGAGAAGTATTTAATTTGGTATACAGAGAGTTTTAGGTGTAAAATCAGGGCTGAAACATTTTAAAAAGTAAAACGCTTTATACAAATTTTGTTTTACTTTGTTTTTTTAAAACGTTTTATTATTATATTTAAAATGTTTTAACAAGAAAACGGCACCTAAAATGTCGTATAGTTTTCTCAACAAATAGACTGATAATAGATTAGATAATTAGTATATTTATATCGATTTTTTTGCAGATTGTTTTGCTATCATATTGAATAAATATTTAATTAGGTTTAAAAAATCTGAAAACTAATAAATGTATTTTCCTAAATTTTCTTACCTTCAATCCGAAGTAATATAATATAATGCAATCTTATCTTAAAATATATTTTTTATAACCTACAAAAGGAAGCACTGGCAACTTCCGGAGAGTTCTATCGATAAGATCGGCGATGAATACAGGCTTTTCAAACAAAATCCGCGTCAAGTGATCGCTATTTTATCAAATTGTACGTGAGTGGGCATAAAAATCATTCAGTCGTCGCCGAAATTCCCCAATATTCATATGATTGCAATCTAGGTTGTGGGTAAGGTGGGTAGGTAGGTGGGTTGATAAGAACCCGTGTGTCGCCCCCGCAGAGAACTTTGAACCCGCCGCAATCGCAAATCGGAATCGGAATCGCCGAGATTCCAGCTGCCAGCTCATCGCAAGGAATTCGAGTGGCTGTAACCGCATAATGCTAATTTATTGTCCAATCGATTTGAAACAGCAACTAAGAGCTGCAAAGTCAGCAGGAGAATGAAGGCGGCAGCGGTGAAAGTGAGTCATAAAAGCAGCGTCGAAATCGCTGGGCGAGAAAACAATACCAAATATTTTATGGCTAATGAAATTGGCTGCAGTGTCAATGGTGGATTGTGTTTTTCGTGTTTTACTCATCGCTGTACACACATTTACTCACTAGTTCATTCATAGAGGCGCTCGCACCACGTGGCGTATGAGCAATTTGCAATTGCAAATTAATAGCCGGCCGTGTTGATACTTCCTGCAGAGCTGAAGGCAGAAGGCAGAGATCAGAGTGGACCAAAAAGAAAAAAAAAAAAAAGGGGGCCGCGGGGTCTTTAATGCCTGCCAATTTGAGGGGATGCCACGGCGGTTTTCATCTTTGCCGACCCAACGAAATTTAAAAGTTTCACACATAACAAAGTGCGAAGGATGCAGTCAAAAGAGCCCAAAAAGAGCCAAACTTAATTAGCGCCCATTGCAAAAATATTTACGGCAAAACAAAATAACACCCATTAAGGCAGCGGCTGCGGAAGAGGGGTGGGCCGCGGGGGTGGGGGGAACGGGGGTGAGAGGGGGGCGCAAATGCGTGATGATCACCGGGAAACGCCCCTCGACAAAGCCCCGAAAACGGAGCCACAGCAGCAGCACCAGGAGCGTCGTCGAAGGGGGTAGAGGGGAAGGGGAGGGGGGAGGGGAAGGGGTAGGGGGGTTGGAAGATGGATGCATATGGAGCGACCATCAAAGGCACACTGCACTGCGAGAAAAAGTCCTTAAACTACGCACAATTTTATGTCCATTCCATTTTGTAGCATTATCTTTAAATTATGAACTTTCCTACAATTTTAAAATATTATTTGATAATCATGTAAAATAATATTTAGGCTTGTAAAAAATTGTTATGGTACTTTAATAAATATAGAAATAATAAATTTAATTTCAAATGAAATTGTAAAGGAACAAAGCTTATATTACGTAAGCTTGAAAATATTCAATTAAATTATGATTTTTCCTACAATATTATTTGATATTTATGTAAAATAATATTTAGGCTTGTAAAAAATGTTTATGGTATTTTAATAAATAAAGAAATAATCAGATAAAATTTAAAATGAAATTGTAAAGTAAAAAAGTTTATACAACGTTAGCTTAAATATATTCAATTAAATTATGATTTTATATAAATATCCTTTTATTTTAATAGCAAACATTAATTAAAGTTCTTAAGTAAGCACAAACTAAAAAACAAAATTTTTTTTTTTTAATTATCTTTTGCATTTTGTGTGTAATGCACCCATTAAAATCACATAATACATCATAAAAACATAAAAAAAATATAATATATTTTGCATATTTTAGCATACACTGTTATATTATGCCATAACTTCTTTCTCCTTTTATTTTTAAAGTTTTTTATTGGATTTTTCTCGCCGTGCTGCGGCCAAAGGGAGCGGGACCCGGCGACTCATACCCACACTCATCCCACATCCACAGCCACATCCACATCCACATCCATGGGAGGTGCAAACGCCTCAACGCAGCGCGATTTGATCCCAGCCGATCCATGGCAGCCCGTCCCAGCCCATCCGTGCTCACGTTCTTGGCCATGGCCCGTCATTATGAGCCGTCACCTTGTTGTGTAGACATTGGCCATGGCCACCGCACAGCACAGACGGCAGACGGCAGACAAAGATGGAGCCGGTCGGCGGATGGTGGATACTGTATGGTGGATACTGTATGGCGGATGGCGGTGGTCGGTGGTCGATGATCGGCAATCGGCGGTCAGAGGGGATGCAACTGCTAATCCGGTTCGAATGCGGCGGCGGCGGCAATCGCTGGAGTGAAATCAACTCGTTAACTCGTTACCAAAACTGATCCCATTTAGCGGCGGCGGCGCATCGCATCGCACAGGCGAACCGGCGCCAGTCGCACAGCCCCTCGGAATGCCCTACAGTAGAAGCAGGGGGATTGGGTTTGGGATTGGGATTGGGTTTGGGATCGGGATCTATGGCGAATGGAGCTCTCCTAAGGCCAGGAATAGAGGTGGCTTAGCTGGTGAGCAACATGGGTGTTCAATTCAATGAAATTCCTAGCTGTAATGGTTAAAAAAAACAGCATTATAAAAATATAATAATTAATAAATATAAAATGAATAAATAAATGTAAACCCATATTTTATGGAGAAATAATATTGTATTCTATATATTTTATCAATCTAAAAGTTACATACCATATATGAAATGGTAGTAGCATAAAATTGATCATTAAATAAATAATAAATATAATATTGTATTTTATGTCTGAATAATAATTTAAAATGTTTTTTTACATGTTGTAGTTTATTTTATAGTTAAATTCCTAGCTGAAATGGTTAAATTAGACCATTTACTGCTTTAAAAAAATATAATAATTAGGTACATAAATAATAAATTTAAAATTAATAAATAAATGTAATACCTAACATATTTCAAGGCTGAAACATAATTATTATTATTATTATTATTATAATTAAATAAATAATAATTATAATACTATATTTTATGCCTGAATAATAATTAAAAATGTTTCTTTATATTTTTAGTTAGCTTTATAGTTAAATACCTTTTTTTTAAATTGTAGAAAACAATTTGCTTATAAAATAAATATAAATTAAAATTAAATCTTGAATGATTACAGCGTATTCGTTGAACGTTTTTGCCTGGCCAAAAGGGTAGAGAACAAAAAGCGGGCCACTGGGGGCGTGGTGAGCAAAGGGGGAGGGGGAGGGGGAGGGGGCGCGGGGAGGGTGCCGAAGTGGAGCCCCTACTTTGACTTTGACTTTGGCTGTGGCGCATTCGCATTCGCATTCGCGTCATCAGCATCATCATCGCCAACACCTTCATCATTATCGGCGGCGTCGGCGTCTAACCCATATGCCCATGCTTAACCCATGCTTAACCCATGCTTAACCATCGCCCAAGGCGCTGGCTGCTGCTGCTGTGGCGGCGTTGCTCTCTCATCGTCCACCGTCGATCCTCCTTTGTGCCAGAAGGATCCCCAGTCCTAAGGTTCGATCCCATCCCTTGCGATGGTAGGTGGCTGTGATGATATACTTTCGGCTCCTTCGCAGTTTGCCTGTTTGGCTTGGCCCGTTGAAAGGGGGGCCTTAAAGCCGAGCTTCCGCTGCAAACTAGCAATATTGTTGCATTGTTATTCTTATTGTTATTGTTTTTATTCCTGGGCCCAAAAAGCGAGGATATTGGAGCCTCGTCGGCATCGGCATCCATGTTATTAACTTATTTTCAACCAATAAAACGGCAATGAAGCGAGGGACTGAGGAACTGAGGGACTGAGGTAGCCGCAAATCAGTTCCCACAGTTATTACTTTTCATAGGTGAGCTGGTGAGCTGGTTAGCTGTTGAGCTAGTTAGCTGGTTAGCTTAGTGGAAGTAATGCGATGTCGGAGTGGGTTTCGTATCCCTTCGATGGCGCCTCCGTTGATTGGGCTTGACCGCAGAAAGTGTCAAATGACCAGTGGTATTCGAACTGGTAACTGGCAACTGGGACAGGATGAAGTCAAGAAGGCCAACGGGAAGCACTGCAAGTGTTGATGGCGCCCGCTCGCCGAGGGCTGATTAATGCGCAGCCATTAATCTTGGCCAGCAATGGAGTTGGAGTTGGAGATCAGTTGGTTCGCCGGGCAAAAAGAAGGAGAGAGACCACACAATGCGAGAGCTGGCTGTAATTGCAGCAGAAGTAGCAGCAGATCACAAAACAGATCACAAAACAGCAGATCGGATCGGGGATGGAACACACGAAAAACAAAACAAAATCCCGCACCAGATGATAATTATGTAGAATGATAGTTCCTTTCTTATACGATCTGAATCTGAACTGAACTGATCCCCCTGATCCCCCTCCTTGTTTTCGTTTTGAAGTGTACAATTTCACAACATTTAATTCAAGATTTGACGGGTGGCCAAGGGGATATAGTACGGTATGGTATGGTATCTTTTAGTATGGAGCGAACAGGTTCCAAGGCTCCGAAGATTGAGCGACAGGTACGCTGTACACTGTGTGTGTGTGTGTGTGTCTTTCTTACAAGACCTCCCGCACATGTAAAACATGCCGATTCATAATTCCGCATTTTGCTGCTTAAAGAGGAGCGAACTGAGTGGACAGCCCAGAAGCAGGGGGATTGGGATGGAGGATGGGGAATCGGTAGATGGAGAGATGCCTCACAAGCGTTGACTGACAGGCCGCACGGAAAGGCAGGAGGGACAGGAGAACGGGGGAGCAGGAGGAGGACCCGGTTTCGGGGACAAAAACTGGAGACTCGGGCTGCGAAGAATCTGGAAGAATCGATAAACGAGGGGACCACCCACAGAAGAACTGTCTTCTCTGGGATCCTGTGAAAAGTCCTTGATTTTTTTTGGTTGACTAAATTACAAGAAAAGCTTACAGCAAGGACATTCTATCTTAAGATACTTGGTGAAGCATTTCTAGTCCTGGCCAACACACACACACACAGATACTCTGGGCCACAAATACACACACACAGCTACTTGGATGCGAAGACAAATGAAGCAGCGGCCAAAGCAGAAATACGATAATTGAGTGCTCATTTGTCTTACACGCAGCCAAACGGACAAGTCGTGAAGGGGGGTTCAAGGGGGGTTCGAGGGGTTCGGGGGGTTCGGCAGCCTCAGAGGGTTTAGGGTATTGTATCTGAAGCTACGTATCTGTCCCTCGGCTGCTGCACGCGTTTTAATGCCCACATTGAAGTCTTTATGACAGCGCCGCAATGGGAATGGGATTTCGATTTCGATTTCGAGATCGATTTGGAATTGGAATTGGAACTGAAACTGAAACTGCAGTCCTGCATCAGTGTATCGAATGTCCTGGCACTTGATTCCAGATTTCAGATTCCAGATTCCAGATTTAAGATTCCAGCCTGATCTCGCATAATTACACACATGTCAGCTGTTTGCTGGCCACATGCACAATCGCAATTGTTTTGTAATGGCCATGCCATGTCGGATGGTCGGATGGTCAGATGGTCAGATGGTAGGATAGTCGGCTAGTCAGTTAGACAAAGTGGGAAATTGATAACCAAGACTGGTAGTGCAACTGGCCACTGCAAGTGCAACCGTATCGAGTATCGAGTATGGAGTATCGAATATCACTGGCGGCTCATTCGATGGCAAATTAATATAATTATCGTTGCACGAACCGGAATTACACGGCCGGCGGAGAGCAATTGTCAGAGCCAGCAGGTCCGCCCCTTTGCCACCCCACTTGGCTCCTTTTCTCGTCTTGTCTCCGCACAATTCCAGCCGGGCCAAGCAAATAAACAATCAGAGAAACGGCTCAGAGGCTCAGAGGCCCAGGCTATATGCTATATGCTATAATTAACGCCACAAACGCAAATATTAAGCCAACATCGATAGCAGCAATCTGCCAGTCACTCAGATTTGTATCTGTGTATCGTGATCTGCATCTCTGCATCTTTGCATTTGTAAGCCAGCAAGTGAGTATCTTGTATTGCATAAAATCTGGGAAATGGGGAGTGCAATGCTAGATATTTCGGTTTTCGGGATCCATCGAAGTTTCATATCTGAAGGTTAGCCTTCACTCTCGATTTCAGTTTCAGTTTCAATTTCAATTTGCATTTCAATTTCAGCTGCCATCTGCATCTCAACCGCTTTTCTTGATGTCTTGATTGAGTTGCCAAATTGTGGCCGGTCTGCGACTTGTTAGCAAGGCCAATTAAATGTAATTAGCCGGCGCAAGAACAGTTCAATTAGAGTCCAAAGTCGGCCAGAGGCGGGGGCATCGAACAGCTGATACCCTTTCCAAGCCACCGGCGAAAATCCAGGAACTAACATCCGATATATCGGATATGGGGATATGCCAAAGTACAAAGTACACAGAGGAAAATTAATTGGATCATATGGAATTAACATTTTCTATTTTTATAATTAAAAAAAAAATACAAATTAAATAATAAAAAAAAATATATAATTATAGTTTAAGTTTACATACCATTCTTCATATAGTTTTATCAATATTATATTAGGAGATCTTTTTTTGATATATGTACTATTTTTAGGAGTTCTTATATTGAAATTTCCTTGAGAGGGTTTGTTTATCGTTTCTCAACCATTAGAAAGAGTATGGATCTGTGAAGCAGCTGAAATACCAATTAAAGCGATGTCAAGAAGTTGAAGCCGATAGGTGTTGGAACCACTTTGTCATTTGTGCTTCTTAATGATAAAACAATTGCAGCCACTTGAAAGACAGGAACTGTTGAAAGTGGCAAAGGCAAATAATAATTTGGCTGACATATCGCACCACAAAAACCAGCTCATTCCACAGCTTCTTTCGGTGTAGCCCCAGATGATCCCGAACCCTGAGAGGAGGAGGCCAAGGAAGATGGGCTCGCAGGAGGTTCGTTTCGCGTATGTGGGTACAAATGCCAAATTGCAAACTGCAACTGTCGAGTTGGATTGGGTTTGGGGATTGGGTTTGGGGATTGGGATTCAGGTGATGGTGATGATGGTGATGGCCAGTGGGTCTGCCGATTGCGAACTGCGAACCTGGGGACTCTGCGGCAAAGTCGTGACTTACCCTCGCCGCGATCCGATAACCGCAGCTGGGAAAAAAGAAGAGGAGGAGCGGGGCAGGGGAGCAGAGCAGCGAAAAGAAAAATTTACCCACCAGCAGGATATATTTAAGACCACAAAAGACCACAAATGTGTTGGCCAGAAGACGAAGAAGAAGGCGACTGCCAAGATGATGATGAGGCACAAAATCCCAGCCTCTGGGCCACGAGGAGGAATCTGAATCTGAGTTTCTCAGTCTCTGAGTTTCTCAGTTTGCTAAAGTCGAAACTGAGGCCTCAGCCTTGCAGTTGATTAAGCGGCGGCAACAAATTTGCATATTTCATTGAGCAGTTCAATCAAATGGAGGACAGCCCGAAGAGGCTGGCTAAAAACAAAACGTGGCCGGGTATCTGAAGTTGGGGACACAGTCGGATGTGGCTGGACTCTCGGATCCGTAGGTTTGGTAGGTTGCTTGCTTGGTTGCTTGGTGGCTAAAGTTGGGGAGTCACAGTCGGCGGCGACAGATTCAGATTCGCAGACTCAGACGAAGGCGAAGGCATTTTTGTCGCTGGTCGAGATGCAAACGGAGCGATTAGGTCCGAAATAACTCATTCATACGCAGAGACAGAAACAGAAACAGAAATGGAAATGGCAATGGACCTTGGGGCCCAGGATGTTTCTCTTTCTCGCTCGATCGCCCTCTCTCGCTCGCTCTAATCTGCGGAATGCCATCAGGAGGCAGGAGCCACAGAACAATGGCCCAGTGGATCAGGATCGAGGAGTACGAGGAGTACGAGGAGCTTGAGGTGGTGCAGCGGCGACCAAGATGGCGAGAGATCAGCCATCTCACTGCCAAGATGGCGATGTCTACTCCGTCGAGCGGTGGGCATATTTGCATAACAGCCCCGCCGCACTATCTGCATCTCCTTCTACCCTCGACCAGCTAGCCCTCTCGCTCGCTCTGTCCCTGCAAACCCACCGAAGCGTGCTTAATGCGGGCGGACACTAAGCCACGTGTGAAATTCAATCAGGATCAGCTTGTCTCACTCGCTCGCTCGCTCAGCACCGAACCGCTGAGCCAGTAGACCACCGACCCACCACTTCACCACTTCACCACTTCACCACTCCGCCAGAGGAGCAGAGCCAGTGGCTCGAATATCGCCATCGTCATCGTCATTGTCGTCGTCATCGCCATCGCCTGGACACCTCGTTAGGGGCTCAGCAAAAAGGAGCAAGAAGAAAAAAGTCCGAACAGCGGCGTGGGGTCCACGATTCCAGAACCCAGAACCCAGAGAACCCCGAACCCCGAACCCAGAACCCAAGACGGGGCTCGCTTCACTGCGGTTTCGGTTTCGGCAGCGGTGTCGGTTTCGGTTTTCATATTTTGAGGTTCACCGATGTGTTAACAGGCGGCGGCTGTCGCATATTAGGGACTCACCACTGACCACTTACCGACCAGTACCCATACCAATGCCAGTGCCATCTACCATATAGCATCACTACCTTCACCAATCCCACAGAGCCCGCTGGCAAGTGTCACGTCAAGCACATAAATTAAACACACAGAACAAGTAGGAGCGATGGTCAGAGCGGCCTCTTCGACTAGGCGATACCTTGATGCCTTGGGAAAGCCTTTATTAAATTGTTGGCAAATGATATTTGGTGGTTACTCAGGCCAAGGTCACCAGGGAACTCCCTAAAATGGAAGAGTTTCTAGGCTAAAAGAGGTTAAAATAAAGTGGTAATAACAAATGGTAAAATCGATATGCGCATGTAAATTTCTGGTTACGCAATACGCATATAGTTTTAGCATGAAATACTCATTTCGAAAATATCGAATCAACTTCAAATTGATATTACATAATGTAAAATCGATCTACGTTTAAATTTCTGGTTACGCAATACGCAATACGAGCATATCGAATCAAGTTAAAATTGATATTACATAATGTAAAATCGATCTACGTTTCATATAGTTTTTTTTTTTTTTGGGTATAGTTAAATTAAATGAAAGTGCCAGAGACTTGAAAATAATCACAAATAAACAAGGTAAATTAAATGAAATGTTTCCAATTGATATTACCAATTTGTTTCAGTTGAAAAAATAAGAACCAACCCTTCTGCCCCGCCAGCTATGCCCGTTGATTGGGAAAGGGTACCGGGCACCGGGATCTCGGACACGAGAACATGAATAAGCAGCCGATCGAAACGAGCACAAGACAAGATAAGCAGATAATTTTCTAGCTCCAGTTGGGACTGCGACTGCGACTGGGACTCGAACTCGGGACTCTGGGCCGCCGGCCGAGCCAGCACAACAATGGGTAGCGAAGACGAAGCATCGGCATCGACGACTCCAAATTGGACCACAGAGGCTGCTGCTCTCCCACTCCATCTCCATTCGCCTCGTTTGCCCGCCGCTCCTCCTTTTGTGACCCAGTGCCTGGTACCCTTGCCCTCAACCAGCGACATGATGTTTTACTAACCAGCGAACGGCAACCGGCGACTGGTAAAGAGTAAAAAGTAAAAAAGTAAAAACGACGGGCTGCTAATAATTTGTGTACGCGACGCCGCCGAACAGGAAAGCCTTCTCGTTCTTGAGGACCGTTCACAATGGATCCCGATCCAGATCCCGAAACCGAAACCAAAACCGAAATCGAAATGATGACTAGGGGGCAGCCCCTTTTGCTGTGCTTTTCGGGGCCATTGTCGTCCTTCGTTTCGTGCTAAACGTGTTGTTGCCAAATTGTGAACAAGATTCATTCATGTTTCAACACATTGAGCAACACGGTGTCTGGGTCTCAGCGTCTCTTGGCATGGAATGGCCTGGTATATGGGATATATATGTGTTGCCAGGGCCATCAACCGTCGTCAGCCGGAGAGCTCGTGTGAACAGACGCCGCCTCACTATTCAAATCTTGGTGGGGTTACGGGTTACGGGTTGCGGGGGAGGTTATTTAGACAAGTTCGATCTAGGGGGGGATTCATTTCATTCATGGCGAGTCCCCTAGACACCACCACTGACTCATCCAAACGAGTAGAACTTTGACCCTCCTGCTTCTAAGCCCGAACCCTCCTACCCCTTGGGCGTTCTGGGCCAACCGGAAACGTCCGACATTCCAGCGGCATTCCACCGCCGCAGTTGGCCATAAAAAATAATAAAAAAATAATAAGAAAAAAGAAATACACACGAAGTGCGCGCTCGTTTATTGTGTGCCTGAAGATGTTTCTTATTATGAAATTAGACTGAACCGTCGGCGACACTTGGCCAGCGCTCAATGAATGAAACCGAAATGAGAAATGAATGATATCATGCGCATTGTTAGCTCTTCCCATCCCTGCGAGCCCAACGATCCCTATCCCTATCTTTGTCCCTAACCCGAAAACCATATAGCCTGCGGGTCGCTGTCGATCCGAGGGACCGGCAAACGAGAGATCAAATGCGATAGCGCCACGAAAACGAGCCACCAGCAGCAGCAGAAGCAGCGGCAACGGCAACGGCAGCAACGTGTTGCTCATTTAGCTGGCAGCCCAAACGCGGCCATAATTCAACGCTTTTGATAACTGCGTTAGGTTTAGGCACCGGCACCATCCCATCCTCGAAAGGAGCTCCTTTCCGACGGCCGAGCGGCCCAGGATCGGCGCGCGTCAGCACTTGGAGGGACCAGGGACCAGAGACCCAAAACTGAGACCCGAAACTCTGGCACAGTGGTTCAAAAACAGAATATACTTCAATAATATTTGAAGAGGTACAACCTACAGTTATTGTAAAAGTTTCAACGGCATAAAAACTTAAGTTTCAATATGTATTAGAATATTTAACCCAATAAATAAACATCACATTATATGCAATTCAATATTAAGCTAACTTTAAAAAAAAAAGATTTTTTGTAGGTTATATTATTGGATATTAAAAATTTGGTTTTTTCCTAAAAAGCGATGTCTACAAATAAACATTGATATTTTGCATAATTCCTTCTTTATAAGAGGCTAACTAAAAACATAACTAAGGATGTGTAGTTACCAAAGCTTTTATCGTGTCAGAAAAAAAATTTTTAGAAAAATATCTTTTGAGACATACTATTTTGTAAAATTATAATACTTATCTTAGATCAGTCGAAGATATTTCAGAAAAAGGATCTTACCATATAAAAAAATGTTAGAAAAATATCTTATGATACTTACCATTTTTTAAAAATATAATACTTGTATTAGATCAGTCGAAGATATTTCAGTAAAAGGATCTTACCATCTAAAAAAAATATTTTGGAAAAATATCTTATAATACTTACTATTTTGTAAAAATATAAAATTTATATTTGATCAGTTGAAGATATTTCATAATATCTGGATACTACCCCCTCTAATTCTTATAGATCGTACAGATATTTGCTGTTCTTGAACCACTGTGTCTTTGCAAGTCGGCCTGCCTGGCTGTACAATTTGATTTCGGTGTTTGCCTGGCGATTTGTTGTGTTTGATTTGCTGCCTCCGCCGTCTTGCTCCATCCTGGCTTCACTTCGCTCCATCTCCATCTCCACCTTCGCACCACCGAACCACTGGTGGTTCAGTCGCATTCCAGCGGTGCCGCAGCGCTTACATTGTTCGCTTTTTCGGCTCAGCTCAGCTCGGCCTCGGTTCATTCAAATCCTTTCGGTAAAATTCTTTTGTTTGGTGTCAAGTTTAACAAATATTTGCGGCCCCTTGTCTTGTTTGTCCCATGTTCCTCGCGTGTTGCTGCTCATTGTTCGGATTTGGAAATGGGAATGGAGGTGGAAGTGGAAGTGGCTGCGGTACATGTTGTATGGCGAAGCCATGGGGGCGTATGAGTAATCAGTGCCCGCCCGCAATTAGTTGGCCTTAGATGAGGAGTGGAGTAGAGTAGAGTGCTGCAAAATCCCGATGAGTGAGAGTAAGTTGGTGGATTCCTGTCCTAGGCAACAGCCAGACCGATTTGCTTCCCATGATTGGCCAAAAGTTATTGCTGCTGCAGTTGTCCATTGTTGCAACTCCCTTATCAGTGGCTTTTTCTCGAGCCTTTGTGCGAAATTTTTGACTCCCCGCTGCGTGAGTCGCACAAAATGCCACAAGAATTGCTGCTGCTGCTGCTGCAATGCCCCCCGGTGGGCGGGGCAGTTGAAGGGGCAGAAGGAGGGACAGAAGGCACTGCCAGCCAAGATGGAGACTTGCTCACCTCAGCGACAAAAGTGCCACTGCAACACCGAAGCCAAGCTGCAACTTCAACTGCAACAAAATGAAACCGTAATTGTTTGTTTATTATGGCTCTGAGCAGTTGTTGTTGCTATCGCATGTTATTGTGGCTGCTGCCGTTGTATTGTTAAATGTTAAAGTGCTACACAATATTTATATTGGCATTGTCTGCCCGAGCTGGTCATCCGTGGCAGACCGAAGATCGAACAGCGAATGCCCTGGATTGAAGAGCTTTTACGGAAAATTATGGGAAATAAATATTCGACTCATCATAACTTGAGTAAGGAAATCTTTTACTATTTTAGTAATATTTTTGAGAATTTTTTAAAAGACAATAAGAAGATCATAATTTATTTTTACTTTTCGTTAAATTAATTAGGCTTAAAAGAATAATTGTTAGTAACTAAACATTTTATTTTGTTTAATTTAATTAAATAATTTAATTTTATTTAATTAAACAAAATAAAAAAAATGATCTTGAGATCTTTTACAAAATCCTGGAAAATAATAAAACATAGTCATCATTTTAATAAATGGCTTAGTGAAACATTTTTTTTTATATTATTTATGGTGAAAAATCATTACCATTTAGTGATAGTCCAAAGAACAGATTCTAAATTCAATAAAGAGAAAAAAAATGATGAAAAATAAAAAATAATTTAATTTGTGTTTAAATTATGTTTATGTTAATTATGTTTAAATTGAGCCACATATTAAAATGATGATTAAATGTTATTATTTGCCAGGATAAGAGATCTCGAGATCACAAAAGAAGCTATTGTGTAAGGAAAATAATGAAAATATTAAAAATCAAAAGAACATTGATTGTTTCTTACCAATCGCAGTCTTCTTCTTCACCAGTTGGTCACTTGGTCAGTGGCTCCAATAGCCAAGTTGACCCGGCGGAGCTGCAGGGTAGCGTGGAGTAGCGCTGGCCGAGATTACCATCGGAGACACCCTCGCCGCAGCACAGAGGGGAACCCAGCAATGTGTGGCACTGCTGACACTTCAATGGAGCCCCCTGGAACCCCTGGAACTGCCCCTGCCCCCTGCCCCCTGCCCCCTCTCCTGATTGAGGGGCACTTCGAGGCTGCCTCATGCTGTGGCGCTATGCTGCGATTATGGCCACGGATTAACTTCCTCTTTTGGCCATCATCATTGTGGTTATTGTGGCGTGGCGACCACTGCCGCTGCTGCTTTCCGATGTCCGATTTCCGATTGCCGATTGCCGCGGCACAGCACTCGCTCTTAATTATATCTAATTCGGTTTCGGATTTCGTATTTCGGATTTCGTATATCGCCCGATCTGCAGACCGAACCCTTGCCGCCTCTTAGGCGCTGATTGCGCTTATCATCCGATTACGACGACGTGACTTCGGGGCGATAAGAAAGTTCGTGGCTGGGACTGGCTCCCCTTTCAAAAGCCTAGAACTATGCAATGTGGCCGTGGCCGTCAGCTAAGGGAGCACATTTCACATCGAAACCCCCGGGCCTTGAGAATTAAAGAGTTCACAGAACTTTGGCTGCCCTTTTCAACTAACTTTTAATGATATACAAGCGGTTTTCTATGGGTTTGTTGTAAATATTACCAGTATTATAGTAGAAAATCAAAATATAAAATGTTTTTTTGGTTTATTTTTGGATAACTTAATATTACTTCTTAAAATTGTATTTAAATATAAATGAATTATTACTATTATTAAATAATAATAATAATATAAGAAAAACGAACCATAATTTATTATATTTGAGAACTCCCTAAAACAACTTTGGCTGCCTTTTTGAACTCATTTTGAATGATATACATACGGTTTTCTGTTTTTTTCTTTTAAATGTTACTAGTATTATAATTATTAACCCTATATTTAGTGCACTTATCAAAAAAACAAAATATAAAAATGTTTTTCTTTAATTTGTAATGAATTTTAAATTTAAATGTATTCTTAATATTATTAAATTGAAATTTTTATGGTTCCCAAAGGAGTTTAAAAAATAAAAACAATTTTGTATTATATTAAGGAACTCTCTAAAACAACCATACCCAATCTATTATCCAAATAATCGCTTTTAGTCCCACTTTGTCGATATTTTTTGCTGGCATAATCCTTAAGCTTTGAAGTCATTATTTTCCGCAAATACTACGGATGAAATACCATTTCATCTCTCATCTGGCATTTGATGTGGCACCAGCAGCCGTCTCGCTCGCACCTGGGCAGGTCTAACACCTTATAACACCCCATAAATCAAGTGCTTAACCGCTTTTTACGATCCCCGTGTCTTTTCATCTTTCGCAAGGCCCCGAAAACCTTTTGGCCTTTTGGCTAAGCTCCCCTTTTTTCGGCGGCTTTTGCTGAGCCGGCGGCAAGGTCAACTCGTCTCTTCGATTGTGCAACCCCATTTGACATTGAACCGAAATAATGTGGGGGACTGTCGGACAGGAAATGCTGGCCGAAATGATGTCTCAACTGCAACTCACTTGGCGTCGGCGTTGACAGTTTCAGTTTCAGTTTCAGTTACAGTTTTCAGTTTTCAGTTTCCAGAAAGAGAGATGCGAGACGAGGCGAGTTTTCCCAGCGGCGGCAAAGTAGAAACGGATCCCGAAAGCCGGCCAACAATCCAACAATGCCCCGGGGCCGTGTTAATAGAAATGTCTCGAGATTCGACAGAACGGAGCGACGGGGAGATGAGGAGATGAGGAGTTGAGGAAACGAGGCGACGAGGAGTCCAAGGCGACGACGGAGCCAGCGACAATTCCCGGGAACTCCATAAAAATAGCTAAACGTGCAGGGGCCGCCCAGAACTCAGAGCCCAGAACTCTTCTCTTCACTCCACTCCCCACCTCAAAATCCATTTCACTTCATTTCAATTGACCGACTGCTGGGAAATTCACTTTCATCTTTTCAATAGGCAGCCGAAACGAAGCCAAGAAAAGGAACCAAGTATCGTCCTGATCAGCTGTGTTGGGTCCTTAAATGTCTAATGTCTACATTTTATTTCGAGGCTCATTCCTGATGTGTCATACCGCCCAAGCATTGCGAGGCACAGGACCTGCTGCTGAGCTGCCCCGATCCTCCCCGATCCCAGATCCTTTTCAGCCCTTTGTTCCCTGCTAACTGTTTCGGTTCCCTGCCAACCTTTCCACTTCCCTCAGTCCCAGTCTCTCCTTTGCTGTCTGTGTGCCGTGTGTAAATATTTTCCCAGCATCCTGCAAACGTTTTGACAGTTTTTATTAGATCAAAAAACCGGCTACAAGTGGCGTGTGATAAATTGCGGCCAAAACGCAGCTAAGCAGAGAGATGGGCCAGCCCAGATAGACTCAGACACACACACATATAGCAGATAGGGAATATATAGGTAGGGATCTAGGAATAGAAGAAAGATCAAGTGTCGCTCTCGCTCACTTGGCTTCCCTTTTATTGTCTGTTGATAAGTCGTGACTTTAACTCGGGATCGGCAATTAGAGTCCTGCTCTTTCGAGCATGGGAAATCCGTTTAGCAGCCTTTGTTCGCGACTTGGGCACTTGAATTATTAAGACAATGCGATTTTATTATACTTTAATTCCCCACTAATCCAATCGAAACCCTTTTTTTTGGCCACAGACCATAACTCATCATCATCATCGACAGTCGACAGGCAGTGCGAGTCGAGTGATTGATGAACTACTGACTCGGCGGCGGACTCACGACTCAAATATGCAGGATATCCAAACTCCAAATCAGGCAAGCCGTGCTGGGAACGTTTGAACAGAAAACTACAAAACTATTCGCAACTGGAAATTTCAAGTCAAAATCGTATCGAAATGCAAAATTCCACAGTTATCAGCAGGGTGAACGCCGGTTTGAGCCGCTGTTTGAGGCACCACCGGCGATTGTGTCGCGGCATCTCCGAACTGGATCGCCTCATCTACAGCGACGAGTTCCTCAAGGATCCGCGGACCCAGTGGCTCCTCCAACAGCGGCTCCTCAAGGAGCAGGACAAGGAGAAGCCCGAGGTGATGGGTCGACTGATCGGTCAGTCTAGAATAAAGGTTAGTCCTTTGGCCACAGATCTTAGAGGAAAACTTACTATCTAACCTCTGGCAGAATAATCTTTCGGTGACCCGGGCCTTTTGCCAGCTGCTCCAAGCCGAGACGCCCAAGTCCAGAGCAGCCAAAGGACCTCTTCCGGCTCCCACACCCCAGCCGTCGCCCGAAAGGAAGCCCTCCTCGAGGAACTGTTAAGGCAACTAAATCCAGAGGTCATCTTGGGGCTAACAGGCTCCCAAGTCTGGCGGGGATCTACGATCTAAGGTTAGATCTCTGCCAGATTTGAGGGCCTTTTTAGCTTGGAAGCCAGGAACAACTGAATCCCACACACATAAGAGGGAATGAGGGGATGAGGAGGTCAGCAGGAGGAAGAGGAGGGTGGAGTCCAAGGAGGAGGAGGTGTTGTTCGGTATCCGTGCTGCTCTCGTTATTGTTATGAATAAGTTAATAACATGGCGGAAGGCTTCTTTTGTCGTGGCCCAAACAAGCAACAACCTGGCAGGCAGCGCTTATTAAATGATTGAAGCCTTTGCAGGGGGGATGGAGGAGGTTGGGGAGGTTGTTTCAGGAGGTTGAGGAGTTGGTCGGTGGTTACTGAGGCCTGGGACCTGGAGATGTGGCTCCAAGTTGGACTCAAGCTGGGGGCCCTCATAAAAAAGGTGGAAACCTGGTTCTCTGCCTGCTCTTTTGTGGTTTTTTCCCCTTTTTTTTCTGCGACCAGCGACCACCATCAATAACAGAGCGTCGGCGACGGGCCCGGGCCATATTTATGATTTGTTAAGCAACGCCGAACGTGCGAAAGGATAATCACAAGCGCCTGCTGGCACGCCCCCCTGCCTCCTGCCTCTTTCTGTTTTTTTTTTTCAATTTTTTCTTGATTTTTTTAAGGGGTCTTCTTCGTGTGTGAGGCATTTCCAAAATTGAGTCAATGACTTTTATTTTTACGACTCGCCCTGAGTGTCCAAGTGTCCCAGAGTCCCGGAGTCCAAGAGTCCAAGATGGATGGACCTGCGCGCATTGGAACGGATCTCTACAAGCAAAGCTGGCCTTTATGGCACTGCGAATTGAGCTATTAGATGGGAAGAGGGCCAAAACGGGGCACCTGTTACTCTCGGCCAGTCGAGAACCACTCGAACTTTGACCACCGGCGTTGGTAGTTGGTTTATTGTTAGTTGGCAGTGGTGAACGCCCCTCGCAACTGCTGCCAAGTTGATACCAATCTCGTATCGTCCACTCACCGACATCAATTATGTACTACAAAATTGTACAAATCATTTTCGATCGACCTCCGAAGTGTTTCAGCTGTCCAGGGGATGATGGTTAAGGGAATGGGTAAAAGGATGGGGAAGGACAGCTGTAAGGATCGAGAATGAGGAGTCGAGGGCACGCTCGCCGGATTAGGAGGTTGTATTGACTGTTGATTGTTGATCGAGAGCTGTGAAAATTCTTGGCATCTTTAATGAGCGCCGGCTTATCAATGGCCTCCACGTCCCCACTGCCATTCCCGAACCCATTCCCATGCCCAAGCCCATCTACAAACCCATTCCCATTCCCATTCCCATTCCCAGTCTGATTGTTAACCTTTGAATCGGGGCATTAAAAAACGTTAACAAGCTGCGTAGCGCCGTCGGCGGCGTTAATGTCGAAATTGGCGCTGGCCCAGGAATGGCCAAGATCGGCAAAGGATGGTTGGGGGGGGGCTTCAGGAGATCGAGGGAACTGCGAACTGGGAACTCGAGAACTGAGCAACTGAGCAACTGAGGAACTGGGGCCTGCGTTTGCGACTGCGACGGCGACGGCGACGAACGTGTTTCTTAATGAAACAAAGCTTGAATTTTAAATGAGCATCATAAAGAACAATGAAAATGCAAGGAACAGCAACAACAAAGCGAGACCGGCGATCCGTTCGATGGACAAATGGAGAGGGGTGGTCCGTGGAGCGCGGACAGCGCGAAATAAAAGCGCAGAAATGTTAAATAAACAATAAAAAACAATCCGCAGCCACCCTGCCCCTTTCCCTTCCCCTTCCCATTCCCCTTTCCCCGTCGCGGAGTCTGTCAAACTCGGCCAGCGGATTAAGCGCGGCCTGCGAACAAGACGCACCAGAGAGATGGATATGGCAGCGATCCCAGGCGATCCCCCAATCCCCGAGTCCCCGAATCCCCGAATCCCGAAACCCCGATCCAACCCGCAACAAAGCCAAAATCGAAGAGGGTTGCGAAGAAGTCAGGAGGAAGTGCGTCCCAGCTGACGCGCCGACTGGTGAATGCTCTGCTATAAGCAATAAAAAATATAATCCAGGATAGTAACTTTTATCCCTCAACCAACAAAATATCAAAAAAATTGGACGAAAATGCCAAAAAAATTAAATCTCCAGGTTTAAATGCCAATCGATTGGAAATTTAATAACGAGTTCAGAAAGGTATGACAATTCATATTTGGATCAATATTTCCATTGCTTCGGGCAAAAAACGAATTACTTTTTTGTGAAAAATTGGGATTTGGGTTTTTGTAAAAATTTGAATTTTTTTCTTTCGCGTTTTTTGCTGTAAATTGGCCAAAAAACGTCTTACACCAAAAATACAAACTGTTTCGAACAGATAACAAAATAATAAATAAATACATAGTACTTTCCGTGGGATTTTGAAAAAATATAATTTTTGCCAATTTTCAATTTTTTTATAAGGGGGTACATCATGATTTTTTACGAAAAATGGCAAAAAAAAAAAAATCTCCAGGTTTAAATACCAATCGATTGGAAATTTAATAACGAGTTTAGAAAGGTATGCCAATCCATATTTGGATCCATATTTCCATTGCTACGGCCAAAATACTGATATTTTAGGGTGGAAAATATGGAATAGAATTTTAGGAAAAAAAACTTTTTTATTTCGGTTCGGCGAAAAATAAACCTGTTTTGCGGTTTTTAAATCGTTAGTGCGGTGTTTTTAAAATAATTCGAATTTTAATAATTGATTTAAACGGACCCCGTTGCCAAATGAATCCCGCAAGAGGTTCGACCCATTCAGATGATAGAGTATTGCACCGATAATCATGTGGGTTGGGATGTAAAACTTTTGCCGTCGCTGCTTAAAGGATTCGCAAATGATTCTGCGGTCAAAGATGAAATGAAACGGGCCCAAAGGATCGCGGGGCATAAGGGGGAGCCGGGGAGCTGGGGAGCTGGGGAGCTTTTGGGCCATAGTTGATTCTCTGGTGCTGGCCATAATTGGTGCTCATCTTAATGGCATTAAAATTGCATTATCGCTGTATTTATTGAAACGGTTTGTTTTAACAAGATTAACTCGACGATACCGCCAGCAAGAACAACAACAATAACGGCCCAGACCACAAAATGATTAACAGCAAAAGCCGCCAAAAACGGAATACCAAAAGGGGGGAAAAAATAAAGAAAATAAAAAGAATGAGAAAACGACGATTCGGTGTCGATCCGAAAACAGCGTTAAAATACGTGATATTTATGTGGTTGCCTCTGTTGTTTTTTTTGTTCTTGCTTGATTGGCCCCATCCATTGTTGTTTTTGTTGTTACTGTTGTTGCTGCTGCGGGGGCCATAAAATATTTATAACATAATTTCATATCATTTTTAGATGATTAGATTCAATAAGGCGGCTTCCAGTTGAGCAGCTGGATTTTTCGAACATTTGCAGATATTGTTTCTGGCCGTTTTTGGAAAGGGATTCCTTTGCTCCTGGATCAGGAGGACAGCTGAGTCAGCGCAATGACGCCCCCCTGCATTCCCAGAACGCTAGAGAAGCCCAAATCGATCGATCGATCCATCGATCGTTGGCGATGATCCAATACTGCAACCCTTGCTTCCCAAAGGTTTCCAAGAAACTCTCATAATTATTATTTATGCATACAAATTAAAAGCAGAGCGCACAGTATTTGCCAAAAATCCGATCAAAGCGTTTATTTATGACCGCTTTTTTTTTTTGTTTGATTTTTTTTTATATGCTGTTTCCAACGCGCTTATTTCATCAGGCCCCGAAATTCCAAAAGGGTTTGGAATGCGAACCAATGGCCTAATGTCGAGATACAGATAGGCGATTGCTTTCCATTTCGAAATTACCGTTAGGTAGCTGGTATTCGGTATTTGGTATTTCGTAACCCTAAGGATACTACCCCATCCACTAATCCAAAGTCCCTTGACGCATCCACCACTTATCATCCAGCGACTAACCTGCGATCGTGCGTCAGCGGGCGACAATTAAATAGATTGAATGCGGATTGCGACGATTTATGACCCCGGGCAGCGGCACTTGGCACTTGGCATTTGCAATCGATTGTCGTGTTGCCCAATTAAACTTATTGCGGGCCGAGAGTAAATGAAATGTCAAATAAGTTAATTAAGCAACACGGCCGGCGGTCAGCAGTTGGAGATGGTATATGGGAAATGGGAAATGGTATAGGACGAGCCTCCGTTACGGGGGCGCGTTGCGCCGATAAGGAATAAGCGGTGATAACACCCGATGACCTTGTTGCATCAGCAACTCAGCTACTCGGCGACTATCTCCGCTGCACAGCGAGAAAAGTCCTGATAAGATAGGTTGCAGTCATCGAAACGATACACATAATTTAAAAGCTATACATATCTGATGAAGTGATATGATTACCGTAAGTAAATTCAGTTTAAATTGCCCATTACTTAAAGCCACGGTATGTAAGGAATTATATGATAAGATTGCAGATAAGTGGCACTCATCGAAAGTTTGTTACAAACGATAAAAAATAGTTCAAAAGCTATCCATATCTGATGAAATTGATTATGATTAACCGTTGGTAAATTTAGTTTAAGTCGCCCATTATAAAAATTCCAGCGATTTTTAAACGATTACTTAAAGCTACGGTCTTATATGATAAGACTGCAAGGCTTTTGCTGCATTTTGGTGCACAGTCAGAACACTCAAGGCATTAAGTGCTTAAAACGAAATTTTTTTTAATTATGGTTGTAAATTATATACAACTGAATTGTAGTTGTGGCTATGGGCTCTTGAAATATAACTAGTTAACAATTTCAAAACAATAATCTAGGTTTTACAAAAATCTTATAATAATTTGTGATGATTTCATAGAATCCAAAGATTAATAATAATTACCAAAAATTCAAAACTAACATGATATCATTTAAGAGTGTTGATAATAGAATTAGTTAACTATTTATAGACATTAAATAATATAGTATTTACAGAAATGATATAATAAATGGTGATAATTCTGTACCAAAAATTATAAAAAATTCCCAAAGCTAACAGAACCTTCAGAAATATCTATTATGATTTTATTTAAAGATAAATTACCTATTGTAAATAATCTAGTACATACAGAAATGTTATAATAAATTGTAAATTGTATTGTAATTAATATTTTGTACCAAAATTAATCAAAATTGCCAAAACTAACAGGAACATAAGAAATATCTATTATGATTTAATTTAAAGATAAATTACCTATTGTATGAAGTATTTCGAACTATCCAACTTTCCATGCACGATCATTCCTGCTCTCCAATTTCAAGTGCGATTCGATTTGATTAGATTGCGATTATCGATTATCGATTACCTTTTCTCGCCGTGTAGCCGTGTCTCCGGCTGCAGTGATAAGTGATAACCACTGGTAACCCATATGCCCACCAATTAACCGATATAACCAATATACCAGTGCTGACTCATCGGGTGGTTGCCCCGCATAGCGACACACTCTGATTTGCAAGTCGATTTCTGAGCTGTCGCCTTTCCACCTTTCCACCTTCTCACCTTCCAATTAACAAATGCGAGTCGCGTGCCCTGACGTCATTGGGGCTCCCACCGTGGGAGTGAAACCCCCTCCAAACCCCCTCCCCCCCCCAGAGAGCGTGATATACAAAGGTCGCCGATCGATGTTTAACCCACAATTCCGCGAGAGACACATGAGACAGCTCATGTTTTCAGCCGGCTACGTCAGCGATTTGGCTCGATTTCAAGAAACATATGGGGGATCTTGGGGGGTTTTCAAAGATAATGATTTTGCACATTGTGAAATTCAGTTGTTCGATATCGGAAGTGGGAAAAAGTGGATGGAAGTGTCTTGGTACTTTTTTCTAACTTGACTAAGGTTAGGATTTTCCAGCGAGTTGTGAAATTGAGGTTGCCCCCGTCTAAAATGAGGGATTATCCCACACGATCCGCGTGATCTTTGTGGTCTATTGTGATGATTTTTCAACCTATCTATCAAGCTATCAAATACTATGCATAGTACTTTTCCAACCGACAGACAGAGAGGCAGACAGGTTTTGGTATTTTTAGTCCGCATATATCGTTTCGCACTTTGTGGGTCAAGCCAAGACGTCGGTCGCTTCGCTTGTGACGTCATGGAAGAAGCGGCGCGTGTTCGAACCCCCAACTCTACAACTCCACAACTCTCTTCGTGTATCTAACCAACTGCTTTGTGGCGTCATCTACGCATGACGCACGATGTCTCCTCACCTGGGGCCCAAGTTCATTGCGTAGGTCGTTCGCACAGTCTTTAATTGGGTTATTAGGAAACGATGAGTGCGCTGTGAGTTTATTTTTGGCACTCGGCCCGCCATTCGCTTTGCCATGGTTATAATTGGCCATGGTCTGCTGCTACCCTGGATCCCTATAGCCGATCCCTTGGTCCGGAAGCAGCTCCTCCACCTCCACCTCCACCTCCATCTCCATCTCCGTCTGGCTGCAGTTTGGTTTTAATTAGCCGTTTTATTGATTGACGCCAATGGAAACATCTGAATCTCAACTGTCCCGGGGGCTGAATCATGCTCATCGCAGAGATAAGATGGTCAGTCAGCCGGTTGGCTAATTGATTGATTGCTGAATGACCAGGTCTAGGGCAGGTGACCCTATCCCCTATCCCCCTTTTCACCCGCCTCTTGCCAAGCGGGGAAAAAAACAAAAACAAAAACAAACAAAAGTAAAGTAGAGTTAAGTAAAGTTAAGGTGGAAACCCCTTGGCAATTATGCGCGGACACTCGACTCGTTTTCTGCGCTGCAACATTGGCGGCAGCAGTTCAAAAACCTCGAAATAAAATGCAACTAATACCCCTGAAACACTGAAGACCGAACCCCTCCTTCTTTCTTCCTCTGCCCCTCATTGGCTGTATCAAATTTTGTTTAATTGTCGGCTGGGTTCAGTGGCTCAGTGTTCGGTGTTTGGTACTCAGTATGCAGTCGTCTTCCCAGACATGGATTCTTCAACATTGTAAGCGCTTTTGCTGCATTGGCATCTTGTCAACCGAACCCCCACCCATCCCCAAGTCGCAGATACTTCTCCATTCCAGCCACTGGGATGGACGGCTGTTCCCGTTCCCGTTTCTGATTCGGATTCTCAATCTGATTCCTTAGCTGCTGCTCCATTTGCTGGGCGAGTTGTTTGCGCTGTAAATCGATACATTTGCACTTGGCTACTTACAAATGTCCGTCGCCCTGTCTCCCTGTCCGCGGACAAGAGAACACAACATACAACAGAGGCAACTCGGACAACAAAACACAGAGCGACGACGTGATTTCAGTGCGGCTTTGATGGTGGTCATTGCATGCCACCAAAGCCACAACAAGTTGATCAGGCCGCAGATCAGAGGAATGGGGCAGAGTGGCGTGGAGAGACTGGGGATTGCGGATTGGGGATTGTTTGGTATGGTGGGGGGGGGCAACCTCTATCTAGGGCTGGGTCGAAGCCCTGATCGAGTTGCAGCGGCCCACCTCATTAGCCTTATTACATGTGCCACATCAAATTAACAACAAGATTCCTGCTGCTGTGCCAGTGGCAGTGTTGCAGTTGCAGTTGCAATTGCTGTTGCTGTTGCGGCCGAGAAAAAAGGAAAAAACCAGTAGAAACGATATGCCAGACACTCCGCATAGTTGCCGACTGAAAAGTTTGCTTTAAAAAAAATAGTGATCCAAAAATAAAAATGTATTTAAATTAAATATTATTTTTGAGATGAAAAATTTCTTCATTATTTCACACAAAAAAAAAATCTTGGTAAAATTAATCAATAAAAATAAAATTGTCATTCTATCAATTAAATAGTTACTTTCACAACAACAAATACACACACCCAAAGCAAAAACAAAATACACGTAACTATTTTTTACAGTTACGTAACTATCCGTATAGGTCAATTTTACCAATCAAATTTTTTTGTGTGTTTAGAGTCTAAACTTTAGACCTACCTTTTCAATTACAACTTGATTTTCGATTTTTTTTATTACATTTTGATAAGCCTTTTACTGCCGCGTAAAGATTTTCGGCAAGTGGTAAGGGAAACCCTGACTCATCTGCCAAGTTCTGTTTACGGAAACAACTTGCGAAAGACTCAAATGATTAATGGGCCCGAATCAAAGATATAATTTGTGTGTTTATGGGTAGTAATTATGCGACCCGATAGTGCGGGGCGCCATATACCCTTGATTCCGCCGCCGATGTACAGGGTAGTTGGAATAAATCCAGCGAGAACAGCAACAGTGGAAGCCTGAAAATAGCAAATAGCCAATGGCTGGGGGAAAAAGCTGAGTTTCCCCCGGAGAAAAGCCGACGACCCTGCCCCCGGTGGTCGCGCTCCGATTTCTGGGTCATATTTTGCCCAACTTCCAGTGACATTTGAAGCTGCCGCCCGTCGCCGTGCAAAAATCAAAAAATATATACAAAAAATACAACAACGAAATACAAGCTAACAAAAGCGGGCAAAAAGCAAGCAGAAATAAATAAATAAATAAGAAATGCAGGCAAGGCACGACATGGTCAGGTTGTTTTAAGACCCGACTCCGCCGCGCTTTTTATGAGCCAAAGTTGCTCTTTTCTGTTGCCGTTGCCGTTGCGTTGCCGTTCGTATGTAAATCAAGTGGATGCGTTCGCAGCGGCTACGTGTACGTGTGGAATCTTGAATTGCAATTTCAATAACGAGACACGGAACACTTTTGAAGAAAAGGCCGCAACACGAGGCAGCCGTCGAGGCAACACCCGAAAGCTTGCAAGGCGAATGGAACTCGGTTTCCGTCTACCGCGAAGATTAGATACTCTAGCTGTTCGACTGAGCTGCAAAGCACAATGCAAGATACAATAAAAAATGCACATAAAGTGCACTCTTATCGGGGGAAGACAGTATGCAGATAGGGGGAGCCCCTTTCTTTGCTTTTCTGAACCACCCAGAAAATTGTTGTCCCAAGGCTATCTGACTAGCTGTCCCTGACCTGCTGTACGATATACCTTTCAAAGGTCAGCATTGTGTAAGATATTGCAAAATGCAGTGAACTTGAAGTGTTGTTAGAAAAATGCTTAGAAAAATTCTACTCAAAAAGATGTGTATTTAAGTAATACCTACAAAAAAATTTGATTGGTAAAATTGACCTATACAGATAGTTACGTAACTATAAAAAATAGTTACGTGTATTTTGTTTTTGCCTTGGATGTGTGTCTTTGCTAATTGTGTGTTTTTGTTGTTGTGAAAGTAACTATTTAATTGGTAGAATTTACAATTGTTGTGCTTAGGGATTGTTTGACAATTATATTGGTTAATTTTACCAAGTTTTTTTTAAAGCGTATTAAACTAATGCTTACGAAAGTACTTAATGGAAACTAAAAAATATAGACTTTATAGTATTTAGTTTTAAATCTAAAAACTATGGTTATTTTCTTTGGGTTTTAGTAAACCTCTAATAACTCTTTCCTCTAGCTTTTTAATGTTTAATTTTAAATTAATACTACAAAGAGTACATACTTTATATAATTGAGTATTAAATTAGTACCAAACTTTTATTCTAAATCTAGTATTTTTTCAAGGCTTATACTGTGGTTTTTTTTGTTGGGTGTTCGGATAGGTAGGGGATAACCATAGTCGCAGTTCAGTGCTAAGCCTTTCTATACCCGAAATGAGCCATCAAAATTGAGTTAAAGAATTCAAAAAAGGAAATCGCATTGGAAATGGTAGCCGGGACAGAAGCCGAGACAGATCTTTGGGGCACAGCGCAGGCGATCGGAATGCCGTTCCGGTTGGCCCAAGAAAAAGACCGAAAAAATCGAAAGAAAAAAGCCCAAAAAAGCCCAAAAGGCGGGCGAAAACAAAAACATTAATTGCTCATCAATTGCTGGGAAAGGCAATCCAAACGAGTCCAAAGCCAGGCGGTCGGTCAGTCAGCCGCACAAAGCAGAAAACTGACCCACACAAACACTTGTTGTTTGCTCTGCTCCCCGTTCCTTTTTGCTCTTCGGTGGAAATTAGCAGGGGATTCCGAGGGGGTGGGGGAAGGGGAAAGGGAAGGGGTAGGGGTTGGCGGCAAGGCCGTTGCGCCTATGCAAATTGCGAATTTATTTTTGGCAGCCGCATCACCACAGACTCTTTTGCTTCGCCTTTTTTTCTGTTTGGCGACCCAAAGTCGAAACGGAAGTGTTTTCGCGATGTGTAAGAGCGCCAAACGCGAAGCCGGGGAACTTGGAGCTTGGACAGCTCGAGTGAAGTTTGCCGGCTGCCAAGCCACTCATAAAGTGAGTGGAGTTAAAATTAAATTCGCACGCGATGAGTTGGCCCCAGCGGTATGAAGATACGGGAAGTATCTGGGTTTTGGAGGGGGAAAATAATGCCATTGGTTGAGAATGGGCTAGAAACGGGGCCACCGAAGACTAATCATATTTACTTTTAAATAATATTATTTAGCAGCCTTAAAATGGAGAGGCGATCTCTCGAAAACACATAGCTATTAAGGAAAGAAAATCATTAAGGAAAACAATATAAAAATGTAAGGAATCCAGTTAAACTAAAAATATAAAACCAATTATAAATCTAGTTTCAAATAATTGAATTAATTTATCTGCACTCTGCAAAAGTAATGCAATAAAAATGACAACCTCAATTAGTCACAGACACAAAGCCACCTTAAGCACCATATTTATTCACTATTCTCGAGTGCTTTTCACTGGCTTTGGTTTAAGATGTAGGTATTAGGAATGATGGATGACCCTTGGGGTATCTTAATATGGCACTTAATAGTTAACCTGTAGCGTTTAACACTCAACACTTGATACTTTTAGGCGCTTCATTTGCTAAAAGCTGACTTTATATAATTAATATGTATTCCCTGCTGGTTTTCTTGTTAGCTGTCATCCTAGAAAATAAATACAGTAGTACAGATAAATACAAAATATTTATATTAAATACATGAAACAAAAAACATTTTAAAAATATGTGAATCAATTTGTGTTTATTAATAATATTAATATCAAAGTATAAATTCCTTAAACTAACTATTTCCATATGCGTAATTTAAATTGTATTTTTTAAATATTTAATATTTGATTGGTATTTTTTATGATGTCTGAATTATTCAGTAGGAAAAGAATTTTCTGGGTATTGTAAAAAAATAAATTCATATTAAAATCAAAGTTCAAAATCCTATTAATAACTATTTCTACAGTTATAAAATAAAATTTAATTTTATAAAGATTTATTAAGGGATAAAAATATGAAATTTCGTTGGGCTAGTGGTTTCTGTCCAAATTTTGAGTAAGAAAAGAATTTTCTGGGTATAGTAAAAAATAAATTCATATTAAAATCAATGTTCAAAATCCCTAAACTAACTATTTCTATAGTTATAAAATTTAATTAAATTTTATAAATATTCATTTAAGGATAAAAATATGAAGTTTCGTTGGGCTAGTGGTTTCTGTCCTAATTTGTGGGCTATGGAGCCCGTTGAATCATCGTGTCTTGGATCTGAGATTAATGTCTGGCTGCCCCAATGACTAACCACCCATGCCGCCCACCGCCAAGCGTCCCAACCCCTACCGTTTCCAGCCCCATCCCCTACAGCCATGTTTGCCGGCAGAGCAGCTGCTGCTTCGGCTGCCTCGGCTGCTGCTGCCGTTGTCAATTTGCCAAGCGGTGTGTCAATACAGTCCGCTTGGCACGGAGCCGAGCGGAGCGGAGCGGATCGGATCGGAACGCTCGAGCGGAGCAGCGCTGGAAGCAGCGTTCCCAGCGGCGCACGCGACACTTGTTGACACATTGGCAGCCGCGGCAGCGCTGCCTTTGAACGCCGGCGTCGTTGGCTTGGCACGCGATAAAGTTCGCGGCTCGCGCTCCATCAATTAGTCATAGGAACTGAGAACTGGGGATGGGAATGGGTCACATGGATGGGATGGGAATGAGAACCATGCTAATTACAGATCGGCCGGCGACAAGTGATGAGTGATGAGTGATAAGTGATAAGCGAGCCGGGGCGATTTCAATTATGTTTGCCACCACGCATTAATATTAATAATGTCGATAATAATCCCGCGAAGGCGTAGCCTTAGTGGGCGTCATCAGGAGGGCATCAGGGTATCAGTATCCGCCAACTGGTACTCCCATACTGATAATAAACGGCAATTACGGCGAAATTCGCAATTGGCCGAGGGTCTTGTTGGGGGCTCGCCAACGTCACAGGGCCAAATGGCAATGGCTAAATTTAGCGCCAGCTGCTAAGTCGATTGGTTTAATTGGATGAGCAGGGGATGCACAAAAAAAACACAAAAGATATAGGGGAAAAAATCAAGGTGATTTTATTAATTAAATGTCTTAAATTTAATAAAGTTAATTAATAGTGTTCTCTAGACCTAAGTAATTGATATATAAATCGACTAGATGATTAAATTCTCAAGTTGGCTATCTATGATAGCGAGGTACCACTAGATCAACTGTTCAATCAAAGCAGCGACCTCCGGCTGAAGAACTGCCGGTGAGTCAGCCCATTCATGTGTCCGGCGAATGCCAAGTGCCCCAGTTGATGTGGAGTGGAGTGGAATGGATTCCTCGCATATCCATGGAGTGTATGGTATATATGGAATATATGGTTTGATATCTCCGGCTAACTGGGCTTCTTGGCGGGGGCGTCGCGACGACAGTCATGATTATTCATTCATGGAACGGCATTAGTCAACACCCATTGAAGACAATTGGCTGCGAGGTGAATTCCCTGGCAAAAGCAAAGTTCAGCCTCTGACGACGCGTGGTGATAAGAGTTCAGTGGAAAAGTTGGCTCAATTACTGCTAACCGGCGTTGAATCAAAACTGCCTTTGCCATTGCCTACCTTTCGAATGTCTAGTAATTATTAGGTCAATTAGGCCACAGTGGGCCTAGAGAACAATATCCCCGACCAATATGACCAACCCATGTCCATGTTCGATGTCATCCCACTGTGGCTGTAAACTTTTCCACGCGACCCTATCGCTATCGGTGACCAAAACTGACAAAAACATCGGAAAAACGCGTCATCGACGGACTCAAGACCCCAGAAATTTGGCACACAAGCGATTGCGACACGAGGGATGATGAGTTGGGGTGCAAAGATCAATCGGTTAGTGATATCACGTTCGAGGTTTCTAGGGTTCCTCAGCTTTATCAGGCCCACGGGAGATACCTACGCAGATCGTAAATCAGGGCGATCGTCGAGATGTCGAGATACTCAAGACGGTGAAGAAACTGGACTATAAAGCTATCGCCGCGCAATGGGAGAGTCCATTCGCAGTTCGATGGCCAGTCGACGGTTGGAAAATGTGCGTCAGTTGGTTTTGCTTTGGGCAGATGATCTAATTACCGAACAGATTTGGTCGTCAGTGGAAAGTTACGCAGTGAAGTACGTGCCAGAAAAATGGTAACGCGATGGCCATGTGAATTCAAGTTTAAGAGTTTTGGGGTCTTGAAATCTAAAATGAAGTTCATGGGATGGAAAGGGATCAAAAATTGCAATCTCATGAGGAAAAGTGTTCTGTACTATATAAAAAATCTACCAATATAAACTAAGCTCTTTGGAAACCCATCTTCATTTCGAACTCTATTGTGTCTGAGTTTTGACCACCGCTTCCATCTGAAAAAGAGTGGCTTTAAAGGGGGTTTGACCTGGGGCACACGTGGATGATCGTGGAAGATCTCTCCACTGTGGCGTCCCAAGATTTCCCATGGCCTCTTCGCTCGCAACCGAAAAAATCCCCCGCATTTGAAAAACATGATTTTTGAACCCGGTGCGCAATCAGTGCAATTAATTTCGCAAAAAAAAAAAAAACTTGCCATGCCACGCCCACCGCCCAACACGTTCAAAAAAAAGGGGAACGGAGGGGGCGGGGGGAGTTGGATGTTGTGACGCAAACAAAAACCTCAATGGCAGGCAAACAAAGTGAAGGTGTACATAATGAGACACATGTACACGGCACACGTACGCACACCAAGCAGCCAGAAAAGAAAAATCCCCCTGGCAAAGAGTTGTGTGGGCGGGAGGGAGGGGGTGTGGAGCCACCCCAACGGACCCCAGCTACACACGTAATTGATGAAAAGTAAATAAATAATAGAGGTGTGAATGGGGGGAAGCTCCGCTTCGGCAATCATCGAATCAAATCAAATCCAATAATAATTATAAGCGTGGCGCGCACTTCTGACTCCGATTTCGAAGCCAATTCCGATTGCGATTCTTTCGCACGACGGCACTTCGTTCCGCGGACGTCCCATTGACGTCCACACTCGTCGCCAGCGGCGACTGCTCTGCTCTGCCCGAGCTCTGCCGCTCTGCCGCTCAGCCAGGGAGATAGCAAATGGCAGGAGCACCCAGGCGGCAGGCGGTAGCGTCGACTGCGACGCCAGCGGCGACCGAGGCAGCGACTGAGACTGGGACTGCCTCACAGGCGGCCGGCGATTTTCGTATAAATATAAAATTATGCGACGACCCGGGACCATGAATCAGTTTCGCTTAGACACACGCCAATGCTAATTGTCCCGGTTTGTGAACCCAACAATCGAACAATCGAACACTCGAACAAACCGCGAACACACTATCACCAATCGAATCAAAACACACATATAACCCAGCGGATCCGAGATCGATCCTTTCGGTAGATCTCTTCAGCTATTATCCAGTATTCAGTATTATTACCCACTTGCCAAAACACTCACACACACAGTGTACCATGGAGGGTGCCAAAATAGAACGTGATCCAAGTAAGTTGGGGGCTCAAAGTCTGGGGCATTCTGCAATTAGATCACCGCTTTCCCACAAGATAACTTTCCCTGTCTTTCGCAATTGTTTATAAAAAGATGATTTGCCATGGCAATGACTATGTGACGGCTACCCCATTACGGAATAACTTCGATCGGTTCCCATGATTAATGCTGTGTGCCCGTTGTTTTCGTGTGCCAGTGTCTTTTGGGGTGAATCCCCCTTACGGACGTCGAGTGATCGAACTGTTAATAATCGGCTGGCAAGGTGGAAGGTGCCGAGGTGTTGAGGCCACCTACTTACCTCTATTAAAGCTCCATTAAAGTTTTGCAACAAAGAAATCCTATATTTAGCATAGGTCATTATAATCCCATGATTATACCTTTAGTATCACCCCAAAGTTAGTTACTTAAAGATAGTTTAATCTCCCCAACTTTATGTGCTCTATATATGACGCTCGTCCGCTTTTGATTCACTGCGGATCCCTCACATGACCAACCCTATCGATCGCGTGCAATCCTCTCCACCTCAAGATCTAATCGCCGATCGGCTCACATGAGTCTTAATTCCTGTTCGGAATTTCGGGATGGCTAAGCAAAAAATAAGAGATAAGGACACTCTGCACTTTCGCTGGATTGTTAAGATCGTAAAGGAGTATTAATCATCGATTATGGCCTTGGGCCCAGCTGATCGCTGATCGCTGATCGTCGATCGTCGGTCAATCGGCTAACAACAACAACAACTAGCCGGGCAGCACGTGCCTTATCGCAGTCGCCGCTGCAATCGGCAGTCGGCAGAGAAGTCGACGTCGATTGGGCAGCGTTATCAAGTCGCTGACCTACGGCAACATCGAGTCAGTCGCTCGGCCGGCGATTATTGGTCGGGAGGAGCGGAGAGGAGAGGAGCGGAGAGGAGAGCCGAGCTGAGTGGTTATTTGAATTATTCAAAAGTCGAGTGGTGGGCGACCAGCTGTAACGTCACCGTTGGCCGCCGCAGACTCCGTCGACGTCTGGGAAGCGTCTGGTGGCGAATACAACACACACACATAATACAAAAAAAAACTAAACCGAGCGAAACGGAACGAAAAAAAACCCAAATACCTATGAGTAATCTTATTCTGGTGAAATTCAGCCAAAAAGGCCGAGAGGCCGACGAGAGCGAGCATGACAAATGCTCAAAACAATTTCGAAAAATTACTCAAATCGGCTGCTGTATCAGTGTAATTGCACTCACTCACTCGGCTCTCTCGCTCCCTCGCTCTCCCGCGATTGCGATCGATTGGAAACCGAGTCGAAGTGTTTGTGCGGAGTGCGTGAGCAAGGGGCTTACAAATCTTCGAGCGCCGCTGCAGCGGCAGTCACTTAGCCATCAGCCGTCGAGCGGGAGAGATCGTGGAGTGATCAGTGATCAGTGATCAGCGAGTGAGCAGTGAGCAGCGATCAGCTCGCAGTCAACCGATTGTGATAGTTGGCTAGCCAGCTAGCCAGTTAGCCAGTTAGCCAAGTTAGTTAGTGTTAGTGTTAGGCGCTAGAGTGCGTGCCACCGGACCAATGCCAGCCTTTACCTTAAACGGTACGCCCGGGATTTCCCCTCCAGCTGCCCCCTCTTGTGTCCAAACCCCCTTACTAACACCAGCCCCTTCTCCTCTTCTCCTCCACAGTCAGCCAACAGAGCCAAAGCAGCAGTAGCAGCAGGGCAAACAGCACAAGCCACAGCAACAGCAACTGCAACAGCCGGCAGCTGCTGCTGGTCATCATGATCCTGGCCGCCGTGGTGCCACAGAACACCCAGGCCCGCCATCTGAGGGACCAGGTGGCCCTGGACTATGCCTACGAAGAGGACAGCTCCTCCGGACGATCGTCATCGTCGTCGGCGGGCGATATACTACCCGCCTTCGATGTGAATCCGTATCGCGGACTCGCCGAGAGCTTCGGCGAGGGCAGCTACGACAGCGATCTCAGCCTGAGCGAGAGCAGCTACGAGGAGATCGCCCAGGCGGCCATCCGGGCGGCCAAGCGGGAGATGCGTCGCCAGAGGACGCGGCACGCCCGCAGCCACAACCTGCGGCTCTTTGCCAGCAAGTCGGAGGTGCCCGATTGGGAGAATCCCTGCGGCGGCACCTACACGGCGGACGAGAGCCTCAGCTCGGATAGCAGTGCCAGCCAAGGACGAGTGATCAAGCGCAAGGTAAGACTAGGAGGAAAACAAAAAAGAAATTACTGTGACTTATATAAGAAAACGGGCAAATTTTAACCACTACTTAACCAGCTTATCAAACCCGTACTTTAGTTTTTTGTCACTTTGCAATATGAATTACTTCCTTTCGGTTAGTTTAATCACTACTTAACCAATCAATGGAACCCAAACTTTAGTTTTTTGTCACTTTGCAATGCCAATTACTTCCGTTCGGTTAGTTTAACCACTACTTAACCAGCTTATCAATCCCAAACTTTAGTATTTTGTCACTTTGCGATGGCAATTACTTCCTTTCGGTTAGTTTAACCCCTACTTAACCAGCTTATCAATCCCAAACTTTAGTATTTTGTCACTTTGCAATACCAATTACTTCTTTCGGTTAGTTTACCCCTACTTAACCATCTTATCAATCCCAAACTTTAGTATTTTGTTACTTTGCAATGCCAACTACTTCCCTTCGGTTAGTTTAACCACTACTTAACCAGTCAATGGAACCCAAAACTTTAGGATTTTGTCACTTCGCAATACCAATTACATCCCTTCGGTTAGTTTAACCACTACTTAACCAATCAATGGAACCCAAATATTAGTTTTTTGTCAATTCGCAATGCCAATTACTTCCTTTTTGTTAGTTTAACCCCTACTTAACCAATTACTTCCCTTCGGTTAGTTTAACCACTACTTAACCAGTCAATCGAACCCGAACTTTAGTACTTTGTCACTCCAATATGCCATTACTCCAAGCTGCATTACTCATCGGTTACCCTCCTTGCCCCCCTTGCAGCACCTCGAAAACCTGCGGAACATCACGATGAGCGAGTACCAAGACATTACCCACCGCGCCACGCTGGAGTACGGCAGCCATCAGCACTGGCAGCACGAGTACAAGTTCCTGCCGAACATGACGAAGCCCACAAGTGCGGTAAGTTGAGTGATGAGATTGAGATGGAGATGGAGAGACTGAGCGAAACGGACCTGCTCCGCCCAGGGCGGCGCAGACCAGTTTCCCCTGTCAACCCGCCTCATTTGCATGCCCTTGCCAGCTACTCAGCTACTCAGCTTCCTGGCTGCTTTACCCAAACTAAAGAACTAAAGAACATATCATCTCCATTTACAGGTGAAGCTAAAGACCTGGTACCGCCACATGCAGACCTTCGTGGGCAGCTTCTCGTATCTGGGACGGGCGCAGTACAAGTTCCGCAAGGACCAGCAGAAGAGCATCAACGAGGCGGTCACCAAGGAGCTGCACGACCTGCTGGTCAGCGCCCGCTACATGCTCTGCGAGATCGAGTCGACCATCAACTCCTCGTACCCCAACAGCAACGGGGCCAAGCTGAGTCGCGTGAGCCGCCAGGCGATGGAGGACCGCCTCAACTTCCACACCCCGGCCAATGGATCCGCGGAGGCGGACCAGCGGGACCTGAAAGTGAGCAAGGAGCTGTACTTCCAGTATCTGGACAATGTGTGGAAGACGCTGCACCGTGTATTGCGGCGTCCGCGACGCAACAGCGGCGAGAGGCGCCACCTGGCGGCAAGTCGGGGAGCCGGAACGGGAACAGGAGCGAGCGGCCTGCGGGCGGGCAGCTCGGAAATGCTAGATCTCGGGTCCTCGAACGCCTCCGGAGCGGGTTCCTCGGCCGAGTCCTGAGCTGAATTTGAGCCAGCCAAACGCCTGAACATCACGCCCTTCCAGTATTACAGCTACAGCGAGCTTAGCAGCTTTTCAGCCCAGCAGTTACAGCCGCTTTCCAGCTTGCCAGCCAAATAGAGGACCACCCATCCAACCACCCGACCAACCCAGCGGGAGAGAACGAAGAATTTTTGTCGAATGCCATTTAGACACGTACTTTAGTATTTATTTATTTATTGAGCATCGAGTATTGAGCATATTGAGTATTAGAGCGCCTTCCATTCCAGTTGCCAACGAGTCCAACGAATCCACTCCATTTCAACATTTCAACATTTCCCCATTTCACACACTTCCACCCTCGACTATTTATTTCCCATTTAGAATATGGCTATTATTTTTTTCTATCTATATGTGTAGTAATTTATTTATTTATTTGTATATCAATATTGTATTTATATATCAATTTATTTGTGAACGGCGGCCATGACAGCTTGCCAAGAAATGAAAAAACCAACAAAAAACCAGCCACAAACAAAAAAAATGCTTAAATCTACTGTGATTTATTTTAAGTACTTTTTTTGAATAGTTCTTAGTGAATGTGACAAATTGTGAATTGTGAATGAAAACGAAGCGAAGTATTGTACAGACATTATTGTGCTTAGTTTTAAGTTTGTGCCAAATAAACATAGAAATGACAAACATGACTGATAATTCATTGGATTTGGGATTTCATAAGTAGAAGCTGAGAAAAAGTATTAGTCAATCAAATTTCTCGAAAAGTTATTATGAATGTTATGAGCATTTGTATATCAAAAGCTGTGATACAACTCAAAACTTCCAAATATTTTAATATTTATAAGTTCAAATTTTCAAAATGTTTAAGTTTAAACTTTCTCATAAGGCAATGGATTTTCTTTGGGGCTAAACTAGTTGATGTCTTAAACTGCAAATTTAACAATGATTTCTAAGGTTAAAACCTACTTTAAAAAAGATCCTTAAAGTCTGGCCGATTTCTTGGTAGAGGTTATACCATTCGTTCAGTTTTTCACTGCTTTTGATCGGGCAATTACAGCAAAATTTTAATCTTTGTTGGCATCATTTAATGAACTAAATGTTCTCGAAAAAAAGATGCACAAAGTACTAGTATAAATTTATATTCTTAGAACCGATCAGGAACACACGTTCTATTCCCGCTGAGTGGATAAATAACCTGCAAAAGAAGAGGAGAATGCGTTTAATGTTTACAATCGCCGTTGCCACCTAGTTTATACAGAGTTACCAGAGTAAGCAAATTATATGGTAAGAGTAATAACTAGTTAATGGGTTTTTGCGCTTCTCCTATAGAAATTTACTTATGGCGCTGATCAAAAATATAGAAGCTCTTAAGTGTGGTACACTTTCAGAAAGAATATAAAAATATTAAAATAGTCCGGGTAAAATGGGAATTAATGGGGTTGAAAAAATCAACGCGATAGTTTATTTCCACTTTCGTTTAGTATCCGTTTATACTTGGCGTTATCGTGGGACACAATTAAAATATCACACTGATAGCCCAGCGGATCGGCACCCATTCCATTGCCGGTTTCCTGAGAGCTCTTGACACTTCCGATCGGAAGCTGGCTATCGGGCAATAATCGCCCGTATCTACTGCTTTATGGCCCAATAAGCTCGGCACTTGTGACAGCCGTCCGCTTGCCCGATAGAGCCCCCTTTAACCCAAAAAGCCCGTAGAGTGGAGTGGCGCCCCTTCAAGAGGCGCCAAGAGGGGCGCAGGGATCGTCCGGTTTCCGTTTGCACTCCACCTCCACGGAGAATTCAGCACGTCCGCTGCCCGCATTCCTTATCGAGGGCGCATCTTATCGCGTTATTCATGCCCGCGGCATTCGACGAATGCAATGCGGTCCGCGGTCATTTAATTAGCTTATTGAACGGCCTGGCCAATCGGCCAATCGGCCATTGGTCAGTCATAGTCACTCTGTCTGGTCGCTCGGCTAACCGCCGTTGCCGTAGGTCGCACTGCAGTCGCATGCCAGTGGCTTCTCGGCCGCCTCCGCTGGCAATTTCAGCGCATTACTCATACGACGCGTGGTCGCGGTCGCGCACGATGGCACGCCCCCTGCCGGCCACTTTGGGCTGCATCTCCCAGCGCCCTGCAATCTGCCAGCTATTGTCAGTCTGCCCCTGGTGCACAAAAGTATGCAGCAATTCTTCAGAAATCAGTAAAAGTGGGCCACAAAAAGATTATACACAAATTCAATTAATCATAAACTTAGAAAAGATAATGGTCAAAATATTATAAATTCATCAAACAAATTCAGAAGTGAGCTACATTTTTCTCAAGATGTTTAGAAAGCAATTCTAATGCTTATAGAAAAGTTTTAAAAAAAATCAAAATTTTGATTACTTTGCTTTTTCCGTCAAATCCAAATGTCAGTTTGTCGTGCTAAGCCCAACATACATAAATTCAGTTCGTCGAATTTCATCGTGTCGTTCAGATCAGAATTTACTGCAAAGAAGGAAGCAAACTAACTTTTTCAGGTAAGCACCGGACACTTCGCGCTGAAATGGCCAACAAATCTGTTGATAACGTCACCGGCCGAACGCCACTATTATCTCTTCACAGCAATGTCGTCCAAAGCCATTGAGGAAGTTATTGGACAGGGTCCAGGGGCAGATGGTGATGACATCGGAGGACACCCGGAGGACAATGGAGGGGAGCCAAGGAAGAATTCAAGCGAGGACGAGGTGGGCGAGACACCTCCACCCCGTGCTTCGACTCCGATGCCACGCGAGGACCAGAGCATCTCGACGGAGCCACTGTGTGACAGCCCTCCTCCAAAGAAATTTAAATTTTAAATCTAGCCTCTGTTAGTTATTTATAATTTATTTTCTGTTCCCCTGCACACGGTTCTATATAATATAAACTGGTTTTGTTGATGGTTGATTGATCAAGAAAGTGTATGTACTCATTTAACAGAAAATTCCCGTTTGCAAGGACATTTTAGTTTTCGGAGATTTTTTGCAATAAAAATACTTTAGAGCTTGAAAAAGATCGATATTTTCATAATATCGATTCGATAATATCGATGCTTTGTAGGGCAAACGCATTTACTATCGAAAAATAGAAAACGGTCATTATTGTAAAAATTGGCAGTCAAAAAATACTTCTTAATTAATCCGGCGAAATATGAAGTGGATCAATCAATCCAAATACGGATTACAATACCTTTCTGAACTCGTTATTAAAATTTCAATCGATTGGCATTTTAACCTGGACATTTTAAATTTTGCCATTTTTCGTAAAATTTCATGATGTAACCCCTTATAAAAAAATTGAAAATTGGCAAAAACATACGAGCTCAAAAAGGTATGACATTTAGTATTCTGACCGTTTTTTCTCATTTTACGCCAAAAATACTGATATTTTTGTGCAAAAAAACACGATTATGATTTTTTGCGATTTTTATAGGGGTAAGGTCACAATTTTGTACAAAAAATTTAAAACAGTTAAAATTTCCATATTTGAATACCAATCGATAGGGAATTTAATTACGAGCTCAAAAAGGTATCACATTTAATATTCGGACCATTTTTTCTCATGTTACGTCAAAAATACTGATATTTTTGTGCAAAAAAACACGATTATGATTTTTTGCAATTTTTATAAGGGGTAAGGTCACAATTTTTTGCAAAAAATTTAAAACAGTTAAAAGTTATATATTTGAATGCCGATCGATAGGGAATTTAATAACGAGCTCAAAAAGGTATCACATTTAATATTCGGACCATTTTTTCTCATGTTACGCCAAAAATACTGATATTTTTGTGCACAAAAAAACACGATTATGATTTTTTGCGATTTTTATAAGGGGTAAGGTCACAATTTTTTTCAAAAAATTTAAAACAGTTAAAAGTTCCACATTTGAATGCCAATCGACAGGGAATTTAATAACGAGCTCAAAAAGGTATCACATTTAATATTCTGACCATTTTTTCTCATGTTACGTCAAAAATACTGATATTTTTGTGCAAAAAACACGATTATGATTTTTTGAGATTTTTATAAGGGGTAAGGTCACAATTTTTTGCAAAAAATTTAAAACAGTTAAAAGTTCCACATTTGAATGCCGATCGATAGGGAATTTAATAACGAGCTCAAAAAGGTATCACATTTAATATTCGGACCATTTTTTCTCATGTTACGCCAAAAATACTGATATTTTTGTGCAAAAAACACGATTATGATTTTTTGAGATTTTTATAAGGGGTAAGGTCACAATTTTTTTCAAAAAATTTAAAACAGTTAAAAGTTCCACATTTGAATGCCAATCGACAGGGAATTTAATAACGAGCTCAAAAAGGTATCACATTTAATATTCTGACCATTTTTTCTCATGTTACGTCAAAAATACTGATATTTTTGTGCAAAAAACACGATTATGATTTTTTGAGATTTTTATAAGGGGTAATGTCACAATTTTTTGCAAAAAATTTAAAACAGTTAAAAGTTCCACATTTGAATGCCGATCGATAGGGAATTTAATAACGAGCTCAAAAAGGTATCACATTTAATATTCGGACCATTTTTTCTCATGTTACGCCAAAAATACTGATATTTTTGTGCACAAAAAAACACGATTATGATTTTTTGAGATTTTTATAAGGGGTAAGGTCACAATTTTTTTCAAAAAATTTAAAACAGTTAAAAGTTCCATATTTGAATGCCAATCGACAGGGAATTTAATAACGAGCTCAAAAAGGTATCACATTTAATATTCTGACCATTTTTTCTCATTTTACGCCAAAAATACTGATATTTTTGTGCAAAAAACACGATTATGATTTTTTGCGATTTTTATAAGGGGTAAGGTCACAATTTTTTGCAAAAAATTTAAAACAGTTAAAAGTTCCACATTTGAATGCCGATCGATAGGGAATTTAATAACGAGCTCAAAAAGGTATCACATTTAATATTCTGACCATTTTTTCTCATGTTACGCCAAAAATACTGATATTTTTGTGCAAAAAACACGATTATGATTTTTTGAGATTTTTATAAGGGGTAAGGTCACAATTTTTTTCAAAAAATTTAAAACAGTTAAAAGTTCCACATTTGAATGCCAATCGACAGGGAATTTAATAACGAGCTCAAAAAGGTATCACATTTAATATTCTGACCTTTTTTTCTCATGTTACGTCAAAAATACTGATATTTTTGTGCAAAAAACACGATTATGATTTTTTGAGATTTTTATAAGGGGTAAGGTCACAATTTTTTGCAAAAAATTTAAAACAGTTAAAAGTTCCACATTTGAATGCCGATCGATAGGGAATTTAATAACGAGCTCAAAAAGGTATCACATTTAATATTCGGACCATTTTTTCTCATGTTACGCCAAAAATACTGATATTTTTGTGCAAAAAACACGATTATGATTTTTTGAGATTTTTATAAGGGGTAAGGTCACAATTTTTTTCAAAAAATTTAAAACAGTTAAAAGTTCCACATTTGAATGCCAATCGACAGGGAATTTAATAACGAGCTCAAAAAGGTATCACATTTAATATTCTGACCATTTTTTCTCATTTTACGCCAAAAATACTGATATTTTTGTGCAAAAAACACGATTATGATTTTTTGAGATTTTTATAAGGGGTAAGGTCACAATTTTTTTCAAAAAATTTAAAACAGTTAAAAGTTCCACATTTGAATGCCAATCGACAGGGAATTTAATAACGAGCTCAAAAAGGTATCACATTTAATATTCTGACCATTTTTTCTCATTTTACGCCAAAAATACTGATATTTTTGTGCAAAAAACACGATTATGATTTTTTGCGATTTTTATAAGGGGTAAGGTCACAATTTTTTGCAAAAAATTTAAAACAGTTAAAAGTTCCACATTTGAATGCCAATCGACAGGGAATTTAATAACGAGCTCAAAAAGGTATCACATTTAATATTCTGACCATTTTTTCTCATGTTACGCCAAAAATACTGATATTTTTGTGCAAAAAACACGATTATGATTTTTTGAGATTTTTATAAGGGGTAAGGTCACAATGAATTGAATGCCAATTTAATTACGAGCCGGCCACTTGGGCTGCATTTCCCAGCCCCTTGCAAGCTGCCAGCTATTGTCAGTCTGCCCCTGGTGCACAAAAGTATGCAGCAATTTTTCAGATATCAGGAAAAGTAGGTCACAAAAAGATTATACACAAATTCAATTAATCATACATTTAGAAAAGATGATGGTCATGGAGCCCCAGGGTGAGTTCGCGTATTCGCCCGAGTCCCAGCCCCAAACGCCACAGCGCGAGGACGACGATGCCGGAGACGGCAACCCTTTTCTTGTAGAGGAGTCACCAGCCGAGAGAGAGGCTGAAGAACCCGGCAACTCTGACCAGGGTAGCCACCCATCTGGTTCCGAGAGGAAGAGCCCAGCCGAGCTAGAACTACCAGGAACCTCCTGCGAAAGGGTTCAGACCTCGGTGCAGACCGCCTTCGATTCACTGGGCATTCAGGATGCTTCGGATGACCAAGTCGCCGCTTCTGAGCCGCAGCCAGAACAACCAGAGACTCTTCAACCCGAAACCATTCAACCCAACGATGGAAATACCCCGTCCACATCGTTTGTCTGTCCTCCAACCCCAGAGAACTCCGACAAAGAAGCAGAATACACCAAGGACACCCCACCATACGCTCATCCTCCAACCCCAGAGGAGTCCAACGATGAAGAAGAAGAAGGAGGAGACGGCCCTCCTCCAAAGAAAATGAAATTTTAAATCTAGCCACTGCTAGTCCTTATAATTTCTGTTCCCATGCACAGGGTTCTATATAATATAAACAGCTTTTATTGATGGTTGATTGATTAAGAACCTGTGTATACTCATTTGGAAAAAATTCCATATTGCAAGGGGTTTTAGAAGGTATAGGTAAGCTAACGAAATACTTTACATGTAAAGTAAAAATTCACTATCAATTGGCATTCAGACCTGAACATTTTAATTTTTGGGGATTGTCGCAAAAAATACGATTTGACTTTTAATTTTTAACACGTTATAGCATAAAAGCGGTTGGGATTTATTTATTGGATTATTAAGTGCTCAAAACAATAAGTTGTTTTGATTTGGGTCAATTTTTGGTCAAGTTATATTTATTATTTAATTACGAGCTGAAAAAGGTATGACATTTAGTATTCTGACCGTTTTTTCTCATTTTACGCCAAAAATACTGATATTTTTGTGCAAAAAAACACGATTATGATTTTTTGTGATTTTTGTAAGGGGTAGGGTCACAATTTTTTACAACAAATTTAGAACAGTTAAAATTTCCATATTTGAATGCCAATCGATAGGGAATTTAATTACGAACTCAAAAAGGTATGCCATTTAATATTCTGACCGTTTTTTCTCATTTTACGGCAAAAATACTAATATTTTTGTGCCAAAAACACGATTATGATTTTTTGCATTTTTTATAAGGGGTGAGGTCACAATTTTTTACAAAAAATGTAAAACAGTTAAAATTTCCATATTTGAATGCCAATCGATAGGGAATTTAATTACGAGCTCAAAAAGGTATGACATTTAATATTCTGACCGTTTTTTCTCATGTTACGCCAAAAATACTGATATTTTTGTGCAAAAAACACGATTATGATTTTTTGAGATTTTTATAAGGGGTAAGGTCACAATTTTTTTCAAAAAATTTAAAACAGTTAAAAGTTCCACATTTGAATGCCAATCGACAGGGAATTTAATAACGAGCTCAAAAAGGTATCACATTTAATATTCTGACCATTTTTTCTCATGTTACGTCAAAAATACTGATATTTTTGTGCAAAAAACACGATTAGGATTTTTTGAGATTTTTATAAGGGGTAAGGTCACAATTTTTTACAAAAAATTTAAAACAGTTAAAATTTCCATATTTGAATGCCAATCGATAGGGAATTTAATTACGAGCTTAAAGAGGTATGACATTTAATATTCGGACCATTTCTTCTCATGTTACGCCAAAAATACTGCAATTTTTGGCCAAAAAAACACGATTATGATTTTTTGCAATTTTTATAAGGGGTAAGGTTACAATTTTTTGCAAAAAATTTAAAACAGTTAAAAGTTCCACATTTGAATGCCGATCGATAGGGAATTTAATAACGAGCTCAAAAAGGTATCACCTTTAATATTCTGACCACAATCGACAGGGAATTTAATAACGAGCTCAAAAAGGTATCACATTTAATATTCGGACCATTTCTTCTCATGTTACGCCAAAAATACTGATATTTTTGTGCAAAAACACGATTATGATTTTTTGCGATTTTTATAAGGGGTAAGGTCACAATTTTTTGCAAAAAATTTAAAACAGTTAAAAGTTATATATTTGAATGCCGATCGATAGGGAATTTAATAACGAGCTCAAAAAGGTATCACATTTAATGTTCGGACCATTTTTTCTCATGTTACGCCAAAAATACTGATATTTTTGTGCAAAAAAAACACTTTTATGATTTTTTTAGATTTTGATAAGGGGTAAGGTCACAATTTTTTGCAAAAAATTTAAAACAGTTAAAAGTTCCACATTTGAATGCCGATCGATAGGGAATTTAATAACGAGCTCAAAAAGGTATCACATTTAATATTCGGACCATTTTTTCTCATGTTACGCCAAAAATACTGATATTTTTGTGCAAAAAAACACGATTATGATTTTTTGAGATTTTTATAAGGGGTAAGGTCACAATTTTTTGCAAAAAATTTAAAACAGTTAAAAGTTCCACATTTGAATGCCGATCAATAGGGAATTTAATAACGAGCTCAAAAAGGTATCACATTTAATATTCTGACCATTTTTTCTCATGTTACGCCAAAAATACTGATATTTTTGTGCAAAAAACACGATTATGATTTTTTGAGATTTTTATAAGGGGTAAGGTCACAATTTTTTGCAAAAAATTTAAAACAGTTAAAAGTTCCACATTTGAATGCCAATCGACAGGGAATTTAATAACGAGCTCAAAAAGGTATCACATTTAATATTCGGACCATTTTTTCTCATGTTACGCCAAAAATACTGATATTTTTGTGCAAAAAACACGATTATGATTTTTTGAGATTTTTATAAGGGGTAAGGTCACAATTTTTTGCAAAAAATTTAAAACAGTTAAAAGTTCCACATTTGAATGCCAATCGACAGGGAATTTAATAACGAGCTCAAAAAGGTATCACATTTAATATTCGGACCATTTTTTCTCATGTTACGCCAAAAATACTGATATTTTTGTGCAAAAAACACGATTATGATTTTTTGAGATTTTTATAAGGGGTAAGGTCACAATTTTTTGCAAAAAATTTAAAACAGTTAAAAGTTATATATTTGAATGCCGATCGATAGGGAATTTAATAACGAGCTCAAAAAGGTATCACATTTAATATTCGGACCATTTTTTCTCATGTTACGCCAAAAATACTGATATTTTTGTGCAAAAAAACACGATTATGATTTTTTGAGATTTTTATAAGGGGTAAGGTCACAATTTTTTGCAAAAAATTTAAAACAGTTAAAAGTTATATATTTGAATGCCGATCGATAGGGAATTTAATAACGAGCTCAAAAAGGTATCACATTTAATATTCGGACCATTTTTTCTCATGTTACGCCAAAAATACTGATATTTTTGTGCAAAAAACACGATTATGATTTTTTGAGATTTTTATAAGGGGTAAGGTCACAATTTTTTGCAAAAAATTTAAAACAGTTAAAAGTTCCACATTTGAATGCCAATCGACAGGGAATTTAATAACGAGCTCAAAAAGGTATCACATTTAATATTCGGACCATTTTTTCTCATGTTACGCCAAAAATACTGATATTTTTGTGCAAAAAACACGATTATGATTTTTTGAGATTTTTATAAGGGGTAAGGTCACAATTTTTTGCAAAAAATTTAAAACAGTTAAAAGTTATATATTTGAATGCCGATCGATAGGGAATTTAATAACGAGCTCAAAAAGGTATCACATTTAATATTCGGACCATTTTTTCTCATGTTACGCCAAAAATACTGATATTTTTGTGCAAAAAAACACGATTATGATTTTTTGAGATTTTTATAAGGGGTAAGGTCACAATTTTTTGCAAAAAATTTAAAACAGTTAAAAGTTATATATTTGAATGCCGATCGATAGGGAATTTAATAACGAGCTCAAAAAGGTATCACATTTAATATTCGGACCATTTTTTCTCATGTTACGCCAAAAATACTGATATTTTTGTGCAAAAAACACGATTATGATTTTTTGAGATTTTTATAAGGGGTAAGGTCACAATTTTTTGCAAAAAATTTAAAACAGTTAAAAGTTATATATTTGAATGCCGATCGATAGGGAATTTAATAACGAGCTCAAAAAGGTATCACATTTAATATTCGGACCATTTTTTCTCATGTTACGCCAAAAATACTGATATTTTTGTGCAAAAAAACACGATTATGATTTTTTGCAATTTTTATAAGGGGTAAGGTCACAATTTTTTGCAAAAAATTTAAAACAGTTAAAAGTTATATATTTGAATGCCGATCGATAGGGAATTTAATAACGAGCTCAAAAAGGTATCACATTTAATATTCGGACCATTTTTTCTCATGTTACGCCAAAAATACTGATATTTTTGTGCAAAAAACACGATTATGATTTTTTGAGATTTTTATAAGGGGTAAGGTCACAATTTTTTGCAAAAAATTTAAAACAGTTAAAAGTTCCACATTTGAATGCCAATCGGCAGGGAATTTAATAACGAGCTCAAAAAGGTATCACATTTAATATTCGGACCATTTTTTCTCATGTTACGCCAAAAATACTGATATTTTTGTGCAAAAAACACGATTATGATTTTTTGAGATTTTTATAAGGGGTAAGGTCACAATTTTTTGCAAAAAATTTAAAACAGTAAAAAGTTCCACATTTGAATGCCAATCGACAGGGAATTTAATAACGAGCTCAAAAAGGTATCACATTTAATATTCGGACCATTTTTTCTCATGTTACGCCAAAAATACTGATATTTTTGTGCAAAAAACACGATTATGATTTTTTGAGATTTTTATAAGGGGTAAGGTCACAATTTTTTGCAAAAAATTTAAAACAGTTAAAAGTTCCACATTTGAATGCCAATCGACAGGGAATTTAATAACGAGCTCAAAAAGGTATCACATTTAATATTCGGACCATTTTTTCTCATGTTACGCCAAAAATACTGATATTTTTGTGCAAAAAACACGATTATGATTTTTTGAGATTTTTATAAGGGGTAAGGTCACAATTTTTTGCAAAAAATTTAAAACAGTTAAAAGTTCCACATTTGAATGCCAATCGACAGGGAATTTAATAACGAGCTCAAAAAGGTATCACATTTAATATTCGGACCATTTTTTCTCATGTTACGCCAAAAATACTGATATTTTTGTGCAAAAAACACGATTATGATTTTTTGAGATTTTTATAAGGGGTAAGGTCACAATTTTTTGCAAAAAATTTAAAACAGTTAAAAGTTATATATTTGAATGCCGATCGATAGGGAATTTAATAACGAGCTCAAAAAGGTATCACATTTAATATTCGGACCATTTTTTCTCATGTTACGCCAAAAATACTGATATTTTTGTGCAAAAAACACGATTATGATTTTTTGAGATTTTTATAAGGGGTAAGGTCACAATTTTTTGCAAAAAATTTAAAACAGTTAAAAGTTATATATTTGAATGCCGATCGATAGGGAATTTAATAACGAGCTCAAAAAGGTATCACATTTAATATTCGGACAATTTTTTCTCATGTTACGCCAAAAATACTGATATTTTTGTGCAAAAAACACGATTATGATTTTTTGAGATTTTTATAAGGGGTAAGGTCACAATTTTTTGCAAAAAATTTAAAACAGTTAAAAGTTATATATTTGAATGCCGATCGATAGGGAATTTAATAACGAGCTCAAAAAGGTATCACATTTAATATTCGGACCATTTTTTCTCATGTTACGCCAAAAATACTGATATTTTTGTGCAAAAAAACACGATTATGATTTTTTGAGATTTTTATAAGGGGTAAGGTCACAATTTTTTGCAAAAAATTTAAAACAGTTAAAAGTTATATATTTGAATGCCGATCGATAGGGAATTTAATAACGAGCTCAAAAAGGTATCACATTTAATATTCGGACCATTTTTTCTCATGTTACGCCAAAAATACTGATATTTTTGTGCAAAAAACACGATTATGATTTTTTGAGATTTTTATAAGGGGTAAGGTCACAATTTTTTGCAAAAAATTTAAAACAGTTAAAAGTTCCACATTTGAATGCCAATCGACAGGGAATTTAATAACGAGCTCAAAAAGGTATCACATTTAATATTCGGACCATTTTTTCTCATGTTACGCCAAAAATACTGATATTTTTGTGCAAAAAACACGATTATGATTTTTTGAGATTTTTATAAGGGGTAAGGTCACAATTTTTTGCAAAAAATTTAAAACAGTTAAAAGTTATATATTTGAATGCCGATCGATAGGGAATTTAATAACGAGCTCAAAAAGGTATCACATTTAATATTCGGACCATTTTTTCTCATGTTACGCCAAAAATACTGATATTTTTGTGCAAAAAAACACGATTATGATTTTTTGCAATTTTTATAAGGGGTAAGGTCACAATTTTTTGCAAAAAATTTAAAACAGTTAAAAGTTATATATTTGAATGCCGATCGATAGGGAATTTAATAACGAGCTCAAAAAGGTATCATATTTAATATTCGGACCATTTTTTCTCATGTTACGCCAAAAATACTGATATTTTTGTGCAAAAAACACGATTATGATTTTTTGAGATTTTTATAAGGGGTAAGGCCACAATTTTTTGCAAAAAATTTAAAACAGTTAAAAGTTCCACATTTGAATGCCAATCGGCAGGGAATTTAATAACGAGCTCAAAAAGGTATCACATTTAATATTCGGACCATTTTTTCTCATGTTACGCCAAAAATACTGATATTTTTGTGCAAAAAACACGATTATGATTTTTTGAGATTTTTATAAGGGGTAAGGTCACAATTTTTTGCAAAAAATTTAAAACAGTTAAAAGTTAAAAAGGTATCACATTTAATATTCGGACCATTTTTTCTCATGTTACGCCAAAAATACTGATATTTTTGTGCAAAAAACACGATTATGATTTTTTGAGATTTTTATAAGGGGTAAGGTCACAATTTTTTGCAAAAAATTTAAAACAGTTAAAAGTTCCACATTTGAATGCCAATCGACAGGGAATTTAATAACGAGCTCAAAAAGGTATCACATTTAATATTCGGACCATTTTTTCTCATGTTACGCCAAAAATACTGATATTTTTGTGCAAAAAACACGATTATGATTTTTTGAGATTTTTATAAGGGGTAAGGTCACAATTTTTTGCAAAAAATTTAAAACAATTAAAAGTTATATATTTGAATGCCGATCGATAGGGAATTTAATAACGAGCTCAAAAAGGTATAACATTTAATATTCGGACCATTTCTTCTCATGTTACGCCAAAAATACTGATATTTTTGTGCAAAAAACACGATTATGATTTTTTGAGATTTTTATAAGGGGTAAGGCCACAATTTTTTGCAAAAAAATTAAAACAGTTAAAAGTTATATATTTGAATGCCGATCGATAGGGAATTTAATAACGAGCTCAAAAAGGTATCACATTTAATATTCGGACAATTTTTTCTCATGTTACGCCAAAAATACTGATATTTTTGTGCAAAAAACACGATTATGATTTTTTGAGATTTTTATAAGGGGTAAGGTCACAATTTTTTGCAAAAAATTTAAAACAGTTAAAAGTTATATATTTGAATGCCGATCGATAGGGAATTTAATAACGAGCTCAAAAAGGTATCACATTTAATATTCGGACCATTTTTTCTCATGTTACGCCAAAAATACTGATATTTTTGTGCAAAAAAACACGATTATGATTTTTTGCAATTTTTATAAGGGGTAAGGTCACAATTTTTTGCAAAAAATTTAAAACAGTTAAAAGTTATATATTTGAATGCCGATCGATAGGGAATTTAATAACGAGCTCAAAAAGGTATCACATTTAATATTCGGACCATTTTTTCTCATGTTACGCCAAAAATACTGATATTTTTGTGCAAAAAACACGATTATGATTTTTTGAGATTTTTATAAGGGGTAAGGTCACAATTTTTTGCAAAAAATTTAAAACAGTTAAAAGTTCCACATTTGAATGCCAATCGACAGGGAATTTAATAACGAGCTCAAAAAGGTATCACATTCTCATGTTACGCCAAAAATACTGATATTTTTGTGCAAAAAACACGATTATGATTTTTTGAGATTTTTATAAGGGGTAAGGTCACAATTTTTTGCAAAAAATTTAAAACAGTTAAAAGTTATATATTTGAATGCCGATCGATAGGGAATTTAATAACGAGCTCAAAAAGGTATCACATTTAATATTCGGACCATTTTTTCTCATGTTACGCCAAAAATACTGATATTTTTGTGCAAAAAAACACGATTATGATTTTTTGCAATTTTTATAAGGGGTAAGGTCACAATTTTTTGCAAAAAATTTAAAACAGTTAAAAGTTATATATTTGAATGCCGATCGATAGGGAATTTAATAACGAGCTCAAAAAGGTATCATATTTAATATTCGGACCATTTTTTCTCATGTTACGCCAAAAATACTGATATTTTTGTGCAAAAAACACGATTATGATTTTTTGAGATTTTTATAAGGGGTAAGGCCACAATTTTTTGCAAAAAATTTAAAACAGTTAAAAGTTCCACATTTGAATGCCAATCGGCAGGGAATTTAATAACGAGCTCAAAAAGGTATCACATTTAATATTCGGACCATTTTTTCTCATGTTACGCCAAAAATACTGATATTTTTGTGCAAAAAACACGATTATGATTTTTTGAGATTTTTATAAGGGGTAAGGTCACAATTTTTTGCAAAAAATTTAAAACAGTTAAAAGTTATATATTTGAATGCCGATCGATAGGGAATTTAATAACGAGCTCAAAAAGGTATCACATTTAATATTCGGACCATTTTTTCTCATGTTACGCCAAAAATACTGATATTTTTGTGCAAAAAACACGATTATGATTTTTTGAGATTTTTATAAGGGGTAAGGTCACAATTTTTTGCAAAAAATTTAAAACAGTAAAAAGTTCCACATTTGAATGCCAATCGACAGGGAATTTAATAACGAGCTCAAAAAGGTATCACATTTAATATTCGGACCATTTCTTCTCATGTTACGCCAAAAATACTGATATTTTTGTGCAAAAAACACGATTATGATTTTTTGAGATTTTTATAAGGGGTAAGGCCACAATTTTTTGCAAAAAATTTAAAACAATTAAAAGTTATATATTTGAATGCCGATCGATAGGGAATTTAATAACGAGCTCAAAAAGGTATAACATTTAATATTCGGACCATTTCTTCTCATGTTACGCCAAAAATACTGATATTTTTGTGCAAAAAACACGATTATGATTTTTTGAGATTTTTATAAGGGGTAAGGCCACAATTTTTTGCAAAAAAATTAAAACAGTTAAAAGTTCCACATTTGAGTGCCAATCGACAGGGAATTTAATAACGAGCTCAAAAAGGTATCACATTTAATATTCGGACCATTTTTTCTCATGTTACGCCAAAAATACTGATATTTTTGTGCAAAAAACACGATTATGATTTTTTGAGATTTTTATAAGGGGTAAGGTCACAATTTTTTGCAAAAAATTTAAAACAGTTAAAAGTTATATATTTGAATGCCGATCGATAGGGAATTTAATAACGAGCTCAAAAAGGTATCACATTTAATATTCGGACCATTTTTTCTCATGTTACGCCAAAAATACTGATATTTTTGTGCAAAAAAACACGATTATGATTTTTTGCAATTTTTATAAGGGGTAAGGTCACAATTTTTTGCAAAAAATTTAAAACAGTTAAAAGTTATATATTTGAATGCCGATCGATAGGGAATTTAATAACGAGCTCAAAAAGGTATCATATTTAATATTCGGACCATTTTTTCTCATGTTACGCCAAAAATACTGATATTTTTGTGCAAAAAACACGATTATGATTTTTTGAGATTTTTATAAGGGGTAAGGTCACAATTTTTTGCAAAAAATTTAAAACAGTTAAAAGTTCCACATTTGAATGCCAATCGGCAGGGAATTTAATAACGAGCTCAAAAAGGTATCACATTTAATATTCGGACCATTTTTTCTCATGTTACGCCAAAAATACTGATATTTTTGTGCAAAAAACACGATTATGATTTTTTGAGATTTTTATAAGGGGTAAGGTCACAATTTTTTGCAAAAAATTTAAAACAGTTAAAAGTTATATATTTGAATGCCAATCGACAGGGAATTTAATAACGAGCTCAAAAAGGTATCACATTTAATATTCGGACCATTTCTTCTCATGTTACGCCAAAAATACTGATATTTTTGTGCAAAAAACACGATTATGATTTTTTGAGATTTTTATAAGGGGTAAGGCCACAATTTTTTGCAAAAAATTTAAAACAGTTAAAAGTTATATATTTGAATGCCGATCGATAGGGAAAATAACGAGCTCAAAAAGGTATAACATTTAATATTCGGACCATTTCTTCTCATGTTACGCCAAAAATACTGATATTTTTGTGCAAAAAACACGATTATGATTTTTTGAGATTTTTATAAGGGGTAAGGCCACAATTTTTTGCAAAAAAATTAAAACAGTTAAAAGTTCCACATTTGAGTGCCAATCGACAGGGAATTTAATAACGAGCTCAAAAAGGTATCACATTTAATATTCGGACCATTTTTTCTCATGTTACGCCAAAAATACTGATATTTTTGTGCAATAAAACACGATTATGATTTTTTGCAATTTTTATAAGGGGTAAGGTCACAATTTTTTGCAAAAAATTTAAAACAGTTAAAAGTTATATATTTGAATGCCGATCGATAGGGAATTTAATAACGAGCTCAAAAAGGTATCACATTTAATATTCTGACCATTTTTTCTCATGTTACGCCAAAAATACTGATATTTTTGTGCAAAAAACACGATTATGATTTTTTGCGATTTTTATAAGGGGTAAGGTCACAATTTTTTGCAAAAAATTTAAAACAGTTAAAAGTTCCACATTTGAATGCCAATCGGCAGGGAATTTAATAACGAGCTCAAAAAGGTATCACATTTAATATTCGGACCATTTTTTCTCATGTTACGCCAAAAATACTGATATTTTTGTGCAAAAAACACGATTATGATTTTTTGAGATTTTTATAAGGGGTAAGGTCACAATTTTTTGCAAAAAATTTAAAACAGTTAAAAGTTATATATTTGAATGCCAATCGGCAGGGAATTTAATAACGAGCTCAAAAAGGTATCACATTTAATATTCGGACCATTTCTTCTCATGTTACGCCAAAAATACTGATATTTTTGTGCAAAAAACACGATTATGATTTTTTGAGATTTTTATAAGGGGTAAGGCCACAATTTTTTGCAAAAAATTTAAAACAGTTAAAAGTTATATATTTGAATGCCGATCGATAGGGAAAATAACGAGCTCAAAAAGGTATAACATTTAATATTCGGACCATTTTTTCTCATGTTACGCCAAAAATACTGATATTTTTGTGCAAAAAACACGATTATGATTTTTTGAGATTTTTATAAGGGGTAAGGCCACAATTTTTTGCAAAAAAATTAAAACAGTTAAAAGTTCCACATTTGAGTGCCAATCGACAGGGAATTTAATAACGAGCTCAAAAAGGTATCACATTTAATATTCGGACCATTTTTTCTCATGTTACGCCAAAAATACTGATATTTTTGTGCAATAAAACACGATTATGATTTTTTGCAATTTTTATAAGGGGTAAGGTCACAATTTTTTGCAAAAAATTTAAAACAGTTAAAAGTTATATATTTGAATGCCGATCGATAGGGAATTTAATAACGAGCTCAAAAAGGTATCACATTTAATATTCTGACCATTTTTTCTCATGTTACGCCAAAAATACTGATATTTTTGTGCAAAAAACACGATTATGATTTTTTGCGATTTTTATAAGGGGTAAGGTCACAATTTTTTGCAAAAAATTTAAAACAGTTTAAAGTTCCACATTTAAATGCCAATCGACAGGGAATTTAATAACGAGCTCAAAAAGGTATCACATTTAATATTCGGACCATTTTTTCTCATGTTACGCCAAAAATACTGATATTTTTGTGCAAAAAAACACGATTATGATTTTTTGCAATTTTTATAAGGGGTAAGGTCACAATTTTTTGCAAAAAATTTAAAACAGTTAAAAGTTATATATTTGAATGCCGATCGATAGGGAATTTAATAACGAGCTCAAAAAGGTATCACATTTAATATTCGGACCATTTTTTCTCATGTTACGCCAAAAATACTGATATTTTTGTGCAAAAAACACGATTATGATTTTTTGAGATTTTTATAAGGGGTAAGGTCACAATTTTTTGCAAAAAATTTAAAACAGTTAAAAGTTACACGATTGAATGCCGATCGATAGGGAATTTAATAACGAGCTCAAAAAGGTATCACATTTAATATTCTGACCATTTTTTCTCATGTTACGCCAAAAATACTGATATTTTTGTGCAAAAAACACGATTATGATTTTTTGCGATTTTTATAAGGGGTAAGGTCACAATTTTTTGCAAAAAATTTAAAACAGTTAAAAGTTCCACATTTGAATGCCAATCGACAGGGAATTTAATAACGAGCTCAAAAAGGTATCACATTTAATATTCGGACCATTTTTTCTCATGTTACGCCAAAAATACTGATATTTTTGTGCAAAAAACACGATTATGATTTTTTGAGATTTTTATAAGGGGTAAGGTCACAATTTTTTGCAACAAATTTAAAACAGTTAAAAGTTACACGATTGAATGCCGATCGATAGGGAATTTAATAACGAGCTCAAAAAGGTATCACATTTAATATTCGGACCATTTTTTCTCATGTTACGCCAAAAATACTGATATTTTTGTGCAAAAAACACGATTATGATTTTTTGAGATTTTTATAAGGGGTAAGGTCACAATTTTTTGCAAAAAATTTAAAACAGTTAAAAGTTACACGATTGAATGCCGATCGATAGGGAATTTAATAACGAGCTCAAAAAGGTATCACATTTAATATTCTGACCATTTTTTCTCATGTTACGCCAAAAATACTGATATTTTTGTGCAAAAAACACGATTATGATTTTTTGAGATTTTTATAAGGGGTAAGGCCACAATTTTTTGCAAAAAATTTAAAACAGTTAAAAGTTATATATTTGAATGCCGATCGATAGGGAAAATAACGAGCTCAAAAAGGTATAACATTTAATATTCGGACCATTTCTTCTCATGTTACGCCAAAAATACTGATATTTTTGTGCAAAAAACACGATTATGATTTTTTGAGATTTTTATAAGGGGTAAGGCCACAATTTTTTGCAAAAAAATTAAAACAGTTAAAAGTTCCACATTTGAGTGCCAATCGACAGGGAATTTAATAACGAGCTCAAAAAGGTATCACATTTAATATTCGGACCATTTTTTCTCATGTTACGCCAAAAATACTGATATTTTTGTGCAATAAAACACGATTATGATTTTTTGCAATTTTTATAAGGGGTAAGGTCACAATTTTTTGCAAAAAATTTAAAACAGTTAAAAGTTATATATTTGAATGCCGATCGATAGGGAATTTAATAACGAGCTCAAAAAGGTATCACATTTAATATTCTGACCACTTTTTCTCATGTTACGCCAAAAATACTGATATTTTTGTGCAAAAAACATGATTATGATTTTTTGCGATTTTTATAAGGGGTAAGGTCACAATTTTTTGCAAAAAATTTAAAACAGTTAAAAGTTCCACATTTGAATGCCAATCGACAGGGAATTTAATAACGAGCTCAAAAAGGTATCACATTTAATATTCGGACCATTTTTTCTCATGTTACGCCAAAAATACTGATATTTTTGTGCAAAAAAACACGATTATGATTTTTTGCAATTTTTATAAGGGGTAAGGTCACAATTTTTTGCAAAAAATTTAAAACAGTTAAAAGTTACACGATTGAATGCCGATCGATAGGGAATTTAATAACGAGCTCAAAAAGGTATCACATTTAATATTCTGACCATTTTTTCTCATGTTACGCCAAAAATACTGATATTTTTGTGCAAAAAACACGATTATGATTTTTTGCGATTTTTATAAGGGGTAAGGTCACAATTTTTTGCAAAAAATTTAAAACAGTTAAAAGTTCCACATTTGAATGCCAATCGACAGGGAATTAAATAACGAGCTGAAAAAGGTATCACATTTAATATTCTGACCATTTTTTCTCATGTTACGCCAAAAATACTGATATTTTTGTGCAAAAAACACGATTATGATTTTTTGAGATTTTTATAAGGGGTAAGGTCACAATTTTTTGCAAAAAATTTAAAACAGTTAAAAGTTACACGATTGAATGCCGATCGATAGGGAATTTAATAACGAGCTCAAAAAGGTATCACATTTAATATTCTGACCATTTTTTCTCATGTTACGCCAAAAATACTGATATTTTTGTGCAAAAAACACGATTATGATTTTTTGCGATTTTTATAAGGGGTAAGGTCACAATTTTTTGCAAAAAATTTAAAACAGTTAAAAGTTCCACATTTGAATGCCAATCGACAGGGAATTTAATAACGAGCTCAAAAAGGTATCACATTTAATATTCGGACCATTTTTTCTCATGTTACGCCAAAAATACTGATATTTTTGTGCAAAAAACACGATTATGATTTTTTGAGATTTTTATAAGGGGTAAGGTCACAATGAATTGAATGCCAATTTAATTACGAGCCGGCCACTTGGGCTGCATCTCCCAGCCCCTTGCAAGCTGCCAGCTATTGTCAGTCTGCCCCTGGTGCACAAAAGTATGCAGCAATTTTTCAGATATCAGTAAAAGTAGGTCACAAAAAGATTATACACAAATTCAATTAATCATACATTTAGAAAAGATGATGGTCAACATATTATAAATTCATCAAACAAATTCAGAAGTGAGCTACATTTTACTCAAGATGTTTAGAAAGCAATCCTAATGCTTATAGAAAAGTTGTAATAATTTTGATTACTGTGCTTTTTCAGTCAAATCTAAATGTCAGTTTGACGTGCTGAGCCCAACAAAAATTTAGTTCGTCGAATTTCGTCTTGTCATTCAGATCAGCATTTACTGCAAAGAAGGAAGCAACTAACTTTTCCAGGTAAGCTCCGAGCACTGAAATGGCTGAAATCATTTGATAAAGCCACCGGCCGAACGCCGCTAAAATCTCTTCACAGCTATGTCGACCGAAACTATTGAGGAAACCATTGGACAGGGTCCTAACTTGCAGAACGAAGAGCACGAAGTAGAAGCCTCCGGGGCAGAGGGTGATGACAACGGAGGGCACGGGCACCCGGAGGGCATTGATGTCCAGGCCAACGAAGACCTAAATGGAGACGTCGAACTGGACAACAACCATGGCGAACATTCTTGCGAGGACGAGGCGGGCGAGACGACTCCACCCCGTGCTCCGACTCCGATGCCACGCGAGGACCAGAGCGTCTCGACGGAGCCCCAGGGTGACCGTGATTGGCGCGATATCGGCAGTCCCGAGGAGCCCCAGGGTGAGTTCGCGTATTCGCCCGAGTCCCAGCCCCAAACGCCACAGCGCGAGGACGACGATGCCGGAGACGGCAACCCTTTTCTTGTAGAGGAGTCACCAGCCGAGAAAGAGGCTGAAGAACCCGGCAACTCTGACCAGGGTAGCCACCCATCTGGTTCCGAGAGGAAGAGCCCAGCCGAGCTAGAACTACCAGGAACCTCCTGCGAAAGGGTTCAGACCTCGGTGCAGACCGCCTTCGATTCACTGGGCATTCAGGATGCTTCGGATGACCAAGTCGCCGCTTCTGGCCCGCAGCCAGAACAACCAGAGACTCTTCAACCCGAAACCATTCAACCCAACGATGGAAATACCCCATCCACATCGTTTGTCTGTCCTCCAACCCCAGAGAACTCCGACAAAGAAGAAGAATACACCAAGGACACCCCACCATACGCTCATCCTCCAACCCCAGAGGAGTCCGACGATGAAGAAGAAGGAGGAGACGGCCCCCCTCCAAAGAAAATGAAATTTTAAATCTAGCCACTGCTAGTCCTTATAATTTCTGTTCCCATGCACAGGGTTCTATATAATATAAACAGCTTTTGTTGATGGTTGATTGATTAAGAACCTGTGTATACTCATTTGGAAAAAAATTCCATATTGCTAGGGGTTTTAGAAGGTATAGGTAAGCTAACGAAATACTTTACATGTAAAGTAAAAATTCACTATCAATTGGCATTCAGACCTGAACATTTTAATTTTTGGGGATTGTCGCAAAAAATACGATTTGACTTTTAATTTTTTTTAACATAGCATAAAAGCGGTTGGGATTTATTTATTGGATTATTAGGTGTTCAAAACAATAAGTTGTTTTGATTTGGGTCAATTTTTGGCCAAGTTATAGCAAAGAAGGAGTAAAATTTTTTTTTCCAAGCTCCAATCGAAATATGGAATGTCATTTCAAAAGAAAGAGGGAAAATGAGAAAGTTGGTCGAAATATTAATTCCCAATCGATTGGAATTTAATCTGGGTATTCCCTAAACTGTTGAATTAAGTTAAGTTAAGTTAAGTTAAGTTGAAAATTCAACTGGAACCCGAAATGGTTCCTGATGAATTTTAAAACAGCTTTTATTTGTTAAAAAGTGTCATGGAACTTTAAAAACTTAAAATTTGATTTTTTCTAGTAAGTTACTGTTTAAAATTGTTAGCAAGGTAAGAATAACTATAAATAGTCTAACTTAATTTTAAAGTAAATATCGCGTACTGGTGATACAAAAATGTGACAGAGTGGCCATGACTTTTAACAAAAAAGGTGACAACTCTGGTTTTCGAGGTTGTTGAATTGCTGAAATTTCTGAAAGTTGATTTTGTATGGAACAGCTGATTAACAGCTGACCAAAATTCAACAATTCAGCAATTCAAAACTTTAAGAAATGCCCTGGATATTTTTCAAACGAAATCATGATCATAATTTTGAATGGCTTTGCCTTTTCTGTCAAATCCAAATGTCAGTTTGTCGTGCCCAACATAAATTCAGTTCATTGAATTTCAGTTTGTCATTCAGATCAGCATTTACTGCAGAGAAGGAAGCAACTAATTTTTGAGGTAAGCTCCGAGCAGCTCGTGCTGAAAATTCGATTGATAACGCCACCGAATCGCCGCTAACAATATATTTTCACAGCAATGTCGTCCGAAGAGATTGAGGAAGTAATTGGACAGGGTGCTAACATGCAGAACGAGGACTATGAAGTCGAAGAAGCCTCCGGGGCAGAGGGTGCTGACAACGGAGAACACCCGGAGGGCAATGGAGGGAAGCCAAGGAAGAATTCAAGCGAGAACGAGGTGGGCGAAGCGACTCCACCACGCGCTGCGACTCCGATGCCACGCGAGGAGCAGAGCGTTTCGACGGAGACACAGGGTGACAACCCATCTGTTGACCGTCCTCCAACCTCAGAAGAGTCCGGCGAAGAAGAAGAAGACGGCCTGCCTCCTCCAAAGAAATTTAAATGCTAAATCTAGCCACTGCTAGTTCTTTATAATTTATTATATGTTCAAACGGTTCTATATAATATAAACTGGTTGATTGATCAAGAAAGTGTATGTACTCATTTAGAAGAAAATTCCCTTTTGCAAGGAGTTTTTGAAGGTATAGAAAAGGTAACGAAATACTTTACGTGTAGAGTGGAAATTTCATACATTTAGCCTGGGTTTTTACAAGTAATTTCTACATTCTACACCGAAAGCGCCACCTGGCCAAGATTTCCCGCTATTGCTGGCAATACAGGCTCTTTATAGCAGGAGCCCTTCAACCAAGCGTTCAACCACTTTCAATTTGCCTGCGGTTGAACCAATTTTTTTAACGCCTTCCCTTTCAGGGGGAGTTCACCTGTTTTGTGGGCGTGGAAGCGTGATATTTTGGAGCCGCCGGGAGTTACGGTCCCGCCTGTAAGCCGGGCTTAAAACGGGCTCCCCAAAGGAGGGTAAAAAGGGGGGGGGGGGGTTTGGCGCAAATCAACCGCGTGATGCGATGACAGAGAATTTTCAATGCCATTCAGGCACAAATCGCCCATTAATAATTTGAATTAAGTTTTTTTTTCATTCTTTTCTTTTTTGCCTAGCCAAACACTCGAATGGCGGATCGAATGAGACGGAGATATCGAATATAAAAGGGGACACCCTTACATATATACAGAGGACGCATTAAATTCAATTAACAAGACATTGTAAATATTGTCACACCTTTCACAAAAGTCAACACGAGGCCAACACTCGAAACTTGTCGTTGTTGCCATTTTATTCTTTGTGCATGCTGTGTTGCTGCTGTTGTTGTTGTCGCTGATGTTTGCATATGGATAAAGCGGGGCCAAAGGGGGCGGGGCTGTGGGCGGCGTACAGAACACGGAGAGAAATGGGTTGCAAATATACAGACAGTCGTAGATAATTGAAATAGGAGCAGTCTACGTTTCCTCAAAAAAAACAGAAATAAACTCGGAAATTTCAATCCAACCTGTTAGCAGCGTTGCCCGCATTTTTAATGAGCTTCACAAAATAAAAGCCAGAAAAAAATGTAACCATAAATAATTGAAGCAGGAGGAGTATTCATGTAGCATTTTGGAAAAAAAACAAATGAAAAAATCTACGAAAAATCGAAATTGGGGGAAACCCATAGCGTTACAAATTCAAAGTTTTCACTTAGGTAATTTAATAACATTTAGAATATGATTTAGCAGTAGGCACAAAGTAAAAGATGTTTTATTATTAAAAAGTGCCTAGAAGTATGCAGTGAATAAAGGATTGTCGTCATTCTGCATGAATTCATATCCCTTTTGGATTACAAATATATCGTTGCATACTTTTAGGCACCCCCTTTATAATAATTTCTGTCACTGCATAAGAGACTGGTAAGCAGCCAGGTAATGGATCAATTCCCGCCTTGACAACTTGCCAATTTTTGATTCCAGCCACCCCTTTCCCACTTTTGGCCAGGTGCTAAGGTTAGAGGTCACACGGCCATGGGATATTACGTATACGTACGTGAGCTGAGCCCAGACTTTTACCTTTTGCCCGCTTTCCATCGCTTTTCACCGCCAACAAGTGTGCCAGTGTGTGCGTAATTGTGTCTATTTGATATGTTTGGCTTGTCTGCCACCCAATTCGATGATTGTCGCGACCAGGGGAAGTCGCCCTCCCTTCCCCCCCTCGATCCACTCGAAGTGGATTAGCGGGTCTCGAGGATGTGCATTCCGAACCCGAGTCCTGGGATCTGGGATGCTTGACCTACATAGCAGGAGGGGCAAACCCCCTATCCCACCCATGTAATTACGGAGCGCTTGGCGACCGACTGGGGGCCACTGGCGCCATTAACCCTAACGAGGCGGCGTCATTTTAATGAATATCGGGTTAATGAATATTTTATAGAAAAATGTGCAATGTTCGCAAGGCCGCAGATAGGATACTGAGATACGGAGATACTCTCGTACCTGAACTGTGGACGGTGGACTTTGGTCAATCCGTAGCGGATTTCAGCCAGCTCTACTTTGTGGCCCCCATCAACCCGCTGTCGCCATGGCATCCCCCTCTTTTTTTTTGCGCACCACTCAATAAAAATTGCAGCGCATAGCAAAAGGGTCACGTACTTTAATTTTGCTTACTCCGTGAATGAGTGCAATTGAAATGAATAGAAATGTGCAGCCGCTCTTGTCGTCGAAATGGCAAATCCGTCGCCGCCTGAATCCGTATCTGTATGTGAATCTGAATCTGAATCGGAATCCAAAGCCAAATTGAGCGTGGGCGACCGACTGACGATGCCTGAAATATTTGCCGAGTGCGAAGGCGAAAGCGAAAGGGTTTCCTGCGCATTTGCATGCTGGCAGCCCAATATTAGATTCAAGGTGCCAATGTGAAACCCACTGAAGGGTTCATTTAAATAAGTTGCAGGGCAATTAAGCTGCCCAGGTGGGTTGATATATTTTTAAGTTAATGGAACCGTGACACACTTGCACTTCTGCTTCTTCTGCCGTTGCTGCGGCACTTTTAATACTTAATACCCCCGACAGCTGTACTTTGCACTTTCTACTTTCTCTGCTATTTTATTTTTCATTTTTTGTTTATTTCTTGGCAGCCCGGTGAATTAATAAAATGGAAAGCAGCAGCCTGCTGCATTTTCTCGCTAATGATGCGCCGCTTTTAGCTCAGATTTCAGCTTTTCGGCCGTAAATATGCATAATTGATATCGTGTGTTTTAACCTTAATTAATAATCCCTAACTTATGCTGGCCATTTTTATTTCGAAGCCCAGGCAAAGGGCTTAATTTTCCGGTTAAATTTGATGGCCATGGATATAAATTGGACCTAATCGGTTTATTAACTGGCATCGAGGAGCGAATCGAGGAGCAGCAGTGCCTGGGCCACGACTCCATTGTTCTGGCCGGGACAATCGAGCGGCTTAAGGCAATTAGGCATCAATTTTCATTGCCATTTTGGCCATTTCGGAGCCGCACTGTTTTCGGGGCAATTAGCCGAGTGCACACTGAAGTCGTACTTCCCAGTCAATAATAACTGAGAACTGAGGATGCTGGATGCTGGGTGGTGGATTGCGGATGGAGGCTGGCGGATTGAGTATTGAGCCCCTGGGCACCGCCTTCGCCCGTCGTAATTCAGGGGGTTTTAAGTTCTGCCATTGATTTGCTGCCGGGGATTTGGCCAACGGGGGAATCCAAGTTTAGGCCTGCCAATGTTTATGCGGGCTCTGCTTGGGACTCAGGACTCAAGGACTCGAGGACTCAAGAACGAACAAACAAGGTTTGCAAATCGAAAAGAAACAGAAGCTGGCAAAGTCAAAGTGGCAGGTGAGGAGCAACAATCGAGCAACAAGGAACATAAATAAATTATTCAGCCCTGCAAGTTCGAGGCACGAATGGCTTCAAGATGTGGCAGGCACAAGGCAAAGCCATTATGCCCTATGCCCACTCTCCCCGTCCTTCTACGCGCTCAAAAGGGCACAAAAACAGGACTCAAGGGCAGCTGCCAGCCAGGATAAGAACGGGGGATTGGGGATTGGGGTTTGAGGGTTGGCGGTGGGTCAATCGTTCACGTGAATGCGTTTTGAGTTGACTACGACGACTGCGACCACGACGCACATAAAGCCGAAAAAGAGAGCGAAATTGGGTCAACTTGGATTGGCGTTTGATGAATACGTTAGGTGGAAGGGAGAAGGGAGAAGAGAGTTGCTCGCTCTTGTCTGTCGACCGAGGCGACAGGAAGTTTTACTATTTTTGGCCCCCGTTATTCCTCCGTAGACGTGGATGGGGTGTGCGTGGCCTCAATAGCCGCCGGAAGAATCCGGAACGAGACCCAAAGTACCCTATCAATCTGCCCTGAACTCATACGTTTTGCAAATAAATGTGTATTTCAGTGTCTTCCGGTATTTAAAAACAAGTTACTAAGTACTTGGATGAGAAATTCGGGGTTGGATCTGAACTAAATATAAAATTAGGAAAAGGGGCCCCACAGGGGGCGCCAAAAACACTGTCACCACTGATAACACATAATTGGGAATTATAATCCTGAAAATGAACTTAACTATAATTAGCAGGCGCATAAACGCCAACTTGCTATGCATTTTCGCTCGTGAGGGAACTAAAGGAACCTTTTGAACAGAGATTAACTCACAGCTTGGAGTTTCTATTGTTTTGGCCTAATGCGAACTGCTCATTGTTCCGCTGCAATTGCTTTGTTGTAGGGCAAAATTTGGGCCTAATCTGTTTATTAACCGAAACCAAGGGGCCAGCACCTGATGATAAAGCAGTAATGGCCAAATTGCCTGGGAAACGAGCGAGGGCTTTCAATTCAATTATTTCTTGAGCAATTTAAGCAATTTTTTTGAGATGAATTAAGGAATAGTTAGTACCTACCAATGATTCGCATGACTTACAGAAAAATAGGAATACCCCAAGCCAGGGTACGAAAAGATAAGGGAATGCCAGGTCCGAGGGAAGGAAAGAGTGCTAAGTCTGGAAGTTAGTCAACTCGGCTGAAGTCCTGTCACGCACGTGAGCCTTGAAAGCCAAGGCAGTCAGGCAGGCAGCATGGAGATGGAGATGGGGAGGGGAACTGTGAAGGGGGACAAAGGAGACCTAAGGAGACCCAAGGACCCAGACATGGCTGCTGACCGCTAAGAGACGGGCTCCACCACCTGGCAAGGACTCAATATCTCCCTCCGTCTTCCAGCTGCGAAACTGATTTATCAGGCAGGACGAGTTCCAGCCACTCGCCTGCTGCATTCTGATTAGGCCAGCAAGGTTAATTGGATGCGATGGGAGTTCGATTGAAGGCCAAACTAAGCTCCCCACCCCCGCCCTCTTTAACCACTGTACTGTACTTTGGCTGTAGTGTCCCATTACCGAATTTCCCCTTCGGGCTAAACAAATTGCTGTCAACGACAAAAGAAGCCCATAAAAGTAACGCAAATAAACAATTTCACTTAAATATAAAACACGGAAGGAGGCCCCACAGGGGGCGCCAAAAACATGTGGCGGGGGCCAGGGGTCGATGTCGATTCGCTTAGACGCTTGATCGATTTGGTTTCGGGATTCGGATTCGGATTCCAGCCCTCTTCCTCTGTATTTCTAGTTCGATGCCAATGCCGAGACGTGGACAATTAGTTTGCAAGCAAATTGCCCGCAACGCCGAAAGTACCGCAATGTGTTCTTGTTCCTCGAAGGGGGCGGGAAACCCCACTCAAATTAAGTGACAATGGCAAGCAAATACATAATGAATTATTCCATAAGCTGCTAAACTGGGTCAACTGCTCCTTAGTCACCGTTCTGCGTTCTGCGTTCTTCGGAATCGGAATAGGAATCGGAATCGGGGTGGCTCCATGGAGTTGAGGAACTGGGAACTGGAAATGGGTCTGCGGCTTGCCGGCGGGCAATTGTATTTGATATTTATCGCCCTGCAGTTACGGTGGCGGCGAGTACGCAGCGAAATAAAGCAGAACAGCCAGCGGCTAACGGGAATGTCAAAGATTTGTGGCGGAAATAAAAATATGAAACGGCAGGGCGAAATGTGACAACAGAACAGAGCAGAACAGTCCTTTTTCTGCTCGACTTGCAGACGCTCTGCAAATCATATCTCAGGACTTCTTTGCTTGATATTTGTATTAATTATTATAATATAATATCTCATATTTATTTATTTGATCTTTTCTTTAAGGTACCAAAATGATTTATATCCAGCTAACTCGATTACAATAAAAACCCCCTCCCCTTCGATGCACTTATAAATCGCTTTCACCGAAAATCAACTGATTAATAGCCCCGCTGCCGCCCATTGATGGCTCCCACAATAGAAGTTAATACCTCAAGCGCCGTTATTAGATGGCTCCGCTACGAGCTCCGGTTTCGTCGCATCCCCCATTATAGCCATCCCCCCTTGGAACTCCGGGTGTCATAATTAGCCATTGTTCAGCTCGACTTCTGTGCGAAAGCGCGCTGGCAGCGTTCTGTTCTGGGTTCGGTTACAGTTTCTGCTCTGGTTTCGGTTTCGGTATCGGTTTCACTTGCCCTCCCCTCGCATCCCATCCCATCCCCTTTTATTTCCAGCTGGGGGCTGTCACGGACTCGACAACAGCTGTTCCCGGCACCCGAGGCGTATGAGTGATAGGCGAGCAGCGAGAGGACGGGCGCCTGAATAAATCATCCCCCTGCACCGCACCGCTCCACAATCTTCGTTCTCCGCTCCCAATCTTCGAATCTTCCACGATTCTCTGAGGCCGAGCATATGCACTTCTGGTGTTTCTTCCCAGGACCTTAGGCCAATCCCGGCTAATGGGTTCCTATCATCGCAGTGCATTAGCTAATGCCGGCCACTGGTTAAATCGCATAATTGATGGTGGCTGAGTGACAGGCGGTGCGAATTACGCAAATGGAAACGGACAAGGGGCTCAATTTACAGCGGACTCGAACTTTAGCTCGAATCTCTGATTAATGAGACACTCGATTGAAGATGGAAGACACCACACACAGAAGTCTAAAAAGCCAGTTAATTCTTGTCTTAAGATCTACAAAAAAATGGTAAAAATATAATCGAAAAAGGCAATGAAGGTAAAGGGTTAAGGGCCATGGGCTGGTTGTTTTTGCTGTTTCACATTTCCAGTAGTGAATTAATTAAGCAGTATTATTAAAGACATGATTTAGTCTAATTACTTCTTTTATTAAGGTCCTTTGAGTCGAGTTGCTTGCTGTGAAGCTGCCTCCACCCCTTTTGTTGGCCTATTGCTAGGCAGTCTCTCCATTTTCCGCGCTTTCAGTTCACAGTTCCCAGTTCCCAGTTCCGCTGAATGGCTTCCTCCTCCTCCTCCTCCGCTGGATGTCAATGAACTTGGTAAACAATTTTTAATCACATGCCTCGACACCAACCACCCGACTTGACGCCGATGCCAAATTAAATTGAATAAATCTCAGCACGCCCACGCGAAGGCCAAAGGCAGCTCAACAGTAATGAAGTTGTGCCTGCTGTTCCTGCTGTTCCTTCCGAATTGGAGGGCCGGGCACTTGACTCTCTGCCAGGACCTCATAGCGTTTTTTTTTTTTTTTGGCACCGAGGCGAACAGAGGGCCGCGTGAAATATGCCAAAGGAGCCGAAGGGCGTCCTGCGTCAACACGCAATTGTTGACGATTTGCCGAAAAGATTTGCTTTGGATTTGATCTGAAAGCGAGGACGGGACTCCACCTGCGTGCCTGGCCAGCGTTCATCTTGTCCCAGAGGTTCAGGGGGTCAGAGGGTCAGCGGGTGACCAAAATCAAATGCTATGAAATGCTAGCCGGGGTCAATGGACGACCGATTGGCTATTGGCCAACCGTGGCGTTACGTGCTACGTGTTACGTGTTGTTTTTAATTGGCAAAACAAACGTAATTAAAGCATTTAGCAGCCAGATTGAATAATGAGTAATCGCCAGCAGAAACAACAGTGAAAGCCAGCGAGCCAGCAATTAGTGGCCAGTGGAGGAGCGATAACCAGGAGGAGCTCCGCCCGCCATCGCACCCACTTTCCCTCCCACTTTCCTCTTTTCTAGCCAACTAGCCAGCTAACTGACTCACTCACTCACTGACTGACTGGCAGGGCAAGGACTTTCCCGGCACTCCGGGCGTATGAGTGATATAATTGTAATTGGCAAACACCAGGGTGGCGTTTTATTACATTTTAGCCAGGAAAAACCAAAAAAAATTATGTTTCAAAAGCCAAGCTGGTAGAAATACCTTAAATTCATTGAAAGAGCTTCATTTTTCTAGTCAAAAGCTGAAATGTACACTTAAAAAAATTATTCGCCCTTACAAATACATTTTATTACGTTATAAAATTTACTTTATTTGAAAACATATTTTTTTAGGAATATATAATTTTTCTAAATTATAGAAAAACTGCCATTGACTCAAAAATTTCTAAAATGCAGGAAATAAGACGAAAATATAATATTTCAGGGTTGTAAAAAATCTAAAGATTTAAAGTGATCTTTTTTCTATCTAAAATATTTGGAAATTAGATGAAAATATTATAAATCAGTGTTGAAAAAAAAACTAAAGATTAAAGTGATATTTTCTCTCCATATTAAATATCTGGAAAATAAAGGAAAATATTATAATTCAGGATTATAAAAAACTTTTCTTTTAAAAGATATTTTCCCTCTCTGCACAAAAACTACGTTTATTATGGCTGCCATGCAGCAGATGCAATCTTTTTCTCTCCCCTTTTTTTTTGCCAGCACAAAGCAAAAGTTTCGGCCACTAATGCCATGGAGTCCGAGGATTAGAAGGAACCCATACCATAATTAGTTGGCAATTGTCTTGGCCTTGAAGTCGACGGCCCCCAGAAATGAATTGCGGAGCCCAGCATTTTGTCACTTTGTCAGCCGCACTGGATATATTTAAACGACCCAAATGTTGCCTTGATTTTGGGCATACGAAATGGGGAAGGGAAAGGGAAAAGGGAAATGGCTGGGAAATCCATTTACATCTTGGCAGCTCGACACGCTCGATTAACAATTCCAACAAAGCACAAATCCTGATCAGGAATGCACTGCCAGGGCTGCTCGGCACCTTTCGGGGCATTTGGAAAACTTTTGAATGCATTTCAATTATTTTGCATGTTCATCAGATATGCAAACGGGGATCCCAGCCCCGGAACGGAACGAAATGGAGGGGGAAAGCATCTCAAAAATGCCAGTCACCAGGCAAAAGTGCATTAAACAACTCAAGTTACGAAACATGACGATGGGGATGGGGATTGGGGATGAGGATGACGTCGACGAGGATGACTACGCCGAGGACGTTGACAATGCCAGCCCCGAACTCGGCTGAACTGAAGTGAACTGCTGGCAGAGGATATGCAATGGGTGACGGATGGCTGGGTCGGATGAGAATGAGAACGAGGATGAGGATGAGGATGAGAAGTGGCAGTGGCTGTGGTGGCGGGAGGATTGCCCCGGCATGAATGCCACTACACCGCATCGCACACTATTGATTTAATCATTCAAACCAGAAGAAAAAGCCTTACTGACCTGGAATCGAGTACCCTGTAGTTTGCAGTATAATTAACTGGTTTTATTTGCCAGCAGAATTATAGTAAAAATCTAAGGAAATTATTTTAGAATTAATTTTCATTTCTTTGGGACTTACTCATTGAAATTAAGCTTATATGTTTATGTTTAAACTTCTGTTCAAAATCAAAATTTACAGATTCCCTAACTTTTTAACCATCAGTATTCCCCAATATTGTAAAGAATACTCATAAAACAACCGTTAAGTTGATAAAAGGATGAAGTGCCAAAATCTGATTTAAATAATTAAAAGCAATAATTAATTACGTTAGTCACTTTCTCAAGCAATTAAACTAGTTATTAAATCAACTGAAACGTATAAGTTCTATAGTAATTTTTATTATTTTACTTACAGATTTCTTTTGTTATTAAAATAATTAAATATTTGTGTCGAACTGATTTAATAACTGCCGAGGAAAAGTAAGAAACCGGGGAGTAACTGGTGCCCCATCGAGGGTATCAATGAAGGCGTCTGAAGAGGGAGATGGCCTTGGAGGAGGAGGAGGGCTAATCTATGGAACCCAGAACAGAGAACACCCAACACCCAACAGCCAGCCGAATGTGGAACATGCTGCGTTAAGGCATTTTTGTGGCCAAAGTCGCAAAGTCGAAAAGTCTGAGCCGAGAGCAGTGAACGTAGCAAAAACGGGTGACTGAGCGTAACTCAAGCGGCAATGGGATGGTACAGAAATGGGAATGGGACCTCCAGGAGCTCCACTAGCACCACTAGCAACTAGGCGGCGGAGCAGCAACAATAAGCGGCAAAGGACAAGCCAACAACAATAACTAACAAGAGCAATAACAACAGCCATTGGAAAAATTTTGGAAGTGGGGTAAATGCGACAGGGGGAGGGGATGGTGGATATAGTGAGTATAGTGGATGTGGCAGGGCGCACAGAAATTCTTTTGAAAACTCTTTCTTTCACGGCAATTTCGCCAATCTTTTCTTCTCCCTCTTCTTGTCTGCCTTTTTTCTTTTTTCCTCTTTTTTTGCCGCCCCTTATTACATGTCTCGTGCTCCGAAAGGCAGAGGAGCATCCAATTAAGGGGCGTCCTAAGGATTCGGCAACTAGTTTTCCCTATAGGAGCTGACAGCATATGGAATATGGAATACAAAGGCTAAACAAAAATCTGCTTAAATTACAACTTTAATCAGAGTTGCATTGTCCGCAAACCAAAACGAAGAAGCCAACGAAAACTCTTTTCGTTCGATCCAGTGAACGAGAGAAATTTAATTTCGACCCGGTTCGATTTCACCGTCTATATTTCCCTTTATGAACCTTTGTGACTGGTTGCGAATGCAAGGTATATTGCCTCTTTCGGTGCAGTTTCCTAATTGGTAAAACGATCTACGGGTGCATCATGGCTCATTTGGGAAAATGACAATAATGGAGACGATTTCCTGCAGTTTGGCAGTTGATATTATTAAGCCGAGAAGCTGTCAAGTTTTAAATTTCCATTTCCACAGTATTTAGTTAATCAAATGGAGTTGTATAAATCCAAAATAAAAATTGTAAGCCTATTTTGACTAATTGCTGTTTATTAAAGTAAGTTATTAAACTAGTTTTATTTAATAAAAGATTAACTATTCACTGAATTTTAGAATTTTTAGAATGGGTCTAGCGCCCACATCTTTAAAGATTTTGGAAAGTTATAAATGAAATTATGTTGTGTTTATTAATACCTATCGAAGTATAGAAGAAATTTCTAAAATCGCACCGTTCATTAAAAAGTTATGAGCACATAAAGGAATTCAAGCAGTGCAAGCAGTCGCTTTGCTGCATGCATATCTCCATCTCCTTCGCACTCTCTTTAGATGAGTTACTCGTTCTCTCTTTTGTTTAGATAACTTTCATTAGGCTATTGAGGAACTTTTGTGGCCACCCTCGTTTCGCTAGCTTTGCCACTGACCTACTTACCGAAAAATGGCTGACTCGGCGCGGGGATGGAAAGGCCAGGCAAGGGAGGGGAAGTGAAAAGAAAGGAGAGCAAAGAAAAAGAAAGCAGGGGAAAGGAGAGGCGGGCCTGTCTGCTGAGCCAGAGGAACAGAACAGAACCGCGCTTGTTTGATCTGCCTGGACCAGCGAACGTGGACCTGGAGCCATCGGAGGCATTTCCTTGGGATGCTCGGATGCTTGGGTGCTTGGGTGTTTGGATGCCGGCACACAGAGAGAGCGATGCCAAAACCGAAAAGCTGAAAAGTCGCGACGCAAGGCGACAATAATTGGCGCAAGGTGGCCCAGTCAAGGAAAAACACGCAGTCACACAGACGGGCAGACACTTAGGGCGGCTCACGATGAGGCGGAAAATGTGGGATGGCGATGGAGGTCCTGAGTGACAGAGATGACAATCAACAAAAGGACCCACACACACACACACACGACAAAAATGACAGGAAGCAGCGACGCCAGCGACGACTGCAACCGAAATCAAAATCAAAATGAGAATCGCAAAATGCAAAATGTAAAACGCCGCAAATTGCTTGTAGGCAACGCAGAGAACAACAGCAACAACAAGAGGAACGACATCGCTTGGCGACGGATGGCAGAATGGAAATAGGAGATGAGCGGAAAAGCTGAGCGGTACAACGCTGAAGGGCGGTTACTCTAGGCAAAGGGAAGAGCTTTTGAAAACTAACAAAATTATTATTTTATTTTTAATAAAAAAATATGGATTAACTTTTATGGTTATACATAAATTTACAGCGGGTAATTCGGTATTTTTTTTTAATGCAGTAAATATTAAAAAATGCATTTAATGCTTGCAGAAATTTAAAGTTCATCTCTCAACTCAACTCAACTCTGTATTAATCAATTAAAAGCAAGTTCTTTAGGATATTTTCATTGAATAACTAAATATATTTATTTAAATTTTTGGAAATCCATAAGAAGATTATTCCAAGGTAAGGTATAAGTATTACCTAAATATATTCTGAAAATAAGTCAGAAATTATATAATATTTAAAATAATTATTTTACAAATATTCTAAAATTCTAAAAAAAAAATAAAGTTAAAAATCTTATAATATTTAAAATAATTATTTTAAAAAAATATTCTAAAATAGGTTTTCTAATATTTAAAGTATTTATTTCATAATCATGTTCTAAAATCTAGACATGCTTATTTTGTCACTTTACATATTCATATCAAAAAATATTCAAAAATTCTAAAAAAAGTTAGGCTAAAATTACTATAATATTTGAAATAAAAATATTACAAATATTCTAAAAATCAAAAAAATAAAAATAATATAATATAGATAATTTTTGAAATAATCATACCATCCCGAAATGTTCTAAAATCTCTTCCAACCAAGTGAGCTCTATCTCTGGCTGCATTTTTGCTCTTCTTTTGTTGGCCAAAAGGAAGGGGAAGGGGAAAGGGAAACTGCAGCGAGGTGGCGAACACACACACACTCGCACACACACAGTGACAGTGGGGAAAACAGGGTGAAGGACAATGCGTGCATAACGCTTATTGAAATAGTTCTCAAGTGAGTTCGACGCTGGCTGCGACGTCGTCAACGTGGGCTTGCCAAATGGGCCGCAAAAGGGTGGCCAAAAGGGCGGCAAGAAAAAAACAAGGGTGGTTGTAAGGGAGGGGGTTGCTAACTAGGAGGCTGAAAGGCTGCCATTTAATGCCCAGAAACAGAACCAAAAGCAGAACCAGAAGCAGAACCGGTTGAGACAGCTGATATTTGCAGGCTGTGCCTTTGCCTGTGCCTGCAACTGTCTGTCCCGCACATCCCCTCTGCCCACTATCTTCGCCCCACTTTCTTCGTATCTGGAAGCTGGTATCACGGCTGCCATTGCCGTGATTGTCAATACGCAATCCGTAATCCGGGGAAGGCTTAGGAAACCGAAGGAAGATAAGCAGCAGCTTACCAGCAGGACTGAGGACTCCTCCTTCGCTCTCTGGTTATGCTTTTCTGCCACTGCGGTTGGCTGTTTATATTTGTTTTGATTTCATGCCCTGCTGGCTGAAAGCCTCTCCCCATTCCCCATTCCCCAGATTACATCACGAGTAAAAGTAAAGACTAGAGGAAAAACAGCAGCTGCAGCAGCGGCCATCCTGTTGATCAACCTCCTTGCAATCTGCAGCTGGGAAATTTTCTAGTCCCCCAAAGAAATTCCCCCTTTTGCTGGTTGAAGGCCCGCTTTCAATTGCCGCGTTCAACCGACGTTCAATGTCTATAAAAGGAGGCTTGCCAGCCAGTTGCCACTCAGTTGCTCGTGGGCAGTCGAACGGCATGGACGTGTCGCAGCAGCAACAGCAGCAGCAGCAGCAACAGCAGTAGTCTTCTTCCTTCTCCAACTGGCCAACGGACCGCCAACCAGCAGCAAAGGATCACACTGCCAATTCTTCTGAATCCTTTAATTTTTTTTAACATTTTTTTTTTGTTTGCCGGAGGCCCTGCGAAAAGCCAAACAAAAAAATAAACCTGAAAGTGTGCATAAAGTTTTGAGTGAAGTAGAAAAAATCAGAAACAAAAATTGAAAAACTACAAAAAAATAAACAAAAAATAAATCAAGAGACAGAGAGTGTCGAACAGTGCGTGAGTTGCAGTTACAGTTTCAGTTTTCAGTTTTCCGCTGGGAAAAGGGATTAAAAGGCGAATAAAAAACTTTTTGGCGCACAAAAGTAGGCAACAGCAACGCCAACTTTCTGGGTAAGTCTAACTGTATGTGTGTGTGTTTCTCTGTGCTTGTGTGTGTGGCAGCCAAGCCTTAAGCCCTTTGAACGCATTTAAGTGCAGATTTATGTTTCGCCCCTCAGATCAGACTGCCAATTAAAGTTGCCACATCGAGTCACTGCCCAAAAGAAGTAAGACTTTAGAACGTAGTTTACGGAGAAGAAGCACTGCCAAGTGAAACAGCCACTGCCAGCAACAACAATATACGAAGCGAGTGCAACAACAACGTGTTGCTGCCACAAAACGCAGCAGCCGCAACGAGAGCGTCATCTCTGCCCTTCGCACGCCTCTGCGGGTAAGTTGACATTTCATTTTCATTTTGAGTGCATTTTCCCGCCAACGACAATCCACGGAAAACCCCAAGCCCCCAGCCCCCGCAATCTACCCCCTTTTCAGCGCGTTCATGTGTGCGTGTTAGTGTTTGTGTTGGTATTAGTGCTGTGTCGGGGTCAGCGCGTTATTACAAGTTATGTCCTGTGCCAGCAGCTCGTAGTTCGCAGCTCGCAGTTCGCAGTTCGCAAGTTCAGATTCACATTCGCATTCAGATTCAACAACAATGGCCCTGGGACACCCACACCCCCTTCCATTTGCACTACCATTTCCAATCCAAACTGGCAGCCAAAGTCACGTTTGTCGAGTGAACAACACAACATTATTTAGAGCCAAGTCTCCTCGCCCAGCCACTCCAGTTGAAACTGACAAACTCCGGTTCACGAGCTTCCCGAAACGAGCTTAAAATGTGTGTGGGTCAAATGTTAAACGGCCATCAGCCATCGGCCATCAGCGGCATCAGCTGGCAGCAGTTAACGGCGCTCCCCCGGGAGGCACTAATCGAAATATGGACTGAGAATCGCCCAGGGACACGGCGAAAAAGGTGAGGGGATTTCGGCAAAAATCTATAGAAAATAACTAGTGAAAAACTTAAGGTTAAGTATAATAGTTTTGTACATTTAAAACTAAATTTTTAAAATGATAAAAGTCTTTTTTTCCGAGAGTTTTCAAACCACTTATATGGGTGTCTAAAAGTAGTCACTGCATACTTTTAGACAGCTAAATAAGTGATTTGAAAATTCTCAATTTCAGATTGAGCTTTTAACTGTAAGAAGTGCTTTTTCTTGCGAGGGTTTTTAAACCTCTTATGATATACACAGGTGTCTAAAAGTAGGTAACAAATTTCATTCACTATTATAAGTGATTTTAAAACTCTCAATTTAAAATCAAGCTGTTGATTGTAAGATGTTTTAATAAAATACGAGTTTATTTCAAGAACCTTTAAATTTTTATATGTATATATTTTATATATTTTTTAAAAACTTTTTAGGATAAATTATTAATTATTATAATTACTATTTTTTCACTGCATACTTTTAGACACTATTGTAAGTGATTTCAAAACTCTCAATTTAAAATCAAGCTGATGATTGTAAAATGTTTTAATAAAATTCGAGTTTATATTTTATATATTTTTAAAAAGTTTTTGTGATAAATTAGAGTTTGAAAAATGCATTTGAATGCCTTCACTTCACTGGGACACTACATGTTTTCTGCATCCGCGTGGTTCGCATTAATAAAGACATGCTCCTTCAAGATCTCAATAGTTTCTCCCCGTGGATACGCATCCTGGTGACCTGCGAGGACACTAAGGACACACACTTTGCATGTTTATCTCGCTGTGGGTGGCAATCCCGGCGGAACGAGCATCGCCGTTAAGCAATTTCGATAACTGCCGAGCGACAACGTCAACTGGTCATGCCAATTTATGGCCAAAGTTGCTAGTGTGCTGCTGCTGCCGCTGCTGTGCTGTGCATACAAATGTAAATTTAAATTGAAAATTAATCGGGCAGCGCAGGCGCCACTCTTGGCCGCCTTTTTGCGATAAGTTTTCGATTAAAAACTCGTTTAGCGACCTATCAGAAAATAGCAAAGTGTGGAAAGTCCGAGAAGTTTCGGTTTTCGGTTTCGGTTGCCTTGGGGTTTTAATTAAAAGCTTAATTGGAGGGCGGAAAAAATTAAATAAAATGATTGCGTAATTAAAAGCAAACAAAGCCGACGAAAAATGCCAGTCGCCAGTCGCCAAAAGGTGGTCAGCAAACAGCGAATGGCAAACAGAAGCAGCAATAGGAAAAGCAACAGCAACAGCAACAGCAGGAGCGGCCATGTCCTGCCAGGGAAATTAAAAACTTAATGGTCAGAAAGGACACACATGGGAGGCTGTCAGCGCTCAACGACTTTGGCCAGCAGATGGAACAAGTTTATCCTGTGCTGAGTGGGTGTGCGTGTGTGTGTGTGCATTTTATGGAGGGAAGGGGGAGGGGTGTTGAGGGTAGGTGATTAGACGACTTTTCCAGCGAGAGACGTATGTACAATGGTGCCGAAAAAAATCGAGAAGAGCGAAAGTCTGATTTAAAATTAACAATGAATATCAATGAGCGGTGGTGGGTGGAATAGCGATTATTGGAACACTGAAGTCGAAAGTTATTCAATAATATCTATATGGTGGGTGCCACCGAAAATAGGAAGGTTTTTGAATTACTCGTAAATTTAAAAAAAGGTGCCTAAAAGTATGCAATACATAGATAAAAGTCGTCTTTCTGTAGGAATTCCCATCACTTTCAGTTAAAAAATATATTGTTGCATACTTTTAGACACCTATTTTTGATATTCACAAGTTATTTGGCAATTTTTAATTTTAAAATTATATTATTATTAGTATTTTTTTTTACAAGTTTTTTTTTCGAGGGGAAAGTAATCCCACACTCAAACCCACTATCCTTGGCCTCTGGGATTCTGGGAATCTACTTAAACTTTGTCTTGAGTTGATTTCCTTTTACAGTTCGCTCGTTCTTGTTGCTGCAAAAACTTAATTTGCCGTCTGTCCATGAGTGTGTGGGTGTCCTCCAAGCTCCAAGCTCCAAGCTCCGTACGAGTGTATCGTTGTGTATGCCTGGCTGGGCAGGGCTTGTCACTGGGGCCACATCATTTTGTGTGTAAATTAAAGAGCCAGTAGTCCAGAACCGCCCGGAAAATAGAAAACTGTCCACTGGCAGCGACACAGGCATATGGCAGGACACTCACACACACACACTCACACTCGCTGGGATATTCATCTATGTCGCACATCGTTAAGCGCTGCCAGTTTGACTTAATTTGCGTTAAACTTTTTTGTTAAACATATCATTCGCCAGCCAGGCCCCGGTGGCAAATATATATATATATATGAGGGGCTGGGGCCCAAACACCAAAAGAAAATAACCAAAACGTGAAGCGGGAAATGTAAACAAAGGCATTAATCATGCCAGCACACATGCGGCAGCAGACAGGGATAGAGATAGATGGATCGCTGTGGCAAAAAGGGGCGGCGGGAAAAAGGGGGGGTCGCAAAAGGGGGAAAACCCTAGCAGGTCCATTAAGCTACGCTTCGGTTTTGGCTTTGCTTTTCTTTTCTTTTTTTTTTGTCCTGCGTTTCGGGGGGAAGATAAACAGGCCAAGTCACTCTCGCATGGCATTTGTCGGCCCCCTTCCGCCGCCACTGCCCCCATGTTTGTTTAAATGACAAACTGCTGTTTGTTAACCGAATAAAATGAAAAAGCCAAGCAGAAACTACAAAAAAAAGAAGGGAAAGGAAGGGAGAAAAGGAAACGTAAAATGTAAAACAAATCCTGGGCTAGCAGGGGTAGGGGGGGGGGGGGGTTTAGGGTGGCCCACAGCCCAACTGAACCGATCCGGGCTTCTATTTATTCGCCAGGCAAACTAAACCGCAATAACTGTAAGTGCTCGGCAAACAGCAGCGGCGAAGAAGAGCTCGAAAACCAAAAACTAACAAGCGACAGTTGACAGTCGACACCCGTCGCACCACCCTAGGCCACCCTAGGCCACCCTAGGCCACCCTAGGCCACCCTAGACCACCCTGAAACCAAACCACCGAGGCAGTCGTGTGTGTCGGACTGGTCTGGCGAATTATTATGATAATCGCAGGCATAAATTATGCCAGGATCCGAGACAAACAGACAAACACAGAATCCCATTCCGAACTCAATGCAGGTGGCACTCGCACTCGCACTCGTACAGTGAGCACTCTCGACAGGAACCACAGCCACCCAACCGACGGTCCCCAGTTGCTCTTGCTTTCGATGGCTTTTATGTGGTGCCTTGGGGAAATTAAGTTTGTGTCATGTTTGTGTCACCGCCACCGCACAAAGCTCTCTAAGCAAGGTGTTCGCCGAGTGGCATGCTTTTCCCACAGCGCCCACAGTGCGTATGCGTGATATGCAAATGCCGTGCGCCGCAAAAAGTGCTGCATACTTTCAGGTTGCAACCCGGGGCATCGAGCCACGCTTTTCGCCCTTTCTGCCCTTAAAGCTCAGCCGACATTTTTTATTGTTGTATGTATTTTGTATTCTTTGTATATTTTTTTCCCCACCCCCCGCGTCACATTCCCGCTTGTTTGCCACGCTCGGGGGCAATTTATCAAATATTTTATACGAATTTCTGCTGCCTGTCAACGTTGATTTTAGCGCTTAGCCGGGCGCATTAAGGGGGAGTGGCCGTGTGTGTGAGTGTGGAAGTGTGGGAGTGGCGGCAAATAAAGCACACCTGTTGCCCCCCAGTCCGCACGTCAATAATAATGTGCGACAGAGTGTCCTGAGTGTCCTGTCGCATAATAAAAAAAAAAGAAAAAAGAAAAACACCCACCCTCATGACTGACACATCGTTTCTCTTCCTCGCAGGCGGCCACAGAAAAAAAACAACTCAAGATGCAGAACGCCAGGATTGCCAGGATCGCAACCAACTCTGCCCGGGCTTGTCACCGGCAAAGATTCTATGAACCCAATGCCGAAGTACGCTGGCAGCACTCCGAGCACTAAACCGGCTGAGTGGAGCCACTAGCACCCCGGATCCGAACAGGTAATGCTTACTGGGGTATCTCCTCACTTTATATTATGGCTGCACAGAGAGAATATCCAACTGAGTTGAAAATGTTCTTCAAAATATTTATTACTTATTTGAGTTCACAATTTTTTCACTAGTCTCGGCATTTTGTTCTTTAGAATATTTATACTTACTTTTAAGAACGAATGTTCTCCATTCAAGATTCCTCTCTTCTAATCCCTTTTTTCTGATATTGTGCTCACTGGGCTTCCTCTCTTCTCACCATTTTTATCTGATATTGAGAACATTTGTGCCCACTTAACACCTCTCTTCTCCTCTCTTTTTTCTTATATTGAGAGTATTCCTGGTTTTTAAGAACGAATGTTCTCAATTCAAGATTCCTTTCTTCTCATCCTTTTCCTTTTCTTCTGATATTGAGAACATTTGTGCTCACTTGGCTTTCCTCTCTTCTCATCACTTTTTTCTGATATTGAGATGTTCTCAATATTCAGGATTCCTCTCTTCACTTTTTTTCTCTTCATCACTTTTTTCTGATATCAAGAGCATTTGTGCTTTTAAGAAAGAATTCTCTCAATTCAAGATTCCGCTCTTCCCACCATTACTTTCTGATGTTGAGCACATTTGCTCTCACTCGCTTTCAAAGCACATTCGCTCTCAATTCAAGAACATTGTGTCCTCGTCTTTTTCTTGCCGTGTATGGCACCTAGCCCAGCTCTAGGGACCTTTCATTCGGCCATTCATTGCCAACTTATTTACGGTCCGCAATTATTTCCAGCATTTTATTTTTACGTCTCTCAGTGGCAGTTGCTTTTCAATTTTTCGTTGATTTGTTTGTGCTGCGCGTCGGCAATCAAAGTCCCAATTGTTACGCCAACTTGCCCACCGCCCCTCATCGTTTCTTGTTTGTGTTTGTTTGTGTTTGTGTTTCTGTTTCTTTGGCGCTTTGTTTTTATCGCACTGTGTACAAGTGAACGCTTCCGTTTCCGCCAGTCGCGTCACAGTCAGTTCGTTTTCCCTTCCCCTGTTTAAATTACATGGCAATCGCAATGGCATTCCAAAGGCATTCATTCATGAGCCCAGCAAAAGGGAGATACTATTTTTACACGCAATTTCTCAGGGGCCGCCTTACTTACGCAAATTAAACTCGATTCGCAGCGGAGGCACAAGCGGAGGAACTATGATAACAAGGCTCTACAACACCGAAGAGGATCCCGCCTACTGCTCGTTCATCTGGGGCTCCAATCTCACCAGCAGCGCCGATGTCCTGGCCGCCAATGCCACGTCCGTCTTTAGCAGCGACCTGCGGGACGACTTCTATCGGGTGAGTGCGTCCAGTTCTCAGTTCTCTACTTTCTATCCCGGTCATTGAATAGTGGTTATTCTGTTGATTTCTGGCTGCTGGCTTCTGGCTTCTGGCTAGCACCTTGGGCCAGTTAGTTGGCATTCGGTATCGCAGCCTTCGGGGATGCCTGCTGCGCAGAAAAACTGTTGCCTACTTTCGGGCGCCGCGGGAAATGTTTTTCACAAATGTTTTCAACCGAACGGAGGGGAAATTGCGGGGAATTGCTCATTTCAGGGCACAGCAGGCTCAGTTGCAAGGCCTCCGTGTATCCAAGGCATCCAGTTGTCAGGTTCACTCAACTCTTTAAAGTCCAGCCAAGCTCTGGCTTAAAATCTAAATATTATTTATTTTGACTTTGCTCATAAAAATTGCTTGAACAAAATGTTACGGAAATCAAAAGTATGCATACTCGGAACCAAAAATTGTGAACAAATTTAAAAAGTACAAAGCCTAAATCAAAACAAACTTTTTTAAAAAAAATTTTATAAATTGTTTAAAACAGTACTAAATTATCATATCAAACAGAAACGGGAATTTCTGGGATATTTTTTAATTGGTAAACGTAAAAAATGTAGAATGGGAACATTTCTAAAAATATTTTTTGTTTGGCGTTTTTAATTTTTGGAATGTCATTTATTTAGTTTTCAGCCTAAAATTGTTCTTCTAAAGGTAATAAGTAAAAGAGTTGATTTTTTGTTGATGCAAGTTTAAAGAATTCTTTATTTTGCTCAAATTTTCTTAAATGGGTGAAATAGGAAGAGCATTTATCTTTTCGCTCTCCGCGAGCCTTAACAATTGCACCTTGCTAATACGGGGTACTACAAAATTACCCAGCTAGCTGACAGACAAGCGAAAGCTGCTGTGTTCGCAACTCTGGCTCAAGGCGATGCAAAAATAGAAAACATAAACGAAAAAAGGCGGCAAAGGGTGGAAAAGTGCGGGGAAAATGGAAGGCACATGTGGCAAGCAAAGGAATGGGGAATGCGTGTGTGCATAAAAAGTGGCAAAATAAAAGTGTCAAGTTGACTATTGAATTTTTATCTGCCGAGCCAAGCCAACAATGGAGGCGAAGCCACAAAGAGATGATTTACGAGCTGCTGCTTCTGCAGGCCCACTCTCATTGCCACTTGTTTACTATACATCCTTTTTTCAGGATGTGGAGGATCCGCGGACGGAATCGCTGAGGGAGTACTGCTATGGCCTGGTGCTGCCCATCATCTGCGCCATGGGCATCATAGGCAATGTGCTCAACCTGATTGTGCTCACCAGGCGCAACATGCGTGGCACCGCCTACATCTACATGAGGGGTAAGTACTAAAAACTATATACCAGTCACACGCCTTTCTAGCGTTGGGCACACGTCGATTCTTCTTTGTGTCGCTGACCGCACAACAACAACTTCATTGACCATTTTTCTCGTCGCTAATCCAAATGCAAATATATTCTGCTATAAACCTCCTCCAAGGATTCCTCAACCACACACACAAACAGGCGGAAGACCAACCTCATTTCGAGATCCATTTCGGCCTGCTGAATTCCAATTAATCGACAACCACATGCCAACCAATATTCAACTATTTCGTATTTTGAGGCAGTAATCAGTAATGCGAATTCCCAGGCCCAATGGTCGGCTAATATGACGGTTAGCTGAAAACCGAAAAGCGAAAACCCAAAACCAAAAACAGAAGGCATGCCCAATTACCTGAGACTGGCATCCAAATTGAACAGTATCCATTACCCGTTGAGCAGTGCGAACTAAATTCGAATTTAGTTTTTCCTTTGAGCAAAAATTCAGCACTCGAATCAAAGTTAAAAATATGAAAATATCAAATTACACAAAAGCAGCAGCATCCTATAGTTAAGAGTAGTAAATTTGATTAGTTTTCATCCAATGGGAAACCGACATGAAAAGTCGGACAAAGGACAATATCATATTTTCACAATTAACAATTCAATTTGTGGAAAAGGTAAGAAGTCCATTCATTCGATTGCTTGTTTGACCAGCCATGAAAATAATCATTGTCAAATGTGAGCCCACAGAAAAGAAGAAAATTCCATTGACAAGGCAGCAGTGGTGATTAGTGAATTTACGGCTCTCGTGAAAGCAGCACAATGGATTGCAAATCGAATATCGAATATGAACAGTGGCTATTTTCAATCCAGCATAATGCCATTGTTCTCCAGGGCTCCCAATACAGTAGCGCCTAATGAATTCCTCTCGCTCGACATTCGATTTTTTGACTTTGCACAGCAGCACAAGAAGCCCAAATACTAAATACCATGTTCATTTCCCATTTCGGGCTATGATTTGCGATAGCCCATATTGGATTTTTTTGGCCCAGAGACACACTCGTATGTCTTCGCCCACGCAAACATTGAATTTCCTCAGCTTCATTGGCATTCCGGAGGTTTGGGGCTGGGGGCAGGGAATTGGGCTCGACTCTTGACTGATTGCCAAATTGAGTTTCGCTTTAGAACATATGTATTCCTTAGGCCCCACTCCCCATTCCCCCCTCTCCAAAACCCATGTGGCCATTGTGCCCCAGAATTTATTCATTAACCTCGACGATTTCTGGCGAAATTGAAGCTGCCACAATGCGGCTAATGTATGCGCACCGCCGTGTGCGTGTGCAGCTTCATTGAAAGTTATTTCATTAGATGAGACCGGTTAACCCCATGGAAATTTATGCAGAGCCACTAAGCCTGCGCCACGCCCCCGAAAGCAGCCGTATTCGTATTCCGCTGTATTAGACAGCATGTCAACTCTATTAGACACTCGTTTGCTTTATGGCGCTTTAATTGATTAATGAGCTCCACTTCCGTTCCCACTTTTCGGGCGGGGAAAAAGGCAACTTTGTCAACGCCGCCACTTGCTGGTAATTTTTGTTTAGCGTCGACTATCAGTCATGGTGAACACAAAACGAAACCCAAGCCCAAAAAAGGCAATGGGGAAGGACAACAGAAGCAGGCGACTCACTTTTCTTGTCATGGGAAAATCCCACTCACGCCGAAGCGTAGGATACCCTGGGCAACATGACTAAATTTTGAGATTGGTGACCCTGATGTATGACAAGAATTCCTTGAAATTCCACTATCTAACTGTTGTCAGAGCTGAAAATCTTAGAGCCCTTATTTTCAAAGATTTTCCAACATGTCTACTTTGAACCTTTCTAATTAGACTTTGGCATAGCGATTGGTGACCCCGATGGATAACAAGAATTCGTTTTAATTTCTTTTTAGGCATGAAAAGCATAGGTTAATTATTTCATTTCCAGATTTCCCGCCATTTCCACTTTAAACTGTCGCTTTAGACACTGCAATGGAGATTGGTGACCCCGATTTTTTTTAAATTCCACAATCTAATTGCTTTTTAGACCAGTAGACCAATTTTTTCATAGATTTTCCGCCATATCTGCTTTGAAGGTTCCGTTTGAGACACTTTCATGAAGATTGGTGACCCCGATGGAAACAAAATATTCGTTGAAATTTCACAATCTAACTGCTTTTAGATCTAAAGGCCTTAGAGCCATAGCTTTCACAGATTTACCGCCACTTCCGCCTTGACCTGTCGCTATAAACACTGCCCTGAAGATTGGTGACCCCGATGAATTACAAAATCATTGAACTACCCCGATCTAACTTCTTTTTAAATCAGCAGACCTTAGCGCCATTATTTTCATAGATTCCGCCATTTCCGCTTTGAACTTTCGCTCTTTGGATCGGGATAAGGGCACCTCGCGGCTCGTGCCTCCGATTACCAACAGACTTTATGAGCTGCCATGGGCCAAAAATGTGCGGCCGATCTGACTGGAATTTTAGTACCCCATAAAAAGGGTATAAGGCAAGAGCGAGGAGGCCCCTGCGAAATGCGAAAATAAAATGTAAAATGTGAAATGCTTCAAATGTAATACGCTTGCTATGGCAGCATAATTGATTGCCCTTTCGACTGGCTTTTAGTCAGGAAAAGGATAAATGCAAAGCGACCAGACCCTTTGGCTGGTTGACGACTCCTCCTCATCCTTCTGGCTGAAATATCACCAAGTGGCAGTAAATAAAAGTTGTGAAGAGCCTTTCGCCGGCATGAGTAATAATGACCGAAATCAGAGCGCCTGGCCAACCCAAAACGCTCTGCTCATTTTATTAAAATAACAAAAATATTTTGCTGCTCGCAGCCTTTTTACGATGCCAACCGACTGGCTGGCTGCCCCATTTGTTATTTGGCGGTCATTGCCACCGAATGGTGTTCTGTCCTTCGTCCTTTCCTCTGGGGCTCGTGTGTGTGTTGTGTTTTGGCCAAAGTTATGCAGTTGCGGATGGGTAAAAAATGTTTTATTGCCAACCGGGGAATGCCAAAGTGGCCAGAGGCCCCTGCGGAGATCCCCGATCTTGGAACGAGCGAGATCCCGCTTAAAGCCACTCCATCACTCGGAGAAATTCCACAGCTGACAGGACAAACACAAGAGATTTTCACACTGAAGGGGCTGCTGAAGTGCCGAAGTGCTACAGTCCTGATGTCCTGATGGGCAGGACACTTGTCAGGCTTGGCGCAAACAAAACTGACATTTATATTGATGCGGCCCTGTGCCCAATTAGAGATGCCCATCATTATGAGAGCAGGCCCATTTCCTATCCTTTGCCATCCGGTGGCCTCCCCAAGTCAAACAGCAATTTGGCGGGAAGCGGCGGCAGGACGCACATGATATTAGTAATAATGTAATTATATGGTCATAAACAAAATAATAAATCAATAAACAACACACACACGCAGGCACACGAGTAAAAGTTATCAAAAAAAAAAGAGATGAGAAAGAGGAAGTTAAGAAAAGGGAACCGGAAAGGAAAGCCATTCATTTGGGCCGCGACTCAAGTGTTCGTGTGTGCGTTCGTATGTGTGTGTGTGTGCCAGGACTTCCTGTTGCCACATGGTCGACGGAAACGGCGCCATAATTATGCCATAAACCCAACCATAAAGGACATTTTTATAGATTTGCCCGAGTTAATCCCTTTGTTGTTCAGCTTGTTCTCCTTGCTCTCCTTGCTCTCCGCTCACTCTCTCGTGTCCTTTTAGCCTACTCCACCGCCGCCCTGTTGGCCATTGTGTTCGCCATCCCCTTCGGCATCCGCATGCTGGTGCACAAGGATCGAGGCCAGTGGGAGGAGTTCGGCCCCGCCTTCTACACCGCCCACTTGGAGCTTTATTTGGGCAACGGCTGTCTGGGTGAGTTTGGGTTGGGTCTCGACTCGGCCTTGCTTTTCGCTTTGCAGCGCCGAGAGCTTTCGAAGGTCGAACTTTAAGGGTTGGACGCAGCTTTAAGTTTTACAGGGATCTCTGGTTCACTCACTTCAATATTATAAATTATTATAAATAATAACATAAAAATATCTGCATATTTGATTCAAAATGTCGTATTTCATATATCAATTAAAATTTTAAAAATCCCTTTAAAATGCATGTATAAATTTGAAAGTATTTGAGTCGAGGTGAATGATATTTACTTTATTTAATATTAAAATCAAAGTTTAAAATCCTTAAATAATTCTTTGTTTCGATTGAATACAAATTTATATTCAATTTAGTGTGAAATCTCTTGATTTCCTACACTGTTAAAAAAATTGAATGATAAAAAAATATATTGGCATAGAATGAACACAAAAACCTAATATTTAATAAAAAAAAACATATTAAGTTAAGTAATTTAATTTGTTTTAAATATTTTTTGTCATATTTAAATCAAAGTTTTAAATATTTAAACTAACCATAATGGTTACATGTAATATTTTCATATTTTAAATTAATGAAAACCATAACGAAAAATATTTCTATGATTAATGAAATCTTTGGATATACAACATTATTTTTATCAGTGTACTTTTCTCATCAGTGTTGTATTAAGAATTGAAAAATTTCTCCAAAATAAACTATTATACCAATAATTTCTCTAAAGACTATGTAACTTGTGAACTAATTGCCTGATGTATTGTAATCCGTTTTAGTTAATAGCATTAACTCGATATTAATATTCATATTTTTTTGGGGCCACTCAGGCGTTGGCGTCATGATGTTACTAGTGCTGACCATCGAACGTTACGTGTCCGTTTGCCATCCCGGCTTCGCTCGTCCAGTGATGGGGCCACCGGGGTAAGCTGACCTGTATCCCCCCACTCAACTCCTTTTCATTCCAAATCCCAAATCCCCGACAGCGTGGTGGTCTTCCTCACCTGCCTGGCCACGGTGATCGTCTACCTGCCGAGCATCTTTCGCGGCGAGCTGATCAAATGCATCTTCGGCTCCAGCGACGTCTATGTGTACTTGCGGCGCGACAACACGATCTACCAGCAGACCATCTTCTATCGCGTCTACAAGATCATGCTCGAGGTGATCTTCAAGCTGGTGCCCACCCTGGTGATCGGCGGCCTCAACTTGCGCATCATGATGGTCTACCGTCGGACCTGCGAGCGCCGCCGCCAGATGGTCCTCAGTCGTCCACATGCCCACCACGCCCATGGTCATGGTCACGGGCATGGGCATGGCCATGGCCATGGATACATGAAGGACGACGACCCACGGAAGTTCGCCGAGGAGCGACGATTGTTCCTGCTGCTCGGCAGCACCTCGATCCTGTTCCTCGTCTGCGTCTCGCCGATGGCCATACTACACATGACGATCGCCTCGGAGGTCTACCCGAGCTTCCCCTTCCAGGTGTTCCGGGCCAGCGCCAATCTGCTGGAGCTGATCAACTACTCGCTGACCTTCTACATCTACTGCCTGTTCAGCGAGGACTTCCGCAACACCCTGGTGCGGACCATCAAGTGGCCCTGGCTGAAGGGCAAGTTCTGCCACCAGGCCGAGCACGAGGTGAGTGCCAGTCCACCGGCCACAGCCGGAACCGTAGCCGTAGCCGGATTAGGAACCGGAACGGGAATCGGAACCGGATTAGGAACCGGAACCGGAATCGGGCACGTTTCTAATTTTCATCCGGCTATACCGGCGCTGACTCTCACCCCCGCAGAACCCGAGGAACGACCCCGACTTGCCAATGGCGTGCTTCACTAAGGTGGAGAAGGGCCATCAGAAGCACAACCACAACCACATTACCACCACCTCGGGCCTGGGACGATCGAGTAGCATTTAGCACAGGGCCAAGAGCCAACGATACCGCCAACACCGTCAACATCACCACCATCACCAACAACTCCACTGCCACCACCTCCACCCATCCGCCATTCGAGATCCGAAACGAAAGAAACCCCCCCAGCCCAGCGTAAATCCACCACCACCACCACCACCACCATCCACCACTGTCATCACTTCCCCCCAGGTCACCGAGGTGTGAGGCTTGACTTAGACCCTTCGCTGCGATCCTGCGGCAATCGATAGGCGATAAATAAAACGAAAGAATAAGCGATATAAGATAAACGATAAATGATAAGCGATAAATAACCAGCGCCACGCATTGCGTATATAAGTGTCTGTGTCTGTGTTCCTTAAGCGTATATAAATATATGAATACATTTTTTTTGTAGCACTAGGCTTAGGGATACAAATACAACTTAATCGAGAATGCATCAGTAATCGGAAGAATCGTAAGAAAGATGGCAGAAGTTACTACCTATCGATAGGTAAAAACTTCAATTAGACTATCGCAGAATAAAAAAGAAAATAAAAAAAAATAGCTTGAGAAATATATGTATGTATGTCGCAGGATCAATACACTCAAACAAACGTATTTACTGATGCAGATATGATGTTATCGCAAATGGATACCTTGCCATATGATAAGGAAGGAGCTCGTATACTCTAGTTTTAGATGCATTTCACAGACAAACAGAACAGCCACAGAACAGGAACATCAACATCCACAGACAGACACATAGACTAACATCCAGACAGACAGATGAGACGAAAAACACAATACAGCGAGAGAGAGCTAGACGATATGATGATATACAGACATACAATACTTATATATACACTTGCATATAACTATATGTGAATGATATTTATGTAAACGACGTATTTATGTATACACGCGTAACTTTAAGCGAATATATTTATATATGCATATATGTATCTATTGATTATAGCATTTAAGTGTGCGCAAGAGGATTACCCCGATTCCCCAGATTCAGATCGGGATCTTAAGATCTAGATCCATCTGACATCCTGATGAGCCCTTTCGTCTGACGAAACTGTATTGAATTGTGCGTGAATTGAGATTGAATTGAATTGTTAAGTTAATTAATTATAGTTCTACTTTTAATTCTAGTTATAGTTCGAGAACTAAGTTATCTAGTTATCTAGAGTAATCGATGCGATTCGAGATTTGAGGTTAACCCGCCCTTGGTTGTCAGTCTGAAGGGGAAGACCCGTGGCCCCCCGAACTCCAGTTGACCCCTTTGACCCTTTGACCCCTTTGACCCGTGACCCCTTGCAGCACGCGTAGCTAACTTAACTAAATGTGTGTACCTAGTATTAAAACAAAGCAAAGCAACCGAAACTGTTCAGTGATGTCTATTTACATTTACCCAGTGCAACGAGCTCGTTAGTAGTTGCTGCGCAAGCCCACGGCTAAGCTATGGACTGCATTGCATTACAACTTACAACATACAAATATCTAAATGTATATCTACGTAACGATGGAACAGGATAGGGGCAGTATGCTTATAACGCGTAGCGGCGAAGGCGCAGGTCGAATCCTTCGCAGTTCGCGAGGAGTTTCAAGAGAGCAAGTAATTTATATTGGCAGCGACATTTGAGAATACAACCCGGGATAAATTCTGAAAGTATATCGGAGCGATATATTGGATAATATTATGGTTGCTGAGATCCTCCTCGAGCAGTTCCATGCGATTTTAAGAAATTCCTAATGAAACAAAATAGATTCATAACAGTTCATGGTACATGAAATACTATATTACAGTTTTCGTTTTTATATTTTGGTTTATTTTTTTCCAAAAAATGTTCTAAGAAATTAAGGAAGCTTCGGCAAGTCAAAGTTTAAGTACCCTTGCGACTAAAACCATATCATGCAGTTAAGATCATATTACAGAAGCACTACAAATGTGACAGATTTATAAATATTATGTCAGCTATATAAATAATATGTTTTCATGGTACAATTTTGTTTCATTTAGAATTATTTTTCAAATCTATTTACGTAAAAAACTACTGTTTTCTTACTCTAAAATATTTTATTAAAAATATGTTCAGAAATAACCAGGCTCTATTTTTTTCGTCCGATTTTTAATTAGGAATTATGAAATCTTAAAAAATATTTACCCCTGAAATAGAGGAAAATTTTATAAGAAACAAGGAAAATATATTTTTTTTCAACTAACTTTATTATTATTTCAAACCACAATCCTTCAAAATCAAGCAAAGCAAGGGTATACGAATTGTTAGTTTTTTTCTGACATGAAAATGTCATTTTGTCAAATGTGTTAAATAGTTTTAAAACCAAATTGTAATCCCCAACAAAATTCTTAAAAAGTTATATTTAATATGTTGATGAGAAAAGTTATAGAACCAATGGCTGAATGCCGAATTCCATGGATCATGATTTCAAAGAACAATATTTCGAAGACCTTGCACTAGCCGTTACGAAGTTATTGAACATACTTGCCGGGATATCAGAGAATATCCCTGCATTTGGCAGCTACTCAAAGGTGAATAATCACATTGTATGGAACTTAGATACTTTTTGTTTTCGTTTTCCAGAGCTCAGCTCAAAGCCAAGAGAGAAATTAATATTTAGGAAAGTAGATGAACGAATTGAGAAAAAGCGAAAAGTCAGGCAACTAGAGGCATTTAGGACACCACAAACCCGGAAATCAGAAATCAGAAGGCAAATCAAGAGTATCCCAAAATAGAGTCAGAGCAGCGTGAACGAAGGCAGATGGAGTTTAGGCGAATAAACCATACCATACAATGCATAACTTACCGTAAACCGTAAACTGCATTCAAAATTCACAATACGGCTAAACAAAATTAAATTGGTGTGTCAAGAGTTAAATGAATAAAACAATTTTAGGAAATCATCCGAGCGACTTTCAATGGGTAAAAGGGTCAAAAAAAGTCCAAAGTTATGTCCAAAAAAATCTTTATTAATAAACTATAATAAACAGGAAAAAAAATAGTAGGTTTTTATAGAGGCGTGGGAAAATGGAAGAGCAGCGCGATCATCACACAGCAGCAGGAATAATACCGAAAGCATCCTTACAGCTAAACCCTAAGACTAGTCTCAGTTCCCGGATCTCTCTCTCTCTCTCCGTCTATCTTCAAAGGGGGGAGTCCACCCCCTACCAAGGTCGCCAAACCACCAGTCGCTGCTGGACGAGCTCGGCCAACTGGCGCTGCCTCTGCCGCTTCCTCTCGAAGATCTGGTGGCGAATTTTCAGCAGGATGCTATCACGGGGCGCCGTCCCAGCTGAACTGGCGGCTGTGGCAGGCGATGATTGCTGGAGCTGCTCTATGAACTCCATATCCATCTCGTTTGGCGGCGTTGGAAAGTGATCCTTCTCCCGGTGATCCTGCTCCTGGTCGTCCATCTGATCGGCAGCCAGATTGCATTGATATTGCAGCTTGAAACGTTGGCGCTAAAAAGGGAAAAATCGATTTTAGAATAAGGGGTTTTCGGAGTTGCTTTATTGTTCCAATTTATAGCTAGTATGCATCTTTGAATTATTTCCGAATTTATGAGTGTTTTTTTAGATTTTTATGTCCATTTGTTCTGGGTGATTTATGCTACTGCCCGTTTTTTTGTGCACACTTTTATATATTAGTTTAGATACTAAACTTTAAAAAACCCAAGCTTTTTCATAAACTCGATATTAAATCTTTCCTGTAGTCATGTTTTTCTTTTGTTTATTTTTTGGTGCTCACCTTCTTGCGAGCCGCATTCTCGGCCAGAAATCGACAGAGCTGCTGCAGTTGCTGCTCGGCCAGCTCCTCCTTATCCTTATCGTTGGGATTAGTGTGGTGATCTTGATCCTCCTGCTCCTGATCCTGCACCAGTTGATCCTCCAGGCGACGCTGCTGCTGGCGCTGCTTGATGGCCGCCTGCACCTTGCACCTGGTGGCCGAGCTCAGGCTGAGATCCATGCTGCGTTGCTGCTTCAGTATCTTGTAGATGACGCCCATCGAGGTTGGTCTTTGGTCTGCTATTATATTATATCTCCGAAATGCGAGCGCGTCGAGCTGCGGCCAAAGACTGTCCCTGGCCGCTCGCCTACCACTTCATTTTATATGTGGCACGGCTCTCTTACGGTTTTGTTTTGGAGACCCAAGACCCGACTCTCCCAAAAGATTAAAAATAAAACATAACTCGTGGGCCCATGTGTTATTGGTGCCGCACATTGCGCGCCAAACTCGAAACTCCAACTGCAGGCCGCTTTATGGGACATTGCTCAAGTGGAGTCGATTCGGTTCTATTTTCTGCTCTCATTACAATGCCTTTTAGCAGCGCACACAACACATGTGGCAGCGCCAAAAATAGACTCTCTCCTCACACAGCTGCAACACTTTCGCTGCACCGACCGCTGCAACATGCAACATCGGGGAATCGGCATCAGCGCATGTGGCCGTCGCGCAGTCAAAGTCCCATTCCCATTTCCATTTGCATTTCCATACCCATCTCCTTATCCAAACTCAAAATCCGGGTCCTGCTCCTTCTACTCCATCATATCCATTCCCAAATCTCGAACCGAATTTTTTCGTAGCAATCCGCTACGAGAAACCGCATGTTTTGGCGCCTGTTTTCGATTTGACAGGGTAGCTGGGGTATACCATTTTGAATGGCCATCGTTAGATGTTTATTTATTTGGTAATTAATATATAATTAGTTTGGTATTTAATAAGCGACTATTTAATAATCATTATTTATACTTAGGGCTTGTTTTTCCTTAAGTGTAGGGTTCATAACAATTATTTTACCACTCATTATACCATCGATCCAATATGGAATCTATTTGAAACTTCAAAAATAAACCTTTATTTCATAACAGATTTTTTAGAAAAAATCTAAATAAATAACAAACCAATCCGGATATTTCAAAGGCATTTATTTATTATGTAAATTAAGTGTACGAAAATTTCCACTATTCTAACCCCTTGAAAGTAAAAATATTTTATAGGGTTTCTCGAAAGCAGGGTACTTCTAAGGGCGGGAATCTCCTCGTATGCGAAGTCAGCATCGTGTAGAGCGTCATAATCGTAGTGCCGCACGATGGGATCCAATGGGATGGGATGGGATCGTGTAGGATCGGCAACGGAATACGTACTATAAATAGCGCCTGGGAAAAAACACTTTGCAGCGGCCACTCATCTGTGTGTGTGTGTGTCTGTGTCACGGCATGCACTTGAACTCTGCATTCACATGTTGTGTGTGCAATGCAACTCACTCCCTATCTCTCTCTCTCTCTGTCTTTCCCTCCAGCCCTCTCACTCGCACCCCGGTACTCGTACTCGTACTATCGCATGCCTGACGTGCCTGCGCCTGGCCCTATATATACACACATATATATATTATTGTTGGTCTTTCGGATTCTGATGTTTTATTTGGACTTCAAGATGTTTCAGAGTGCACTTCAAGTGCGTTACAATTTGCGTCTATTTTTGGACGCTTGGGAATATCTCGGGTAGAATTTAGGCGGGGGAGGGGGTTGGGATAGGAAAACGGGAGTGGAGCGTACAAAATACCCAGATAACGGGGATTTTTATAATGTTTATCATTGCCCCGACAACCCCATCCGTATCGCTACAAGATGGGGCATAATTGAAACATTTTTAATGGGCAACTTTATGGGCGTTTCAGCCCATTGTCCATGGAATTAGATCCGCCGCCAGGGAAAAGGAATGCCTGATTGTCGCAGTGATAAGCGCACAGTGGGCCGACTGGAAATTTAATAACGAGTTCATAAAGGTTTGACAATCCATATTTGGATCAATATTTCCATTGTTTTGGTAAAAAAAAGAATTATTTTGTTGTGAAAAATTGGGATTTGGGTTTTTGGTAAAAATTTGAATTTTTTTTGTTTTTTTTTTGCTGTAACTTGGCTAAAAATGGTCTTACACCAAAAATACATACAGTTTTGAACAGATAACAAAATAATAAATAAATCCATGATACTTTCCGGGTGATCTTGAAAAAATGAAATTTTTTCCAATTTTCAATTTTTTTTTTTAAGGGGGTACATCATGATTTTTTACGAAAAATGGCAAAAAAATAAAATCTCTGGGTTTAAATGCCAATCGATTGGAAATTTAATAACGAGTTCAGAAAGGTATGACAATCCATATTTGGACCAATATTTCCATTGTTTCGGTCAAAAAACGAATTATTTTGTTGTGAAAAATTGGGATTTGGGTTTTTGGTAAAAATTTGAATTTTTTTTGTTTTTTTGCTGTAACTTGGCTAAAAATAGTCTTACAGCAAAAATACATACTGTTTTGAACAGATTTTGATCTTGAAAAAATAAAATTTTTTTCCAATTTTCAATTTTTTTATAAGGGGGTACATCATGATTTTTTACGAAAAATGGCAAAAAAATAAAATGTCCAGGTTTAAATACCAATCGATTGGAAATTTAATAACGAGTTCAGAAAGGTATGGCAATCCATATTTGGATCAATATTTCCATTCTTTCGGTCAAAAAACGAATTATTTTTTTGTGAAAAAGTGGGATATGGATTTTTGGTAAAAAGTTGCATTTTTTTATTTTTGTTTTTTTGCTGTAACTTGGCTAAAAATGATCTTACACCAAAAATACATACTGTTTTGAACAGATAACAAAATAATAAATAAATCCATGACACTTTCCGGGTGATCTTGAAAAAATTATATTTTTTCCAATTTTTAATTTTTTAATAAGTGTGTACATCATGATTTTTTACGAAAATTGGCAAAAAAATAAAATGTCCAGGTTTAAATGCCAATCGTTTGGAAATTTAATAACGAGTTCAGAAAGGTATGGCAATCCATACCTACATCAATATTTCCATTGTTTCGTTCGGTATTACCACTGTGCCCCTAAAGATCCCTTTTCGAACGCCCGATTTGCGCGTGTGCGCTTCCCCTTTCCCCTCGTAGAAGACCCTCCTTAAGTGTGTCTGTTCTTGGATTTCATATGGATATACTACATACATGAATGTTTTTTAGCCCCATTAGCCCAGGATTGTGGACTAAAACGTCTGTTACAAATGTAATTTGGATACTCCACTCGGGGGAGGGAAACTGAAGCCCTTCACTTGACTCAGATCGCTTGGCTTCACTTGCCTCCTTATCTGTCCTCCGAACTCCGGGGACAATCCTTGGAGTGACAATTAGCTGTTGGCCTGGGAAAACATTTCCCACAATTTCGGTCGATTGGGGGAATACGCATGTGTGTGTAGATGGAATCTTCTGGGGGCTCTATTCGTAGAAGCGCAGCGAAACGAAACGGAGCGAACCCAACAAGTGCAAGGTCCCTGAGAGGGTAATAAAAATATGTCTCCCTATACCACCGTTTGTCCCGGGCTAATCGATACTCGATACGATCCATAATTTATGTGCTACGCGTCTATTTCTGGACTTCCGCTATTCTCCTCGAATCGCAGTCATTGGGGTTCTACAAGCTTTATTCGTGAAGTCTGGAATCTGGAATCTTGAATCTGGTTATGCGATCCCTGTGACCCACTGAAGCCAGGCGTTGAATGCCCAACGCGTCGTTGAGCGCGAAAAGTTGAGAAGCTGTCGAGTGTCACGCGGTATGCGTATGCGGCCCCCCGAAGAGCGCGCCAATTTCCCATTTCCATTTCCATTTTCCACCGCCCGACGTCCCGCCGTCCCGCCACCACGCATAATTTCCCACGCTCCCAGTGAAAAGTGAAAAGTTCGAAGGGGGAAGCCCCGACAAGTTGTCAGCGGGGCTGTTAATGAGCTGCGTGTGTTGAGTGAAGACGTGATGAATCTACACTATCTACCCAAGTCCAGAAGTAATCCCCAGGTTATCGAAGATCAGGCGAGAGATCCCAACAAGAGATCTTGTAATATAGCTATATGATCTGAAAAATCTAGGATGTTTGTTAAACTATAAAGTCTAGAGTCTCTTACTTTTATCTTTTAAATTACTATATCATTTGCTATAATATCATTTCTATCCTAAATAACCCATATAACCTTTTCTGGTAAGAGTATTTTTGCGCACGAGCAGAGCAAACAGCGATGATCTGATCCAGGGATCAGAGCAAAGTTCTCTGGCACACAACATGTGTCCGTCCCCCCTCCAACCTCCACCCCCTCCCCACCCTTAGGAAACCGCACCCCTTTCCCCGCACCCCCAACCATGTGTGGCGTTTAATAGCTTGCCTCAGCAGCTTGCCGCACTCGCGTGCACCATCGAAAGTGGGAGCCGAGCGTGGGAAAGCCGCGCTTGCCGCAATCTCAAAAGGCCATTCCAAAAGCCCGGGCCTCTGCAGAAAGATCAACAAAAACAAGGCGATCTGTGATACTTCAGCTGAAGCCGCGCGGAAGCCACCGCAGAAAAGCCAAATAAACAGAGAAGCCCCCGAGAAGCAGATTCTTCTCCAGCTGAAGTTGTATAATAGTCAAATGCACGGAAAAAATATTTCATAGGCTTAAAAAAAATATATAAAGGTCAAAGTTATAAATAATATTTTGATGCTATGTTATATGAGGTAAGCAACAAACAAATCCTGTTAGTTTAAAATATTCTGAATATTTTGCAACCATTTAATCTTCATTAAATAAATATTTTTCAGTATTTGGTGGCTATAAAAGCCGGATGTGGCCTCCCCCGTTTCCCCCAGACACCTCTTGACCACCCAAGTGTCCGGTGCTCCGCCTGGTTCACTGCCACGATCCCTGGGCAGATGGAGTAAACAAATGTGGACGAACAATTATGCCATCGACACTTTTTCCTCAATGAAGCACGCATCTGCAGACGTCGCTGCTTTGATTGCAGAATTGCTGTCAGAAATCGGAGATGTTTAGTGCAAAAAATGCGAGCGAAGGCATGACGACTAGAAAATACCTCGCAGCAAAAGAAAAACGTTATTAAATAAATACATAAACATTTTGGTAATATTATAAAAGAAATTATAAAGACAATTTATAACTCAGCTTTAAGGTAGAGAAAAAATATTAATAATCCCCTAGAAATATTTATATTATTTATTTTTTTTTTATTAGGAACACACGTAAAGCCATAATAAAAAACAAAAATAAGAATATATAAAAAATTCTATCGAGTCGATGCTAGTACTCTTAAAATTTATTATATTTAGTATTGTACACCTAATTAAATTTTGTTAAATAAAAAATTTCTAAATATTTGGAAAATAATTTCACATTTAATCCGTTTTTCCGCTTTTCGCGAAAACAAATATACCCGAACCTCAGCTAATGAGCGCATTTCAAAGCTGGCGCTGCTGCTCCACTTCGCTGTGCCATTCAGTCGCTCGAGATCCGGAGGGTGAGTTGGGCCAGGCTTACGATGTCGAGTCCCAAGGAGCAGGAGCAGGAACAGGAGCAGGAGCAGGAGCAGGAAAAGTCCCCTGGACCGAAGGCGGGGGCCATGTCCAGGACGCAACAGTATCGCAAGGTGATGAAGCCGATTCTGGAGAGAAAGAGGCGGGCGCGCATCAACCGCAGTGTGGAGGATCTTAAGAATCTGCTCAAAGAGGTGACCCAAATGGTGAGTGAATCTAAAAGATTACTAAGCTAAAATATTATATTTATTTGATTTTATTTCCAGGACGCCGAGACATTGGCCAAAATGGAGAAGGCTGACATCCTGGAGCTGACCGTCCATCATCTGCACAGGCAACTCGACAGTTCTCCGGCCACGCCCATCGTCACCGCCTCCGCCTCCCGCACTCAGCATGTGGCAATGGAGCGCTACTGGAGCGGCTTTCGACAGTGCGCCCTCGAAGTGTCGCGATTTTTGCAACAGAACAACTTTGACCTCAACGCCAGATTCGTTGAGGAAATGGAGCAGCTGGTGCCGGCCGAACCACTTTTCTGGCGCCCCTGGTAGCCGTTGTAGGAGGATTTCCGAAAGAAAAAACGTTCCTTACCTCGCCATTTTAAAATGGACCTTACCGTATTATTCCTCTGGGTTAGTTGAATCTGTAGTTAGTTTAGCCTATAACTTCACAGCCCTCATCATTTACTTTTGTTATGTGTAAGAAATTAAAAAAAAAAATTAAATTTGTTTTTACATTTTCCGATGTGTTATTTTTTTAAATCGTCAAAAATTAAAGTTTCTGGATGTGAACGGTAATAGATTGGGATTTTTATTACGAACTCAACGAGAATGGCACCCCATATTTTGACCATTATTTCCAATATTACTGCCAAAAAAATGATATTTTAGGGTGCAAAATACGGATTCGAATTCGAGACCAAAATAAGTGCATTTTTTTTTTGTTTTTTAGTCGTAATTTGCCCAATTTAAGGCCCAGAGCTAAACGACCGACCGTTTTGAGCAGCTAACAACCCAAACTAACGATTCCCATCACTTTTTGGGAAATGTTTCTTTTGATAAATTTTTGCATTTTTTGTAAGGGGTAACATAATGTTTTTTTGCAAAAAACTGACAAAAATTTTAAAATTTCAGGTTTGATTGCCAATCGATTGGGAATTAAGTTACGAGGCCATGGAAGTATGACATTCCATATTTAGACATTTTTTTGAGTTTTTTGGACAAAATACTGTTTTTTTTAATGAAAATTATGATCATGAATTAAGCACAAAAACAGAAATTTGTTTTTCGTTGTAACTCTACAAAACATATAGCTAAAAGGTCGACAGCTAATAACATAAGCAAACAATCCACTTTATTTTTCAGAAGATTTAAAAAAAAATTATATCTTTTGTAAAATTTTTGGATTCATAAGGAGTACCATCACTTTTTTTTAAAAAGAAATTATCAAAAATAAAAGTTCCTAGATCTTAAGGGAAATTTGGATTTGCCCACTGTCCTGGTGCGCTTAGACACTACGTGTATGTCCACAGTGATGAAATAAAACTTCGAATTCGATTTCTTCTGCTCTTAGTTATTCTTTTTCTTTTCGCAATAATTCCAAAAACTTGTTAGTTATATGTACGTGTGTGTAGAATGTAGAGTGTGTAGTGTGAGAATGAGTTGCCGCTTGGGTTTTTGTTTTATTTGTTTAGAATCGATTTAATTGTTAATAAACATTGCTTAATGCATTCGAATGCAAAATTAAGTATTGCTTATGTTGAATATAATGCACACAAAGTAAGGATATCTTCTGTTATCTTTTCAGAATCGTAAACGTTATCAATGTAGTAGTAGCTTAATAGATACCCAAAAAAATACATATCAATAGAGTAGTCGACAAAAGGTGTTTTTGAGTTTGAGATTATCTTTAAGCTTCCTATTGGCTTTTATAGCATAATACGTGTGAGTGTCTGGCCGTGAGTATGGGATTTTCTTAGAGCCTAAGTTAGATTTTCTTTCTTTTAGGGTTTTCAGGGCTCTCAAACTTTCCGCCCTTGTATGTACAATATATATGTGGCTCACAATAATTTAGAGTTCGAGTGTAAGAAGCGCGAAAATTGATTGTTGCTGCAGTTTGTTTTAGTTTGGTTTTCCATCGACCTGTTGATTTGTATCTGTTGCATATATGTATAGGTATATTCATAGTTTCGTATATATAGATATCGATATCTTCTCAGCTTCGCTTTATTTTATTTTATTTTATTTTTGCTTTTTTTCTTTTTTGACGACAGGAAGGCATGCAAACTTGTGCAGTGTAGGTGTGAGTGTTTTCTTAAATTCAAATCGTTTCCAACAATAAATCTATGCAAAAACAATTTGCAAATTGCACAAGTAAAATACAAATGGGGACTTCTATATAATAATAGATGTATGTATAATTATCAATATTTGTGTGTGTATATATATATTAATATATATATATTTCTCTCCCTATATGTATATATATAAGTGTGTATATCAATTTATTTGGCCATTATCTAGGTATATTTAAATACGAGTGTACAACTAGAAATATGTATCGGGTGCTGGGCAATCAAAAAAATATGGTGGAAACCTCGGAATCGGATTTTGAATCGGAATTTCGGTGTCAGAGAGGATGAGACAAGCATTATCTAGGGCCGATCCAATCTGAAACCTCAGCGACAAAGCAAAAGTCTTTAGATTTTTGATTTTGGATTTTGGTTTTGGTTTCTAAGCGGGAAGCAGAATTTAAAGCCAAACCTAAGGAGTTTTCTACAAGGCAACATTATAATTGGGGGATTAATGCAAATGAGGGCGAGGTGAGTGTATAGGGATAATGGGATATGGGTTCTTATAAACGTGTGTTCAGTTAACCGGCTACAGGAGAAAGTTCCTTTACAATAGAGTTCTTCGTTTACAATCTAAAGCTGAACCACATATAAAATATAGAAATTATTTTAGCATGGTGATTAGATGGCTCTTCTTTCGTAATCGAAATCGAAATAGAAGAAGAAGCAGCTCATCAAACGAAAAGGATAACCGAAAAGAGAATAATGTGTGTATCAGAGAGAGATGGAGCGATAGAGAGAGAGAGAGAGAGATAGAGATAGTGAGTCGATGATTGGGGCGATAGTTTTTGGTTTGTTTTGGTTTTTGGTAAGGCATTGGAGGGGATTAGATTCCCCCATACGATACGATATACTTTCAAGCTCTGGTGAGGTGTAAAACCAAGTACAAATACAAGTAGAAATACACAATTTGATATTATCGTTGCTCTGATAAGGCATGCACAATAAACACATAGAAAAGGATTAAAGTTCTATCAAAGATTCTTTTAAGAGTTTACTCCTCTTGTCCCTCGAATGTTTGTGATGAAATCTTAGGGTGGCGAGGTGAGGAGAACCATTGAAGGGTCCGTAGCGAAATCAGGTTGATTGTCAAGCTCAATGAGGGGTAGTTTGAAGATTGAGGAATGGAGAATGGAGACTGAAGAACCGGAGGAACCGAGAGGAGTTCTTAAGCCGCATGCTGGTTATCGCTACGTTATCCACATGCAAGTGTGTCCACAACTTTTTCAGGGCTTCCCGAGTTATATCTGGGTTATCCGATTAGCTTGAGAGTAAATAGGTATGTGTGTGGTGTGTGGAGTCTTTAGCTTACTATAGTTGTAGCTGCAAATTTCGATTATCAACACGTTCGATTATCAACAATTAGAGCTGCTGGCCCGGCAAAAAGAAACAATCAATCGACGATGACGTCTAAGCCAATAGCGAATTAGTATCGGTATATGTATCCGTATATAAGTATTGTTTAAATATTATGTATTATCCATATTTAGGTAGAGTAGCTGTAGCTTCGCATGACTCTCTTTTTTTGTGATTTTCGCAAAAAAAAATTCCAACTATTCGCTGGCTATCGCTATCGCTATCGCTTGGCTAACGGCACTTATCGATAGTTGTCAATTTGAATTTCTCGTTTGCTTGGCAAGCATTTCAATAAAAATGCCTAAGATCATTATGGAGCAAGTGCCTAATAGTTCATTTAAGTAGGTTTTCTTTTATTTTATACCTATATTTAACCATACTTGCCGCACGCACATAAATATATATTGTATATTCAATATGTTTTTAGAAAAAGCATTTCTTTGACCTAAATTGGTGTTCTTTTGTTTTCAATTAGTTTGCGATTTTTTTCTTTTAAACATTTTTTCTTTGTTTTTAAGCTTTATGCGGCTTGGCTGTTGTTAATTGAATTTGTATGTAAATATGCGTAAATAATTTGCTATTAGTTGGAATTTCACTTAAGACGAGTTCTCAAGGGACTAAACTTTATGTGTGTGTGTGTGTGTGTGTGTGTGTGTGTGTGGCGGGGGGAACGGGAGGATGGGGGCTAGCGAACTGCCCCCCAAAAAGGTCAAATGGCATATGGTACACGGGTGTGTGGGCGTGCTTGTGGGTCTTGTGGGTCTTGTGGTTCGATGTCTCCTATCACCGTCACTATCGCTCCCTTCCCGCCCCTCCGGATCCGAATCTGAATCCGCGCAACTACAGGTCCCGCGGTTAATCACCACCTAAACTTAACGCCTGCACTATACGTGGATCAGCTTTACTGCCCTCGCGGAACTCCTCGAGCGTCAGACGATCATCGTGGTTCTTGTCCATCTGATCGAAGATCTTGTCCACCCGCTTCTGCGGCGTGTTCTCGTCCTCCGTCTGCTGCTGCTGGCCCTGCAAGCGAGAGTTCACTGTACTGTACTGTGGCTGGTCGAATGGATGCGAATACTTACTACCATCTGGTAGATGGCGTCCACTATGTTGTACATCTCCTCGCGGGTTATGTAGCCATCGTTGTCCACATCGTACAAACGGAAGGCCCCTGTGGAAATTATATTAGTAATGGAATCATACATAGACTACTCTTACAGTATTGGTTTTTTTGACAGAAACAATGGAAATATTGATCCAAATATGAATTGTCACACCTTTCTGAACTCGTTATTAAATATCCCATCGATTGGCATTTAAACCTGGACATTTTAATTTTTTGCCATTTTTCGTAAAAAATTATGATGTACCCCCTTATAAAAAAAATTAAAAATTGGCAAAAATTTTATTTTTTCAAGGTCACCCGGAAAGTGTCATGGGTTTATTTATTATTTTGTTATCTGTTCAAAACAGTATGTACTTTTGGTGTAAGACTATTTTTAGCGAAGTTACAGCAAAAAAACCAAAAATGTCAAATTTTTACCAAAAACTCAGATCCCAATTTTTCGCAACAAAATAATTCGTTTTTTCACCGAACTCGTTATTAAATTTCCAATCGATTGGCATTTAAACCTAGACATTTTTTTTTTTTTTTTTGCAATATCGATATAATCGATGATTTTCAAGTTCAGGGCCCATATTCGATGGTATTTCAAGAAAATCACAGTATTTCTAAGTACATTTTTCAGAACACAACGGTATTTAAAATGTCAAGGATCAACATAGAACTCCCTTTCATTTAATACAGTTAAAATGTAGATAGATTTTTGAGGTTTTCCTTACTTTATGTATTTTATTGTTCATTTTCGCTATTTCCCGATAGTATCGATAATATCGATAGTAACCATTTACTTACAGTGCAGCTTCTCGTCCAGATTACCGCGTGATGTTATGGACAGGGCCCGAATGAACTCCTCGAACTCAATGGCGCCATCCTGCAGATTAGCATAGGTATAAGTATATAGATAAAATATCCAATCTATTGTCACCCTACTCACATTGTTCTCATCGAAGACACGAAAGACCAGGGAGGCAAACTTGCTGGGGTCTCCGTCTGGGAAGAATTGCTTGTAGATTTTGATGAAGCCCTGCGGGGAGAGAGCGAGAGGGCACAAGAGGCAGACAGAGACGGGAGATGGGGCGGTGGAGAGAGGAGAAAGCGGTTAGACAAGTAAATGTTTGCTATTGCCATCGACTGCGTTTCAGGGGAGTTGAGTTAGGTTTAGTTGAGTAAGCAAGTCAGAACTAGACACATAAAATAGCATTAGAGTGAAATTTTCGAAATTCTCCAGTTAAGTGAAATAAACGACTCGTGGGTGGTGTTTTGACTTTGACTTTGGTTTGGTTTGGTTTGGGTGGCGATAAGGTATGCTTTCGTATGTACGTTTGTATATATGGGGAATGTAAGTGTAAGCTCAGCAAACGGAAATTTATGGGGCAACTCCTACGAGAATGCAGTTTATTTGCTGGCGCTGCAGCTGTGAATCGAAATACTTGAAAATGTCAAATCAATGAATGGATTACCCCGCCTCCAAGGTCCAAAGTCCGGAGTCCGGACACATGCATGTATCGCACAACTTGTATTTATTTTATTCATGCCACAAAAGTCAGCCACAAAAAGCACCGAACGTTGAAAATAAGGACAAACCGCATTTCGGGATTTCGGGGCGGTGTGTGGCTTAAAAATAAATGTGTGTAAAATGTATGCAGTTTGCCGGATAAGAGGATTCCGTTTGTGGTCGGTTATGATGAAAGCCAGGGAAACGATGATGATGATGATATGGGAGGGGTACTCACTTGTTCGGTCAGCAAGCCATTCGGACAGTCTTTGAGAAAGCCCTTGTGCCTTCGGTGTGTCAGAGGTCAGAGATCGGGATAGCGGATAGCATAGCACACAGAGAGTTCACAGGAAGAGACAGCGGGTGTGTAGAGATAAATAGATTAGCATAAGGGGGACAGATAGAAAGAGACAGAGAGAGAGAGTGGGAGAGAGACGGCATGGGGGCCAGAAATAATATAGATCAAAAATTAAATTAAAAACCAATAATTGTGGCTGCCACACAACAAATGAAAGATAAATATTGGCCCCGGAAAATGTTTACCTCCGGGAAAAACTCACTCGCACACGCTTTTGCATTTTAAATTCTATTTACATTTTATTTCGTGCTGCCATTGCCATTAATTTCGAACTTTTCCCCCCGTTTTTCCCGCTTTCCAACCGCAGACAGCAAGATCAAATTTGCTGCAATCCCACCATTAATTATGGCCACACACAAATGCAACGGAAAATGAAACATTTAATTCCAGGGCGCGTAATCGAATTGAAAGAGAAATTGCAAAATTCCGTAACACAAAGAGAAAAAATCGAACAAAAATCGAAATAAAAAAAAAGGGGGAAAAGGAAGGGAAAAATCCATGAGAATGCTTACCATTGACGAATTTCCTTTTCAGTGACTGCAAGAAAAAGGGAGAATTTCCAGATTAGTTGAGCAATTGTAGATGGTAATAACAAGGCAAGGTCCCGAGGCTATCATTCTTAATATCAACATCAAGCCAACACCCCGATATCAATCCCATACCATCCCCTGATCCAGCACTCAAGTGCCTCGGCTGAGCCGCTGAGTTATGGCGGCTTAGGTTGCTCTAAGGCTAGACTGCCCTTGGAGATTGATGGCGTTCACTTGACAGGCTTAGCGGACACGTCCCCCTGCCTTCCTCCTGCCCTCCACAACCACACTTTGCTTTCGCCTTTCCCGATGCTGCTGATACCCGCGCCACGCTGCGTATGAGTAATATGCAGGCGCAATTTACGACCAGCCATAGGGAAGTGCATCAGCCACGCTGAGTGCACAACTCATTTAATAAATCATTTAATTAATTACAACCTACCTGTACACGGCGCAAAATGAATGGAGCTATGTGTCGTATCTCAAATGGCCATAACTCACTCGAAACTATTTGGTAATCTAATAGGCTGAGCGTTTTGAGCATCAAAAGTTGCGGTCACACGACTATCTGACATTGGGCACAATGCTTTAAACTATAATAAGAAGCCTTACATTTTAAAGACAGTTTTATTTGGCCATTTTAATTATTTGAACTTGAGATACGATTGCTCTAATTTGCAAGTCTTATTTTCCCCCGTGCATTCCCATTTGGTCCCAATAATCATAGCCAACTTTCAGGCACGTGCATAGGCCATAGGAAAAGCTAAAAGCACTTTGAAAATGAAAAACAAAACGGCACAGAGCTGCTGATGAAGATGAGCTTGGCTGGTTGGTTGGATGATAGGTAGACCTTTTTTCGTAGGCCCCACGTTGGGCGCCAATTTTTAACTTCAGCTGTGCTGCACGCAATTGAAATTGGCCCCATGTATAAGATACATATATAAGTAGGTATACGCGTGTGTGTATCTGAATAACCCACAGATTGCCCCGCAGGCTTGTTAAAAGTCTGCGCACGCCAACGCGTCGGCTAAGTAAGCTCCGAGGAGCGTTATCCTTGCGTTATCCTTGTCGCTGTCGATGTCGGCCGACGACTTTTACTGCGGCTACATGAATAATACATATCGCCGGCTGATGGCTGATGGTGCTTGTACTGGTGTTTGTGCTGCGCCGGCAGCTGTAAAGCAAATTAGTACATAGACTGCCGCCAGGACTGGAGAAAATATTTCGATTTAAATGTTTATTTGCACAAGGCGGCGGCGGCGGCGGCACAAGCTGTTTGTGGCCCGCAGCGTTTATTCAATCTTTTTCCTTCTTTTTTCTCTTCTTTTTTTTATTTTTTTAGCCGCACAAAAAGAGCCGAAAATGCCGCCAGTTTGGCCTTTTTGTATTTACTTAATTTAATTTTTAAACTGATTTAATTTCAACTTTTCATACGCAGTGGCAGTGGTGGTGGTGACACAGCAAGGACCTCCCGCTGGGTGTGGCCACATGCTAATTAATGAATGGGGCTACCCTTTCTGAAAAGAAAAGCGGGCAAAACGAGAAGTGAACTTTAAATGAGCTGCATGCGGGCTCACACACTCACACAGAGGAAAAGCACAAGGACTGTGCGTGTTTTTTGGCCACCAACTCGACAGCCTTGCAGCCAGAGCACCGCAAGGATGTGCGTCGTCCCCAGTTCGGCTCAAATATTTACCAAACTTGATTAGATCCCAGCGATTCCGAGGCGGGGCAACAAGTGACCTCGCCATATACACGGCTTAACCCTGGGCACACAGCCACATCGCATGTCTGCGGTTAACCCCTTGGTGGCCTTGCACGCAACTGAAACGCAAGCGCTCACCTGGGGGCGGGGGGTTACGCCCCCATTCCGATTCACCACCCCCCTTCCTTTATCCTCCAATGTCCCAGGCTCATACTCATACCCATATTCATAGTCATAGTCATACACACCCAGAGCACGGACAAATTGGCCTGGCAACTAGCAACTAGCAACTGGCAACTGGCGCCACAGACACAGATCCTATCTGAAATTGGTTCTCGGAATATGGCCCAGATGCCGGTGCATTTACCCACTAATTAATCACGATCATATCTGAAATTAATTCTAGGAATTTCACGTACGTACATATCACAGAATTTGTCATCCCTATTGATTTATTTTAAAGAAGAGATTATAAGTCATTTAATTAATGAATTTAATAAATTAAATCGCTTCTCAAGGTGTCTAAAAGTATGCAAGAAAATAAAGAACCTACGGAATAAATATTGTTGCATACTTTTAAACACCCTTATTAGCCTTTCAGACTATAAAAAGTTGAGATTTTTTAACCATCATAATTAGTTTTTAATATTTAATAAATATTTAAAAAACACTGGTGTTCAAAAATCACTTTTTAAGATGTCTTAAAGTGTGCAAGAAAATAAAGAACCTACGCAAAAAATATTGTTGCATACTTTTAGACACCCTTATTAGCTTTTTCATAATACAAACACTTTTGATCGTAAACCTGACTATAAGACGTTGGTATTAATTTTTAAATGGTTGAGATTTCTTAACAATAATAATTCTTTTTTAAATAGTAAAAAAACACTGGCGTTCCAAAATCAGGATAAAGGATATCCTCAACTCCTCAACTTAGGCTCCCTTATTAGTGATTCCCAAACCCTGGGAATGCCTACAAAAATGCACTTTCAGGGCCCAAAGTGCCCTTAACCCATTTGAGCAACCCTTTGCCGCTACTACCTGATTGGATTTGCTCTTTTGTCGTAATTGCCTGCTGCATTGCATCGCAACCGGATCGTATGGCATATTAGCAGTTCAGTTTCCATTGATTCGATTCATTGCCGTGATTGAGTTTGCCGACGATTCCCCACTCATTGTTCCTGTGTTTTGCTGAAACATCGCTGCCAGCTGAAGTTGACTCAAAGCACATCATAATTTCCCATCGATTGGCAATTTTCTAATGTCGTTATATGGCAATGCGCCCAGTTTGAAATCCCCCCTTTGGCCCCCCTGTTTCCCTGGCGAATCGCTTTCTGTTTGTTGCTTTATCAATTTGCGTCTATAAACGAGCAGCAGCCAGGGAATGGCAGCAACAGAATGGAACAGAACAGAACAGAGCTGAACCGACTAACTGAGTCAATGAATGGACGACTGATGCACAAGGGGGGAGGATGGGTGGCGGGGTGATAGGGTGCCCACTGCCGGCACCATTAGCAAATTATACACAACATGTGTGCACAGTGGGGCTGGGCTGCAAGGACCATCACAACGGGAAATGGAGACTCGGCCCCAGACTTTCGATCGACTTCTGATTTCTTTTCTTACACTCAACGAAACTAGCAAATATTTAAAACCAATATCGATAAACATCGATAATATTATCGATATAAATCGAGAGTTTTCAAAGTCTCGATGTGTTTTCCCTGGAAAACATCGATAATATCGATAATTGTCCAACTGTAATCGAAAGTGATCTAACATCGAAGAATTTAAACGTTTTTTTACAAAAACTAAGGAAAACTTTGAAAATTTCATGATGCTTAACATAATAATACTTATAGAAAAAAAGATCGTTCTAAAGTTCACTGTAATTAAAATAAAAAAAGTGTAATATTAAGCCATAATTTTTAAAATATCTTAGTTGTCTAAGAAATAAACCCAAAACTACATATGTATTTTTCTTAAAGATTCAACAGATCACATATAAAATGTTGTCCCTTCTAAGCGATACTAAATTATTATTAAAATATCTTCAAGCCAGCTATATCTCTTGCCATATGACTCGATAAGAAAAATAGCTATACCCCTAATAATATCACTTTTTCTCGCCGTGCAGTGCCTGCTTGTCCCTGGCTGTTCAGCTGTGTTCTGTTCTGTTCTGTTCTGCTTTGCTTGCTGCTTGTACACATTTGATTTCCACTGCTAAATGCCAGACAAAATGTCAGGACAAGCTGAGTGCTCCCTTAACCAGCCGCCCACTCAATCGAATCCCAGCCAGAAGAGGGAAAGTGAGGGGGTTGAAGAGGGGTGAACAGGAAGCAGGGAACACAACAAGTGCAATAATAATTTCAACATTGAAGTGAATTTTGAGTGCCAGCCAATGCGTGCGAAATCAGCTGGGAGGAGGAGGCAGCGGGGCAAAAGGGCAACAGGGCGGATGAAAATGCGGAATTGTCGGGCAGTGGGTGTTACAGGACATGGCATCCTTACCCAATCCTCGACAGCAACGGCGCTGTCTGTTTGCATAGCGAAATGCATGTGCCAAAGCCAAATGAATGCGGTTCCGAATGCTATTGCAATATGACATTGCTGCAGCGTGTCGTAAGCCAGGGGGGTGTGTGGGTTGCAGGGGGGTCGGTTCTCCCTTGGCAAGGGTCGTGCATTTTAGTTTTATAAGCGATTTGGCCCCAAGTCCCGTACCGCCATTCCCTTCCATTCTGCGACTGTTTGCCGAAGCGTAAAACAAACAGAAATTGACATGAAAGCCATGCATGCTGGGTAGGGTGGTGAAGAAGGGGTAGAGAAGGGGTAGAAAAGGGGTAGAGAAGGGGTAGAGAGGGGGTAGAGAAGGGGTAGGGAAGGAGTAGAGAAGGGGTAGGGAAGGGGTAGAGAAGGGGTTAAGAAGGGGTAAAAAAGGGGTTCCGAAGGGGTTCCAAAGGGGTGGTAGAAGAAAAAACGGGTGCAGGCATGGCAAATGGAAAGCCATGTGGCGAGCTAAGGGGCGGCGAAAAGTAATCAAATGTTGCACACATTTCAACTTGTTATTCTTTCCCCCGCCATCCACTGAGCCATTGCACTCTAATGCGTCCTCATTGGGTTGCCAGTCCCATTTCCCCTCCCTCGGGAGCTCCTCTTTGTTTTTTTTAGCTCCTCTCTCACTCCCTTCAATTACTCACTTTATGGCAAAGCAATTAATGTTGAGTCCGAAGTTTAAGTGTGATTTGGGGAATTTTTCGTTGAATATTAAAGATTAAATATTTGTTAAACTAATAAACTCAACTAATAAGCTCATTTGTATGCCACATCCAAAGCTAATGAATTAGTTGTCCTATTGTTTGTACACTTCAACCACATTAATGAACCGCCCAAAAGCCAAAACGACTCTTTCAATTTATTGCCATAAAATGGAGACCAAGTCGTTCAATAAAATGGCGAATAATATCAAAATGCCATAAAGAACGCAACTTTAAACTTACACACATGCCAGTGAGCAGTGAGGTAAGGGGAGAAGTATGAAAGGAAGAGGGCAAAAGTATTGCCTACTTATGTGGGCACTCGAGGCAATTAACAATAAAAGAAACCCCTTAAAGCTCATATGGCCAGGCGCTTAAACTGCAATCGAAGCGCAATGGAGGAGCCTCCGATGCAGGACTCACCCACTAGGAAGGACGAAGGACGAGGTGGCTCGAACATACCCACATACACACACACACAGTTGCTGTCCCCTCAGGGCTCTCTGGCATGTGCAACTATTAGAAAATATAAAACCGTGTGTGGAAGAAGGGGTTTCTCCACACATACACACACGCATGCGGATGTCCAAGAGAAATTACATAAAAAATTAAATGGAACACAAGCCTTCGGGGGGCCATGTGCCATGTGCCCAGCAAAAGGAATCGAAGAGTGTTCAACGACCAAACGACCAAACAATTTTGCTGCATTTTGCGGCAACTAAACAAATTAGAGAGTTCACAGTCTTCCCTGTGACATCTTAAGGCTTCAAATTGCTGATATTTCAGCTGACAACTTCCAATTGCAATTGCAATTTAATTGAACTGTCTTAATCGAAGCTCTTTAAGTGCTATTTTTCTGACAAAGACATTCCTTTCATTCCTGGCAGCCAAATTAGCTTGGTATTTTCATAGGGTTTAATAATACAGCTAATGATCTCTTGAATTCAGTTTAAATTAATAATAAATTGGCATATTTAATCATCTTTCCAAAAAATACAAATACCCATAAATGTACATTTTATTGAATTATTTTTTTTGGTCTCTTGAATTCGGTTTAAACTAATATTAAATTGAGATATTTAATCATGTTTCTAAAAATACTCATAAATGTAAATTTAATTGCGTTTTTTTTTATCAATAATTATAATTAAAGTTTTGAGAAATATTTAAATTCCTTCCAAATAAATATCAAATATAAATCATGATATATTTAAGATTACTTTAGAAATAATGTTTTAAAATTGCTTTTTAATTTTTTATTATTAGCCAAAAATATTGAATATTTATTTAAGCTTATTATTATTGAAATTTAATGGAATTTCTGCACCTTTTTGTTAAAATAAATATTAGTTTAAACATTATTTAAAATCCTTTTCAAATAATTTCCATAAATAATAATCATGATCTATTCAAGACTACTATAGAAATATGATTTTAAAATTACTTATCAATTTTTTCATTAATAATGAATTACTTTATAGGCTTTAAGATTTAAGGTTTTCCAGCTAAGTGAAATGGAATTTGCCGAGCAAATCCCAGAAATAATGAATGGCCAGTTGCGGGGAAAATGAAAATGATTCCAAAGGATTGCGCTTTTGCCCCGAGTGCAGTGAGGGAACTTTTCCGCTGATATATGATGGCAACGGGGACATTACCGGAGCTGCCAAAAAGGCTTTCAGGCAACCGAACCGAACCGAACCCGTAACTCATTCCGGGGACGGGGAGTTCAAGGCTGCCAGAGACGCACCCGTGATTTGTGGCATGTAAGTGTTATAAGTATTATGGGGCAGATGGAATGGAGATACTCACAGTATGTGTCCGTTGTCAGCCGATCGATGGTGTCCTGCTTCAATTTCGAGTTCTTCTTGCCCATGGTGAAGGTTGCTCCTGTTTGCGATGACGATGCTGCTATCGATACTCCTCTGGCTTTCGGCTGACTGACTGACTGACTGACTGGCCAAGTGGGTCAGTGACAGGTGTCTTATCCGGGGAAGCGTGTCTTATCCCGATTCGGCCTCAGTTCGATCTGCAAGTACAAGTGCAAAAGCAAGCTGATTAAAGATAGTCAAGCCGAAAACTGCACCACCACCTGCCATCTTTGATATTTAAGCACGTCAACGCTGGCTACCCAACCACCCACCTCGAATATCACCGAAAACAAGGCAAAGAACAACCGCAACGACAACAGCAGCCGCAGCACAATGAGGGGTGGCAAAAGCAGTGTCCTTCAGGTCCTTTGGGTCCTTTGGGTCCTCCCTTATCACCCCAAACACCCCCAATCCCCCGAAACACCCACCCATCCGTCAGTGCGTCATTCAACTCAACTAAACTCAGCTGAGCCGAAACTTACAGGCGGGCTTTTTGGGCCTTTATCGGCACGAGACTCGCCCACAATTTCGGCCAATTTCAACCAAATTCCACATTTCCATAGACCGAAATAGCACTTCATTTTGGCAATATTGCTTCCTATACTAAATGCAATGTCCGCAATTTATGTAAAATGGTCACAGACTTACATTCGTTTCGAGGATGGGTTCGAATTTCTTTAGCTGTGAATTGACAGGATTTATTTTAACCATATTTTTAAAATATTTAATGTATTTCAAACTGAATTGAAAAATTATGAAAAATAATGTATGTATAAAACTTAAATATAATTTTTAAAATCAAAAATAAATTACATTTAACTAAAAATTTGAATTTTTTCTTTTCGTATTTTGGCTGTAACTTGGCCAAAAAAGGTCTTACACCAAAAATACATACTGTTTTGAACAGATAACAAAATAATAAATAAATCCATGACACTTTTCGGGTAATCTTGAAAAATAAAATGTTTGCCAATTTTTCATTTTTTTATAAGAGGTTACATCATGATTTTTTACGAAAAATGGCAAAAAAATAAAATCTCTAGGTTTAAATGTCAATCGATTGGAAATTTAATAACTAGTTCAGAAAGGTATGACAATCCATATTTGAACCAATATTTCCATTGTTTCGGTCAAAAAACGAATTATTTTTTTGTGGAAAATTTAAATCTGGGTTTTTGGTAAAAATTTGAATTTTTTGTATTAAATCTAACACAATTGGAATATGATCATTTCCAGGATGTCGGACGTTCACTTATTTTATTTATTTCTAAGAACTGGCTGGACAGAGGAAATCTGTCCTTTTTTTACCATATATACAAAAGCGTATAATTTTATTCATTTAAATTTTCCTTTTTTTTCATAGATATTTATGTATTGTATAGGTGTATACCTGTCTTGTACAAAGTGGTATATTGAAAGCCCCCCTTGAAGTGCAGTGTATCCCAGAATACCGCCTGGTTTTCTTTACCTTTGGCAGTTTTGTGTAACGTCAACCATGACGACAATGGCAGCGGCGACGACAGAGCGATGTCTACAACTTTTCCCCCCGTGGAGTTGCGTAATTAAAATTTTAATAATTTCCCAGGCAAGTTTTCCCCTTCCCATTCCTTTTCCCCTTCCCTTTTCCTTTTCGATACCCCGTTGAGGGGAGCGGAGTGAAAAGTTTTTAATTCTTTGTTGCCACTTGACAAGCAAATTGCGTGAGACTTTAATTGACTTTGAATTGCTAAAGCCGATGCCCCCTCACGTGAGAGCCATAATAATAATTTATGGCCCAAAACCCCCAACCCCCCCACCAACACCACCAGCTGTAATTAGGGGCGCGCAGAGTCCTCGAAGAAATCATGACAAATTAGACAGAAACTTGCATAACGCAATCGTAAAAGATCCGAAACCATTTTCATATTTCATTTTACGAGTTGCGTTGCGGACAAATTTTGATGGCCCTGGCGGAAGCTGGCTGAAGCTAAAGAAAATGGCCACGACAGAGACAGAAAAGCAGAGGCAGAGGCAACTTTTGATGGAACTTCCAGCTCCGGCTAAAATCCGCAGTCACATCCGCAGCCAAGTCAACGTGTGGACAGGCCACAACGACAGACGACAGACGACAGAAGACGACAACAATTCTCGACGGATGTGCCCAAAGTTAACTGCTGACAGTGAGAGAAATGGTCAGGGGATCATGGGAAACGCCTCGGACAGAAGGGAAAATTAAACAGAGTCCGGAAAGCATATAAATTATAGAACAGCCGAAAAGCTGGGGAGGGCAGCACAATGGAGTTGCAACTGAAGCGGAATAAATGGGTAAATGTGTGCCAAAGTAAAAGAAAAGAAATGTAGTTGCCCAAATGAAAGATAAATATTATTACGACAACTGTATGGTAAATAGTCCAGACACCTGTGTAAAAAGTAATCTGAAATCCCATTTAAATAACAAAATATATCCTTAAAAGTATGCAGTGGATGAAGCATAGTCGTCTTTCCGTATGAATGACTAACTATTTTGTGTTAAAAATATACTGTTGCATACTTTTAGACACCTTTTTGATATTTAAAACTTTAAAGAATAAGAGAATAATAAAAATATTTGCCTAAAAGTATGCAGTGGATAAAGCATAGACTTCTTTTCGTATGAATTCATAACAATTTTGGTTTAAAAATATATTGTTGCATACTTTTAGACACCTCTTCTTAAAAACCCAAAAAAATTTATTATAGTTTTACTGCTCTAAAGGAAAGTGCCTCGAACGAAGGAAAGAATTAGAGAATAATAAAATGAAGGGCCAGGGCATGAATAATCCACAACACAATGAGGAGCTGTGAAAATTGATTCCCCCAGCCCCCCAAAGAGCCCCCTTTAAAGATCATTTGGGGAGACATTTTTTGGGTGGCGAAAAAAGAAAACTAGGAAGCAATTCCAGCTGAAAAGGGCAAATGTGTTGCCATGGTGAAGGGTGAAGAGGTGAAAGGGTGCAGGGTGCAGGGGTCACATGGACGGTGATGCAACTGCTAACGAACAGAGACCCACGTCCACATGCGCGTCCTTTGAGTGTCCTGCCTGGCTGGCTGGCTGTCTGTCCCGAAAAACCCCTCCTACTGCCTTCATATTTCTCCCCCCTCGGATGTTGTTTGTGCCAACTGCTTGGGGCGACTGTCTCGTCCTCGTCCTTTTCGTCCTGCTCAGTGGAACACTGTCTGTGTCTGTCAGAGTCGGAAATTGAAAGGAAAGAAAATTGAGCATACTTTAAGGCGCCTCCGCCTTGGCCTTCTGTCTCAGTGTCAGTCATTTCTCCAATTCTCCGGCTCTGTTTCTGATTCCGATTCCGATTCCCATTCCGATTCCCATTCCCATTCCCATTCCCATTCCTATTCCTTCACCGACTCCACCTGGCTGTCCAAGGGCATTACGCGATTTCCGGCCAGCTCTAAATGCATTTGCACAACTTTCTGCCAGGCCAACAAGAATATTACATAAAATGGCCCATCGGCGTTTTGCCATTGAATTGAATAATTGCCAAACGAGTTGTAAACAAGTTTGAGCAAAGACTTCGGTGTCTTTGGCCAACGAGTTCTAATGCTAATTTGTTTGGGTATTTTCTTGTGAAACGGAGACAAAGGGGCGTTGCCCAGGTCCACTTTAATTGCCTTGGCAGAGTCGGTCGAAACTCGATCAAACTTGAGCTAAGTAAATTAGTCAATGGCAAGTCGAAGTTCTGAATGAAAAGGGTGGTGGGGGTGGGTTAGGAAGTAAGCACGAACGAACTGAATTGCGGAACCCATAAATTAGGAATACCCCCGTGAATACTCAATTTTCGTCCTCGAGTCCTGCGAAACTTTCCTTTCCTCCTGAGTTTTGGAAGCATAAAATCATAATTTTCAGCACAGCGACGATAAGTTGGCCCAATAAATTAGGATATAAACAGTGGACTCCTAAATTCCGCCCAAAAGTTAACCACAAATGCGAGGGATGACTTAATTCTTCTTCTTCTTGGAGAAACACAGCAGACACGTCTCTTGTGTTGCTGTATTTTTCGCCTTTTTAATGGAATTTTTAAGCAAACAATTATTTACGCCAGCTGGAGGAGTGTAGCAATTGCAATTTCTGGGCAGCCAGCCAAAGTCTTAGGGCGCAAAAGTTTTGCAGGAAAGGCGGAAAAGAGATGGAAAAACAGCAAAGCTTTACCAGTTCTTAACAAGTTTTTCTTGTCGGGCCTTAGAAATTGCAAATTGTGGCTAGCACAAAAACTTCAAAAAATCAAAAAAAAGAAATTGATGTCCAGTGATTGCGTTGCTTTGTGTTTGATTGAAGATTGATTCGTCAGCTCTTTGATTTTCTTCGGCAAATGGCATAATCTTTTTTGCTTGGCAATCCCCCTCGTTGTCATCTTATCACTGTAATTTTGAAGCAAACTTGCTTTATTTACACGCTAGGCAACCCTAGTTGCGGCAACCCTATTCAAGGATCTCATGTGTCTGGCTATTAACTTGGCCCTGCGAATTATGCAAATGCCTTAGCCAGAGCTAGAAATTAGTAATAAAAGTTACTTTCGGTCGAAAGGAGCGTAACGGTATAGGACATAAACACAAATACAAACACAAGCAGCATTCACACACACATACACAAACACACGTGAGCGAAATTTACATAACCTCTTTCATTTTGATTTGATTATTTTCATTCAATTTCGTAAGCCACGCGAACAGGCGAAGACTGCTGAGGGTGAGAAAAGGGGGTCGGTGCCAGGATGTCAGGGGCGTGGGTGGCAGGGGACGGTTGTCTAGAATCGCTGACGTCGTCTGGCGCGTCAAAGCGCAACAGCGGGATAAAGAAGAAGCATCCGTTGGACAGCAGAGAGCAAAGAAGAATTAACAAAAAGAAAATATTAGAAGAGATGTTGGTAATTTTTGGGTGACATAGCGAAGTTTTGAATACCCTCTTGAAGAAAATAGTACCTCAGGGAAATAATTTAAAATATTGGTATTTTAGATATTATGTTAAGTCTTAAAAAATATTTATTTTTAATTTTGTAAATTCAAATGAGTGGAGTTATTTTTTTAAATATATTAAAAAATTCGTAAGCCTTAGGCCTTATACATGAGCTACATTTTAAATATTATATGTACATTTTTGGATCTTTATAATATCGAGTAATTAAATAAATTTGATTTTTTAAATAACTAAAATAAGAAAAACTTAAAGTATGCTCAAAAATTTATAAACCTTACCTAACTAAAAATACCCTTTGATTTGAAGGAACTACTTATATGAAGATAAGAAACTCTATTCCACAACATTTCAAGTTCCAATCATAAGTTCTCTTGGCCCTAAGCAAATATGATGTCCACTAAACCAATTCTAAAACCTTTGTCAAAATGTCTCCGTTTGACAGCAAGATGATATAGGGTATGCGTATATCGAGGAAGGCAAACAGTGGTATCAAAAATTGAATATTTTATCACCGGAGAGGTGGGCGAAAAGTAGAGAGAGAGAGAGAGTATGCCTGTGTGTGTGGGTGGCTCTCAGTTACCCTTTTATGGGCTTTCTACGGGCAGTCTATTAGGAGGCCTCTAACCCCCCCTCACCCCCTCATTCAACACTTTTTCGGGGGTCATGTTATGTTCTGTATGTCCTCGTACCTTTTCAGCATTTTTCTTTCGGCTTTTGGTCTGTTTCTCCCTTTTTTTTGGCTAAGTAAGTCGTTAAGTTGTCAGACTTGACTTTTCTAGTGTGTGTGAATGTGAGTGTGTGTGTTCTGGCCCATTGTGTTTGTGTTCGTGTGGCTTTATCAATAAAGGAGCTCTTTGACAGGACATCAACTGGCAAAAGCCTCACACTTGGCTGAGCAATATTTGCCTGGCTTAAGCCCTTTGCACCCGACAAACCGAAAGAACCGAAAAAAAAACCGAAATAAACAAACATTGTGGATCGCTAAAAATATTTTCCCGAATTTGTCTTACATTTCTCGCCTGCGGTTTTTTCGATTTTCTTTTTTTTCTGCTTTTTTGCGGCTTTGGTGTTTTGTTTTTTATTTTTTACCAACAGTAAACAAGAACAGAAACAAGAAAAAAATCAAGAAGCTGCGAAAGAGGCGGCTCCGGCTCTTTGTATTTTTGTTTTTTTTTTTGGGTGGGCGGAACTAACTGCTCGGACTCGGATACGGATGCGGATGTGGATGCGGATGCGGATGCGGACTAGGACTCGGATTTGGCTCCGTGGTCGGGCCTTCGTTCCGTTCCGTTCGTGGCACGGTCTGAAAATCAACTGAAAAGCTTCGGTTCGGAGCGGAGCGCAATCAACAGTAGGTCGAATGTCCTTGCTGATACGAGCCGCCGACGAAGTTTAACGAGGCGCGTCCTCCTCGTCGTTCCACGTTCCCCGTGCCACTTGCCACTCCCTCGCAACTCCCGCCGTAATCCCGGAGAGCTTTCTGCAGAACGCAATCATCATAGCAGCAGCCTCAGCAGCATCAGCCGGAAGCCATGAAGCTGAAAAGGACTCGGGATGAGCACGGGATGGCGAAGGCAGCTAAGCCAACACAGATATCGCTCGAGTAGTTTAAATAAATAAATAAATTCGTGGCTTATTTTAATGGCATCAAGTGGCACAGCCTCTCTAGGCTGCCCCCGGGCACTCTGGTCACACTGGCCGGGGAAATCCCCGCCTTGAAGGAGCGGCCCTTGAGATCCAGCCGAAGAGATTGCCGTCAAATTGGTAAACGTCCTCGGGGGCAGCCAGAAATCTGATCATCCAATGGGATAATATTTAAATTCCTCTGATTTCTTTTTTTCGGGGGGCCTGACAGTTTTTGCGGTCAATGCATTTAATTGGGAACCTTTTTCTGCAGCAGCAGTTCGCTCATTCAATTAGCTGGCCGCCTTTGGCCGCTTTTCACTGGTTTTGTTTTGTTTGTTTTTTATTTTTTAATTATGTAATGCAATTTAATAATTTCAATTTGCATTTGTATTCATCTGTGCGCTCGCACACACACACCTGTGCAGGAAGCCCAACAGCTCAGGCAGCCAAAATGGGGGCAACGTGCCGTATGCGTAATATTAGCGCATTAATATGTGTGTGTGCGTAGGGGTGTGTGTGTGCGTGAGTCTGACGAGAAAAGGCAGCGGCTTAAAAAAAAGAAATATAAGGAGAAATATCCATCGCTCGGTTTTATAAATACAGGAGGATAAACGCGGAACGGGGAACGCCAGTAATTCGACATTACGAGCATTAACTCCCACGCCAGAGTGGCTGCCTCTCCCTCTCGCTCTTACCCTCTGTTGCTCTCTCACTCCCACTATTCACCACTGGCCAAGCCGAAACCGAAGCTTTCCTTCTGCGACACAAAAAGCTCCTGCTGCGGCGAAGCTTTTGCGCCTATCAAGTTTTTGGCGCCAGGAACAAAAAAAAAACCGTATCACAAACGCCAAAAATCTCATCTAATCTAATCGCATTAAATCAGCGATGTTCACGGCAACCCCCCTCCTACCCAAAAAAGAAAGAAACCCATGGATACCTGACCGCCCACCGCGCTTATCGGCTGGCATAAACAACAAAAAAATTGTTTATCATAAGCAGCGTGGGAATTTTCGGTTTTTGTTGTTCGGTTAAAGAAAGAGGTCGAGGAGCTGGGATGCCGAAAACATAACAAGTTTATGCTAAAGAACAAATTATGCAAATTTACTTCTCCCACTTTGGTGGATACCAAACTGTTGGACGGACTGGAAATATAATTATTACCCGACTTGAGATTGTTATTAACCCAATTGAATTGTTAAAATGTTTTCTGACCTATCCATTTGTTGGTTTAACTTTTTTGTTTATTATTTAAGGATTAATTAAACTGTCAAAATATTTATTTTGCAATCTAGTTTAATTTCGTTGATTCTTTTTTTATTGTGTTTATGTGTTACAAAAATACATTTCTTACCTGATTTCAGATTGTTATTAACCTCATTAAATTGCTAACATATTTATTTTCATTTCTATTTGTTAGTTTATTTTTTTATACCCTTGCAGAGGGTGTGATTTTGAAAAAATAAATATTCGCCAATTTAAATTTTTTTATCATGATTTTTTCCGAAAAATGGCAAAAAATGAAATGTCCAGGTTTAAATGCCAATCGATTGGAAATTTGATAACGAGTTCAGAAAGGTACGACAATCCATATTTGGATCAATATTTCCATTGTTTCGGTAAAATACAAATTATTTTTTTGTGAAAAATTGGGATCTGGGTTTTTGGTAAAAATATGTATTTTTTATTTTTGTTTTTTTGTTGTAATTTGGCCAAAAATGGTCCTACACCAAAAATACATACTGTTTTGAACAGATAACAAAATCATTATTAAATCCATGACACTTTCCGTGTGATTTTAAAAAAATTAAATTTTAGCAAATTTTTTTTTTTTATTAGGGGTTGCATCATGATTTTTTACGAAAAATGGCAAAAAAATAAAATGTCCAGGTTTAAATGCCAATCGATTGGAAATTTGATATCGAGTTCAGAAAGGTATGACAGTCCATATTTGGATCAATATTTCAATTGTTTCGGTCAAAAAACGACTTATTTTTTTGTGAAAAATTGGGATCTGGGTTTTTGGTAAAAATTTGAATTTTTTCTCCTTTTTGAGTTTTTTGCTGTAGCTTGGCCTTTTTCTTTCTTTTAGTTTTGGATTATTTTTGGATTGGTTTTTGCCCCACAAAAGGGTCGCTGTCGTCACAAATTCAGCTGTAACCACTATCATGGGTAAATCACCCAGAAAAGTGTATCGCTTATCACTGCGGATACGCAACAGAAATATTTATCATACGCCGCGTGGGCCGCCGAGGAGTTTTGCTGGCTGGCGGCTGTTCGCCCGCTGACGTCGCAAATGCAAAGTTGACTTTGCACAGGACTCTCTCGGGGGTTTTTGGCCCTCGCTCGAGCGGCGTATCGTTTAGCTGCCTCAAAGCCATTGTTAATTAGTGCGCCGACCTTGCGTAATTAGTGCGCACACTGTGCACATGGTGGGTGTTTTTCAAGGGGGGTGGGTGTTTAGGGGTTTTTGGGGGGGGGGGGCTAAGGAGGCGGTAGGCAAACCTCAAGCCGACAGAAATTTTGTGCCCTGTTTTTTGGGCGAACGCCCGAGGATAACAAGGATGAGGGCGGGGCAGTGCAAAAAGGAGCGAATAGTTGCTGCAACGAATAGTTGGGGGCTTGGGGCACGTAAGCCAGCGCAAGCGGATAATAAGTTTTGCATTAGTCGGGAAAGCCAGGCAAATGCAATTTTCGGCTGCCCCGCGGCCACTGGGCAGTTTCGTTTCGCTTAAAATAAGCTAATGAGCCAAGTACAAGAAGGAGTTGAAGAGCCAAGAAGAACTTTAAGTTTTCCAAGCACTTCCTTCGTTTCCAAAGTGGAAATTAAAGAGCTTAGCTGCTAAGACTAGGCAAATTCAAGGCACTTGCATTCGGAATGCGTGCAGCAAACACTATGCTAATCAACCGTAGCCATAAAAACTGGCTACGAAGTGTAAAAAAAACAATGAAGAGGCAACCAAATGCAGAACGAAGTGCATAAATCTCGAATGGAAATTATGCACACACACGCAGCCGAAAGGAGGGTGGGGAAAACTAGGAAAAACTAGGAAAAACAAGAGAGAACCTCGACTACCACGACTATCAGATACCCGTTACTCAGCCAGGGAAGTGCGAGGGAGATAAAGAGATATGCATACAGCAAAGCAAATGCTTGAATTACATTATTTGCTCATAACGTTTTAAGGAATGGTCCGATTTAAAAAATGTCTTCTACATTTCGATAGGTATACATAAACACAAAAGAATTGCATTTATACTTTTTCGAAATCTTTAAAGACGTGGGCGCCAGACACCTTTTAAAATTCTTTAACAATCTCATGAAACAAACTTGCGCCGCGTAGGAACCCCAAGAATCTGCATGGCTAATCCCAGCTTTCCAGCTTTTATAGGTTTCCGAGATCTTAGCATTCATACGGACATACGAACATACGGACATTCGGACAAGGCTAAAACGACTTCTACCTGTTACATACTTTTGCACGAATACAATATACCCTTTTACTCTACGAGTAAGTGGTATAACTAGGGGAGTGAGGAGGCGAAATGCCAGCTGACGCCTGCTGTTCGGGGAAATCAATCTGTTCGGGGAACTTAGAGTGGCTTAATAGCTGCTCATCCACTTTTATACTTTCCAGACGCGCCGCAGATGTCTATTAGCTGGCTCACTGCCTACCACATTTAAATAGAAATTAAAAAACAATTAAAGCCTAGGCCCAAAAAATAATTAAGCGCATAATTATTTAATTCGACGAGTGTGTGTGTTTGCTTGTTGTGTGTGTGTGCTGAGGAAGTGCCTCATAAGCCGAAATGAGCGAAGGCCAAAAGACGTCGAGAGTATTGAGAAATGCTGGCGATATGAAAATTAATAGACGCACTTGCAAAGTGGCAAAAACAGGAACAAACAAGAGCAGCCCCTACCCAGGGAGAAGGAGGAGGAACACTTGAAGTGTCGTGTGAACGGGCGCTCGACAACGTACCCCTACCCTTCCTTCTACCCTTAGCCCCAACCCCCAACCCCTAACCAACCGAAACCCACCCCAATCCCAGCCAGAGGCGACAGCTTCCAGACACTTCACCGAATGCCGGCGCCAGCATCAGACTGAACTGAAGAATTGGAAGGGGGGGTGGAGAACAGAGGGTGGAAGACAGAGGGGGTGTGTGCCTTGCCGGGGGCAGCAAACGTGGCGTATGCTTGATATTTGAGTAAGGATTCGAAACGAGAAAGACGAGCGTGCAAGTTGCAAACTGATTTGGCAGACTGTCAAAATATTAAAAACTCAGCTCTAATTGATGATTAGATCCCGAAGAAAACTATTCCCCTATTTAAAGCCCAGAAAGACACAACTTTCAGCTTTAACTGACCGCTCCCACATCTCCGCACCATTTGTTGTTATTATTAATTTTATGCCCCATATAAACGCTGAAACCGAGGACCCTAAAAACTCAGCAGCGTCAAGTAAACAAAAGCCTCCAACGACGCTCCATTGACTACAAGAACAACAACAGCAACAAAAGGGGAGCTACAAAAACAGGTCAGAATATAAATATAAAAAAAAGAAATGGCCACTGTGTGCGGGAAAATACATATTAAGGAAAAGGTCAGGCGACAAACTAACTAATTTCCAAGTAGGCTGAAAAATTACCATTAATTTTTAGATGAAAGTTTGAAATTAATTAACATTTTCAAGTCGTTAAAAACAATTGGCAGGCTTCAAGTGAAATCATTGATAAAACCTTATTTAAAGGATAAACAAAATCCGTTTTCCCCTAACTAAAATTGAATTTCATATTTACTTAAGTTGTAGGTGAATAAAAAATATTTATTTTTTGTAGTTTAAGTTAGACTTTACAATAAAATAAAATATATAGAATTTATAGTTCAAAATGGAGAACCTCGACTAACAAATACCCTTTACTCAGCCGAATGAGTGTGAGAGAGATGGAGATATGCAAGCAGCTAAGTGGCGCCACCTATCGGAACATACAATTTCATAGTGGAGTATGAAAACCATAAAATCACCAGTAATAATCATAGTTCTAAAAACAAAAATAAATTAAAATCAAATAAAATAGTTAGTTCTTCCAAAAAGTCTTTTACTTAAGCCCTCGACATTTTGGTCGCCTGCCAACTATCGCACATGTGCCTTAATGTGTGTGAGGTTCTGTGGTCCATGCCATTGTCATTGCCATTGACTTGGTCCTGTTCGTGGTCGTGGTCTTGGGTCTTGGGTCCTGCGTCCTGGGTCCTGGGTTCTGGTCGACGTCATATTGTGTTTGGCAAATCGTTTGCGATAAAGCCAACTACATAATGTCTCTGTAGGCCAGGGAAAGCAGGAGTTGGAGGAAGACGAATCCGGGGTCGTCGGGAGACATAAAAATGCTAAACCAGCGCTATGCTGGCGTCGCAGCGACGCACACACAAACACAAAATACCACATACCAAATACAAAATACAAAATACCAATTTCCAACCCTCTGACCCCATCGTTATATCCTCCATATGTGGGCCTCGGGATAATGCGCGTTATCCTTGATTGCCTGCCTCCGATATTGGGCCACGGGCTAAGGCTCGGGCTCATTCTCATCCTCATCTCAGGCCAAAGGATATGGAATATGGGCTGGCTGCAAACAAGCCGCTTAAACTTGCCTCTCGCTTCGCCATCCTCGGGCAAAGTTTGATGCCCTATGGGCCAAAAGGGGAAGAACAACTGGGAGATGAAGCTTGGGCTTTAATGGTATATTTATTTAATTATTTATTTATTTTTTGTACTATTTATTTATTAAAATAATTATTCATATTATTATTAATATAATTATTTATTTATAAATGTATTTATATATATTTAAATATATTTATTTATTTGTAAATCTATTTATTTATTCATTTAATTATTTATTTATTTTTTATTTATTTTTATAGCTACAGCTTCTATGAATAGTTTTTCAATTTGTGTTTTTCACCTAAAAAACCCCATAAAAAATCACTTTCGATTAATATTAAGTTTCATCATTTAAATGCATTTCTACAGCCTCTTCCTTGAAATATAATAAATCGCTTGTATTGCACTTATTTTTTATCTCTTTTTTATAGAGACTACTACTAAAAAAATAATCTTCGTTTAATAAATTTATCGTTTTTGAATACAACTATTTTCTTATCTTGTGAAAAAACGACTTCTTTAAAAACCTATTCATTTTAGCCATAAAAAAACTTTATATTAAGCTTCATAATTTCTGATTTCCGAATCCTCTTTGCTTGCCATTTACCAAATCGCTTTTATCGCAAGCTGCAAGTTCGAAAGTTCAACATGAAATCCTCGGTTATCATAACTTCGCAACTATTATAAATTACCCATTAAAGAAAATTCCCTTTAAAAGCGTATGCCCCAGTTCGGTTTTGTGGGCTTAACCGGAATCCTGATTGTTCCTTTTTTCTGTGTCTTAGCCATTGAGCCTATCGTGATTTGGCTCTTTTCGGCTCCCGGCTTCGATGCCTTCTGGCCAAAGGCTTCTTGCTTCTTGCCTTTGTGCTTTGTGCCTTATGCTCATCATCATTTGCCGGGGCTGAGAAATCGCAATAGAATCTGATTTTTGCCTCTTTCTCGGCTGGCTAATTGGTGCCCAAATGCCGCCTGCCGAATGTTTCTCCCTTTCCTTCCACGGAAAAAAAGACGAAAGCTGGAAAAGTGAGAGGGGGGGGGGGGGGGATGGTATGAGGAGGGAGCCACGTCGTCCAGGGGCAACTAGCTAAACAACAATTTTAATTGCGACCAGGCAGAGTCAACGTCTGGGACTCGGGCCAAAAGGCAAATGAGCGAACGCTCCAAGAAATATGAACGAGGTCAATGATTGTTTACACTACCCTCGAATGCTGTTTACTTCGAGTCGTCGACCAGGAGGGGGTGGGTTAAAAAAGGGGGGGAATGTAGCAGGTGGCACGGTGGGGTTGGTTAGTTGTAGTTACCAGACACCTTGGAGGCAAGGCCATCAAATCGTGAGAAAAGCAGGAAAGTTCAGTAATTAGAATAACACCAAGGTGAACTTGTTTATCCTATTTTTATTTCAGTGCAAAGTGAACAGAAAATCCACGAAAAACCGTTAAAAAGAAATAAAATAGATCTTAAAAATTTCTAAACCATTTTTTGAATGCTTTAACCTAGTATTTATTCCACTGTGGCAGCCATTAGGCCTCGGGACTTCAATGAGCACATGTGTGTGTGTGTGTTTAAAGGCGATAGAAAGAGACAGATAGAGAAAAGAAAAAGAGAGCGATGCATAAACACTTGCCTGTGCATCTCTACAGATTCTTCTTCTTCAGTTACTGCCTTATTTCAGAGAATCGGATGTTTTAAAGTGAGAATCTCAGCTAATCACTTGTGTTCTTGACATTCGAATTTAAGGGAACTTAATTTTTAATTTTTGAATTTTTGAAAACCATTTATCTGCAATCAAAGAACGTTTGGAATGCGTTTTTGCATATAATCCGATGTCTACTAATCACACTGAAAAGTAGATCTTAAAAATTATCGATATTTTCACAAAATTGATTCGATAAAATCGTTGTTTCTAAAGGAAAACACATATTAAATATCAATAAATAGCAAACTTATATTATGATATTATGAAATTATCGATATTATCGTTATTTTCACAAAATCGATTCGATAAAATCAATGTTTCTAAGGGAAAACACATATTAAATATCAATAAATAGCAAACTGAACTTTCGAAAAGAGGTCCTATCAAAGTAGCCGCCTCCCAGAGACTCAAAGTCGAACCCCTTTCAACTATCAGTCTCAACAACTCTCACCTTCGAATTAGGTCAACATACAATAACTACCGCTCCACAACAAATCAATAGAATATCTATATTTCAAGATGGAAAACTATCTAAACCGCAAAGTGGCTGCGGAGATTCTTCGCGATCTCTACGAGTGCTGGCTGATTTTCTTCGTCGGGATCTTCGTACACAACAACCACTGGCGTTTGCTGACCTACGAATCGATGTCACCGCTGGATCCGCTGGGCAAACAGCCCGTGGGCGACAATCAACGCTGGGCGGGCATCTTCTTCGGCAGCGGCGTTCTCTTGGCCCTTCTGCAGTACCGGCCGCTCTGGGTCCGCCGCTGTCGTCACCGCGTCCACCTGCTGATGCTGCTGGCCGAGATGATGCTGATGCTCCAGCTGGCCGAGTGGTCGGATCGGCAGCTGTGGCAGCCCTTCTTGGGCATCGTTCGCGACTTGTTTCTCGCCCTGGGACGGGCCGAATGGGGCAACTGGCTGCAGCGTCACCTGCCGGTGACTCTGGGCTCCCAGCTGTTGAGTGGCGACGCCTTCGACCTCTTTCGCCTGCTCTCCTCGCTGGCCATCTTTGTGGCCGCCTTCGACTCGACAGCCGTCGGCTGGCGCAACTCGGTGGAGTTCCTGCTGATCGGCTACCTGCCGGAGACCTCGGCCTGCAGACAGTTCATCTGGAAGGAGCAGCAGAAGAAGAGTCGCCAGCGGCGGAAGAGTGGCCAGCTGCCCAAGCCCTCGCCCGAGCTGCTCATCTACAAGCGCTTGTGCTACATCTGTATGCAGCGCATGAATTCGGATCTCCTTGATGATGGTGAATATTCCCAGACCTGATAACTCAAAAAACCCATAACTATGTAATCAAAAAAAAAAAAAATCTTCAAAGTTAAACACCGATTGAAGGACCAATGCCGTTATTTATTTTATCTTGATAACTTGTGATATTCTCCAAATTAAAATTAAAAAATATATTTTTTTTAGAAAACTTCCTGAAAAAATGTTTATTAGCCATCGGTTACTTTATTTTCTATTATATGTTTCAACATGATCTCTAAGAGACTTCCTAGTAACCTTGTCTATAATGCAATACAATAAATAATAATAAAAAAAAACATTTTTATAAATTAAAATAAACAATACATTAAATTTAACCTTAAGTCATTTTTGATAGATTTTTTTTTCAAAAAATTATGTTTTTTATTATATACAAATTTAATAAGTAAATTAATAGTTTTTGTAGGTTGTTTATATTACATGGGCTGATTTTTTTATGTGTTTGCCAGTTAAGTCTGAGGTAAAGCGGTTTAACCGCAGGTTAAACAATCCATCAAAATTTAACCTTAAGTAGTTTTTGATAGATTTTTTTCGAAAAATTATGTTTTTTTATCAAATACAAATTTAATGGGTAAATTAATAGTTCTTGTAGGTGGTTTATATTACATGAGCTGTTTTTTTTTTGTGTTTGCCACTTAAGTCTGAGGTAAAGCGGTTTAACCGCAGGTTAAACAGTGAATACTGAAATACTGCACAAAGTCATTGGTCGAAGGCCCTCAAACTGCCGAAATGACCGCAGAGTTTGTGCCCAAAGATAACACCGACCACACGTGGACCCCAAATCGAATGCAAACCCCCTTGGCCACGGGATATCTGCCTAATTATTGGCATTGGATATGGGGTAATATTGTTTATCCGGGGAACGCAATAACGACATACCTGGCACTCATTTGCGTGGTCATCAAACGCTGCGGTGGGTCCTTGGTTTGCCCGTGTTTGCGATGACAGTAATCGACTGATTAAGCCTAATTATAAATGTAATTCCCACTCAAACAGAAACGGACACAGATACAGATACAGATGGCGAGATGCAAATACAAAGGCTTTTGGTCTTTGGCTTAAAAAACAAATTGCAGAACCGTTTAACGCATTAGCGCGCACACTTAATTAGAATTCACTGGCTGTTCTCCCTGGGGGAGGGGGTTTCAAGTGGGTGGTAAAAAAGGGGTTGGCAGAGGAAGTGATTTAAAATATGCACAGCGCACGCGAGCGGCCAAAAAAAAGGGGGCAGAGGGAAATAAAAACACAAATAGAGAAATCGGAAAAAACAATGAGGAAACCGAACCGAAAATCGAGTCGCGAACATGCAACTTGTGCGAATGGCAATCGAATGCCAGCAGCCGCACAAATGGCCTGGGCCTCAGTCGCAGTCGCAGTCGCTGCCGCAGTCGCCGTCGCTGCCGACGTCAGCAGCGCAATTGAGCAATTGAAGAATTTACTTTGCATTTCTTGCAGGTACCGCCTGTCGTGGTTCGGCGGTGACTAATTATTGCTCGGGCTCAGCCCGGCCTCTGCCTCTAGCGCTGCCTAAATATAGTAAATAATAAAAATTTCTGGCGAGCAACAACAAAGCTGGCAAATAAACAATAAAACGGCAGCCGCAGATACAGATACATCTTCAGATACAAATTCAGATACAGATGAAGATAAAGATACGGATACGGGGCAGCAGGCAAATCAAACGAAACGTTTATTTGTAGATCGGTTGGCTATAATCAACACCTAGACGAACTTTGCAGACACTTTTACCAAAGTAAAACATCTATCTTATTTTAAATGTTTACAAAAAACGTTTTCGAAAAATCTAAATAATATTAGAAAAAACATTTTTTTAAAATGATAAACTAAAAAGTTCTGAAAAAAATCAAAATAAAATTAGAAACAATATTTTTTATGTTAAAGATCCGTTTAAACAAAACCAGACAAATATTATCATTACGAGCCTATAAAAATCTATAAAACATCTATCTTAATTTAAAAGTTTACAAAAAAAAGTTTTTAAAAAATCTAAATAAAATAGAAACAAATATTTTTTAAAAATAATGAAGATCCTATATAATATATTTAAAATCACGCATCCAGTCATTTATCTTCATTCCTAAAAAGTTCTGAAAAAAGAATCAAAATAAAATTAGAAAAAAAAATTTTTTATGTTAAAGATCCGTTATAATAGACAAAATTATCATTACGAGCCTATAAAAACTCAGAACATATTCCATTTTCTATTCTTCCACAAAAAGTGTATCAATTTGTTACTTTTTTTAGTGCCTTCGTTCTTGAGAGAACTTGAAAAGTCTTTAGGATATTTTTGGAACACTCTTATCGACCATTCTCTACGGTAGAATTTAAGATAATTCTTTTTATATTTTCGCTGCTTAGCATTGCGATAGCCAACAGCAAAAAAAAAACAGATATTCCCAATATTATAATGAAACATTTTAAATTCAACCTGAAACCCATATATCTTGGATATATCATAGTGTATGTTGCCTGCCTACAAAGTATTTAAGTTCAAATTCTTGCTAGTATTAAATACTTTCGAAAATAATCTATAATTAAATGCATTGTTCGCAAATGAATCACAAGTTTATAGTTACCTACTTACATATATATTGATTGGTTTCTAAATCGAGCCGTAATTGCTGCCCTTTCCTTTCCATTCCAATTAAATGGTCTTCTCTTCGATCTGTTTAGAACCCATTAGTTGAAGTACTTCCTCTGCGGATCATTGATGATGATCAAGTGGTTGATCACTTGTTGGTTGTCCATTTGCATTTGCATTTCCCATTTCAATTGGCAGCTCAGTCCAGCGAACGCGCGAAGAATAAATTCGCAATTGCGTACATAAGAGGGGTATTTAATGGGCGCACCTACCGGGGGGGAGGGGGGTTTCAAAAGGGGGGTGGGCACTGACGTCGCCTGCGGCTTACTCACCCTCCGGCGATGCCGATTCGAATCGAATTCGAATTCGAAACGGGCCAATTATAATTATTGTTTATTTATTCTAGTTGGGCAGGTCAGGGGCGTGCAGAGAGTCGGGAAGGGGGCTAATTTCTTTTTTGTTTTATTTTTTTTTTCTGACCCAGCAATGAAGCGGATTGTATAGATACATTCGAATTCAGCTACAGATGATGCAGCTGCAGATACAGAATCTATTTTGGTTTTTAATCTGGCAGCCTTTTATTATAAATAGTTGGGCTGCCTAGATAAACACGCTGTCGACGCCACTGCCTCTGCCGCTGCCGCTGCCTCAGTCGACGCCTCTGTCAGCGCATCTGCGGGCCAAAAAATTCATTACTTATTCATGTCCAATTTCAAACGCCCGCGGCACGCACAAAAGCCGCAAAAGGTAATCAAAAATGCGCACCCCAAGCCCCGAAAAATGAAAAGCGGCTAAATGAAAATTATCAAATGTCAACACTTGTGGCAAAAGGCCTGCCATGAGAATTATGAAAAATTAAGTGGCAAAGCTGGGAAATATTTCAAGTTCATTTAGCGCAGTAAGTCTGATGGATTTTTCCTGTTTTTGGGCATTTTAAATTGGCAGCATTTTTGGGATTTTTCCATTGTATTTCCTCTAGCTATTCTTTGAAATTAAAATAATTTTTTTTCCTTCTTCCATGACACTTTAGTTTTTTAATCGGAAGTTAGAAGTTTAGATATTAAATATTTTTTTAAATACTTTTTAAAATTTTCAATTGCAATTTAGAGATTTATTTTATCGTCAATTTTCCTGGGTAACTTTCCCCAATGCAAGGGAATTTTCCATTGCTTTTCTTAGTTTGCCTTTTCTAGTCGTAAGTTAAATCCCTTAGTTAGAAGTTTAGATATTAAATATTTTTAAAATGTTTTTAAATATATTTTTCTAAATTTTATTTTTCTAAATTTTTTTTAAATATATTTTACTAAATTTTGTAAAATATTTGTAAATTTTTTTTTTTAATATTTTTTAAGTTTAAAAAATATATAATATTAATATATAGGTTTTTTAAACTTTTTAAACTTTTTTAATAGCAATTTAAAGATTTATTTGATCTTCAATTTTCCTGGGCAACTTTCCTTAATGCAATAGAATTTTCTATTGCGTTTTCTTAGTTTGCTTTTTTTTCATAGCTTTTTAGTTTTTTAAATCCCTTAATCAGTAGTCTTCATACTTCCTTTTTTTTTTAAATTTTGGCCAATTTTCAATGGCATTTTAGTAAATTATTTCATCGTCAATTTTCCTGGGCAATTTTCCCAAATGGCAAGCTCACACAGCAGAGGACTGGCATGTAAGTACATCAATTAGTATTAAGTACGACATCAATCCGGCAAATAAAGTTGACCCAAGTTGGCTACATACTGTTAACATGTCAGCCTGACCATCCAGTAGACACTTGAAGTTTGCTTTGTGCAAACATTATACATTTATGTGCCAACACTGCGTATACGTTACGTCTGCGTTTCAGGGGGCAAATCCATGTAATCGCCATGTAGCTGTCTCCGTTGATTGCGCATACGCCACGTGTGACTGGCCATTAAACAAAACGCTCACTAGCCAAAGTATCACAGTAAAAGCCATAGCCCCATTAAGAGCCCGACAATTAAGTTGAAACTTTCATGTACTTAGGGGAGCACTTTTAGAGCAGCTGGCTAAATCCCAGGAGTCGCAGGAGGAGGCTACTTACCTCAATCAAAATAATTATTTAAATGGCCCACCACCTTTGCCACCTTCGGATGTCCCAGTTGAATTTTTAATTGAACAATAAAGACACTCGCTCGCTTTAAAATTTTTATTTGAAGTAAGTAATATTTTCTGACAGTAACAAGATTAATTTTCCATTCCCCCTTAGGCGATTACTTAAAAAAAATAATTAAATTTCTTCTTCCTTGGTAAAAGAATTTGATTTTCATTTTTATGTTCTATAAAGATTCGATTTTCGGTTTTTCGTTTTTGGTTTTGTTTGTGTGTTTTCATATAAGTTTTGCATGTGTTTACACAATAATCGTAACCTTCGACTTTGCCATATAATCGGAATAATAATAACAATCGGAATAATCGGAATAATAATGATGATAAATAACGGTAAATAGAGTAGTACAAACGAACTGAAAGTCGAGTCCAGGTAAATGGGGAGAAAAAAATTGTATTTTGTTTTGTTTCGTTTCTTAGCATTTGTTTCTTTTCTTTTCTTTGAATTTTGTTTTTTTTTTTTGGTTTTTTTGTAAAATATACGACCTTGGCTTTAATTGTTGTTTTCGTTATATTCTTCGGTTTTTGAATTCTTCATCTTGACTTTATACATTTCGTTTTGTGTTCTTAGCAAGGAAATCAGATTCAAGTTTGCTAAAGAATATCACTAAAAATGTTATTAACTTCCCTTTCCCCTTCGCTATCATCTGATTTTGAAGTTTATTCATTTTCGCATTTTCAGACATTTCGCTTGGATATCTGTGTGTCTGTATCGGCCATGCAATAATTTATTATTATTTATTATTGTTTATTACTATTTCTTGCCGGTCGACTCGTTATTGCAGAGTGTGTGTATATAAGTTATGTATATATATTTATTATCGTATATTTATTTTTTATATATATATATATATAATTACCCATATATATATATATATGTATATAATGCATGTATAAGTATGTAAAATATTGCTTGTGAAACGTTTAACTTGACATTCGTGTGGTTTGTCAACGGCGGTGGAAAGAAACTCATCTTCGACTTCCATCGGTCACATTTTTCACTGGGAAAAGCTGCACTCGCCGGCCCATTGTAAATTATTATAAATATTCAATAATTTTCATTTTCGTATTCGTATTCGTTTTGTCGGCTATTACAATTGACTTGATTCGTTTCGTTTCAAACCCATCCAATTCAATCCACAAAAAAAAATCCTTGCTCTACTTACTGCATTTTTTTTTTGTTACTCCTTTACTATTTTAGTTATTTTTTGCATTTTTCATATTTCTTTTGGATTTTTTTTTCATTTTGTTACTTAAGACCCGTTATATTTTGGTGTTAACAAACTTATTCGGTACTCCTCTCATTTTTTTGTCAGTGTATGAGGGTGGCTATGCGCGTGTGTGTGAGCGTGTGTGGGTGTGTCTTGTGGAGTGGTGTGCGTGATTCACTTAGTGTTATTTACAGTTTGATTTGCTTTTTTCCGCCGTCTCCTTACAAAAAAAAAACTAACAAGTCAACGCGAAAATCGCCACCAATTTCATCTGTCATATAATAGTTTTGTTAATATTATTTATAAATCTTTTTTCTTACGATTTTTCTCAATTTCTTTTAACTACTAGACTACAGACACATTTGTTTTGTCAGCTATATCACTTTCGAATTATTTAATTATTGATTAAGTTTTCGCATTACGTTTATTGTTAATATACTCGTACAAGTGTGTGTGTGTGTGTGTGTGCTTGTGTGTATGTATGTGTATTATATCTTTCAGTTTTTTTCTTCGAAGAATTTCAGTGAGGTTTATAGAAGCGTTTTTGTATTCGTTTTTGGTTTTTGGTTTCGTTATAGTTCCTTAACTTGCTTTCGATTGCAGTGCTTACTATATAGAGTATATATATATAAGTTTAGGCATATATGCATATATATACACATACATATGGCTATGTGTGCGTATGTGTCGATGTGTTTTTGGGGGGCAAGTGTTTCGGTTTTGGTTTTGCATGGCATTTTTCTTAAATTTTTCATCGTGTTTATTCTTTTAGTTCGGTGCTTAAATACATGGAAAGCATAGGAAAAGATAAACGTAAATCGGTCAATTGGGAATGTTCTCAAAGAAGGCAAAGCAGGCGAAATAATAAGAATTACTACTACATACATAGGCACTATATAGAGATATACAGTATGTGTGTGAGTGTGTGTGTGAGTGAGTGAGTGTTTATGTTTTTCTCAGGGAGGCCAAGATCTCCCATTTTCTAAATTACACAAAATCTACTGAAGTAGGGAGATGGTGTTTTTTTGGGGGGCGTGAGAAAGCGGGGGATTCGTATTTATAGATAGTCATCGGAATAGTAAAACGGTTGACTGGTTTATTGAAAAATCAATGCAATAATAAAGCTGAACCGCATATAGAATAGAAATTAAATCGTATGATGGATTTGTTTCATTTGTTATATATATAAGTATATATATCCTAACTGCTCCAACTTCTTTCTCCAACTGGTTCGGCTGCTTCTCGAGGATATGGGGATATACGTTTGTGTCTATATATATAATATTATATATATATATATATATATGTTCATGTTCTGGCTGTTGATGTGGCTCTGGTTGTAGCTGTGCGTTCTTTGATTGGTTTATCATTTATTAATGGCTTCATTTCGCAGCTATTTCTGGATTTCTGTTTCAAGACCTTTAGGATCTCCGCCTATTGTCAATATGTTCGTGTTGTTCTTGTTGTTGTTATTGTAAATATGGTTTGGTTATTGTTGTTGGGAACGTATGTATAACGCTTAACGGAAAACAAGGCAAAGCAGGAAATACAGATAGAGAGAGAGAGATAGAGAGAGGTAAAAGAGCTAGTGATAGAGGTAAAAAGAGACAGACAGAGAGAGAGAGAGAGAGCAAACGAAAGCGCCTTTCGGGTATGCAACATTCTTTGTAATCGCTGCTTTTTGGACTCTGGCAAAAATGCTTCTGCAAATTCAATCTCTTTTCAAAGGAAGCCAAGTTACTTAGGTAGTGATCAAGGTGCATCTCATGGCTGTAAGGCAGATGGACTTCAAAATCAAGGCTGCTGGCCATGAAACACACTGTGCTGTACTGAGACTGAGACTATGGTCTAGAATTCTTATAGAAAGCTCCATAAATATCGAAATTTTCAGATATTGATATTCATACTTACGAGAACTTGGGTCAGCGGTATGGCCGAAATTAGAAAAATGAAGTCAGCAAAGGCACTAATATAAAGAGGCATATCATGTGATGATATATCAATGTCAATATTGATAGCTCAATCTATCATCGATGGTCTTATCGAAAATGTCGTTTACAATGCCATTTATTTTCGATATTTAAATATTGCCATTTTCTACACAACAAATAGAGAGAGAGTGTGATAGAGAGAGAGCAAATGAAAGTACAAGGGAAAAAGGGTTATACAAGTCTCTCTCGTAATAATTTTACGATTACACAGGTACACAGCCAAAAATTTCCAAGAACCATTTCAAGTTTTCCATGATATTTGGATGCTCCTGAGTAAAAGTCCCATACAAAATTATTTTCCATCACCTACAGGTTCCGCGGTATAGCTAAGAATACAAAAAACCGATGTTTGTCGACATTTTGAATTACGTGGCCAATATAATTGGACTTACCTTTATTATTTTCGCTGAAACTCACTCTCAATACATCACGGCACTACTAAAAAATAGCCCCCATCGTGAACCATTGTCCATGTCTTTGGAATTCGACGCCAAAGTCGAAACTCCCAAAATTTTCATAATTTCTCTGATGAAAAAATAATTCTGAGAATTAAAACTTGGATGGAACTAATTTTAACTATTCATTGAATCTATTGTTCATTGTATGCTTTAATTTCGGTTTAAAGCGTTTTCATGAAGATATTTTATTGGATTTCTTACACCAATAAAACCGTTTTTTTTATTCTATTATCTACTCCTATGTGCTGTCAAATTTCAAATAAGTCAAGGCATCCTATAGAATGCGAGTAAACATGTATGTTTCTCTTTGTATGTTCAGTGAACGTTTTTAATTTCTTAGTTCTAGAGGTGGCCATGACTTATTCAAAATTTGACAACATTTAGGAGTAGATGATAAAATAAAAAAAACGGTTTTATTGGTATAAAAAATCCAATAAACTATTCTCATGAAAATGCTTTAAACCGAAATTAAAGCATACAATGAACAATAGATTCAATGAATAGTTAAAATTAGTTCCATCCAAGTTTTAATTCTCAGAATTATTTTTTCATCAGAGAAATTATGAAAATTTTGGGAGTTTCGACTTTGGCGTCGAATTCCAAAGACATGGACAATGGTTCACGATGGGGGCTATTTTTTAGTAGTGCCGTGATGTATTGAGAGTGAGTTTCAGCGAAAATAATAAAGGTAAGTCCAATTATATTGGCCACGTAATTCAAAATGTCGACAAACATCGGTTTTTTGTATTCTTAGCTATACCGCGGAACCTGTAGGTGATGGAAAATAATTTTGTATGGGACTTTTACTCAGGAGCATCCAAATATCATGGAAAATATGAAATGGTTCATGGAAATTTCACAAAGTTTAATTTTGTGTTCCTGTGTTATCAAGGGACTTTTTCGGCCAATTTATATTCTAGCAACCCTGCTCTTCTGTTTACGGAACCCCCCTTCGTTTTGTCCTTTGTGAGCGGCCACTTTTCGGATTCATACATGTATCTATATGTATTCATATATATTTAGTGTGGATATTGTGGCTGCTGTTGGCTGTCGTGAGTGGATTTAGCTGACTTGGATCGAGTTTAGATAGCTCGCCTTATCGTTAGCTTTAGCTTTACTTTTCTTCTTTTGCTTCGAAGGCTGCGCAATTGATTCGTAGGCTTAGTTTTCGGCTCTAATTGTATCGTTTAATTGTATAGTATAATTATGCTGATTTATTCGTAGGTTTAATTAGTTTACTCGTAATTGGTGTATGCTTCAAAAATTGATTTGCGCCTCAGGCCTCACGCCTTTCGATTTAATTTAAAATTAGTATTATTTTATTTCTTTGTCGACTTTTATTTATTTTTTTTTTTGGTTTTTCCATTATTGCTATGAACTGCGCTCTGACTACGCCATGATTTCCTATATATATATATATTTATATTTTGGTGTATATTTAAAAATTAATTTCATTCTCGTTTCGTTTGCGGTTCGTTTTTTTTTTAATCCATCTCGTTTTTAGTTTATACTTTATGCATATATCAAAAAATTATTATCATCTTCAGTGTCGCAAGCGACGCGCGGAGAATCGAGAATCGGGAATTGAGAAAAGCGTAGAGAGAAGAGAAATAGTGAAGAGTGAAGAAGAAGCGAATGCAAACGAAGGGGAGGGGGGCGTGGCACCGTACCTCCGACCTGCCCCTCCCTAATAATTTTCTTTGACTTTACCTTTCGGTTTCCTTTTTTTTTGTTTTTTTTAGGGGGTTTTCGATCAAAATTCAGTGTCAGTATCGAGGGTTTTTTTTTTTTGGTTTATTGCGCGCTTGATTTTTGTGGAATTGGAATTGGGTCTGTTGGTTATATCGGTAAACGGCCATTGTTAATCGGTTTAACCACCACCTAAACTTAACGCCTGAACTATACGTGGATCAGCTTTACTACCCTCACGAAATTCTTCTAATGTTAATTTGCCGTCGTGGTTTTTATCCATTTGATCGAAGATCTTGTCCACTCGCTTCTGCGGCGTATTCTCGTCCTCCGATTGCGGCTGCTGGCCCTGTAGTTGCGATAGGGGATTTTTGGAAAAGGATTAAATAAAATTATTTTTTTTATATTTTCTAAATGGGTTAGTTTAAAAACAAGTGAGAACGCTATAGTCGAGTACTTCAGCTGAATAAGTGTGAGAGAGATTGAGACAAGAGAAACGACCGCTTGAAAGTGGCGCCAACTAGCGAAAGATGCATTATTTGCTCATAACTTTTTAATGAATGGTCCGATTTGAAAATTTTCTTTTACATTTCGATATGTATTAATAGGCACTACAAAATGGCATTTACACTTTTACAAAATCTGTAAAGATGTAGGCTCCAGGCTTTTCTTAAGAGCCCTTAAGGTGATTGTAGGCGTGGCAGTCAGCTCAAACTGTGTTGGAACCCCAAGAATCTGCATGGTTAATCCCAACCTTTGAGCTTTTATAGTTTCCGAGATCTCAGCGTATATACGGACGGACATACGGACATGGCTAGATCCTGATCAAGTATACATGTACTTTATAGTACTTATATACTTTTATACAATTTATACAATTTATACAATTTACCCATTTACTTCACAAGTAACGGTTATCAATAAGTTAGTCATAATAGAATAGAAGATTTTACTTACCACCATCTGATAGATCGCATCCACTATGTTGTACATCTCCTCCCGCGTTATGTAGCCATCGTTGTCCACATCGTATAGACGGAAGGCCCCTGGTGGGTCAAAAGCATAGATAGTGGTAAAAAATTTTAATAAAAAGAAAAGAATATTTAACGATTTGATGTATTATGACTTTTTAAGGTCCTATCGGAAAACATGGCACCACTTACACTGCAGTTTTTCGTCCAGGTTGCCCTTCGATGTGACGGATAAGGCGCGTATGAACTCCTCAAACTCGATGGAGCCATCCTGGGGACCCATAAAAATCGGAAAGGGAAGCCGAGACGAGAAGAGAAGAGAAAAGAAAGAGAGAGGGAGAAGAAAGCAGGCACACAAACACATACACACACACACACGCGCGGAGAGACAAAGAAAGCAAATCAGTGCAGACATCAGACAGTTGACATTCTGTGGTTGGAGGGGGGTGTTAGGAGGGGCAGGGGCGGGGCCACGCCCATGGGCCATAAATAATAAATATAAACGCAAAACAACAAAAGCACCCAAAATTTATGATCACCCATCCCATCGTAAACTTAAGGAGAAAGCGGTGAGAAGGCAGGACATTAACCTGCTGAAATCAGTTTATTTGTGGCTGTCTCAAATTTTTAGCCAACGTCAGCACGCCCAAAAAGAAATTCAACCCAACTCTTTTGTCTGGCAATATGAGAAAATAACATAATTAACTTGCATACAAACTGTGTGGTTGCTTGTGTAAATAAATTCCATTTCTTGTATTTCAAACCAAACAAAATCATTTTCCTACTCTTCAGTAATAATATTTAAGTTTACACAAGAAATTATAAACAAATTTATAGAGGGAAGCCTTTAAACATTTACTTTAGAATTTCTTAGTTTCGTGTTAATTCTGAATAGAAAAATAAAATAGTTGCCAATGAAAATGGATTAGGTAAACAATCTTTGCACATAACAAAAATTCGATATGAAACAGGGTCAATTCTACCTTATAATGTCAAATTTATGATTCAAACATATCAACTTGATATTTTATCATATCAGTTACTTCATAAAACTTATAAAAATGCCAAAAGTAGTATTTTTTGAACAAATAATGTAAAATAAAATATTCATATCAAAATGATATGAATAAAATGATCTTTTGTCAAGATTTTTTTTTTGTGCTATTTTAGCTTAAATTGTAATTTTTTATTTTTAGGGCGTGGCCAGCCCCGTTTTTTTTTGGGGGGGAACAGAGGTTTTGGATGGTCTCATACTCACATTGTTCTCATCGAAGACACGAAAGACGAGCGATGCGAATTTACTGGGATCGCCTTGCGGAAAGAATTGTTTGTAGATTTTGATGAAGCCCTGGAGAAAGTGAAGAAAGAGAGAGAGAGGGAGAGAGAGAGAGAGGAGAAGAGCAGGGGAAGGGGGCAGAAGACAAATGCAGATGAATCAATTAGAGGCGTGGCACATATGTCGACCGACCGAGCGACCCAAGTTCGTGTTTGAATAATGCGCGCATTAATAAACTTGATTATCAACAAACAGCCGACGACGACGACGACAGCAGCAACATCAACATTCACATTCACATCCACAAAGGCGATGTCATTAGCAGTCGGGGTCGTCAACACATTTGGCCACCCCAGAAACCCCCCATTTGTATTATCCTTGGAGAAGGGGTGGGAGGGAGAGTCCTTGTGTCTGATGTGGCTGCTGTCGTGGAATTAGCAAACATAAATCGCGAGGGGTTGCGAGGAGTTTGGGTGCAAGGCGGAAAATTAACTTAATTAACCGTTTGACTTAAATGAATTGGCCACGCTCAGGTGGAGCCTATAGCTTAGCACTTAAGGACTTAAAGCCTCATATACTCTGTATATCCTTAAAGTACCCACACATATCAGAAATACTTACTTGCTCTGTGAGCAGGCCGTTGGGACAGTCTTTCAGGAATCCTTTGTGCCTGAGAGATATCGAGATATTGGCGAGAAACGGCAAAAAAGTCGATACATATTCAGTTAATTCCCAGCCATCATATGCTTTTTTTCCCAGCCCACTCACCATTGACGTATTTCTTTCTCTGTGACTGCAAATGAAAACAAACAGAAAGAATCGAAGTGGATTAAATTTTTATGCGGTATTTGAAATATTTACAAGGTGCGAGTGAATTATTTTGAGGTGCTCTGCGTGCTGGGATGGAATATGGTAAAATGTTCAATTGAGCACAGAAATTTACGTGGGCTGTGTGTTTTGTTTTTAAAAATACAGTACAGTGCGTTTCAAAGCTGACAAAAACAATGGCTTTTTCTGCCGCTATTATGCCAATTGTTTATTTACACAAGAGCTGTCATTAAATCCATCGAACGGGTAGAGCTTACTGCTGATGGTATACAAATAAATTACAAATTAAGTCCTAACATTCGGTAGTCAAAGGCTGGCACAAAAATGGGAAACAAAAATAAAACAAGAGAGAACGCTATAGTCGGGTTGGTGTCCCGACTATCTAATACCCGTCACTCGGCTAAAGGGAGTGCGAGGGAGATGGATATATAAACTTTGATGAGCCATAACTTTTTAACGAATGGTCCGATTTAAAAAATTTCTTCTACATTTCGATAGGTATTGATAAGCACAACAAAACTGCATTTTTACTTTTCCGAAATATTTAAAGTTTTAAAATCGTATATTAAGTATTGTGGGCGTTAGAGGGGGCGTGGCACCTTCTTGAAATAAACTTGCGCTGCGTAGGAACTCCAAGAATCTTCATGCCAAATACCAATCCTCTAGCTTTTATAGTTCCCGAGATCTCAGCGTTCATACGGACGGACAGACGGACAGACGGACAGACAGACATGGCTAGATCGACTCGGCTAGTGATCCTGATCAAGAATATATATACTTTATGGGGTCGGAAACGCTTCCTTCTAGCTGTTACATACTTTTGCACGAATACAATATACCCTTTTACTCTACGAGTAACGGGTATAAAAATAACCATGGGTGTATACAAAACTACTCTGTCTGTTATTTATAAAATAAAATATTAAAATATATAAAAAAATACATAATTTTACTCTTAATAAACGTTGTATTAAAAATATACTAGATATACTAGATTTAATACTAAATAATATAAAGTTTGTATTCTCTGTATATTCAAAGGTTCATCCTAAATATTAAAAAGATTTAATTTTAATAAATTATTTTTGAATTTAGTTTCTATAATCATTTTTTTTCGGTGTATAAAAAAGGTGACTCATAGTTTCAGAAATCTTTATAATAAATGCTATAATCATTTTTTTTCGGTGTATAAAAAATGTGACTCAAAATTTCAGAAATCTTTACAATAAATGTAATCATTGTGGACACTTTGGATGCATTATATATGATGATCGCACAAAAAGGGATTTTCAACCTGATGGTCGAATATAACTATAGCTTGAGGGCTTATAAACAATACGCTTGGCACCGTTGGCTTCTAAATCAATTTCAATTTCTGCTGCACAACTAATGAAATCACCGATGCTAAATTATTCATTTATTATTGATTGGCGTTCGTTGGTATAGGGGGTATAGGGGGTATAGGGAGGTATTGGGAGTTATAGGGAAATTCCCGGAATGACCTCTTCATTATCCATTTCTATCCACTCCCCCGATTTTCCCCAACCCCACCACCTCCCGCATATGCAAATGTTGAACTCATTCGGTTCGAGTCCTGAATTATCTTTCATTGTCTTTCGACCACGCCCTGGGCTTCATCTGGACCTCCTCTTCGTCCTCTCCGTCCTCTTCCACTTGCCCACCATTCGTGCATATAAAAATTTTTCTTTGTTTCGCTGGCATAAAATGTTCTGTTTTCTGTTTTTTTTTTTTCATTTTGTTTGGCCATTGCCGTTGGCCTAATGGCCGTTTACCAAACGTTTAAACGCTCCCCCTTGGGATCCCGGGATCCCGATCCCAGGTCCTGGACTCCCTGACTCCCGAGCGTGTGAATGGCGCACATGTTCTCTGACCAGGAGAAGCAATGGGAAAAAAATGAAAACATAAATTCACGCAAAATTACACACATTCCAATTGCTTCTGAGGGGGTTGGGGGGTGTTGCCTGGTCAATGGCCGAAAAGGGAGGGGGGGTTTGTCAGGTCCATGGGGCCAGCAACACCCCCAGGGAGTTGGAGACGGGCTATTGACTCGATGGCTGCCAGTTATCTGCAGCGGCCACTCGCATTATTCATTCCGCTGTGGTTCATATATCATCTAGGTCCCCCCCCCCCCCCTTGGGCATAAACTGAAGAAAATGCACTGAAAGAAACTCTTTAACTTATAACTAAACTTTTGTTTTTACTTTTAGTCAGCGAAGTCATTTCCAAAAGTCCTTATAAATTAATATTAACTATAAACGCCCAACTTCTAATACTAATAAATACTAATCGAATGTATACCTAAATATATTATTTTATATTTTTTTATTTTTTAAGTGTAACTCCCTAAAATTCCTTCGCATATTTTTTCGCCCCATTTCGTTATCATTTTTCATTTTGATTAGTTGACTGGCAACGAAATCGCTGCAGCATTTGCATTTTAATTAGCCGCAGAAAGATGAGAGCTTCATGGGTTTATCCAACCCCACCTCCCCCTTGAAACTGAGATCCATTATTTGTTGTCCTTATCCCGCAGGGGAATGTCAATCCAATGAAGTCAACAATTGGCACAGCCAGCGCCAGGAGCAGAATTGATTGGTAATCGATAGCCTGGCTAAGGGACAGACTAACGGACGGACAGACATACGGACAGACAGGCAAACGGACAGATGGGGCCCACCCACTTCAGTTTTGTATTATTGACGTGTGGCATGTAAAAATATAACGGCATTTACGGACCGGCATTGTGAGTGCCTTCCTTTATTCGCAGCCCCCCTTTCCAACTTTTGTATTTTATTTGTTCGCTTGTATTGATTGTAAATAAAGCGCATATTGCTCATACGACTTGTTGCCATCGGTTCCACTTGCCTGTGCCTGTGCCTGTGCCACCAGCACCACCACGAATTGCATTGTCATTCGAATGGCAAGAGTCACTCAGTCAGCTCAAGTTGGGATGGAAAAGATGGAAAAGATTGCGGATCAGCATCGAAGGATGTCAGGATGGCAACGTTGGCTCACCGGTTGGAAAGGATATGGGGTTTGGGATATGGTATATGGTATATGGGGAACCCCGAACCCCTATACCACACCACCCCAATCGATTGATGACCGTGTATAACATATTCATTCCGCTGTGCGCAATTGTCGCTGGCATTTTGAGGAACTTCGAATATTTTCCACCAAAAGCGCACAGAGCATAAAATAAAATACAAAATTCATAATGCCTGAATTGATACTATTTTACAGATTAAATTTCGTATTTATTCCTTCAATTGCTTTGTTGTTCAATACTTTTTGAATGCTTTATGATAGGGCCAACATAAAATATGCATTTAATTGCCATCAAATTTGTATATGCATTGTAACAGAAATAAAATAATTTTAACTATTTAATGCTGGTCAACGTATGGCTATCTTTTCAAATCCGTTTGTGCGTATTTTCCGCTTCATAAGGCTTAGTCTATTGTTATATTTAATTAATTCTGTAATATTTTATATTTGAAAAGGTAATAAAAGGCTTAATGCAGACACTAAGCAGCGCGCTTTTACAGAATTGCTTAATGATATCATTTCAATTATAAATTAACTTTGGAATATCATTTTATAAGGTCTGCATCAAAACTATACGAACATTCTTTAGACACAATTGGTAAGTATTTAACTGTGAAAATTCAAATTTCATGAGACCTTTAAAATTCATTTTCTTAAAAAAATAAATACCGAAAATAATATTATACTAATCAACATAATATTTTAATAATATTAATATTAACAAACAATAAATTTAATATCAAAAATAATAATTACACAGAAAAAAATATGAAATTTGATAAATTCTCATTATTTCATATCAATAATGTTCAATTTACGATTAAAACATATCAACTTGATATCTTATCATATCAGTTATTTTATAAAAATACTATTTTAAAATACCAAATCTAGTATTTTATGAACAAGTAATTTAAAGTAAGATAGTCATAATCTATATTCCTATCCAAATGACATGAATAACTTGCTGTTTTGTCATTTTTTTCCCCTATTCAATTATTTTTTGAATAAGCAGATGTAATGGTCTTTAATTTCGTTAAACTCGGGAAAAATAAAAGTTCATAATAAAAAACATTTAAATTTAAATAAAGATGGCTTGCTGTGTCCACCATTAGAGTTAAGTTAGCATCAAAATTTGTTGCTGCTTTTAAGCCTAGTCGCTGGCCCAAATTCGAGCCTCCATCGACGATTGTGTGTGGGCCTAAACGCACTGGGGATTTCGCATTTTCCGCCCTTCGCCTGAACTAATCAAATTTCTGTCCGTTTATTTATTTATTTCATTGTGTGTGGGCGAAAGGGGGCCAGTTGGCTAGTTTACGGCCGCATAGGGTTAAGACGACGATGGGGGACTGGGGGTTAGTTTAATGTCCAATTGATTGGCATGTCAATGGACAGGACAAATATTGACCCATGCCAGCAGAAATTGTTCATACGACCCGTTGGCAATAAATTGAGTCCTTAGTTGATTCATTTGTTTTGCTTGTACAAGCAAATCCCAGCCAAGCAGCAGCAGCAGCTGTTGCATACATACAATGGGCCTCAAATGGGGGTGGTAAATATGCGAAAGGGGGCGGGTTTTGCAGCATTTCATGGAAGAGGATTACAATTATTGAGTTGCATATTTAAGCAGAGCCCAATGAATTCCATTTTCCCAACCTCGAGGAAAAACCACCCAGCGAAGACAAACAACTTCAAGGAAAAGCCATTAAAAAACGGTGAAAACTTTGGCAGCAATCTGTCAACACTTTGGGTCCTTTTCTCCCCCCTTTTTTGGCCAGGTGCCCGCAAATGCCCAACGGTAATTATTTATACGCCCTTCCCGGTGGATACCACCTTTCCCTCCACCCCCGATTAACCCATGACCTCGGACCTGCGGACCACAGAATAAGAAAATACAGAGAGAGGGTAGAGAAAAAAACGAAAGCAATTAGTCACAAAGTTTTGGGCTCGAAAAGTTTCTGACTTGCATTTTTAAGGAGCCCAAATGGCCAACATACAAAAAAGGAGCAAAACCAGAGCTCCGGCTAAGTAAATGTAATGTCCTGCTTAGCAGTAAAAGGAGCAGATGAAAGAAAAGGAAGAACAAGAAGAAGTTCCTGCAGGAGATAGAAAGAGGGGGTCGTAAAATAAAGGTGTAACTAATAGTAACAGTTAACACAACACATTGTATGGGCCACAACAACAGGTAACAGGTAACCACAAAATGGCAGAGGAGGCAAAGGTAAATATAAAGGTAAAGGTAACTACCAACGGTAAAGGTAAAGGTAAAGGTAAAGGTAAAGCGGGGCAAAAAAGCATACAATTAATGTTCAACTTTGTCGGTTGAGGGGAAAACGTCGTAAAAACGCAGCTCAAAATAGCTGTATTACCATAAACAGTGCAAGCAGTTCGAGAAGCAAGCAGTTGAAACGCCAGACTCTATTACAATCGAGTTCATAACTTGGCCAAGACATACAGTTTGTAGTGGCTTCTTTATTATATCGATTGTATCTGTAATTTCTTTACTTATTTCTGATTCAGCTACCAAAAAAAGCGCTGTTTAAACATAAACAAGGCAAGCAGTTCGAAAAGCAAGCAGTTAAAACGCCAGACACTATTACAATCGAGTTCATAACTTGGCCAAGACATACAGTTTGTAGTCGCTTCTTTATTATATCGATTGTATCTGTAATTTCTTTACTTATTTCTGATTCAGCTACCAAAAAAAGCGCTGTTTAAACATAAACAGTGCAAGCAGTTCGAGAAGCAAGCAGTTAAAATGCCATACTCTATTACAATCGAGTTCATAACTTGGCCAAGACATACAGTTTGTAGTGGCTTCTTTATTATATCGATTGTATCTGTAATTTCCTTCATATAGGTGAGCACAAACATTGATCTGCACTTAAAGCCAACATAGAACTTTCATTCTGATTGAGTTGCAAACAAAGTGAGCAAACCCCACTATTTTTAGCCCAAAACTGAACTCAAAAGAAGCAATAACTGCAGCTGTCACTTTCAGCAACAATAACATGTCAATTTATAACAAAGTAGCGAAGTAGCGGCAAAAGTGGCTACGTGGAAGGGCGATAAAATTAAACCATAAATGTCAAGTGCTCTGCCAGATTCCCCGATTGGATCCTTGGCACTCCATTTATGGACCGAACTTGAGCCGGGGCTAATCCCAAGTTTCTCAATCGAATCGGTAGCGGTAGCGGTATCGGTCTCAGATGTTTGCCGTCACTCGGGTGACTTTATTGCCAGTCGCCCATGACTGATGAGTCAGTTCTTCGGCTGATGAATAAGTTGCTCGGGGAAAACACTTTTGAATTATGCATTTATCTGGTTGGCAGATATATATATGTATTTATGTACCGCGGAAAACGTCTGCACCTTTCCGTATTTTGATTGATGCTCGGGCAAACGAAAACAAAAACAAATCAAAATGAGAAAATTCCAAATGGGAAGGAAAATGAGTTGGGGCGAAAGCAAAAGCGAAGGGCAATCGCATAAATGCCCGGGCAAAACAAACAAATAAATAAATAAGGAAATGGAATTATTACAAGGTAAATCAAAAGGGCTGGTGGAAAAAAAACATTGGAGTGCAGACGTTGTGGATGGAAAAATAATAAAATGGGGAGGATGTGGAATTGATATAGTGTTTATTAGGGGAGCTCAGGTCCGTAAGGATATCTAAATAGGTATGTTAAATTTGGCATTTTCTGATCAATTTAAGTTATTGTGTAGAAATTTGATGTACTGCTTATCTTAAAGAAACTACTAATAATTTTGGTAATATACAAATAATATTTATCTAAACTAATAGAAGAGTTCTTAAAAAAACGGGACGTCTCTTCGGCAGCCAAAACGGCTTACCTCAAAAATATAACAAAAAAAACCGAAATTCGAAAATAATGTTTAAGTTAATAGTCATCCTTTTTATACCCGTTACTCGTAGAGTAAAAAGGGTCTGGCGCCTACATCTTTACAGGTTTTGTAAAAGTGTAAAGCAATTTTGATTGGTTTAGTAATACCAACCAAAATGTAGAACAAAGTTTTTTAATCGAACCACCCGTTAAAAAGTTATCAGCGAATAATGCATTTTTCGCTAGATGGCGCCACTTTCAAGCTACTGAAACGCACTGTACCATTTGATTTGGGTTTTTTAATATAGCTATAGTAGTTTCGATTTACTTACAGTATGTGTCCGTTGTTAAGCGATCAATGGTATCCTGTTTCAACTTGGAGCTCTTTTTTCCCATGTTGTTCTTGTGGCGGCTCCCCTAGTTGCTGTTGTTTCTGTTGCTGTTGTTGCACTTGACTGCTATTGCTCTTTAGTGGCGAAACTTTTTTGTTGCGCAAGTTCGTTTTACTTTGTTGCTGTTGCTTTTGTTTTATGTATTCAAAACTTTCCCATAAGTATTTTAATATGCTTTATAATTTTTCTATAAAAAAAACAAAAAAAAAAAGAAAATTAAATGCGAAGAAAGGCGAAAGTATGGCAGCATAGTTCACAACACATTTCCTGATATTAAATCTATATATATACATATACCTATATATATTTATAGATTCCTCTTTTTTCCGGTCTCAATATCTGTCGAAGATAGTTTATGAAAAGTTTACCGCACTTTTTCTCGACTCAAAAGTTTCTGCAGGAGAGAGCTTAAAAGGAGTGTGAAGTGATCTCAGCCGAAGGATGCTTCAGGCCCAGTTGTATTCTCCCTCTCGAGACTCATCCATCAAACTTATCGATAATCCCCCATGTCCTGTTTTTTGATTAAAAACTATTTTCAGTTTTTCGGCAATGTTCAATTAGTGATTTTCCAGACAACAAAGTCGAACTATGGCCAGCACGTTGATGGTTATAACGAGGCCAGGGGCGTGGAAAAAAGGGGGCGTGGCTGGGAAAGCACACAGCAAAGGATCGGGGCTTTCAGAGGGGGGTGGACGGGGGTAAAAAGGCATAAAAATACACAGAGCGACACTTTTCAGGTCAACTCTCGACTCGAACTTTTCATGACAGTTGGCAACAAAAAAAACCGTGTAAGGGGGAGGGGGTGGGGGGGATGTGCCGCAGCAGAGGATGCAAACAAAAGCGCATAAAAAACTTAACCCTGTGTGTGCAAAGGGGGGTGAATGTGGGCGTTTCTCTGTGTTGCCTTCTGCGGTTGACGCGAATGGCATAAAAATAAGTTGCCTTTGTTTTTTTTTTTTTTGTTTTTCTCCGCTTTTCCCTCTGGGGAGAAAACGAAGAGGAAAAGGGGGCTGCATGCAGTATGCAATGAAATAAATTCTGTTAATTTCAGATGCAGTCCCACCGAGATGTCGCATGCAAAACGGTCTCGCATCTCGCATCAAGTGCAGAAACGAAATCAAAAACATTCAATCCCCAAAGGTCGGGAGGTCGGGAGGTTGGGAGCTGGGAAACGTGACCGAACTGCTGCTCATCGGCAGCAATCCCAGCTTATCCCTTCCTGAGAACTCGAAACTTAATTTGTTGATCGAACGAACAAGTGCGGGGGAAACCGAAAGTGACTCGGCTTGAAATCTAATACCACTCCAGTCTCAGCTTCAGTACTTAAGTACGTAATTGTTTGGCAAAGAATAACAGAAATATTTAATTGAAACATTTTAGTGCTGAAAACCCTGGGAAAATTCGAAATTAATGGGTTGAGTTATGATGTAAAGGAATTAAGTGATGAAGAAAAATCTATTCATGATCCTTTTTAACATTTCTTACATGAAACTAGTTAATTTCTCTTAATTCTTTAATAATACATTCCTTCCCTTTTTATGAAAGTTTTATTATTATAGAAGAATTAATAAAGCTTAACACAAAATAAATTAAATTTCCTCAGGAGAAACTTATTATAATAAAGAACTAATATAAGACCCAATAAGGTTTCCTATTGTCTGCCTATAAAAAACACCAAATGTCTTTTTTAATGAACGCTTGTTTTCCAAGAAATTTTAAATATAATTAGCATTATATTAATATAGAACATTTTCTCAAGATATTATACAATAAGTATTCCTATCATCTTTGTATTAAAAACTGGTTTTCCTCCTGATTATGTTGCTCTTTTAACATAATTTCTTAAGATCCGACAAGGTTTCCTAAGGTCTTACTATTAAACACTTTAAATCTTTCAGGTTAATACCAATATAAATAAAGACCATTTCTCAGGATCCTATAAGGATCCCCAATACCTTTCTGTTCAGAACCCGTAAGGTCTCCGATATCATTTTCACAGTACATATAACATATAACAGATATGGGGAATTACTTGAGGTAATGGGGTCACCTGCTTTCGCTTTTAATGAACTCTTTTATTATAAGGGTGGGCACAATTATGTAAAGCCTTGGAAAGCCTGGGAAAGCCTGCAGAGAGACCCTCCAATATCTTCGTTCAAGTCGCCTGAAATTCTTGTTGCTTTTGACTTTGTTTGTTTACAAAACTGTCGCACACAGACACATAAACACACAGGCACAAGGGATATACCCTCTCTCTCTCTCCCCCTACGCCTCCTTCTCTGCTCTCCTCTTCTCTCCCACTATCTCTTTTCTGCCAACATGAGCCATTGGCATTTGCTAACTAAACACAGTTCGTCTGTGTGACCGTGTGTGTGTGTGTGTTATCATGTCAGGTGTGCTGCTGCGTGTGTGTGTGCGTTTGTCGCAGTGTTTCAGTTTCATTCTGTGTTGCCTTTTACAACGAGCGACGAGCTGAAATTTGTTCACACTAAAAATATTTTTACGTTTATTTCGTTCACAGCTGGCTGCTAATGCAGTGCCAACGAGCGAGACGGCACTAGTTAGACAGGGATGCAGATAGAAGAAGAAGGTCCTCGCTATCTCTGCCCCTCCCCCCTCTTCTTCACCCCCCTCTTTTTCTGTCCCAAAAAAGTCCTCGCTTGTAACTCGACTCGTTTATCTGTCTGAATGTGTCTTTCCTCCCTCTCCCTCTCTCTCTCTTTCTCTCTCGCTCGCTCTCTGTGTGTGTGCTTGTTTTTTATGCTTTGCTGTTGTTGTCTTTCAGCCTCCTCCTTCGCCGCCTCCTTCATCCTTCAGTTGCGTGTTCATCTCGCGTTTAGCCCGCGAGCATGCAACACTTTTCTCGCACTCAGCTACACTCGCCAACAAAAGTGTGGGAGAAAGGGGGGAAGGGGAGAAAGTGGGGACATGGCCAGGGGATCGGAACGGAGCTACGCGCAAAGTTATTCGAATGAAATGGATTGTAAACGATACCCGAAAGCTTACTTACACCGATAAAAAATGGGTTCCAAGTGAAAATCAAATTTCTTTATCGTTTCTAACATTTGACAAAAAATTGGAATTGGGGAATAGCTTCAAAGTTTCTAGCATTTGAAATATCTAAAACTGTTAAGTAATCCGTACTCTACTTGGAAATCCGTTAAAACTAGGTTAAAATTAGTTTTATAAAACATTTTATGATAACTTTTTTTTATAAAGTGATATTTTTAAAACCAAACTTAAGAAATTTTCTATTTTAATTTTTTTAATTTTTAATAATAATCTTAAAGAAATATTTTGTTTTGGGATCTAAACTACAGTTGCAAAACTGTGAAGCTATTCCTTTGAAATTCCTTTAAATAAGGTAAAAATTAGTATACTAAAACATTATATGACAGCTATTTCTACAAAAAAAATGTTAATAAATTTGAAATTTATATTTTTATTTATTTTAAAGGGTGGACAATTCCAAGTACTATGATTCTGAACTAAAGATATTTATTTTGGCTGTGTAAAAATGCAAATGTAGATTGAGTTGGCCAGAAGAAAGAGGAAACCCACAAAGGCATCACCAGCGGAGGAGGTAAATTAATTTTTACATCCACTGTGGCAACCAAAAACGGATGGATGACAAAAACCCCCCACCGAATATGAAGCGAACGACGACTCGATGCAAACAATGCACAACTCGAGGACTTCGAGGAGCCGCGAAGACGGCGGTGGATTGCAATCAACTTGGCGGGGGATTGCCTAAATGTCAGTGCCTACCTTAAGGCGATTGGATTAGGCCAGCTCAGAGCGAAGAGAAACTCATCTCGGCAATGGACAAATTCCTCAGAGCATTTAATGTGGGATTCCTTGGAGAAAACTGTGATTGGGATTGGGATTAGGATGGAAGGTCTTGGTCCTGATATCGGAGCTGAAATATTCCTGGCACGAACTAAGTGAAATTTAACAAAAATTTGTAAAAGCAACTCAATAATTAAAAACAAAGGTAATTATAAATATGAAAACGAATACAACTGTATTCCTTTAATTAGTTTCAAGTTAATAAGTACACAGAAGAAAATAAATTAAGTCATTTATTGTTCAAACATATCAACTTGATATTTTATCATATCAGTTATTTCATAAAGATTATAAAAATACTAATTTAAAATACCAAATGTAGTATTTTTTGAACAAATAATGTAAAATAAGATAAATATGAAAATGATCTTTATAAAATATAAAATTGACCTGAACATATCAATCCGATCTTTTGTCAATTTTTTTCTGTGTACATTGTTGGATTTTTATTATGTCTTTGCAATATTTGTGTACTGGTATTAAACTAAAAACAAATAAATGAAATGGAGTAAACAACAAAATACAAAAGAGTTTGTATAAATATACTTGCAAATATTTAAAGAAGCCCATTTTTATGCCCAAGTTAATGGTTAAATCTGGAATTTGGTTACTTAATGAGACGAATATAAAAAGGACATCAACTATTCGACCGAAATAGAGCACTTTCATCTCCTTCGGAATCAAATATCTCACTTAGCAGATCCTCAATTAAGCGACGACAGATTCCGATTGCCCAATTTGGTTGCAAATGAGGGAGGCAGAGATCTTATCCTGCAGCTATTTGGGCCCAGGGCAAATTATCAAATAATTGAAGCAAATTAAAATGCATTTTGTAGCCGTGTTCTGTTTCGTTTTGTCACTCGAAAAAAAAAAACAAAAAAAAATGGCAACAAAATGGGCAAAAACGAGGAGCTGACACGCAAGGTGCATTTGTGATTAAGGATTACGAAGGGATTGTGTGCGGATGATTGCGGCCATTGATGGATGTTCTTGCGGGGATGAAGATGGGGGATATTCAGAGATATTCTGAGACATTCTGAGCTATTCCCACCCCCTAAAAACTGAGTCCTTGGAGGTTAAGTCGGAGCGTCGCGACACGAGCTTAAGAAGAAAAAAAAAACACAGGGGGAAACCTATTTTTGTTTACATAATCCTTCCACGTTGTCTCGGTGCCGCCGCCCCCTAACTTTCTCTTCACTTTCTTCTTTCTTTTTTTTAGCGGCAGCTGCTGGACCGCAAAACGTAAATTTGGGTCAAGTTTTGTAAGCATAACGAATGCCAGAACCAAAACCAAAACCAAAACCAAAAACTAAAAACCCCAACCGAAACGAAACGAAAGCCATCATCCCATATGCATAAATGCGAAATGCGAAAGTAACCTTCGTCTTCCCGTCTCTTTCTCTTTCTCCACCCCCTCTCTTTCACCGTGTGTGTGTGTGTGGGTGCGGATCCCTTTTGTGTAAATTAATCTCTGGCTGCCGCACAAAAGTATGCTACACAAATATAAATAAACACTTAATCCCTTTGTTGGTTTTTTTTTTTTGTTTTTGGCTCAACTATTATTATTGTTTTCATTTAATTTTTGCACTTTTGCTTACTTTTTGGTTGTTTTTTATTTGTAATTTTTTGTTTATTATTTTTGTGTATTTTTTTGAAAACCGAAAAAAAATGTCAACTATTTTTGGTGGATAGAACTTGGAAAAAAAACAATGAGGTTAACAAACCAACTACATGAAATTGCTTTATTTTGTTATTGTTGTTGTTGGTTGTTATTGTTGTTGTTGTTTTTCTGTGGACCGGAGAGCGCGTTTTGTCCTTTTTTTTGGTTTATTTTTTTTTGTTGTCGAAGCGTTTGTTTTTTTGGTTTTATTTTTTTTTTGAAAACCAGCCGAGCTGCGTTGCGTTTGTTTGGCGGTCAAATCAGCGACTGAAAGCGCTCTGCACGCTCCACGGCAAACGGCAAACGGAATACGGAATACGGCGGAAAATACGGCAATATACGGTGCGTGTGTGTGTGTGTGTGTGCGCTATCAACAACTGAGAACTTTTTTGGTAACATTCTCAATGGGCCGCCGTGGTGAGTTTCTCGGCTTCGCTTCGATTCGCGACTCATAACCGACTTATGTAACGCACACAAATGCAGACCAGCCAGGCCGCCCATACTCACCACACGAAACGAAACGAAACGATGACGAAGGCGCAGGCAGGCGAAGCTTTTCACCACACTCACACACACGCTCTCTCTCTCTCTCTTTGCCGCTTTGTTTTGGTGGTGTGCGTGTTGAGGCGCCTCTGTGTGCGTGTTAAAAGCTGCAAGAACTTACAACAACAACGAAACGAAAGAAGAATTAAGCAGCAGCAGCGGAGGACCAAAAAAAAGGAGGAAAGAAAAAAATCCCAAAGAAATGCCAACGGAAAAATGGGCCAGCGAATTGAACTCCATGAAAATGAAAATGAAAAACAAAAAATCCTGCAGCAGGAGCCGTCGACAATTACCAAAAGCTGGCAATGGTCTTAGATAAGAGGCCAAATCGCCGAGGGGCGGGGGGGAAAGTCGAACAAGAACTGGGACAATCAGCCAAGCAGTTAGCGATAAATTCCCCTACACACACTTTTCCTCGGCACACAGCGAAAATGGAAGAGGAGTGGTGCTCCTGAAAACATTTTTTTAAATTAGGAGAATTTTGAAATTTTTTTATGTATATTTTCTTTTTTATATGACAAAAACAAAATTAACAAAAATTTTAAAACATTTTAAAACAAATATAACTTTTACATTTTTTATTTATCTTTAACTTTTTTAAATTAAAATTCCCTTTAAAAGAATTGAAAAAGAAAGAAAAAATCCAAAAATAAGAAAATAAACACAAAAACAAAAATCTCAATATCTGAATTTAAGTTTAAGGCCCGTTTCTCTCGACTTTATGGTAAAGTGTAGGATTTATAGTACCTAAAATCGCTTTTAGCACGAAGCAAAACAAATGGTGTGTTTATTTCATTCAAATGGAAATGGCCAATTTATCAAAATCTAGAGCAAAATCAAATTTTTAACAGCCGCAATTAGACAAAACATTCTTAATGTTTATTTGTTTTCGGACTTACAGTCAACATTCCATAGCTCGAAACTCTCTAATTCGAATTTTCTCTATGGCACGAATAAAAACATCGAATTTTTTCAGAAACAAATTCTTTTTTATATTTTTATGAATGACAAAAAAAACTGGATATTTTTATTTATTATAAACAAAAATAAACGGTTTTCAAGAATCAATCGATTTGAAGAATTCACATTAGAGATTATAAGATTATTTATAGGTGAAACTTTTCAAATTCGTCTTAATTTTAAGCAATATTTATGAAAAAATATTTGTTCTTTAAATCGGTTTTTTTTTTTTTTGTTAATATGGGTTTGAGTTATGGAAGTTTGACTGTATTTTATAAACAAAACAGCTAACAAAATTTCCCAAAAACAAAGAAACTGACAGTTTAGAAAACATTTAGCATATTTTCTTCAGTGTAAGAGCAGCAGTTGGCGGGGAAAAAACTTTATCACCAGAGCGCCAGATACGCGAAATCGTAAAGCCGGGGAAAAGTGCGTACGAGCGGCGGGCGCACCTCTAGAGCGAGTCCTTCGCCTCCAGGACCCATCCTCCCTTTCTTTTTTTGGGATCCCTATCCCTATCCCTATGCTCTATGACGTGGCTGGGTAACAATCCAGCAATCCAGCCGACGAACAAACAAACAAATACATGGCATAACACGATAATAATAAAAATACAAACATTTGCCATTGCGTGTCCCTCAATGACGTAACCCCCCCTGAAAACACACAGAAAGACAAAGACAAGCAGAAAGTTGTGTGTTAAGGGCGGCGTAAAAGGGGGCGGGGCAGGGAGGGGCACTGAAACCACATCGAAGTGGGTGGGCATCGGCGGTACTGAGCAAGCAAGTTCACTTCGAGCTGCGTTGCCTGCTACAAATTTACATTTTTCTATGTGCGTACAGTGCGGTGCGTTTGTGTAAGGCCAGCATCGAGTAGCAAAAAAAATTAAATATAGCTAGAATTTTTTACATTTATTTTTTCTTTATTATAATAATGAAATAGCAAGAAACGTAATTTTTACGAACTCAAACTGATTAATTTTGTTAAAATGATTTATTTTTTTGTACCTCGACTATCAAATACCCTTTACTCAGCTGAATGACTGTGAGTGAGATGGAGATATGCAAGCAGCAATGTAAACAGTCGCTTGAAAGAAGCGCCATCTAGCGGAAAATTCATGGTGTGCTCATAACTTTTGAATGAAATTGATTTTAAAATGAAAATCTGTTTTTTAACGAAGTAAAATAAAATAAATAAGAATTACATTGTATCTAATATTTTCTACCTTAATTCAAATATTTTAAAATTAAATCTAGCAATCCAATACCTTCTGTTTTAAATATTCCCTTTTTACTTAAATATGTTATACGAATCTATGGATTCAATATGCCGGAATTTGCTATTTTATTTTCTCGGATTTTGGCCAGCCGCCTTAAGCCAACGAAACGCACTGTTCCTAGCCAGAGTTGTTGTTCCATTTGTTGCCATGCCCATGTTAATTGCCCGGTTTTTATGGCCCTCCAGAGGACCGGAGAGGTGTTCATTTCGGGAGCGAGCCATCGCGATCCTTGGATCAGTTCATTAAAGATCGCGGATATAGTATATATAGTGCCTGCGTGTTTATCCATTCAGATGGAAATGGCCAATTTATCAAAATCCAAAAGCAAATCTAAATAATTTCCAGCTGCAATTAGACGAGAACTAAACTTTTATGAGTCAGACGGTTCGGTACGGTTCAATGTTTGTTTTTACTTCTGTTTGTTTGTTATGAAATTTCCCAACCCAACACAACCCAACCCAAATCCAATCCAAGTGGAAATGAAAATTGAAATGGAAATGGGAAGGGGAATATTTCTGCTCAGTTTATATGTCCAAGTTGAGTGCAGTGAAAGAAAACAAGCGGCAAACAAAACTCTTTGCCATCAATCAAATTTAGCTTATATTTTTTGTATTTTGTTTTTTGTTGAACACCGAGTTCTTCGTTTCCATTTCCATTGTCATTTCCGTTTTTCCAGTCCAGTCGACTCTCGATTGCGTCAGCGACAGTAGAGGGAACTTAATTTTAAAGTTCCCAACATCTAGCTAATTCCCCCTAACTCACCCCCAAGATTCGGCGATATAAAAGAAAAACTGAAAGCTGAAAACTGAAGAAAAAAAAATGAAAGGACAAGGAGAAGACATTGCCGAGTTGTCGTAAGCGCTGACTAATCAGCGTCATTATCAAAAAAGCCACAAAAGCAGCACACAAAATACCGAAATACCAGATGAAGGAAGGGAATGCCGGCGAGGAAAGCAACATTTTGTGATTATCATTGCGCGGCGAAAGTGCTTTTTAATGTCGCCGAGCATTTTAAATAATTAGCTTCCGGCTTTCCCCTCGTTCCTCTTCTAAATACTCCATTTGTAATTAGCTCTTCAGCCTTGGCTCTCCCCAAAAAAAAAAGAGTTATCCGCCTGGAAAACATCATCCCATCATCAGCGAGCACTAGGTGACAATCCCAAAGATACAGATGGAAATACAAAGATACAAAGCCCACGTGGAGCGATAAGAGCCACGGCCCACGTGGCGTATGCGGAATGTTGCTCCTTTACGACGCTATTCCCTTGTTTTCCACATCCTGCGGTGGCCAAATTAATTTACGGCGCCTACCGGAACAGGGCGAAGCTAAGCATAAAACAAAAAAAAACAAGAATGTCGGCCAACTTCGACCAGCCGAAGGCTAAATACCCTTGCAAAACATTTACATTAAATTACACATTGCAAAAATATTAAGTTTCGATTTATTTTGACATTTATTTTTCAATCCTTCCTATCGAAATTATTTCGAAATTCTGAAATATTAAAAAAGTGTCATATCCCAGAGTAGAAGAGAATACAATAAAAACCAACGAAGCTATAATTTGTTTTCTATTCATTTCCCATTCGGTCGATACTATTATGTTAATAAAATTAAACTAGAAATTCAGATTTATTAAAAAATGTTATTTCCAAGCGTAGGAGGTTAAATTTAAAAAAAAACTGAAGCTACATTTTTTTTAATTTTTTGTTCCGACTTTTCCTATGGGAGCTATATGATATGGTTGTCCGATACAGCTGGTTCCGACTTATATACTACCTGCAATAGAAAGAAGAGTTTTGCGAAAGTTGTGAGACTAGTTTGCTTAGAAACGGACGGACAGACATACGGACAGACGGACATACGGACATACGGACATACGGACATACGGACATACGGACAGACGGACAGACGGACAGACGGACAGACGGACATACGGACAGATGGACATACGGACAGACGGACATGGATAGATTGCCTAGTCTAGCGATAGTATACCCTCTGCAAGGGTATAAAAACAAGAGAGAGAGGTCCCGACGAAAAAAAAACCAAAAAAATGAAATAATAATAAATAAATTCATTAACATAAAACACGAAAAACCACTGGAAGGGGCAGGGGGATTTTTTGGGATTTTTAGGGGAATAAAAAACCGACGGGGGTGTCAGGTTCGTAGCAGGAATGCGTGACGGCAGACGGAAGCCAGGACTGGCTCGTTACCTGCCTGGAGATTATCATCAGCGGATTGTTATTGTTTCGGGGATTTCCATTGTGCTTCCTTTTCTTGTTGGTTTTCCATGGCCTAGCATCGTTAGCGGGTCCCCCAGAAAAAACCCAAACCCATTGGAGGCCCATTAATTTGCATAATTTTTTATGCCACGAGGGGTGTCGACTGGCGGTTGTCCCCACTCGAGAGTTTCATCGATGGTGGTAATGTTATCAAGTATTTCGAATGTTTTTTGTTGGTTTTTTTCGGACCTCAAGCCGAACGGGAGAAGTGTGTGCGAAGCGAAGGGTTAAAACACTTTTATGCCTCATCAACGCAGTTTTACGCTCAATGCGCGCCGTCAACTTTTATTAATTGAGTTTTGTATGAAGTGACAAGGGGGAAAACGAGTGGGGTGAATGGGGCACCGGTTGGGGCTCCAATATCCTGGGGTGGGATCGAGACAAAGGAGACACACGGAAAACCCTCCTCCCAAAAATGATGGGGCAGAAATAAAGGCACTAAAGAAAAGTCAGGGAAATGCAGACGAGCTTGTTAAGGACTAACCAGTGAAAAAACGATATACAAAATGAATTAAATAATCGTGTTTTCGATAGTTTGCCCACATAGTGAAAATACTATATTATTTGGAAATTTTATCATATTTTTATTTAATATAATATCTATAAAGTATGAAATAATTCTTAAAGAATAAAATAATATTCAAAAAATAAGTATAAAATATTTTTCAATTTCAAATTGCGCATACAGAAATTCTAATTAATATTATTTAAATAGCAAAAATTGAAAACTATCAAAAATATCGAATATATCGATATTGTAAAATATAATTTTATTTTTATTCAAAAAGGAAATATCATCGACGTGATATTTTAAGATCGACTGTAGTTAAACTTGCAAGAGCAATGGAAGCCGAATCCCATTGAGGAAACCAAGTCATTCCAACCCCATCGCTGATTGCCGTAAATCAACGGAAGGCACTAAATCATTAGCCATAAATGGCCGCAGCCCCACATCATCGAGAAGTTTCAATTGGGCTCGGAATTTTGGAATATTTCTGTGAGTGATTTCGTGTGGCTATAAGGCATAAAAACCTTAACACTCTTCTTGATTGGACCAGTCGAGCCGCAGGGTAGTGTTACACACATACACACAGAAAAAAAAGTTGACAAAAGATCAGATTAATTATTAAAAACTTTTTGATATGAATATTTTACAATTTTCGTTTTAAAACAGTATTTTTATGACTTTTATGAAATAATAAAATATCAAGATGATATTTTGGAATCCCAAATCTCATATTGATATGAAATAAGCTAGAAATGCGCCTATTTCATATCAAATTTTTGTTCTGTGCATATAAGGTCCACTTCCTCACACTCCTTTTGGCGGAAGTGGACAGCCATAAAATATATGTGGCAAGAGCAGCCGCTGCTGCCGCTGCTGTTGCAACAACAACCGCAGAAACTTTAACCATAACAAACTCCCTGGCGAGGACGACGACTGCTTATCAATTGCCCATGAAAGTATGCTACGAAATTCCCGCTTACTCCTGTATATGCGCCTGTGTTTGTGAGTGCTTGTGCGTGCGCGCGTGTGTTTGTGTGTGTGTGTGGAGATTTGCGATAGCGAGCTGAATTCATAAACAATATTCTACATGAATTGTTGCGCCCTTCGGCCCGCCCCCACCTCTATTTTTTCCTTGGCCTGCCTGAATCGCCCTCTGTGCTTTTGTTTTGGATTTCGCAACCTGAGTTCTCGGGTAGCTTCAATAACATGATTAACTTGGCTGCGAAACGAGTCCTGCGGAATCCTGGGGAATTGAAATCTCCAACTGGTGAAAGTTTTTTGCCTAAGTTAGTTCCAATCTCTTTCTTTAAATTCCTTATGCCATTTCGAAAAATGTTCTTGGAATTTATAATATTATAAAATTAACTATTTAATATTATCTATTTTAATATTCAAAATATTATTGAAATCTTTAATAAAATGCCGAGCTTCAGAGAAAATATTAAGCTAAAAATTGTAAAAATTGTAATATATGTATTATATCTTTTATTATAATTATCTGTTTTTTTTATGTTTAGTCCAGCTAAAAATGTAAATAAAAGAATTTAAAAAACATACATATGTATACGTACATGTCTTTAATCATTTTTTAAATAATAGTTTTAAATATGTTTATGTTTTTTTAAAAAGTTTATTATTAAAATGTTTTTTTGAGGAACCATTTTAAAACATACACATGTTATATTACAATATTATACACTATATTTTTATCCTTGATGGTTTTTTATCTAGAAGAAAATACCTGAATTCACTTTGAGGCACTCCTACTGTGAATTTCAAATCAGCTGACATTTTTAGTGGCTTCCCTATTTGTTTAATTTTTTTTCGTTTTTTGAGTAAGGCATCACGCTGGCGACTCTTGCAGACCGCAGTTTTTTGGTTCCGCATTTTTTTAGTGTCTCCCTAGCTGGTCGGGAGCAGCTTCCGCACAGACACCTCTCTCTGGTCCCCTCGGGCTGCTCGTGTTTCCCAGGGAGCCTCTGCGATTTCCCTGCTTTCCATTTTCCCCCTTCCCATTCCCCTATCCACTTTATGTAGCAGCACTAATGGCGCTTTATTATTGGCAAAGTTGCCTGGCCCCCGGTTTCCAGGATTTGGAGGTTATGGAGAGGGAGCGGTGGTATCCAAAGAGGGATAGGGGAACGGAGAGAGGGGATGAGAGCGGAAGGTAAACGGGGGAAGGAAGTGGAAGTGGAAGTGGAGCCGAGCAATGGATGCTTTTGGTTGAGCGGCAGCCAATTTATATGGAAATAGATGCGCGGCACATTTTCAATGCGGATTTTCCTATCCCTCCATTCCTTTCCTATTTTTTTCCCTCAAAAACTCTCTAGAGAAGGGAAAGGGGGCTAGACAAAAATCGATGCCCCTGGGAATGAGTATAAAAATGAGAATCTCAATCGTTGCGCCCCAAACACTGAGACTGAAGATTACTTTTACTATAGTGAACCCAAACCCCCTCCATTCTTCTTTCCTTCGTGCACATTGGCCCATTGTTTGGGCCGCCGCATCATATTCGAACAAATTACGTGGCAAAAGGTCGTGCTGCGATGGGTCAAGCTCTTAAGCGGTGAAACGGTCAAATGTACCAAGCCTATTCAATGGCGCAAAGTTCTAAAAATAGAAATGGCAAAGGCAAAGCGTCAAAAAACGACCAAAAAACAAATGAAATCTCTGACAAGGAGAAGAAAATGTTGTGAACCCAAGTCGAAGAAAAGAGTACTCTGTTTAAACAAAAACTGTTTAAAAAAACGAAATTCGAAAAAAAAACAAGTGAAATTAGTATATTCCAGTATATTCTAGTATATTCCAGTATATTTCAATGTTTCTTTCCTTATAGAAGTGCGATTTTCCATAAACTTTAAGATCCGAACGAAAAAAGCGAGAAAAACCAAATTACAAAGTGAACGTGCGTAGATTTCCCGTCACCTTGCACTTAGTGGCTTTCCCTAAGCCCGCCAAATTGGTTTTCCTTCGACCAGCACAAATAGCTAAGGCAGCAAAATTCTCGACTTTCACTCTACTTTCACCCACTACTCCCGTTTGCCCATTAAACGCGCCCTTGGCTTTCTATTGATCAAATCAATTACACAATCATATGCCAAGCCAGCGGCACGCCTTGCCGACAACCGATATCGTATCCCATCGTCAACCCATCGGGTGATTCCCATTCACCATTCACCCATCACCAGTCTGCATTCTCTGCCTCCTTGCCATTCTGACACTTGCCACACGACTTTCAATCAAATCAACCGCGCCAACAATTACCCACACACGGGCCACGCCCACACCTATCGGTGGCAAAAATGCCGCCCCCAATGAACGTATTTAGCCAAAGCAAATGAAGGTTAAACCGGAAGAACCAGGGCTGCAGGCCATGGAAATTGATTGTGGGTGAAATTTACCAGCATCCCAGCATCACCCGAAAAATGTCATGGATTTATTTATTATTTTGTTATCCGTTCAAAACATTATGTATTTTTGGTGTAAGACCATTTTTAGCCAAGTTACAGCAAAAAAACGAAATGAAAATTTTTATATTTTTACGAAAAACCAAGATTCCAATTTTTAACAAAAAAAAATCTATTTTTTGACCGAAACAATGGAAATATTGGTCCAAATATGGATTGTCATACCTTTCTGAACTCGTTATTTAATTTCCAATCGATTGGCATTTAAGCCTGGACATTTTATTTTTTTGCCATTTTTCGCAACAAATCATGATGTACCCCCTTATACAAAAAATGAAAATTAGCGAAAATTTTATTTTTTCAAAATCACACGGAAAGTGTCATGGATTTAATAATTATTTTGATATCTGTTCAAAACAGTTTTTATTTTTGGTGTAGGACCATTTTTGGCTAAATTACAGCAAAAAAACAAAAATAAAGAATTCTTGTTTTTACCAAAAACCCAAATACCAATTTTCCACAAAAAAATACGTTTTTTAGCCGAAACAATGGAAATATTTATCCAAATATAGATTGTCATACCTTTCTGAGCTCGTTATTTAATTTCCAATCGATTGGCATTTAAACCTAGACATTTTATTTTTTTGACATTTTTCGCAAAAAAATCATGATGCTACCCCTTATAAAAAAATGAAAATTGGCGAAAATTTTATTTTTTCAAAATCACACGGAAAGTGTCATAGATTTAGTATTTATTTTGATATCTGTTCAAAACAGTTTTTATTTTTGGTGTAGGACCATTTTTGGCTAAATTACAGCAAAAAAACAAAAATAAAGAATTCTTGTTTTTACCAAAAACCCAAATACCAATTTTCCACAAAAAAAATACGTTTTTTAGCCGAAACAATGGAAATATTGATCCAAATATAGATTGTCATACCTTTCTGAGCTCGTTATTTAATTTCCAATCGATTGGCATTTAAACCTAGATATTTTATTTTTTTGACATTTTTCGCAAAAAAATCATGATGTTACCCCTTATAAAAAAAATTGGAAATTGGCAAAAATTTTATTTTTTCAAAATCGCGTTGAAAGTGTCATGGATTTAATAATTATTTTGTTATCTGTTCAAAACAGTATGTATCTTTGGTATAGGACCATTCTTGGCCAAGATACAGCAAAAAAACAACAAGGAAAAATACCTATTTTTACCAAAACCCTTTTTAAAAATCAAAAAAACTGGCCGACAAATTTAATTTTCTAAATCAATCAAAAAGGAACAGAAATTTATTTTTTGAGGTTGTTAGTTGTTCAAAACAGTACGTCTCATCGATTTGCGACAAATGTTTGGTCAAATTACAGCAAAAAAAAACACAAAAAATATCATGTTTTTGTCAAAAACCGAAATCTTGATTTTCCACTTAAACAAAACAGTGCTTTGGTCGAAACAAGGAAAATAATAGTCCACCGATGTCATACACCGATGAACTTGTAATAAAATTCCCAATTGATTGGCTTTGAAACCTGCAATTTTAATTTTTGGCCATTTTTTGCAAAAAATGTTGATATGTAATACCACTCTTTATTTCTTTAGTAATTTATTAGAACATAAAAATCAATGGATATAGATTTATAATTCTTTGAAATACAGAAATTAAATGAAGACTTTTCCATCCCTGGCGTCAACCCACAAAAAACAGCTAGGAATTTCGTTCGCTCAATTTTTGTCAAATTTTTGCCGTTGTTTTTGTGTTTTTAGTGTGGGCATGGTGATAAAAGGGGGGGTTCGTGGGGTTGGAAGTACCCAAGGGGCGCGTGGCGAGTGGGTGCGAACATTTTAAATGAATTTTACGCTTGATTTTGGTTTCAATTTCGATTCCGTGAGCTGTCGCCGCTAGAATCAGGTGCATTTTCATTTTCATTTTGGGGAGGGGGTGTTCTATTGGTTTGGTAGAGGAATGGAAAAGGGAGAACGAATTCAATGGGCCAACGAAAAGTTGCAGCAAATAAAAGTTGCAAGTGTTTGCCGAGCAGAAAGTGTCCATGGAAGCTGGATGGCAAAGTCAGGTAGTCAGGAACTAAATCTGTGACAAGCGCAGTAAGTTTGGGGGGGTTTTCAGGGGGTTTCAGGGGGTTTCAAAAGTCGAAGGAACTCGCTCTCGCTTGGAGGCAAGTTTAAATTGAGTGACATTTTGCCGCAATTGACTGTGCCGAAAGTTTTGTGTGAGGCAGAGTCCCCCGCGCTTTCCCATTTCAGCTCAATTGTTGGCCAAACTGGACTGGGACCATCCATCATGGCCGCAATTTGTAAGGAGGATTGGATGGTTGGAGCAGATAAGGTTGCTCCGTAGGTTGGGGGGCCCTGTTGCATGCCCCAGCTGTCACACGAGCGAATGTTGCACACTATGTCAGACGGGGAAGAGTTCGATGTTCGCTGTTCGGTGGGTTTGCTCTGAAACTCTGAAACTAGATATCAATTACACGACCTCCGTCGCAAATTCAGAATCCATATACCCCCCACGTGGCCACGTGTTTGCCGCACTCACCAAAGTGAAACAACTCCATTGAAACAAGCTCAAAACCCTAAACCCTTTCGACTTTAGAAGTTAGCCAGGTAATTTTGGGTATCACAATTAAAGCAAGTAATACAAAATATATATTGCAGCGAAATGAAAGTTTTCATAAACTTTCGAAGGGAATTGAGGGCTTTCTCTTGAGGGAATAATGTTCTTGGAAGCTATTTTGATGTTACATACTTGAAACTCCAGTTTGATAATACTGACTACTCTTTTATAATAATAATTTTAAAAGAAATCCTAAGTAAACTATAAAAAACAATCCTATAAAAACAATAATTTTTCTTTAACTTTTCTTAGAGTAAATTAAGTTAGGACCATAAATGGTTTAGTTTCAGAACCTTTTGATATTTTAACAGTATTTTAGTGTAAAATAGCATGTTTTTAATAACAATCACACTTCTTTTTTAATTTATTCGTGATATTCTTTAACTTCTGTTGTTTAAATCGCACTGCTTAATAAATTATAAAAAATTCCGTATTATTTGGGAAGTTTTTGCATTTCTTTCAGCTGTGTTATACGCACTTTTCGGCTGTTCCGCCTTCCGCCCCTCCAAATGCGCGTTTCCCACTTGGTTTGCGTCCATATGCGTCCGTATTTTGTTGTCCGTATTCACGTTTTTGTCCGTAGCACGGCTTGCACTTTTGCTGCTCCATTTCCTTTGGTTTTTTCCTCCCAGTCACCAGCAAATATTGATTAGTTCTTTTTTTGGGGTTTTCTTGGGTCCAGTTCGGTTCGGTTTGGTTTGGTTTAGTTGGGTTCGCATTGGTTTCGATTCCGTTTCCTTGGCTGTCCTTGACTTTTGCCTGGCTCGCACTTTGCGAACACTTTTTGGCAGCCTCATTGCCATCGACCCCTTGCCCCTTTGCCCTTGTCTTGTTATTGTTGGCTGACCAAGTTGTGTGAGAGTTTGAAAATAGTTGCTTTCTCTTGCTTTCTTTTTTTATTATTATTATTATACATTTTTTTTTGTTACACGTTTTGGCCGAGTGACTTCTCTTTGTGTATTTGTCCTGGGTGGAAGGTGGGGAATAGTCAGCTTTAAGGCAATTTTTCGGCTTTGTTTCGCCTGCAGTAAACATTTCATGTTGTTGTTGATTGTTTGAGGGCCGAATTTGCCTTTAAACGGTGGGCGGTGGCGGGGGCGTGTGCCTTTGTCTATTTTGGAAACTCTTGCCGAACTGTAAAAGAAAATTTCAGCCGAGTTCAGGCAAACTAAAACGCCAGTCGCACAGTCTGTGGCCAAAGTCAGTGCTCCATGGGTGGCGAAACTATGTAAGCATAAACAAGTACATCTTCTCGCCATAATTGCCATACAATAAACACTATTCCGTTGGCTCCTTCCATTTTATGGCGAGTCAAAGTGCTTTGATCATTTTCTTTATTACTCAAAGAGCTTTTTTATTACTTGCAATTTAAAAATTTCATTTATTTCTTTTATGAGGTAAAGTAGGCAAATAAACAGCGTGTCACGGTCAAATAAAAACTCTATGGAGTTTGTATACAAGTGAATAACATAAAAATAAAATAGGAAAAATACTTGTTCTATTTGAACAACGGGGAAAAAAAGTTAAATTGTACAGAACAAACTAAAAATAAGTTCTGAGGAACAATAGCAATTTGACACCAATTGAAATAATTTTCAATATTGAAAAATACCAAAATAAATACCAAAAATGCCCGTTGAGACTATGGCCTTCTTTCGTCAATAACTCCACTTAAATTTCCTAAAATTATTCGGATTTGAAACCATAGTAGTGGTTTCGTTTTTAAATAATTAATTAACCAATAATATTTTTGCCAGTAATTGGTATTCATAAGCATAATTTTTTAAAACTTCAAGGTTTTTTTGTAACTAAAATTTTTCGTTGGTTCAACACTTTTTTCAAAGCACTGTACATTCACACTTTGTGAGCTCTGACTTGCAACTTTTTCGCCATTTTGTTGCTCTTCTTCTTTTTTTTGGGTTTTTTGGTTGGCTATTTTGGTGTTTTATATTCTCAAAGACATATGCCGCTGCTGCAGGACTCGTAGATAAATTTTTTCCTTGGTTTTGGTTTGCGTTCTTTTATTTATTCTTTTTTTTTACTGCGCAAAGAAAAGGTTTGGCTCTGTGTGAGTGCGGTAACTTTATGAATACATATATGTATATATATATACATATGTATACCGACATTCATTTATGCATGGTTTGCCCTTTCGCATTTCGTATTAAAAAATTTAGAAAAAAATGAAAAAAAAAAAGAACTAGCAACGAAAAGTTTATGCCAAAGTTTCCCCGGGTCACACGTGTGCTGTCGCCATCGCTCTTTAACCCCCCTCTAACCCCCCTTTAACCCCCGCTTTGCCGTTGCCTTTATTATTATTTATTTCATTATATATTTGCCCATTTCGTATCCGAGATTTGGTTTTCTCTCTCTCTTTGCTAATTATTAAGCTCATTCCGCTGGCTCTCTACACTCAAAAAATTATTCACCCTGAATTTTAGAAAATTTTAAAATAATAAAAATGTTTACTGATAAAGAAAATGTTCTTCAATTTAATCAAAATTTACTAAATATAAGAAATTTTCATGAAATATAGAAAAAAATCTCCAAAGAAGCAAAATTTCTAAAATTCAGGGCATATAATTTTTTGAGTGTATATGCACACACGTGTGCGTGTGCGAGTGTGGGGGCTGGAGTCCCTAAAAGTATGCAATGTAACCGGGAGACGGCTGTCCCATAAATCTGCCTGCGCATGTGGACAAATGTCCAAACGATTCGCACAAAGCAAATTCATTTCGGGGCCCAAATGGGCGGTGAAACGATGGCGGGGGCGTGGCCATTTCGCATCATTTGTATTGCATAATTACCTATTTACACACACACACGCAGAGAACGAATAATTAATATAATCGAGGGACGTTCCAGAAATCTCATTTAACCGAAAATTATTAACATAAAAAAATAAAGGAAAAAAAATTTTGAAATTCTCCGACATTCCCTGATTTTATATAATTTTATTTCAGCATAAATTATAATATATCTATAGAATTAAAATCTATCTTTTAAAAAATAATAATTAGGATTCCAAATTTATTGCAGCATACTTTTAAATAGATTAATTATCGATATTTTGACCATATCGATGTTTTGAAGGAAATACTCAAATGAAATATCGGGAAAAACGAAACTGTTGATATTTTTTCAAGCTCTACTTGTAAACACCTTTATAAAGATGCTTTCCGAAATCAAATTTAATTTGATATCGAGCTGTATTTTTTTGGGAGACGGAGTCTGCTGGGCAACAGCTACTAGGGCTAGCGGTTGGAGCTTAGGGATTAGGGGTTATAGCAAGACGACAGCCTCAAGTTAATTGCTTAATAGTCGAGACATCAATAAATCAAAGAAAAATGCGCGTAAGCATAAAGCAAAAAGCGGCGACGACAACAAAGAGAAATGGTTCTTGTGGGTGGTTGGGGGCGAGGTGTTGCGGCTGCCTGCGCAAATGCAAACAGACTGATTGATGGCGGCAAGTGATTTATTTATGTTAATGCGGAGGATTCGAAGGGAGAGAGCCAGCGACAGGACATCTAAGTAAACGAGTGCTGACGCGACTCTCACAGGACTCTTGGTAAAAAAAGGCCAGAGAAAGGATCACTATTTCTAAGTTCTAAGTAAACTGAGTTATCAGAACGCTAAACCATTAAAGGTAAAAAATTATAGAGCTTAGGGAGTATCGACAGTTAGCTATTTCTCGATATTTAATAAATGCGTTTCCTTGAAAATATCGAAAGTAACAAAATATTTAATAAATGCGTTTCCTTGAAAATATCGAAAGTAACGAATCGAAATTGTGAAAATATCGAAAATATCGATGTTGTGAAAATATCGAAAATATCGATAATTTTTAAGTTCCACTTTGACGGGAAAAAGGACAAACTGGTAACTCACAGATGAGGCGAGGCTTATCGTTGCGTAGGGCACCCATCCAAATCCATATCCAGGCCCATTCCCATTCCCTTTCCGCGAGCACTTTGGTATTTTCACCTGCGACATTTGTCGCTGTACGTGATTTCGAGCGACGATTAATCAACTGCGTGGGCGCCGGCGGGAAAAGGAGATGAACTCTGGCACTCCGGCGATAACAAAAGCACACGCACGATTCCGATGACGCTGTTTCGCTTATTAAAAGAAAAAACCTACAAGGGTATATACGACATATAGATTCCCATTAGTCTCTTAAAGAACTACAAAATATTTACATATTTATCTGCTTCTTATCGTCACTGGACATGTAAGTTATAACCTTAATTTTAAAATAAGTTTTTTAAAAATGATTTAATTACACAAATTTTTCATATGTCGAAAGGTATTGTCAAACAAAACAAATTTTAGTTAAAAAGTAAAGAAAAAATGAAATAACGGGTATAAAATCGTATATGAATCGCTGTTTTCAGTAGATCTTGAAAATTATCGATATTTTCGATATTTTGGCACTTCTTTTATTTCTATCAAATTTTTTCGGTTTGAAAACGAAAATAATTTGAGTTTGTAGTTTGAGTTTACAAAGTTAATGTTTGGTCAGAAAATCAACTAAATATATTTGTAATATTATTTTTTAAATATTTACACTTGAAGAGGGAAAATGCTAATATATTCGAAATTGTTAATTTGGGTAGCTTGATCGAATGATTGAAATGTATATATGCGATGCCAACATTCTGAGGGACAGCCAGGCGACAAGAAAGACATCAAATGAATTTTAATACGTGCCAGGGGAGCCGTCAATAATTAATCGCAAATGGCAAATGGCCAGCGGCGAGGCCGAAGTTTTTGGGTCTCTCGTCTTGTTCTTGTTTATTGGCGGCGCTTCAATAATTGATTATTGCGAAATGGACTGCGGAAATGGCACAAGTTCATTCAATAATAATTCCGAATCCGATTCGCCAGCGACAACTTTGTCGTGTTGGTGGCGCCTCTTCGACTGCCCCGAAAATCGCTGAAAAAAAGATGGGAAAATGAGAAAATGGGAAGAGCGCCCAAGGAATGGGCATGAATAAACATCAATAGGAATTTTATTGTGAGAATATTTGTCGCTGCCGGTGTGTTGGGTCAGCAACAAACAAAAAAAACAAAAACGGCTACAAAAATTCTACACAGGAAAAAAAGATAATTTTAATGTTTCATTAAAAAATTCTCATACGACACGTTTGACAGTTAGAATTTAGTCGAAAAAAATAGACAAAAATCATAATTGCAACTTCAAAATCATTTTTTAAAGCAGGGAGAGCAAAAAAATTAAACTATGATTGAAATCTTACGCTACTAGATTAAATAAACCTTCTTAATCGAAGGCAACAGTGCGTATGAGTAATCAAATTTGAAGCAATTTATCTATAAAATAATTGTGATTTTTAGTTTTTGATTTTAAAGTATGGCGGATTCAGAACTTGGTTGTGGAAGGAATTTCAGAACAAATTTTTTTTTGCATACTTTTTGAATACCCAAATTTGTTTCATTTTTAACCCGCAGATCCGCGCAAGGTAAGCATAAGTGAATTTGTAGTTCATATTATAATGAAATCTTAAAAAAAAACTTTTTTTAATCATAATAATCTTAAGATAATTAATCACTGGGTATGCTCTTTTCTCTCTGTGTACAGATTCTAGCCTGGCAATGACCGCAAAACAGACAGAAAAAGAGCGAAAGGGAGGAGAAATTATAGAGTAAACGAAAGTCATGGGAATTTATTGCTGTGCTGTGTGCAAACAAAAAGAGAGAAATATCGTTCAAACGGTTCACTTTAATAGCTTACACTAGTAAATAATTCCCAAGGCAATATACATATGTACATATGTATGTATGTTATCTTCATATGTAGTACATGAGGATTACATGAGAAATAAAATATTCCAAATTTCTTCGCTTAAATTGCTAGGTTTTAATGTACAAATGTATTTAAATTTATGAGTAAAATATAGAAAAATAAGAAGTATATTAATGGTGTAATGATGATAAGCTAAAAATAAAGAAAAATATTAAAATAAATATTGTACGTTAAATGTACATTTTATAGTAAAAACATGAAAATTGCTAAATATACATGGATACTATTAAAAATCATACAAAAATTGTAATACTATTTTCAAAATAATTAAAATTAAAAATTTGTTTAAAATTCAATTGGAACTATGTATGTACTTTTATACAAATTCCAACCGAGGAGATTTTCGTATTTCGTATATAGAAATCAAATCTTTTCAATCCGATTTTCGTTTGCTTTCTTTATTCCTTTGGCTTGACCTTTTTTTTGTGGCTACGCGTGAACGATGACGTCGACGTTCTCTCCACCCGGCGGCAATAAAATTGATGTCACGTTTTTATGACGCCGTTGATGAGTCGTTATCTTTGATTTCAGCACGCAGGCTCGGTCTCCATTTCCGTCTCCATTCGCCATTCGCCATTCTCCATTCTACACTCCGCCATTATCCCTCTCTTCTCCGCGCTTGTTTTGTGTCCGAGACTCATACCACACACACACACCACACAATGCCGCCCACCGACACACACAAACAACAGGACACGCACACATCGACAATTGCGTCAGGTGGTCGCGGTCTTGTGGTCATTATTCTTCTCTTTTTCTCCGCTTGGCTTTTGTTTTTGTTTTTTTTTTGTTTGTTTTTTTCCCTGTTTTTAATTTACGCCCAGTTCAATTTGCGCTTTTCGTTTTATCTCACGCTCATAATTTATGGTTTTTTTTTTGCCTGTTTTTTCTCTTTGTTTTGTCTTGCTGGCATTTGCAAATTGAAAACCAGAAGTAACGCTCAAAGGGATACCAAAATGTATAGCCTACCTTCAAGCGTTAGCTTCTAAAAACCCAGAAATCGTATGGATACGTAGAGATTAAAACTAAACTTCAGTTTAACATAAGGACGAGAAAGTCAAGATTGGTATAAAATTACAAATATATTTAAGATATTGTATTCAATAGAATTAAATTAGAATCTAACATACCTTCATATGTTTTGTTTTTCTATATTTACAACTTAATGTACTCAAAACTTATTCATTTTTTGGTTTCTTCAATTATATTTATATTTATAAGCTTACATACATATAATTGTTATTATTATTATTAATTGATAAGTAGTTACATAATCATATGATTTTTTGACGCGCATTTGATTTTGCTTTGAATTTATTTTTAAACGCCTTTAGAAATATATCGAAACTAGGTCAACTCTAAGATCTTTTAAAATTAAATAAAAACAAAAAAAATTCTCTTACTCTCCCCGACGGGGAATTGAACCCCGGTCTCCCGCGTGACAGGCGGGGATACTAACCACTATACTATCGAGGATTGGATACACGCCGAAGTTTGCTTGAGAATATCCACAAAACTAAATTTAAAGACTTAAGCAGTACTGGGAATATACAAATAGTTTAGTGTTTAGTGTTAAAACTGTTCGAATTCGGAATCTTAAGAGCTGTTTATTGACTAATTGAATAGAACTGATTTCACATTGTAGACTTATATTCACTGATTTACATATAAAAGCTTAATTTAGAAATAATCTAGTTTACATCAAATAATAAAAAGTCAAGAACAAAAAATAAACATGTTAAGAAATATTGCAATTACATAGGTATTCGGATAACCGGCTCCTTAAGGTTTCCTACGAAAAATCAGGGATTTTGTAAATCATAAGACAAAAACAAAACATTAAGACTGAAAAACTAAACTTAAAACGTGAACTATTTAAATACTAATCAAATTTCCAGGCAGTTTGTTTGGCAAAGCCTATCCCAGCTCTTTCCGGGCCAAATAGGCAGGGATTTTAGTTGCGCCAGACTCAGGAAGCATCCCAGGCGAGATCTAAAGAAGTGTAACAAACAGAAATCAATCAATCAAATCAATACACATTCCGAAACTCACCTATGCATGACCAAAGTATAGGCTGTCTTCGGACCAATGCCGGGAATCTTTTGCAGTTCCCGAACGCTGCCCATGTTGAGCAGCTCAAGGAATTGTCTCTCGTTGGTGGCCATCCAATCTTCCGCTGGAGGAGCTATCTTCCTCGAACGGCTTCTCGCCGGCGGAGCTTCTACTCGTTGTATCAGATCCTTGAGCTGCTTGACGTCCTCTTTGACCGAGACGGAAACGGAATTTTCCCGTCTCTCTGCCAGCCGCGTGCTGCGACGCAAATTCATCACTTTGGGGAGGACTCCGTAGTTCTGCGATCTCTGGTTACTCGATAGACGCGTGGAGCGACGAAGAGGAACGGGTTCCTGAGGAGCTGGCACTAAAGTCTCCTCCATTGGCTGGATCCCGCTGAGTTCCTTCAGTATGCTGGTTGACCGCTGTCCAATAGGACTGACGTTCGTCCTGAAGAGCCGGTTGCGAACTGTGGCGGAGATGGCTGGCTGCTGCACCGACTCCTCCAGCTCAACCGCTTCGCCAATGCTGACCAGAGTTGAGTGCAGACTGCTGGGTTGTTCAGGTGGTGGCATCACTTGCCTGTCTCCTTCGATTTCAGCCTGGTAGCCGACCAGACTGAGGCTGCTGTCCGAGATGTGGATGGACGAGGGTTCCAGCGTCGTCTCCTCCAGCTGCAATAGTTGGCGGGCCCTGAAGAAAAAACCACCATTAGTAATAATAGTCGCACCTCTCATAATTATTCTCCTATTACTCACCTTGCCTTGGCCTTGGGTGTCAGGCCCAATTCGGAGCGAGTTCGCTGGAGCACATGGAATTCCGGATTGGGAACACACAGGCTATTTTGATCAGCGGCAGCTGGGCGTTTGATGGCCGTCGAACTGCTCAGCACTTTACGGAAGACGTGAGGCGTCCGTGTGGCGAGCGATTGCTGAAATCAGAGAGCAGCAAGATGGAAGAACGAAACTTGGAAACTCAAGGAAAGGGAACCTCACCTTCTGGCGAGCCACTTGCAGCGGATTCAGCCGGAGCTTCTTGGCGCTGGTGCCGAAGCGCAAAGTGGCCAATGTCTCGCTAAGATCGCATCGATGCGGGCTGATGCAGGCCAGGAAGGTCAGATACGATTGAGCGGTGAGCGATTCTGGAAAGAATAGGCACACTTGAATAGCCGATCGTTGGCATGGGAACCAATTCACTGACCTTGCAGAACTGTGGTAAGAACGCTGTCGCGGTATGGAATCAATGTGCGGCCTGCCGCCATGGACATCACCACCTTGTTGATGCTGAGGAGGCCCAGATTGATGTTGACTCCCTCCTGCTTGGCCACGCCCTCGTGCCCGGTACGCCGTACGCCCTCCGATCCAGCCAGATCCACGATATTTAGTCTCGAGTGCCTGTCCTTGCTCTTCACATGTATGGTCACGATGGCATGCGACCTGGAGCTGCTGGAATTCATCTTGGTGGAGCGCACGTGGCGATTCCCAGTACCCAGCTGCAGTAGTCCCTGCAGATCGCCCTGGCTGCCCAGGGGAAGGCAGGTGGAGCGCTGGCAACGCGCCGGCACCATAGGCGTGTGCGGCGACGAGCCCAAGAGATCGTAGGCCTTCTCGTTGTAGATCTCCACGAAGGAGGCGTACACCTGGATGGGCTCCCTTTCGTTCTCCTGTCTGGTGGTTATGCGTTCCAAAATGTCGGCCAGACAGCGGGGCAGCACACCTAGATGCTCGGGCTTTTGGATCTGTAGAGGATTGGGAGGATTAGGATCGGCATTTTATAATTAATATATTTTAACAATTAAAAACTAGAATGGAACAAACTCGAACCTATACGATACAGTCGTCAGATTTTTTTCTAAATTAATTCGAAATTCTAAAATATTTTAATAATTATGTATCCCAAAGTAGAGGCGAATAGGTCCAAAAACAACGAAGTTAGAATTTGTTCAATTGTATCAATGGGATCTATAGAGTATCGCAGGGTTCCGTTATATACTACTGATCAAGAATATATATGTTTTATGTGGTCGCTAAGGTCTCTTGCAATCTTATTTTTTATCATTATCAAAATATAAATAACGAGGATGGAAACTATGTTTTAATACCCTTGCAGATTTCACTAATTAAAATTTGACTAGAATAGCAAAATGAATTAATAAACAACAACATATTTTATAATTGGAAAAAAATAATTTCTTACAATTTTCACCCTATTGTTCCTGTAGGAGCTATAGGATATAGACGTCTGATCTGATCGCACTTCTACCCTGATCAAGGTATACACAAAAGGATACGATTTGGAAAGATTTATATCAATAGCTTTTACACTGCGCGAAATATCTTAAATTTTATGAGTTATATCCTACGTTACCAACTTCTGACTGAAACCATTATATATTCTGCAAGGGTATACAAATTAAGATCTATTCTACGTATGTACCTAAGGATATTCTAAACCAACAATACAAAACTAACAATATTATTTTTCTGTAAATGATCGGGGGACTTCGTAGTACCGTTAACCCACCTTATCGGGCGGCGCCATTCCCATGGAGTAGCTCTTTCCCGTTCCCGTCTGTCCGTAGGCCAGGGCCGTGCACTGGAAGCCCTGGAAGACCTTCTCGACCAGCGGCAGGATCAGGGCCACGTACATCTCATCCTGGGCGACGGTGGAGGGGAAGGCGTGGTCGACGTGGAACTCATTTTGCTGAACCACAACCGACTGAAAGTAAGAATTGCCGTCATTTACAGTTGGTTTTCTTAGTTTGAGTTCAGACACAGTACCTTTCCATCGCCCCACGGCGGAAATTCGACGACGCTCGGCTCCCGACGCCCCAAAAACTGGCGGTACGGCGCCTCGCGGACTGCAATGCGCACTGCGCTTAGTTTGTCCATCTGTGTTATTATTCTTATTATCGTATTATTGAAAAGTAAGTGAAATAAAAACCAAGCGATGCTATTTTAAATTTCAGTGTGAACGCAGCAGAGGCGTACAAATATACCAACTGGCTGTGAAAAATATACCATACAAATACCGAAAATATTCTTGGGGTATTCTATAATAGCCTATTCCCACTATTAACATCTTTGCTGACCACCTTTACAGGCCCTACACACTGATTTTTTTAAATTTTCAAATAAATGTAAAATATTTTTATTGATTAAATTAAATCGAAATAACTGGGCGTAATTTTAAAATTATTATGAACATAGAATTAATTAAAACTTTCTAATGGTTTGATACTTTTTTGAATTTTTAAACTAAACCGAATACAAAATGTATCCCTTCAAAATCTCAAGTACCTTTAAAATGGGTTCTCATTTAAACACCTGAAATCTGTTGCTTTGTGGTTATAAATAGCTAGACACTTAAAGCAGAAAGCCGTTTTAAAGCATAATGCCGAAACTAAATCGGGAGTCGGCAGTTCTGATCCTTCTGCTAATTATGGTGCCAGCTATGCGGGGAGCACTGGACGGTTCCGGAAGATGTGGAGCCTACGAGTGCCGTCTGAGCAATCCGATCTGTCGATGCGAGTCCTTCTGCCAGGAGTTTAGTCAGCGGTGCTGGAAGAACCCAACGGGCTGCCATTGTGCAAGGGGTTTCGCCCGCGACGAACGTGGAAATTGTGTTCCCTACATCTTGTGTCCCTAGAACCGAGTCACTAAATATTAAATACATAAATAAGCAGCCAACTAAATGCTTGCTAATTAATAAACTTCCTAAAAGCCCCTACCTCCTGTAATTTGATCCTTTTCAGAATGCATGTATGTACATATATTTTGGGGTTTGATTTCAAATTTCTTTAAAAAACCGAAAAATACAGAAATTTGTTTTGCTTTTTCTCATCATCTCCTAGAATCTGACAGGTATCAATTTTTTTATTTTCAAATTTATGTTGTAGATGTAGTTAATATATTTTATGTTCGCGTTAAATTATAATACTCTCTGCACAGGAGCCATCCATTTAACATTTATTACCGGGTCTATAATTAAATTTTAATTAAATAGTATAATTATGGGTGATTGCAAAAATTGGAGGTATTTTCTCAAACATAACGAACTTTTGGAGCTGAAATAGATTTCTAGTAATTCCAATTTTTTTTTCGACTGCCATTTAATTCACGGTTATTTATCTCGCTCGCACTTACGGTACATACATGTAGCCGTCTCTTTTCTTTCCATGTCGATAAGTTTTTAGCGAGCTAGATAAGCGATTGTAACCTATAATTTCTAAAAAAAATAATACTTTTTTTTAATTTTCCCAATTGTATTATGATTCCAATGAAAATATTACTTACTGGCATATGTATTTTATTTGTCGTTAGTTTGAAAAGATCCCAAATTCCCTATAATTGTTTTACACTTATACGCAAATCTAAGTCCCAGCTATTATAAAATGTTATATGTATGTGCGATTTTCCATTTCTTTTCCGTGTATTTAATAATTTTCTAACTCTCTCTTTAAGATTCATAATGTTCTAGTTGTTTTCACTTAAGGCGCGCTACCCGCTTCGAGGGTAGATCGCATGCTAAGGGGATTTGTTCTTACCTAAAGTGTACAATTAAAATAAAGTTCTAGTTATCGTAATAGTTGTAGTTCTTAGTTCGATGCGCAATTTGGTTGTGTTTTAAGTGAAGAAGATAAAGAAGGGCATGTCCTCCCGCTATTGGAGTGAGTGTCCTAGAATATGGTGCTTTCCGCTGGTTTGCGATACACGCGGCCCTTCTTTCGCATGTACTGGTTGATGAAGTCGTAGGACTTGTGCTTGACGGACTCCGTGCAGGACAAGGGATTGCCGGTGACGTCGCAATACCGCACTTCCTTGGTGGTAATATGATGGCTTAGCTGCAGGAGGTACACAAAAATAAGTAAACGTCGCAAGGAAGCGGAACGCAATTTCCGAGTTTCACAACTGACCCTCTTAATCAAGAATTTGTAGTCCTCGTCGCTGGTGATCCGACCCAGTTGGCAACTGTCCTTGCGATAGGGACGCAGAAAGTCGGCGACATGCCCGCTTATTTCGAAGCGGAACTTCTCGTGGGCCTCGCGTCCGCTTGTGGTGGTCAAAAGGCTGTGCGAGCTAAAAGGTGAAAAATGTAGAGTTAATTAATTACAAGAAAGGGAGCTAACTTCGGCCAGCCGAATTTTACATACCCTTGCCGATCAATCCTATTAAATTACAAAAATATTACATATACCACCTGCAAAAGATGGAGGACTTTTGGTAATGTTTCATTTCGATAGCTTTAAAACTGAGAGACTACATTGCGTAGAAACGGACGGACAAACGGACGGACAAACGGACAGACAAACGGACAGACAAACGGACAGACAAACGGACAGACAAACGGACAGACAAACGGACAGACAAACGGACATACAAACGGACGGACAGACGGAATAGAAAATAAAATAAAAAATAAAATAATAATACAAAAATAAATTTAAAAAAGATTTAACTATTTCAAACAAAAAAAAATTAAAAATCATAATAATAGTAATTAAGAAACTAAGAAAATCTGATGTTAGTAATTAATATTCTAATGTAATAGTGAAAAAAATTCTTTTAATTCAAAAATAATATAAATTAAAAAATATCAACTCAATGTGACTAGCGAAATGAAAATAAATAAATGAATTAAATAAATAAATATACTTTACGGGGTCGCAAGCGTTGCAAACTTCCGACTGAAATCATTACAACCCCATTATACCTTTTACTCTTCTTGCTCCGGTGCTCCTGACGGTGCTTCTTCGCCGCCGCCGCCGCATTCGGTGGCATCGGCAGCTTCCGCTTGCCACTTCCTCCGGCTGTTTGGGCCGTCGCCTGACTGGCGAGAGCGGCCAGAGCCGCCTGACTGGTGCTCGGCGCCAAGCTAAGTGAATCCAGCTCCTCCGCCTGGGCGGCAGTCTGCCCATCGGCGAGGGGCAGCTCCGCAGCTCCAAGCGGAGCAGCTTCCGTGGGAGCATCCTCGTCGGATGAGTACAAGTAGGCCTGAATGGGCAGCGAATTGTTGCTGGTTTCTTCTGGATTCGCCGAGGAGTTCGCCTGGGAGGCTGGCGCCGCGGCGTCGATCTTTCGCCGACGGAAGAACTCCTTGCGCCGGCGGATCTTCTCCTTGTTCTCCTTGTACTTTCGCGACTCCAGCTGATTGTACAGGCGGTCCTCGTCCCTCCGCGGACTGATCACTCGAATGGAGACCAGGCGACTGCGTCGCAGCTCGCGCCGCTCGCGCACCTTGGCCTCGACATACTGGGCCAGCGACTTGGCGCTGAGCGAGCCCACGTAGTCCATGTCCACCTGGATCAGCTCGGTGGCCAGGAGCGCGGGATCGAGCTGCAGCTCATGCAGCGGCTGCTGCTGCGTCGCATCCTCCTCGACCAAAGTCTGGAGGCGCTGCTCGGGGCTGGGCGGCTCCCATTGCGAAATGCGCTCGCGCAGATTGTAGTAGTAGATGTCGCCGTCGCTGGTCAGCCGCCAGTGCCAGGCGGGCGGCAGGGGATCCACGCCGGCTGGCAGCTTGTACTCGACGGCCGGCGTGGCGGCCTGTCCATTGTCCGCCGTTTCGGGCGAGAGCAGCGCCTGCGAGAGCAGCTCGGTGCGTTGCGGCGTTGGCACCGGCATATCCTCGCTGTTGAACCATTCGCCCGTGTCGGCGTTCTGATAGAAGGGCAGCTGCTTGGGATCCGTGTTGAGATCGGCGCCAAAGAACTCGCAGCGCAGCTCGTGCTCCCGCCAGTCCTCGCTGCAAACCCGCTTCTCGGCCTCGTCCAGGGCCACCTGGTTGGAAAAAGGTGGATATTAGATATAAACAAGAAAGGAAGCTTATATACCCTTGCAGATAATTCCTATTAATCACTAATTTTCCGATTGTTCCTATGGCAGCTATATGATATAGTGGTTCGATATTGATAAAATTAAAATCAAAATTCGAAAACATTTAAAAAGAGTCATATTCCAGAGTAGAACAGAATACAATAGAAGTCAACGAAGCAATAATTTATTTCCTATTATATTCCCATTAATTTTCCGATCGTTCCTATGGCAGCTATATGATATAGTCGTCCGATTTTGAAAAAAATTTATTCGAAATTCAGAATTAGATAAAAAATGGCATTTCCAAAAGTAGGAGGTTCTAGGTTCAAAAACACCCAAGATATAATTTTTTAAAATTTTTTTCTCCGATTATTCCTATGGGAGCTATATGTTATAGTTGTTCGATCCGGCTCGTTCCGACTTATTTACTACCTGCAATAGATATAAGACTTTTGGGAAAGTTTTAGCCCGATAGCTTTAAAACTGAGAGACTAGTTTGCGTAGAAACAGACGGACAGACGGACGGACAGACGGACATGGCTAGATCGACTCGTCTAGTCATGCTGATCAAGAATATATATACTTTATAGAGTCGGAAACGTCTCCTTCACTGCGTTGCAAACTTCTGACTGAAATCATAATACCCTCTGCAAGGGTATAAAGAGTCATATTCCAGAGTAGAACAGAATACAATAAAAGTCAACGAAGCAATAATTTATTTCCTATTATATTTCCATTAATTTTCCGATCGTTCCTATGGCAGCTATATGATATAGTCGTCCGATTTCGAAAAAATTTTATTCGAAATTCAGAATTAGCTAAAAAATGGCATTTCCAAAAGTAGGAGGTTATAGGTTCAAAAACACCCAACATATAATTTTTTTACATTTTTTTCCCGATTATTCCTATGGGAGCTATATGATATAGTTGTCCGATCCGGCTCGTTCTGACTTATATACTACCTGCAATAGAAAGAAGACTTTCGGGAAAGTTTCATCCCGATAGCTTAAAAACTGAGAGACTAGTTTGCGTAGAAACGGACGGACAAACGGACAGACAAACGGACATGGCCATATCAAGAATATATATACTCTATAAAACGTCTCCTTCACTTCTGACTGAAATCATAATACCCTCCCTCCACTCACCTTCCGCTCGAAGAGACTGCGCCTGAGCTCCTTGGACAGCGTGCGCCGCGGCTCCGCCGAGGAACCACCCAAGTCGGGCCTTCGGCGATTATCGCTCCTCGCCAGGCCGTCCAGGGATCCACTGCTGCCCTTCGGCTGCGTGGTGATCGTGCATATCGTGTTGTTGCCGCTCATCCGTGTGGGCTTGCCGCTCATCCGGCCGCTGGTCGTGTCGCGGCGAAAGCGATCCTGCCGGAAGCGATCGCTGCTGCTCTCGCTGATCCGCTCGCGCTGATCCTCCAGGGCGGTGCTCGCATGGACGTGCTTCTGCTGGCGGTCCGCCTCCCGCTCGTGCTCCTTCATCTGCTCGATGCGCTCGCGCTTGGGTATGCGGAAGATCTCGGGCAGCGCCTGCCACTTCTCCAGCAGGGCGGCCATCCGCTGCTGCTGCTCGGCCGCCAGCTGCTGCTCCGCCAGGCTGCTGCTCCACAGCTGGACACTCTGGTAGACGCGGCTGTCGCTCAGCATGGTGCGGTTCGGAATGGGCAGCGACTCGAGGGTGTCCAGCAGGGCCATGCGCAGCTGACTGTCGCTGCCGCTCTCGCTGATCCAGGCGTGCAGCAGGCGCAGGCCATGGTAGTCCAGGAAGAGCCGGCGACAGGGCAGCTCGCCGCGCGTGAGCACGCCCAGCAGCTGGAGGCGGGTGGGCAGGAGCTTGGCGCGCACCATGCAGCGCGAGAAGCGCAGCGTGTCCAGCTGGTTCTTCAGCCCGCTGCGGCTGAGCAGCGACAGCTCCTCGAGCACATCGGGATCCTCGAGCATGGCATGGAACTTGCTGACCTTCGGCTTCCTGGACGACTTCTCGCCGTGGCCCGAGGAACCGCCGGCTGTGGGCTTCAGCCAGCGGCCGGCCTTGTACTCCCGATCCTTGGGCTTGGGCTGCTGCTGGTCCTTCCGCTTGCGACTGTGGCCAGTGGCCAGCGGCAGCTTGACCTTGACTTTGTTCGCCTTGAGCTTCGCCTTGGCCGTCTTCCGCTGCTCCTCCTCCTCCTCGGGCTCCTGCTCCTCGTCCTCCAGCTCGGCCTCGCTGTCGCTGCTCACGTCCAGCTGCTCGCCCTCGTCGGAATCCGGCTCGCCGCCAATCCAGCCCCTGCAGTTGGCCGCCTCGCAGTAGCAGCGCTGGGCATCGCGTCCGTACCGCTGGTACTGATAGTCGAAGGTGATCTCCTCGCCGGGCTGAATGGGCTTCACGCTGAAGAACCCGATGCGCAGCTCCCCGTTCACCGTCCACTTCTGGGTCTCGGCATTCGGATCGCAGCTGTGGTTGATGTACCGCGAGATGTTGCCCTTGGCGGTGGCGTCGATGATGGCCTCGCCGCGCAGGGCCATGAAGTAGTAGTGACGCTTGCGGTCCTTCGAGTACAGATGCTGCCGCCGCTCGAACTCCTCGCTGTCGATCACCTCGCCCACGTACTCCATGATGAACTCGCCGGGCGGCATCTGCAGCTCGGCCGTGATGCCGCAGCCCTTCTTCTCGGTGCGGAAGACGCGGCAGGGCCAGCACTGGTGCTGCTGGAAGCGCTTGTTCGTGCAGCGCTGGCCGTTGGTGCACAGCGGACCGCACTCGATCATCAGCATCCGGTTGATGCAGCCGGCGCCGCAGCTCAGATGGCCCTGGGCCTCCTCGTCGCCGGTCAGGAAGCAGTCGCACTGCATCTCGGCATTCTCCTGGCTCACCTGGCGAAGGGAAAAGATTAGATATAAATTGGTATTTGGTCTGGGTTCCCCTAGACTCACCTGCCTGGCGCATCTGTAGTAGTTCTCCCTCAGCGGCTGGAACGTGTTGAGTCCCTCGCTGCGCAGAAACTGCTCGTTGATGGCCTCTATGCTGGCCAACTCGGCCAGCTGCTCGTCCATGCTGATCGGCGCCAGCGAGGCGCTGGCCACTCCCCTTCCCTGGCTGGCCCGCTGGCCCTGCGGCTTCTGCTTGATGCGATGCGAGCGACGCACTCCGCCGCTGCTCGGGTTGTTGCTCTCCTGCAGCAGCAGCTGGGCCGTGGGATCGGAGTTGGATTGCGTGGGCGACGGCGAAGGTGTGGTGGCCGGCGTCTCCATATTGGCCACTCGCTGCGCAAACTCATCCTCCTCGGCTTCTGGCTCGTCCTCGTCAACTTTGTAATCGCGCTTGAGCAGATTAACCCCATCCTCGATGAACTTGGCTATGTCCTGGAGCGGATTGGGCGCCTCCAGCTCGGGCGAGGCCTGGACATCCCAGCGGCGCAGCTTGCTGCCCGAAGATGTGGACTCGGACGACTCGGTTTCCAGGAGAGCAGCATGCAGGGAGTCTGCGGCTTTGGGGCCCCCCTTCTTCTTGGCCACTCCCTGCGAGGCACTGGAACTGGAGTCCAGGGAGTTCTGCCTGCTCGGCGATTCCTTGCTGGATCCCGCCTTTCGGCCACGCTTTTTGCCGGCCGAAGAGCGAAGGAGGGTGTCGTGCAGGGGATTCGCGGACGCCTTGGGATGCATGGAGAAGCGCCGCTTGGTCAGCGGCACCGGAGTGGCCGCCGCGTCGGCCTGACGATCCTCACAGATGGTGTTGCGGCGCAGGTCCAACTTGGCGGGCGGCTCGGAATTCTTGCCGGATGGCTGGCGCTTCGAGGATGAATCCGATGAGGAGGAAACGGGCGAACTGGCGGCCATGGCCTCCTCGCAGACGGTGCTGCGCCGCGGATTCATCAGCTTCTTCTTGGCCTTCGATCGCTTGATCATCTTGCCGGCCGGCGTGGTCACTTGGTTGGAATCGGAGCTGGGCGAGCTGTTCCTCTCCTGCTTCAGCGAAGCTTCATAGACGGTGGTGTTGCGGCGCGATGTGGTTTTGCCGCCTCCGCCCGGCGGCTTCTTTTGGCCAATGGGCGTGGGAGTGGAAGTGGGCGGCACTTTCTTCTGCTTCTTCTTGCTCTTCTCCTCGAGACGCATCTGGGCATTCGCCTTGTCCATGGCCTTGAACATGGCATCGCACTCAACGAAGCCGGTAGAGAGTTTCTCCTTGGCCAGGGGCTTCTTTGCTGGAGCCTCTGGTGTGGCTTTCGATTCGGTTTCTGTTTCGGATTCTGGCAAAACAGTTTCCTTCCTTGAATCAGTTAAGGAATTATCCAGTTCCTCCATCGCTAATGAATCCTTCTTGGCATTGGTCGATTCTCTTGGGGATTTGACAGGAGTTACTTCTTCTGGTGGCTCTTTTTGCTCTGGATTGGATGCGGATTGCTCCTTGGATTCACTCTCCTTCTTAGTTGGTGAAGATTTAACTGGCAGTGGAACAACTTCGACTATCGACGACTTTTCGGCTTCTTTCTCCTTCTGGCAGGCAGCTTCTGTGGAGGATTTCTCTGGCTCCTCTTCGGACTTCCTCTGCTCCTGCTGCTCTGCTCTACTTTCCTGCACTTCTGGCGGTGGTTTTTCTGCAACGGCGGCTGTCTTATCCTCTTCAGCTGACTCCACTTCATCTGCAGGCTTTTGCTTAGCTGACAGTGCTGACATTTCGTCTTGTTCTTTATTTCGAGTGTCAGATTCTGACACTTCCATCGGTGCCAACTGGGTGTCGACTTCTTTTGTTATCGGAATTTGTTTACACTTTGGATTAGCTTCTATTGAATTCGATTTCGATTGCTCCAAGCTGTCGGCTTCAGCTTGAGATTCGGATTCAGTTGGCCTTCGATGAGCTGCATCATTGGGATTGGGCTCCTTCTGCGGCTCAGTGAAGCTTTCTATCGATTCTTTCGGTTCTGCTGGTGGACGAGCATCCTCGACGATCGCTGGCTGGCCTTCAGTTCCATCTGCCTTTGGAACGGCTGTGGTGTTGACCAATTCCGGCTTTGGTGCCTCTGGGGTGAGCGATTCCAGTTCTTTCGTGGGAACAGCTTCAGGGATGGCGATTGCGTTCTCCTCAGACTCGGGAACTGGTGACTCCTTCTCCGAAACAAATTCAATGACAAATTCCTCCTTCTCCTCGATAATTGCGGCCTGCGACTCCGGCTGGCTGAGGCTGTCCTCGATGAGATCGATCAGCACATGCTGCTCTGGGTCCTCTTGGTCCTGCGACTGGGCCTCCTCCTCCTCCTCCGCTGCCAGGATCAGCTTGCTGCTCTTGGCGGCGATCTCGGCGAATGTCTCCTCGAGCGTCTTGCCCTGCTGGCTGCCTCCGCGCAGCTGCGCCGATCGCCTGCTGCGCCGCGGAGCTGGCGAGGAGGAATCTGCTCCTGCTTCCGGTTCTGGTTCTGGTTCCCCTTGCGCCGTCGCTGGGGCATCCTCCACCTCCTCCTCCTCCTCCTCGGCCTCGTCATCCGCCGACCAAAGGCTGGGCGGCCCACTGAGCACCTCCACCATGATCTCGTCGAGCTCCTGTTCGGTTTCGGACGCAGGAACCACCGGCGGTGGCTCTTCCTGCTCCTCCTCCGCCTTGGGACTCTCCGTTTCGATTTCAATAAATATGATCTGCGAATCGGAATCGGAGTTATCCTCCTCGGCCATGGCTATCGGCTGCTCCTGATCCGGCTGCTCGTCCAAGGCGTTGTCATCCTGCAGCGCCGGCGGCTCCACCTCCACCTCCACCTCCGGCGAGGAGAAGGAGGACGAGGAGGGCGAGTTGCCGGATCCGGAACCGGAATCGGACGACTCCTGGCGGCGGGACAGATTCAGACGCTTCAGGGAGACGCGCAGCTTGGACTTGGGCTTCCGCTTGGCCTCCTCATTGCCGCTGCCTGCGGTGGAGGAGGTGGTGGAGGCGCTCGTGCTGTTGGTGGAATTGGTGTCCGAATCGGAGCAGCTGGCGGCCGCCGGAACGATGGGCTGGCTCTTCCTGGGACGTCCCCGCTTGCGGATGGCCGCCGCTGGTTCGCTGCTCACCTGGGCCACAATCAGGCTCTGGGTGGGTCGCGGCTTGGCGAAGATCTCCAAGGCGATGGGCGGCGGCGGCAGAGTTGGCGGCGGTGGCTTCGGCTTCGCCAGCTTCGTCTGGTGGCTCCCCGGGCTCTCGAACATGGAGAACAAACGGCTGGCGGATGTGGAGGAGGCACTTAGGCTGGGACTCGAGTCGATGCGCGCCTCGATCTGGATCTTGTGCGCCTTCCGGTTCTTGTTGAGCAAATCCCGCACATCGAACTTGATGATCTTCTTGCGCGAACTGCGCCGGCACTCGTTCTGCCCGCCATCCGGATCCTCGCCAGCATTCGGCGATGCGTCGCTGGCCTCCATGGGCGGCGGCGGCTGAAGGGGCGTGGCTACTTTTGGCGGCCTACCGCGTCCGCGGCCACGTGACGCAATGGCAGACGACGAGGACGACGAGGATTCCTCCATTTCTGGACCAATTTGTGGGCGGTGCGGGGGGTGGCGGGGTGGGCGGAAAGCAGACGGAGGAAAAACAATGCGTTTTCTTCACACGGCGGGCGTTTGCTTGTCCAATTCACAACGCAATTGCGACTGCAATCGGTTTTCTGGGGGCCATCGCCAAGTTTGGGGTTATTTACAGTTAGTTGCTTCAACTTTCATCCACATTTTCGATTTCATTCTCTGCCCTTCTTCTTCTTCTTCTTATTCTGTATCGTCTAACCTACAACATTGGGGGTATTCATTTGGAGCGGTTATAACATTGCTTTGTTGGGGGCATTCATTAGGCGGTTGGGAAAACACCATGTCTGCACTACACTACACTACACTGCAAGTCTACGGTAGGCAAATTTTGTCACTTTTCGAAGATAACATGCAATCGAATGAAATTAAACTTGTAGTAAATCACAATGAATGTGCATTTGTTTTATTAGTGGGCCAGGCCTCACAAACGCTAATATAATATCGCAAAATAAAGTATTCAACACCCCAAAAAGTCGTCAAAAACTTCATTTAAAAATATATAAATAAAAAATATCGTTCTAGCAATAATTCATTCCAATTCCATAATATCTGCCTCTTCTTTATCTACGTCCTCCCGCATTTCTTTAGCTCGCCGTGTTATCAAGTCGACAGCTTTGCGGACTTGTGTTTCACGCTCAGTGGTCTTTCCTCTGATATTTTTGATGAATTCTAAATATCCAAATTCAAAAAGGCCAAAGCTTCTTCAAATTTTCAAGATCCAAATATTTTAAGAGCTTGTTATGAACTAGTAGACCCTCTGATAAGATATAATATGTTCCAGATGTGAACAAATGTGACAGTGGAAACAGGTTATAATATCGTATCTGCCATATGTGGAGAAACATTGAAGTACATCGATGTTTGCCAGATAAACTATCGAACAAACGATATTTTCTCCACCTCTAGTATCAGCTAATTTGAGTGTCAAATTCGGTTACTTTCGTTTTGGTTTAAAAGCATATTATCGTGGATTTTAAAATGAAATATACGCAGAGTTAACAACAAGTGCTAATTATTTATTCAACTTATATATAGTACAAAAGCAGTCGATTTGAAGCTGGGAAGTAGAAAAATCGAAATGCGTTAAATGTCAAGGACAACGGAAAAGCCACAACAAAAGGGAAAAGTACAACGAGAGAGAGAAAGAGAAAGTTTTGAGGAGAAGGAAGGAAAATACTTGCAAACAGGCGTAAACATGTCGAATCCTTTGCACGGAAGACCGCCGAATAGTTCTAGTTCGGTCTCCTCGTCCTCGTCCTCGTCCGCCTCCTCCTGCGCCTCCTCGCCAACTTCGGTGACCATGCAGCCTGGGAATGCCGGACACCTCAGCTCCTCGTCCTCGTCCTCATCCTCCTGCTCCCCCTCCTCGCTGGGCGGCGGAAACGTCAAGGACAAGATGGGACTGCCGCCGGTCTACCTCAATCTCAATGATGTAAGCCCGATATCGATATCCACCCTCCAGCATATTGATACCCTCCTCTGCAGCAGGCCAAGGATCAGGTCTCATCCTCCTGTTCGCCGCTGAAAAACTGGGACGACACCCGCACCGCCGACGTCTGGCTGTCCTCGCTGCACAGCGTCATCTTCATCATCACCTGCGCCCTGGCCGCCTTCATTCTGTTCCGCAACGTGCTCACCTGGTAAATATCCGGATTCCGGGGGGTAAGGGGCTCCGCTTTCTCCCGCCATTGAAAAGTTTTGTTAATGCAACTTATATGGAACGGATGAGGTTTGTAGGTTGTGACACTTTTTGTTTTTCCCTGGTCATTGTCCTATGAAACTTTACGCTTAACGTACCCTTAAAAATCTTAAGCTTTTATTTTAAAGAGAACTTTCTTTTTATAAGGGGTTACATCGTGATTTTTTGCAAAAAATGGCCAAAAAATAAAATGTCCAGGTTTAAATGCCAATCGATTGGAAATTAAATAATGAGTTCAGAAAGGTATGACAATGTATACATATTTGTTTCGGTCAAAAAACGAATTCTTTTTTTGTGAAAAATTGGGATCTGGGTTTTTGGTAAAAATTTGAATTTTTCATTTTTGATTTTGGGCTATAACTTGGCTAAAAATTGTCTTACACCAAAAATACATACTGTTTTGAATAGATAACAAAATAATAAATAAATCCTTGACACTTTCCGGGTGATCTCGAAAAAATAAAATTTGCACCAATTTTCACATTTTTTATAAGGGGTACCATCACAATTTTTTGCAAAAAATGGCCAAAAAATAAAATGTTCAGGTTTAAATGCCAATCAATCGCAAATTTAATAACGAGTTCAGAAAGGTATGACAATCCATATTTGGATCAATATTTCCTTTGTTTCGGCCAAAAAACCAATTTTTTTGTGGAAAATTGGGATTTGGGTTTTTTGACAAAAATATGATTTCTTTCTTCTTGTTTTTTTTTTTGCTGTAACTTGGCCAAAAATGGTCTTACACCAAAATATTGCATAAATATAAGTTGCATTATCTAAACTTTTGCCATCTACGGTATACATTATCTACTGGAATAAGAAGAAGAGCAATATAAGAGAAATGCAAATAATAATTTTAGTAAATTGGATAATTGCAACAGCTATACAAGTTTATTTAGCTATTTTAAGGAATACTTTAATTCTACGTTTATAGGATTTCATGCCAATGCTTATTAAAATTAAATAGATTAGGGGTATTCCAAGATTTGCAACCCGTAGGAATACTTTCTTTTCCACGCTCTCTCCCTCTCTCTCTCTCTCTCCCTCTTCCTCATTGTGGGAGAGAGTCTGGAATGAAGCTGAGCTTTGATTTTGAGAGCTGCGCTTTTCCACACGATCCGGCGTTCGAAATTGCCAGTTGCTTTTGCGAAGCTCAGCAGCGAAGACTAGAAGCGCAGAGAAAGCGAGAGAAGAGAGCGCAGAAGAATCCGAATCGGGAGAAAGCAAAAGCCAATTCGAGTAGAATCAGAATCAGAATCAGAATCAGAAACAGAATCAGAATGGAGGATAAATTCATCGAGGTTTCTTATATCTACGCCAGGCATCTGCAGAGCTTTTGGGGCGCCTCCGGGGACTTCTGGCAGTCGCAGTGGGACAAATTCATCGACTCGTTTGGTAAGTAAAAACGAAAAGAATGGATAAATGTACAGGTAATTGGGGGGCTTCAGGCTATAGGCTATGGCAAACTAAAGCAAACTAAACTTTGCTCCTCTCTTTGTGCTTATGTGATATTGTGCAAATTGCAATTCTCGACAACAAAATGTCAACATCAACTGTTTTGTTTACTAATTCCAACGCACAGACACAAAGATACAAAGAGACGCATGCAAAAGATACAGATACAAAATGAATCGCCGCGTTACTCATGCCAATTTGGACTCTTCATAAAACACGCATATATGCAATATGCAATATGCAGCTCCCAATCGGGAATACCTATTTGTTAAATAATATCTCAACTTTATTTGGCCAGTGCAAATATTTAAGCATTGCACAATGGGCTCAATGTTCTGCGTTCTGGGTTCATCGCAATGAACTTCGGTTCACTAATATTTTGCCTACCCTTTAAAGTGGGATGCTGAAAGCCCCATTTTATTGTATCTTCCTTATATCTTTTACAATTAACAATTCACACTCTTTATTGCCTTAAAGAAGCTTTTACTTAAGGCCTTTTATCTTTATAGGTTTATTTACCCAAGCTTATTTTTATAGCCTATTCGTAGTGCCGGTTAAAATTTTTTTGTTCATATACCATAAGTATGTATTTCCGTGTATTTTTTACAATTTTTAATTTGTGGTTTACCTTACGGTGTCTTGTGTTCGCATAATTATTAATTTTTATAAAATAATAATAATTTTTATAAAATAAATATAATAAGACCAAAATTCTAAAGTTATATGTAACGATGGAAAACCTATACTTTAAATATATGCAGTTAGTATAATACAACAAAAATTCTAAAACTAAATGTAATAATTGATCCCATAAATTCAGATCCCATAAATAGTAGTTACACTGATAAAAAAAACCTAGTAAATCCAAAGATTTCATATTTAATTTAATATTTTAATATTTTTCGGTATGCTTTTCATCTAATGCGGTTTTTATAAATTTTAAATATGAAAATATTACATTTAACATTTATAGTTAATTTAAATATTTTCAACTTTTAATTTGAATATATTTATATTAAGGTCCAATATATGAGATTCGTTGTTAATCATGCATACTTTAAATATTTTACGTCATTAAAAAAAAGAATTTCATATTAAAAGTTGAAAATTAAATATAATGATATTGTATTTAATTCAAATATGTACTACGAATCTTTGCATTCAATATGCAGATATTTATTTTTACTATTGCATTTTTTTTATCAGTGTAGTACTAACTCTAACTTAACAAAATGACGATATTAATATGTACATCTTTCAGGTGACGAGCCCATGGTGCTCTGGGTCTTTGGGACCACTATTTTCACGATGATCGTTTACTGGACCGTGGGCACATTGTACACCTTCATGGACCTGACCAACCGGCCCGCCTGTCTGCGCAAATACAAGATCCAGCCGGGCACCAACGAGCCCGTGGAACTGCGTCGCCTGCTTAAGGTTCGAAATTCGAATCGATCGCAGATTCAATTGACCCCATGTCTGATCCCCGTGATTGCCCAATTTCAGGTGATCTGGTGCGTGGTGTGCAACCAAATACTCGTGGGCATACCTTTGGCCTATGCCAGCTACCGTCTGATGGAGATTCGCGGCCTGAGCGACATCCGCGACCTGCCCACATTCCACTGGGTCTGTTTCGAGCTGACCGTCTGCATCCTGATGGAGGAGCTGGGATTCTACTACTCGCACCGCCTGCTGCACCACAAGCACATCTACAAGTACATTCACAAGCAGCATCACGAGTGGACGGCCCCCATCTCGGTGACGGCCATCTATTGCCATCCGATTGAGCACATCTTCAGCAACCTACTGCCGCCCTTCCTGGGCGTCTTTCTCATGGGCAGCCATGTGGCCACCGCGTGGCTGTGGTTCGCTTTGGCCATCCTGTCGACGCTCAACGCCCACTCCGGCTACCATTTGCCGTTCTTTCCCAGTCCCGAGGCGCACGACTTTCACCATCTCAAGTAATTACTGCATTCTCACTTTTATGATCTTAAAAGAACCCTAAACAAGAAAGGAAGCAAGCTTCGGCCAGCCGAAGTTTATATTCCCTTACAGATCTTTTCTATTAATCTACAAATCGTAAAAATGGTAAAATTACATTATTTTTTCTATCCTTCCTATGACAGATATAGTCGTCCGATTTTCGTTAAATTTAATTCGAAATTCGGAAATATTAAAAAGCAGTCATGTCCTAGAGTAGGAGAGAATACAATAAAAACCAAAAATGCTATAATTTATTTCCTATTATTTTCCCATTAATTTTCCAAACGTTCCTATGGCAGCTATATGTTATAGTCGTCCGATTTTTTTTTCAAATGTAATGCGAAATTCAGAAATCTATAAAAAATAATATTCCTAAGAGAAGAAGGTAAAATGTCTAGAAACACCGAAGCTATATATTTTTGTTCTATTATTTTTCCAAATATTCCTATGGGAGCTATAGGATATAGTTGTCCGATCGGGCTGGTTCCGACTTATATACTACCTGCAATAGAAAAAAAAACTTTTGGGGCAGTTTCAACCCGATAGCTTCCAAACTGAGAGACTAATTTACGTAGAAACGGACAGACAGACGGACGGACAGACGGACAAACTTCTGACTGAAATCATAATACCCTCTGCAAGGGTATAAAAATGTTTTTAATCTTTATACTAATCCATTATTATTTATGCAGATTCAACAACTGCTTCGGTGTGCTGGGCGTTCTGGATCGCCTCCACGGCACCGACTCCCTTTTCCGGGCCACCAAGTCGTATGCGCGACACATCATGATGCTGAGCTTCAAGCCGCCCCGCGATGCTTTTCCCGATCCGACGATGAAGTGAGCACAGTAACAGGAACAGTAACAGGCACAGCAAGCATTTCTCAATCTCTGTGTATACAAATTTTAATTGTGATATGATATGACAAGGCAGATCCTATTTTGTACACCTCATATGTAGTCGTTGTGCAGACTAGAATCCCTGGAATACCTAGAATCCCTAGCACACGCGAGCACCGCTCCCAGAGCGAATCCCCCACAATCCCCAAAAAAAAAATGTTAATCGAGCCCAATAAAGCGAAAATGTACATGTATAGCCAAAAATAAGGATGTTGTATAGGCGCTGGTTTAACAATCATAAGCGTTCTTTATATACGTATAATTAGGATACATAATTAACAACTAAGTACTAATTTTATATATAGGGTTTTTGTTTTTGTTTTCGTAGGTACGATAGGACGAACAATTCTAGGCTCGACAAAAGAAAATAATGTGATAGGAAAGGTGGAAACTTAACGGATAGGAGGAGCAAATATAATCACAAAAGTAAGAGAAAAAAAAAATAGGCGGTTAAATAGTCGATTGTCTTAGGGAACTAAACAAGATTTGTGGACGGCCCGAGGTTCCTGGTTCCTCGGCTATTGCTTCACCGCCTGGGCCACGCCCTGCTGCTGCCCACTGCCACTGCCCTTCAGCTTGGTCTCGAACTCCCCGAGCACCTCCTTGTAGTGGGGGCCCAGCTCCTCGCGGACCGTCTCGTACCAGCGGGCCAACTTGTTGCGGTTCTGGAACGTATTGTAGCCGATGGATTCTGGGGGAGAGGAGTTGGTTAAATTCAGGAGTTAATTACCAGGTAAAGAAATTCGTTTAAAGCAATATCTTTTTGATAGAGATTGAAAAATATCGATATTTACGATATTTTCTCGATAATGTCGATATTTTCATAATAGAACGCCAGAAAAACATCAATGTTCGAAAAAATCTCGATAATATCGATGTTTTCATAATAGAACGCCAGAAAAACATCAATATTCGAAAAATATCGAAAATATCGATATTTTCGATATTGTGCAATACTCACTGGGCTGATCGATCTCGCAGATGGCGCTGAGGTCCGCGAAGGAGATGTTGTCGCCGAGCATGAATTTGCGGGAGTTGAGGAATAGCTGCTCGAACTCGTTGAGCGTGTGCTCCAGCTGCTTGCTGGCGAGATTCACCTGCAATATTCAGACAAAAAGCAGAGATTAGATGTTTTATCAAATTAATATTGTGAAAATATCGAAAATATCGATAATTTTCAAGCTATCATTACATACCGCATTATCGGTGGGCCGGGTCTTCTGCAAATAGGGCACCAGCCACTTTTGCTGGAAATACTCGGTGGTGGCGACACCCATGTTGGTCTGCTGCCAGGCCAAATACTCATCGATCCGGCTGCGACCGAGATGGCGACGTGGATACCAGTGCTCAGGGACCAGCTTCTCGCGAGCCAGATGCCGGAAGATGGCCACGTTCTCGGACAGCTGATAGCCATGATCTGTGATCGCGGGCAGCTTGCGGAACCGGTTCACATTGTCCCGGAACTCACCGGTCAAGTGCTCGCCTGGAACAGAAAAGAAAGTGAAAAAGTCGGTGAGATAAGTGAGACTACTGCCGCAAATAAAAATAATCCCTACTTTAATTTATTCACGTTCACTTCAAAAACAGGTACTTAAAATTATTTTAAGAACAGAAATATCTATGTAATTTCTATATTTTCTAGGACACAACTATTATTGTCCATATAAAGCAATACATATTTTTTTTGTTGGCGAAAATATTAACATTTTGAAAAACATATTTTAAGAACAGATTTATCTTTAATAATTTTATAACTTAAATGGAAAATTTCTCATAAACTTGTATATACTTTTATATTATAGTATTTTTCCCCCTATTCTTAAGTTTCGATCGAGGGGATCGCCTGATCCCAACGAGATATTGTTACTCGGCAACAGGTGACGAATTTTGGAACCGATAACGATAAGAAGCGAATGGAAAAAATATTGCCCTCAAAAGGGGGGCGTGTCTGGCCGGCGAAAGGCAAAGTCATTGCCAATGTCGTACGTTGGCCCATCAAGGTCATCGGGGGGAGCAGAAATCGGGGGAAATGGAAGTTTCATATAAAAAAAGGGGTTTGGTTGGGAAGTCGTTCAGCACTTGCGGGGCCTCCGGGCTCTAAAAATAACCGCTGTGAGTCGGAATCTCGATGGGTGCACAAAAACAAATTAAGTGCCGAAACCCAAAACCCACTCCACGCCATCCCATCATGATTTGGGTGGTGTGAATAAACAAAGAAATTAACTGAGCAATTCATGGAAACCTAATTGATTAGTCAGCAGCAGTAGTCGTCTGTGATTCCCGACAATCAGCTGATTAGATTCGAAATGGAACGGCAGGGGCAATTTTTCAATTTTATAATTGCAGCCATTTGGAAATAGAAAAACTAAAGCGGACTATGATGGTCGAGATCATCCGAGCCAAAGGGCAATTCGTGAGAGATTCGTGATTGGCTGGCTTATCAAGATGTGAAGTAGCTGACCGGAAGCATGGGAGGATTATTATCGCAAGTGCATTGTATGGGGTCTAATTATCCATCTTATAAGGTAGCCCACCCAAAAACCAGTTATAGAATACCAATAGTTGTGAGTCCCGAAAAATACGTTTCCCAAGTTCCCAATTCCCCCGTCAATATTTTCTCTTTATTACCGTTGCGCTGGCCCAATCAAACAAACCCGTCTAACCTGCTCTGATCTCTAAGAACTCAGTGTATCAGCCATAGATTGCATTGGAAATCGGTACAAACACTTTTAGAAAGGTCTGAAAACTGCATACTAATCCAGGGTTAAAAATACCCATAAATGTCATTGGCCATACCTCATACGACCTCTGGTAACTCAGCAATTAAGCCGCGGATTGCTTAGCAAATCGCTAGGGCCGCTCGTAGATAACTATCAGTTGGCCATACCAAAATTGGGTTAGAAAATATCAATTTTTATGAGCCCAATTCGATTTCCACTTGATCCGAATTGCCTCGTAAACTCTCCACCAGATTAGATTCCTTGCGTCATGCTCGGGCGGCATGAAAAACCGGGTATCTATTGTATAGCTACTATACAACTACTACTGAAAGTGCTTGCCTCTGCATCGGAGTCGGAGTCTTTAACCTCCACAAGGTTGTCTTGTTGTTGTTGTTGTCTCCACACGAATGCAGCGGCGACTCTGATTTCTAAGCTAAGCTAACCAAACTGCTCGACGAGGAGTCCAAAGTCCAAATGGCTGGCCTGTCTGGGAATCCGACATAAATGCAGTATACACCATAAAAAAAAGCGATATGAAACGTAGATCGATTTGACATTATGTAAGATCAATTTTAATTTGATATGTAGCCAGGTAAATTTGACCTGGTCGAAAAGAGTATTTCATGTAAAAACGATATGGGTTTTGTATGACCTGAAATTTACATGGCCATATCGATTTTACGGGAACATGCTTTTTTTGTGTGTAGTTTGCTATAGAGTATAGTATATAGGAGTGGAAAGCTCTCCTTGGGATTAGCATAACACAGAGTTGGTATCCCGGATATTAATTTACCATCGAACTGACGTCAACTCAGCCAAGAAATGCAAACCCGACCCGAGATATTAACCATATATCGTGATTATATATGCAGCTGTTAATGGGCCTCAGTCTCTGATTGCATCCTCGCATCAATTCTGCACTTTATGGCGTTTCCGCAACCTTGACCAAGTGGAAAACGAAAACGAAGAGGGGGGTCTTTTGAAAAAGTGCTAAGCGCACGCGCAGCTCAACAAACAAGCTGAGAAAGCAACAAAAACATGAAAAGATAGAAGAAAACAAAGCACAAAGGAAGAGCAAGAAGAGTAAAGAGCAAAAACAAACTAGCAAATAGCAAACACAAATCAGTAGATCTGAACAAAAAATTGATAAGTGTCCCAGTTTGGCGAGCAGGTGATAAAACCAGCGCAAAGATCGGTTTTAGATTCCATTTCCGAAGAGTAAACACGATCAAAGTGCACTCAACACTCCAAACAGCACAGGTACAGTCGGACTCACTTAACAAAAACTAACAATCGAAACTGATCGTTTTGTCGATAACTTTCACATGAAACCCTGTTCAAGGCTTCACACATTTTTAGATTACAAAATCAAATACATATTATATATAAATAATTTGAATAAAATTCTAAACCAGTCATTTATATTCAGTTTCGCCTGTTTGTTTTCGCTGCCAGGCGATAAAAGCGTGAATTGAAAGCGATTAGGTTTTAGCTCTTAGGTTTTTAGGATGCCCCCAGTGGGTTAAGATTAACAGTAAACACAAACACGTTCAAAGGGCACAAATCACTCAAAAAAAGAAAAAAGAAAACGGAAACCTCACGTTTCAGTTGTGTTAACTTAATTCCCAAATCGATTCATTTTGAAACCATCACGTTTGCGTTAAACTGATTAATCCAATAATTATTATAATCTGTGCTGCATATTTCCATATTCCAATTGTTTTGAGATTAAGTGACATTATTTTCAAGTGATTGCCCACTTTCGCCTTGGAAACTTTTCGGTTTTTCGATTGTATTGTGGAATTTTTAACGAGCGGAAAATTTATTTGGAAAACGAAGAGGGCGAACAAAGGGCAGCATAAATGCATAGGAATGTGTGACAATCCGACCTTTGGGCGTAGGGCCTAGGCCTATATATCTATATATTGTTTAGTTGTGTGTGCCACCGGGCACGTACTCACTACTCACCTTTGAGCATCGAAATGGGAATGGCCTCGAAGGGGATTTTGGATGCCTCCAAAAGGATGTAGAGGGCCCGGCTCGATTGGTTGAGGAAATCAAAGTAGAACTTGAGTGGCTGCGACATCTTGAGGGCTGTGACTAGTCTTTTAGTTGCTCTTCAAAAATTTCCAATTTCCAACTTCTTCTTCTTCTTCTCTTTATTCCCAATACAATCCAAATTCGAAATTCCCTGATTCGAAACTGTGATCGCTCGGAACCGGACTGCTGGACTTTTGCTGCTAGACTGAGCTCGCAGCGCCGTCGCTGCGACATTTTAAACGCAACGGCCGGCGGCGACGTCGACTGCGCAGTGGGGATAGGATAGGTGGTTCGGCTGGAGGGTGGGGTGTAGGGGGGGGGGGTGTGTTTGGGGCGCATTCATTAAATGCGCCGCAAAAAACAAGCCAGCACGTCGGCAGCGAAGCAGCGGAGCGATCACAACAAGATGCTAACGACAAAAAAAGGCGAACACAAAAACAAAAACAGAGACAAAAAGACCGGCTTCTTGTTCATACATTGCATATGGTGGACCCCCCATCCCCAGCGACGCCTCTGCTGGCGCTGCTTTTACTCTTTCGCTGAGTTCGGGTCACGGCGACGGCACTGCTCACCGAAAAGAGGGTGTGGCCCCCGGCGAAATGATCGCTGAATAACCAAAACGACCTATGGTAACTCGGGTGTTAGGACTCGGATCGTGGTGAAAATCACTAGGAGCACTCATCACAGTGACTGTAAGTTGTATCCCAAAAATGATTCGGAAAGTCACATAAATGAAGAAGTTATGACCTAAAATGTAACACAAAATTTACGAAACCCTTCTGTAAATCAATATATTTATGTATGTATAAACTACGGATACACGTAGATCTTAAAGATTGTTTCTAAAATATCTATCCGTAGACTTGGTTAGGGTATTTGAAGTGTGTCTTATAACTCAACTTTCTCGCTGTTTGTTTTGCTTTCAGCGTTTTGTTGCTGCGTCCTTTCTTGTTTTTGTTTTGCTGTTTTCTTGTGCTTTGGTCTTCGTCTTTCGCCTTTGTACTGGACTAGCTCTGATATATTCGGGCGTTATCTGGCAGCGATTTCCAATCAGAAAATGCTTAGTATTTATAAGTATTTAGAAGATTCCTGCGAGCGACTCTCCCACCTCTCCACTTTCCGTATCTCTCGATGTGTTATCTTGTTTACCGAAACGGAGCCAATAACAGATATACCGACAAGAACCAGAACCAGACCCTCCTCTGTACATATGTCGGTCAGCGAATTGTTTTTGTTTGACTGCAGAGCTGATAAAACCGAAGTCCAAGTGCCAGCAAGAGTGCCTTGTCTTTGGATGTATCTGTATCTCTAAGATGCATTTGCTGTCACAAGTGTCCGTGCAAGGTGGCAAAACAGATCGCACAAAGACCCGAAGTTAATGGCCCTCGAGGGCGAAGTGCACTTCACTTTACGGAGAACTCAGCCGAATGATCAGCTGTTCGATACGTGAAGTCTATGACTAAAAGGTATACTAATGGATACGAATTGATTTTGGGATAGGTATGTATTTTTTTTTGTAAATTTAAATCTGTAAATAGTTTATAGTTGATAAAAAAAAAAAAACATTCTCCCCGACGGGGAATTGAACCCCGGTCTCCCGCGTGACAGGCGGGGATACTAACCACTATACTATCGAGGATTGGATACACGTCGAAGTTTGCTTGAGAATATCCACAAAAATATATCTAAAGACTTAAACAGTGTTGGGAAAATAAAAATAAATTTATAGTTTAGCCATAAAAACTGTTCGAATTCGGAAACTTAAGAGTTTATTGTTTTATATACTTATTTTTACTGATTTATATAGATCTTAATTTAATTTAATCTAGTTTACATCGAATAATAAAAAGTCAAAAACAATAAAAAATAAAAATGTTTCGAAATATTGCAAGTACATATGTATTTATTCGGATATCCGGTTCCTCTCCTGTTTACTACGAAAAATTGGGGATTGTGTAAATCATTATGAGGCTGTTCTGAGAAGCGGCTGGCCGTTTGATGGCCGTCTAGCTGCTCAGCACTTTGCGGAAGATTGCTGAAATCAGAGCAAGATGGAAGACTGAAACCTGAGCAACTGCATCATTCGACTTGCGGTCATTGCGGTTGGGTTAAGTTGGGTTCAATTTCTCTATATAAACAGGTCGCACTCGGGGCGGAGTCGTAGTGTGTGCCATGGAGCAGCCCAGCGAGAAGCAGCTGGAGGCGGAGGAGGATCAAGTGAAGGAGCAACTTATACAAGAGGAAACGGATCAAGAGAAGGACCTTCAGGAGTATATAGAAAATATTCTGGATGGTGATCTTGAACGACAAGACGATGAAGAGCAACCGGAGGAGGATAGCTTAAAGATAAAAGATAGTCCGGAGAATGAGAAAATACTGGATTCAGAGAAGAATCCTCCGGTACAGGAAGAATTGAAGAGAGATCAATCTCAACAGGAAAGTATTTTAGCGGAGGACAATGACGAAAATCAAGAAATACTGGACGAGGAACCTGTGGAGGAAGAAGTCTTGGAAAAAGAGGAGTTTAAGGAAATAGAAGAGCTCGAAGAAGATATTTCCCAAGATCAGCTTCCAGAAGAAGAATTGCAAGATGAACTGGAAGAGAAGACGCAGAAAGGGGAAGATCAGATTCTGGAGAGTGATGAGTCTGTAAAAAGGAAAGAAGAGCATCCCGAAATCTCCGAGAACAACGAGAGGCTCACAGATAGTCCTGAAAGTGTGGAGAAGAACCAGGAGAATCAGAATAAGGAGAGCAGGATTGAGCAGGAGAATCAGGAGAATCTAGAGAACCGCGACGAGGCATCGAAGCCCGAAGAGGATCTGCCCAACGAACAGGTAACCCAGTTCCTCCGCCAACTGGTCAGCCAACAGTGGCCCGAACTGGGCGCCCTTCCGGAGCTCCGTTTGCAGAGGGCCAGTGCCAAGGGTGACAACTACTTGGGCGTCGTCTGGCGGCTACAGGTGGCTCGGTGCGACTCGCGGCGCAGCCTGGTGGTGAAGCTACCGCCGCAGAATCGCGTGCGGCGCAAGCAATTCTTCGCCCGACCCTGCTTTCTGCGGGAAACGGCGGCCTATGAGGAGTTCTTGCCGCTGGCCGAGATGATTCAGGAGAAGTGGGCCATTCCGGCGGAGGAGCGCTTCCGGCAGCACGCCCTTTGTGTGGGCACGCGGCAGGACGAGCCCAACGAGTGCATCGTCCTGGAGGATCTCTCCTGCTCGGGCTTCTCGCTCCACAATCGCTTCGATGACCTGTCCCTGGAGCAGGTGCGTCTGGTGATCCGCACCTATGCCAAATTGCATGCCATAACGCTGGCTGCGAAGCGTCAGTTTCCCGAGCGGATGGAGAAGCTCCAGCTGCTGGTGGACATCTTCGAGCAGCGACGCGAGGATCATGCGTTGGGTGTCTACTTCGAGAATCTCAAGGGCAGTGCCCTCTCCTCGCTGCTCTCCGCGCCGGCGGATGAGCGCTACAGGAGGCGCCTGGAGTCGTACTTCTCGCGGGGATCGTACTTTGAGCTCCTGCTGCCCCTGGTCAGCGGCTCCAATTGCGAACCCTTCGCCGTCATCTGCCACGGCGACTGCTGGAACAATAATATCCTGTACAAAAGTTCAGAGGGGGGAGTTCTGGAGGACGTCCGCCTGATCGACTGGCAACTGATGCGATATGCCTCCCCGGTCACCGATTTGGCCTACTTCCTGTTCACCTGCACCTCGCGGGACTTCCGCCAGCGGCACCTCAAAAATATACTAGAGGATTACTACGAGGAGTTGGGCCTGCAGCTAAACAGGTAGGAGAAATGAGATCGGAGATCTTAGAACTGAACTTAACTATAATAACTTAAAAAGATTTCATTATTCCTTTCGGAAGAAACCTACAAAATATAAACTTTATAATATCTAGTATAAAAGTATATTATTTAGTATTAAATCAGTATTATTTTGGTATTAATTCAAATCTATTGAGTTTTAAAAATATCTTTTTATTCCATTATTATTCCCTTTTTTTTACAGATTGGGCGAGCAGTTGGATCAACTTCTTCCCCGTGGCGCCTTCGACGAACAGGTGGCCACCAAAACTCCTGTGGGCCTGCTCCTCGCCATGATGGTACTGCCCATCGTGACCATGCAGGGTCAGGATGTGCCCGACCTCCAGGCGATTAGCGATCGAATCGAGGCCGGAGCCACCACGGATCTCCAGGGCGCCGGATTCCTGGGCGCGGGGAACGAGGCGACCTTCAAAAAGCGTATGCGAGAGGTTATCCTCGACTGCGTGGACTTTGAATACATCTAGGAATAGGCAATGGAAATTCCAATTTAGAATTCATAATAAGCATAGTATAATTATCAATAAATGCTTTAATTCGCCAGATGCTTTAAAATGTATTTTTTAATTTCTCAATTCTTTGTTTGTTTATTAAAAAAGATTTCGAAATCAATAAAATTTGACATTTTTGACATACTTTTCGAAATTTCCAACCAAAAAGAACGGTATTTTAACTAAAAATGCAATTAAATAATTTTAAAACAAGTTCTGTGGTTTGATCATAATAAATATGGAGTAGTTATTATTTATTTTACGTAAGACCGCAATGCCCATCTGTATTATTTTTTTATTATTCAAAATTAATCAAAATAAAAACGAAGCGAAACGATTTGAAATTTTAAAATTACCGCGGCAAGGGCGATAACGATAAGAAATACCATCCGACCCAATCATAAATACCATTTTAGCTTAAAAAAATACCGATTAAATACGATGGACCTAAAAAATATTTTCATTTGTATATTTTTTAATTTTGTATAGTAATAATTATAAAATATAAAAAGTAAATAAATTATTTTGGCTTTAAAAAATACCTAAATATGCATTTTTGGCGACGATGCTATCGCGATAGTTTTGAAACCATCGATGTTATCGATAGCTGCGTCTATCCTTTGTCATCTCTACTTGAATGTTAACCGTTTCGCGCTGTTAACTTTTCACTGTTCTTGCGCACTGCTGTAACACTGCTACTGTTAAATTAACAGAAGTACTACGCTCCGATTTGGCGGGAAATACATAATTTTCAAAAAAAAAACAATGAATAAGTAAATTTTGGATAGGAACTAGTTTACAAGACATGGCAGAACAGAATGTGCCAAAATTGCTTCCAATTGTACTATTTTATATGTATTATATTATATTATTATTATTTATTATTATTATACTAATATATTAAGATCAGGTTATACTAATATATTAAAGCGCTTGCCGATCGGACTTCTATATTCTATGGATATCGTTTAGGAACAATATTCTCATATTTAAGCTATTCTAGTCACATTCCGTTCTCGTTTTTATCACATTATATATTTTATTACGAAATGTAAGCCCACATAAACAAAGTATGCGTCGATATAAAATTTAAACATATAGAAGCAGCCCCTAGGACAAATTTCTAGAGAGCTCCATTCATCGTGTATATACGAAACGAATAACATCTAAATTTCGTCTCCTGCTCCGTGCTTTGTACTTTGATTATTGCGATTTTTTACGATTATTACGAATATGATTTGGTTTCTCGCGATCGTGTTAATTGTCGCCCACATTAAGCGCGGGTCCGTATACCAGCTGCTCTACGGAACGGCGCTTCTCACGGCGGTCAGCGTGACCCCGCGTGTCACGCTGGAGCTGCAGTTGACTTACTCCAAGGGAACCCCCGCCGCAGTGTACCGCTACCCGAATGTCCTGGCCACCGCTGCCGTCTCCCTGATGCTGACCACCCTGGCCATGATGCCCATGCTGCTGATCCCGAAGCGCTGGCAGAGGCAAAAGAGATACTACCTGGCGCTGCTGCCCTGGATCCTCATCTGCTGCCTCAAGTTCGCCATCAACGTGAATCTGTTCTTCAAGGGGATCAACCACCTGTGGGATGGTGGCCAACCGGGGACATTGATCTTCGCCCTTTGCGTCTACTGTGCCGTCTCCAGCTTGGCCCTGGACCAGATGCTTCGCTGGAACGTCATGTACCATCTGATGACCACCGATATTACCAAGCTGCGTTTCTACTTGAACATGTTTGGTTAGGATTTGCAGTACAGCCCGACGATACTGAATAAATGAATCCTGTTTCAAGCATTGATACTAATTGTTTTGATATAATATAGTACACTGATAAGAAACGTAGTAAATCCAAAGGTTTCACATTCAATTTAATTATTTTTCTGTATGCTTTTCATCCTTTGCGATTTTTATTTATTTTAGGTTATTTAAATATTTTAAGCTTTAATTTAGATTCTTTTTTTAAATGACGTAAAATGTTTAAAGAATGTATGATTAACAACGAATCTCATATATTCGACCTTAATATAAATATTTTCAAAATAAATCATGAAATCTAATATGTTTTATATTAAATATTTTGATATTGTGTTTATTTTTATTAATTTTAAATATGAAAATATTACATTTAACATTTATAGTTAATTTAAATATTTTAAACTTTAATTTAAATATGAATTTATTTTTTTAATAACGTATAATATTTAAAGTATATATAATATGAAATGTTTTCAAATTAAATCATGCAATCGAATATGTTTTATATTAAATATGATATTATATTTAATTCAAATATGTACTACGAATGTTTGCATTCAATATGCAAATATTTTTTTTACTATTGCATTTTTTTATCAGTGTAGTATTTGTTAATTGCCCTTAAAACATCTACCATCCGATGATATTACCAAGATACTGAAGAAATGAATACTGTTTTAATATAATATAATGATTTTTGTTAAATACCCCCAAAATAATATTCTGTTTGAAAGCCCCGATAGCTCCAAACCTCTGTTGACCATGGACTCGAAGGGGAAATCCTGGCCAACAGCTTCTATGTGAAACGAGGGACGTTGGTGGGTGGTTGGGTGATTGCAAACCATTGGTCGATGTGGCAAATTAACCGCAGAAAGCGGTGGCAATATGCCGAGCGGGCGAACACGTGACTTGAAGCATTAAGCAATTTGCCAAGCGGATTGTTGGTTCTGTTCATTGAGCGCCTAAGCAATTGAATTAGCCGGCACCGTTCCCTTTCCCTCCTCGTCAACGGGGATCCCGATCTCTGGCGTTTCTCAGCAGCGATTGCAGCTGAAGTCAAGTACACCCAAAAAAAAATCGATATGAAACGTAGATAGATTTTACATTATGTAATATCAATTTTAACTTGATATGCGGCCCCGTAAATTCGGTATGCTCGAAATGAGTACTTCATGTTAAAACGATATGCGTACTGCATAACCAGAAATTTACATGCATTACAATATAATAAAAGTTCCTAATTGGCAACTATACTTTTAAGAATATTTTAATCAAATAAGTTTGTTTAATTTCATTTATTCTCCTAAGGAAAATATTATTATTATTAATATTAAACATTATAAATATATTTTAGAATAAAATCACGTTTTTAAAATGATCTAAAGTAAACTTTGAAAAATAAGTTAAATTTTAAACATTTAAACAAAAACAATTACTTTGCAATATATTTGTGGAATTCGGAAACATTTCTTTGAAATATTTAAAAGTTTTCAATTTGATTCAAAATTAAAATGTATTTCCCCAGAATTGTTTTGAGTGCAATGGGGCACGGGAACAACAAGTCAAATGTAATTGCTAGTAGCAGGACCTCTTGAGCCCCCAATTCCTTGGCTCCTTTACCCCCCTGGACATCCAATAAACACATGCGAGTGCCAACCAGTTTGCAGTTTCGATTACAGGCCAGCCGACTTTGGGCCAACAGCTTGAGGGACACTTTACCGCCTCTTAAGCCAACTTGAGTGGCCACCGAGGAATGAGGGGTAGTTTGAGCCCCTTTTAAGGGGTCTCTGCAAAACCGACAAAATAATTTAATATACTATAATATATTAGTTGTTTGTGGGGTGGGATTTTAGAATACATTTTTGGTTGCTTACTTTTTGAACACCCAATTTCTTTTAATTTTTTACCCGAGTGGGCGCCCTTGAGTTAAATTTAGCTTTCTAACTCAAAAATGTGTTCTATATTTATTTTTTAAAAATTATGTTATAATATTTAGTAGCATTAATAAGAAGATTGAATGATTTCAATTGACTTTGACTATCCTCCATTTATCCATTTACATCTACAATAATATCTTCATTTCCCAACCCCACCCCCACCCAAATAAATCATAAATGTGTTAATAATAATAATAAATAAATGCCTTCCTCGCAACGACGCTGATTACACCAGAATGGTTGGCTGATTGAAACTCGCATTAATTAAATTACCTTACAAGCAATTGCCTCTGGAAACTGTGAATGTTAACTATTTGAAAATGAATGCCAAACTGTTGGGGGAGCAAAGTTGAGCGAAGTGAAGTTAGGGGCGGGGGTGGAGTTAATGGCGAGGGTGCGATGCAACGTGACCTGTCAGTCGTTGACATATTGACTCATCAATTGCAGGCTAACAGCTTTGACAATAGTCGAAACGGTAATGACAATTGCCAGCCCCAAGACGAACCCACAAACCCACCAACTGTCACCCAAAGGGACTACAAGCTGGGCTCCAAGGACACTGGGAAAAATTAGGTACTTCTTAATTGCCATTTCTCTGGTTAAGAGGTAATTATAAATTGCCTATAATCTTGGTATCTATTGTAGCAATATATGGATTTTTTGATTTCATCTAAACACTGTTATCAATAGGCTTCTACTACTTTCACTTTTAAAAAAATTTAAAAAAAAATGTACAATTAAAAAAAATGTTTGTAATTTTATTTATTAAATATGTCTTCTTCTGAAATATAATAAATAAAATAAGAGGTTATCAATGGTTGTCAATAAGTTTCAAAAATATTTTCAAAAAAATTTTTAAATTTAAAAAAAAAATTAAAATTGTAAAAAAAATGTTAAAATTTTAAAAAAATTTTGAAAAGAATTTAAAAAAAATTAAAATGTTGTTTAAACTTGATTAATTTAACATATTATAATAAATAAAAATGAAAAGAATGGAAGAATTGTAAGTGCACTTAAGCTTTATTGGAAAACTTATTTTGAAAAACTTAAATTTAATTTTGTAAACATTTAAATACCGATTTTCCTAAGTGTATTCCAATGAGAGCCGGAGCATCTGGAGCTGGGGCCGACCATAACAATGGCCACTGTAGTGGAAGAAGCGAAATTTTTATGTTAATGAACATCATTTTTCTCTGTTTACTTGCGCTTGTGTTAAGTGTCGCAAATAAATTCATTAAAGTGGCATTTTTCAATTTTAATGAACGCCCCGGAACCCGAAACCTCCAATCCCCAACCTCCGAATCCGCGAAATGGTCTTCGAAGGAATGAAAACAAATAACGCAGGGCATTATGTTGTTAAATTAAGGAATGAATTACGGCTTATTTATGAAAATGGAAATCATCAGCGTGCGATTATCGTTATCATCTGGTCATATCGGTGCAAAAAGTTGTACACTCATTTATGGCCACATTTTACCTTATCGGCCAATAAATAGCCGAGTGTTTGACACTTTCAGTTGAGAGATGCTATCAATGTTTTTGTCATTACAAAGCGAATTTATCGGCTCGGCATGTGTGAGCGATTGTAATTATAAAAGCCCTCATTGTCCCATCGATGAAGTTTTAATTGCTCGCCACTGCGAGCACAATTATCTTCATTATTACACCAATCAATTCCTTGTGAACTAAAGTTTGAAGAAGATAATTGATTGGGAAAAACTGCACTTATTTTGTATGCGATACTATCGTCTAATATATCGGTTACTAAGCGTTTCCTTCTAAGAAAGTCTCTATATCTCAGCCAAAAATGTTCGAATTACATGTTTTTTTTGTAATTTAGTTGAAGAACTACTTACTTGTACATTTCTATACAAATTTGTATTTATATATATTTATTAAGTATTTTAATATTAATTTTTTAAAATAATATTTTGGAGGCAATGAGAAAAATCCTCTATCTATCCATAACTTTTGTTTTTTGTTTTCAAAACATATAAACATTTCTCAGTGGCAAGAGAAGGCCATGATATTATTTAAGTTTTTTATTAAAATTTGGGTTTTGTTTAATTTTTTTGGTAGGACAGAAATTGAGACGAGGCAAAAGAAACGACTGCAGCTGAAGGAAGCGCCGACATTTAATATGGCACGCGTGTGTGCGTATGACAAACATTAACATATCACTTTACAGAGAAGATAAGGTAACACGCACAGACACACAGACGCATCTCGGCCAGATCCTGCTCCTTCGGCTCCTTCAGGTCCTTTGGCTCCATCGCCATCTGATGGGCTTACCCAATTATGAAACATTAAAAATACGCGCATATAAATCGCTTCATTTTTATGCGCAATTACGCGGGGGAGACAGTAACCTTGGCTGCCGCCCATTTCCATTGCCATTCCCATTCCCAACTGCCTTTCGCACCCTTACCCTTCCTTTTGCATCCCCATTTTTCCCGGTAGTTCCTCGCCATCTCCACTGTCATTTCTCCTGCTTCGAGGCTGCTCCTGATTCTGATTCTGATTCTCACTCTGCTCCTGTCAGTTGCTTCAGCCACTGATTATGGCCGGATGACACTATTGAAAATTACACAAATAAGCTAGGAAATGCATATCTATTTTTTTAGAAATATTACAGCAATAAAAAATTAAAATATGTGGTAAAATAACTAGAGAGTTTTTGAAAATTTAAGCAACGGGGTTTTATTAAATTTATAAGTTATTTTAAAACTCTAAACTAAAATTAATGTTTTTTTTATTATTTTTATTTTGAAGCCATTTTAATGGGTTATAATTAAATTATAATACAAAAAAGCAGGGACCGAAAATAATGATTATTTATTTTGAGTAAAAAATAAAAATCTCCATTTAATAATTATTTTGTAAGTGAAAAAAAATATCGCTCAGAAATAATGATTATTATGTGAGCGATATTATTTCGCTTAAAATATCACTCAAAGTGCGATTGCAGCCGTTCTGTGTGGAATTTTACAACATTTTAAATTTGTGCTTGTCGGTAGAAGCACGGAGCACATATCGAGCTAATAAAAAAATAAATTTTCTTTGTATAAACCGCTTAAAAAAAACAAAAAACTTTTTGTATAAGAAAACATTTTCTGTGGGAATCGAACTCGTGTTTACAGCTCGTTGGACCAACACACTAACCCCCAGCCCACATGTCGGGTTGGATCTAAGTGGAATAGTTCATAACATCTTGTTAAGTCGTTTTACTAATATATAAATGACATAAAAATTTCTGCTTACCTCTTTGAAACTAAAAACCGCGTTTTAAAATGTTTATACAAAGAAATCACCTTCTTTTATTAACTCGATGTGTGCATCGAGGTTCTACCTGCAAGCACAAATTTAAAACGTTGTAAAATTCCATACAGCACGGCTGCAATCGCACTTTGAGTGATATTTTGAGCGAAATAATATCGCTCACATAATAATCATTATTTCTGAGCGATATTTTTTTTCGCTTACAAAATAATTATTAAATGGAGATTTTTATTTTTTCACTTATAATGATTACGGTCCCTGCAAAAAAGGGTATATAAAAAATATGTCTCGATATTTAGTTTTGACTTCACAACATCGATATTATCGAATCGATATTGTAAAAATATCGAGAATATCGATAATTTTCAAGTTCTAGTAAATTCGGTAGAACAAAATGAGCAGAAAAATATATATACAATAATAAGTCTTGCAAAATAAAGAAAACTTCTGAAAACCCAAATTATCAAGACATTTAAAAAATATTAAAATTCAAATATATCACTTTACAAAATGAAGGTAATTTAAAATATTTAAAAATCAAACTGCCAGTGTCTTATAGTCGTTGTGAGCAAACTTTGGAGCTTCCTATCTTCCTTTTACTCGCTTTGTGTGTTCGCGCTACTCAATTAAGTTAATTCCCGTTTGCATAAACGGGGCCCAGCATCCCCTTCACTCCCCCATTTCCCCAATTCGCCTTTCCTGGGCTCCCAGTCATGTATTTTTTATTTATTCTGATTTAAAGCGATTTTCGGCACGTCTGCAGCCCCAGCCACTCAACCGTGTGCACTTCTGGCTCGGCCCGAAAAGTGTCAGGCCTACTAGACCCAACACCACGAAAGGCGAAAAGAACTTAAATACAAAAACCTTAAAAATTCAGATAAAAAAAAAAACAGGAGAAAAAACGAAAAATGTGAAGGACTCAAGTTGAGTACGGTCGTGTGGCTGTGGTTACCAAACTTTCACCGGAAGTGGGCCAATAAAAAAGTATATACAGATACACAGATCCTCCGAATGCCTCTAGTCGCCAGTTCACTTTGCCTAATGCGATTATGTGGGGCCAGAATGTAGGCCCCTTTGTCCTTTCCTAGAGAGGAGTCCTGCCCTAAAGTATGGTAAAGCGATGGAAATAAGCGGATGGGTGATCTCTAGGATCAAACATACTTTTTATGCATCTCAAAAATGGGGAAAAATAAATGTTGGGCAGGGAAATCAATTAGTTTCAAATTTTGTAAGAAGGATGGAAGCTTTATTGTCTTTTATTCAGAGTGATTAAAATTGAAAAACAATTTAAATAAATCAAAGTAAAATAATTAAGATAAAATAAAAAAAACCTTAACAATTCTATTCGTTGACTAAAATAATAGAAATGATATTTTGTTGGTAGTTTTCTTTAAAATTGTCTTACTCAAAAGAAGCAAATATTTTTTAATTATTTTTTTTAGCATTTACTAAAGTTTTTTTAAACATAAAAAAAAAAAAGATTTAAACAACATTTATTTAGTAATTACGATTTGTACGATCAAAACTTACAAACTTAAATAATTTAAATTAAATAAAAAATTGTCTTTAAATTCATAATAACAAGTTTTATTTTTCGTTAATTAAAATTACCATCTCTAGCCGCGTAAATGTTACTTTCCGTATGAGACTCACCCTTCCAGCCTTTTTCTTTTTTGCTAGCCTAATGTGATTTCCACGCTGGCAGACCAAAAAAAAAAAGAGAATATTTTAACTAAAATGAAAAGAAGTCACCGACCAGCCAGAGATAAAATGAGGAAAGTCCACGTCGAGTTCGGAGCTGATTATCTTGCCGCGCTGACAGCCGACTTAGTGGCGGTGGCCAGTGCCCAGTGGCAAGTGGCAAGTGGAAAGTGGCAAGTCTTCGTCCGGAGAAGGCGCAAAAGCCAGGACAAGACGTTAATATTATTATACGCTTTGTAAACAAATTATGAATTATGTTGGATAAATAGAAAAACTTAATAATAACTTGATTGCGGCATTTGGCCGGCTGTCTACGTCTTGGAGGCCTCCTTTTTCCATTCTCCACGCCAACTTATCGTTAGGTTCGCTTTCTTTGCATCTTGGGGCAATGGGATGATGGGCGATATTAAATACACTGAAAGTTTGTGGTGTATTTGATATTACAAATTAAAGTTTGATTATTAAACACAAAGTAATATAAAAAGTGTTATACAAATGTTTAAAATTTAATTGTATTTCAAAAAGATCTATTTTTTGTAGACCAGTTTTCTGAAATTTATTTTGTATTTTTTTAAGATTTTCTAAATTCTACCTTATTTCATTAATAATAAAAAGCCGTTATAATAATGTCAAATTTATGATTTAAACATTTTTTTTAACAAATAATTTTAAATATGATAAACATAATCTACATTGATCTTTTGTCAATTTTTTTCTGTGTAGATATTTATATAATATTTTTTTATATTTTATATTATTTAAAATTTGATTTATTATTTATTTCTTTCTGGTTTCCTATTTTCTCAGTGTTCACATGGGCGCTAATAGCCCAAGCGTCCGAAGAAAACCCCAAACCCCTCCGGACTAATTCAAGGTGGCCGTAATGGTTGAATGCCCAACTTGCTAGACACCTTTGGCCGAGGCTCAGGCTCCCCAGCCCATCCTCCTCATCTACTCTCAGGATTTCCTTCGGATTCCCTTCGGTGACCTCGTCCTTGGACGGCGATCTATATGCATTGGCGGCACGTTAATTATGGCTCGAAAATGGCCAAATTGTGCATGTTAAATACAAAATACTTACCAGACTGAGCTAAACCGTTGGGGGCGGGGGAAATGGGGGGTGTGGCGATGCTGCAACAAATGACAAAGACAGAATGAGAGTGGGTGAGTGGGTGGGGAAAAGTAGAAACAAATTGAAAAGTTTTCCATGATATAAATTTGCATTAATTTTCGGACGCTCTTTGGCCGCCTTAGCCTAGCCCTCAACTCCCAAAAAAAAGACCATTCTATATGCATATAGCAGATGTAGGTATGTACAAGGATATACACACATATATAGCCAAAAAGCAGGAGAGTTGCTAAGAAGTATTCGAATATTTAAATATCCCGCAGAAAATTTAATATAAAATATAATATTCCTTTGAAATCCTAAGAAAGGAGTTTGCCGAAATGACTTGTCTTCGGTGTTAGTTTTTTATAGTTCTATTTACATATATATTCTGCATTGCCAAATGTATCCCTAATACTTTTGCTACCCTGTGAGCACAGCAAGCATAAAAATTGCTTAAATCGAAAAAGTTTTCCTTCTTTTTTTCGCGTACTTGGGCTACTGTTGCTGTTGCTTGTTGTTTATTCATATACCCTTCTTTAGGGTTCCTCGTTACCATCTACTATTTAAATTTTATTTTTACGGTATTATAAGTAAAGACAACAAAGGAAAATATAAACAAAATTTTAATTAGTTATTTCATTTATATTAATCTTTAAACTTAAAGAAAATATATAAAAATTAAATATATAAATATAAAAATATTTAAAATATACAAACATAAATGTGATCCAATCGCAATTTGTAGAAAATATTAACCATTTAGTTTTAAAATATTTTGAAGATTTATTAAGTGTTTGTCGCATTTATATAAATTATTGTTTTGAACCTCAAAAAATATATTATTTAAAAATTTGTTTAATTTTTTGTAAAAATCTTCAATTAATCATATTCCTCTACTTACTGTTCTTTAAAGCTTAAGATATTTTGTTTTGATTTATTAATTTCGTTAATAGTTTTTACTGAGATATATATTTGTAGAATTTTTTCAATTCATTTGTGAGACAATAATTAATTTGAAAGGTTTATCAAACCGAGTTAAGTGCAGCGAGTACGATTCATTTTATCCTCTTTGAACCATAACGATCTTGGCCAGTTTCTAATTTCAATTACCACGAAGAGTATGAAGAGTTCTTCATAAATCAGCCAGCTCTTATATCTTATTTGTTGTCCACTCTGGCCGAGCGATGAGGGTCCTGCGAGGGGTGGAGGGTTGGAGGGTGGGGGTTTTGGGCGGGCGTGAGGTTACTGGCGAGGGCGACAACAACACCTACAGAAATACAAAGGCGATAACGAAGCCGAAACTCCGAGCTGACCGGCTGAATGGCGAATCCGGCTCCTTGTGAACCTCCCGAAAAAAGCAGAAAAAAATGGTAAAAATTAACAAAAAAGAAATACAGAGAAATGCGCAAAAACAGGGGCAGCTGTTGTTATCCACCACCGGCCGAGCGGTCCAAACACCCCGGTTTTGGTTACCTTTTTGAATATTTATGAAAAATTGAAACGTTTTAGCGCGCCCGGATTTTTTGGGTATTCCTCGGCTCGCTCTCGTTTGCTCTCGCTTGTTAACTAATTGTATCTTTTTTGTTTTTTGTTTTTTTTGCTGCTTTTCGGGGCTGATGGGGATTTCGTGGGCCACGCACAAAAATGATTTAAGTGCGCTTCCATTAATTACGTTTGAGGTGGGCGGAAAGTACGGAAAGTACGCACTCGTATCTCTGCGGCTGCTGAAACTTTAATAGACCGAATTTCTGGATAATTAACACGCTAAGCGTATGAAAGATGCATGAAAAGGGCCGCTTGCTCCGCTTGACAGCGCTAATAATTGCCGGCGCTTAAATTTAAACTGAGATTGAGTTAGTCCAACCCTCATCAGCCTCATCAACAGACCCAATTTTTATTGCCTGCTCTCGTAAAATATCCTGACAGGTGAGCGGGAAAGGAGCAGAAAGGGTTTAGGAAGAGAAAAGAAGGTTGCCATCGTTTTTCAAGCAAGTTTTCCACAAAAATAGACTATGTTTTTTGAGCAAAACAAAGAAATCTCATACCTCGTTGAACTCGTAGTTAAATTCTGAATCGATTGGCATTTAAATCCAAAACCAAGATCCCAATTTTTAACAAAAAAATAATTCGTTTTTTGACCGAAACAATGGAAATACTGACTCAAATATGGATTGTCATACCTTTCTGAACTCGTTATTAAATTTCCAATCGATTGGCATTTAAACCTGGACATTTTATTTTTTTGCCATTTTTCGTAAAAAATCACGATGTTACTTACCCCTTATAAAAAAATTAAAAATTGACAAAAATTTTATATTTTTAAGATTACTTGGAAAGTGTCATGGATTTATTTATTATTTTATTATCTGTCCAAAACAGTGTGTATTTTTGGTGTAAGACCATTTTTGGTAAAGTTACAGCAAAAAAACAAAAAGAAAAAATTCAAATTTTTACCAAAAACCCAGATCCCAATTTCTCACGAAAAAAAATTCGTTTTTTGACCGAAACACTAAAAATATTGATCCAAATATGGATTGGCATACTTTTCTGAACTCGTTATTAAATTTCCAATCGGCATTTAAACCTGGATATATAAATTGTTGACCATCTTTTTGTTGATTGAAATAAGAAAAATGTATAGTAATGTCAAACAATTAAAAATGGTTGTAATTTGTCCGAAAAGTGGCGGAGATAAATTTATTAGAGGCTTTAAATTCGCAAATCTAAAACCATAGCCTACTTTTAAGGGCGAAAACTAACCGAATCGATGAGATTGAGAAACTTTTGGCCAACTTATTCCAGTAAACGCTTAAGCTCAATAAATATAAAATCGAATAATAACAAAAGCAGCTTATGTGCATAAAAGGACTCGAAACTACATGGAAACAATTAAAAATTCAAGCATACTTCCGGAGGCAAAAGTTAATCATGGCAAGCGAAGTCATTTTATGAACGAACCCAGCTAACTTCTGGCCCACTCATTCAGGTAAATGCTTAGCCTATTTGGCCCAAACAAAAGGGCGTGGAAAATTCCCAAATGCAGCCATAGCCTCACTTCTCCTTAGACAGAAGACGCAAGAATCAAGTCGGCAATTTTCCACACCAAAAACTTTCGGTCTTTCAACCAAATTTGGGGGGCTGCTGGTGTGTTTGTTTTTGTTTTTGCATTCCAGTATACAGTATACACATACATCAAAGTTTCAGTTTTAAACCTATCAATTTAGTTTGCTCTCCTAATCCGCCCGTTGAGATCAATTAGTGTGCCAAAAGGAAAAGAGCACGAACTTAACACTTTTACATCTATCTACACTTTCCCCCCGACGCATGACTCACGTCGACCCCGAAAAGTTTCCACTTCGAGTTTTAACTTTGTCCTGCCGGAAATTTTAGTATTTTTCTTTGTTGTTGACGAAAAGTCCGTGCCAAACGTGATGAGACAACAACAACAGTAAGAGCAACAAGAAAAAGAAGAAGATGGTGACATTGATACGGGCTGTAGAAATTTCTAGTGAAATTCTCGTATAGAGGCTGATTAGATTGATACCAAGTTAATCGCAATTTAATTAATGAGGTCTCGGCTTGGGAACCTGGAGAACTGGTGAAATATTAGTAAAACTTTAATTGAATCGCCATACGAGTCTTTGGGATTTCCAAGTACTAAGAACTTAAATTTATTTTCCAATTTAATTAAAAAAACTAGAGCTGAATGAGTGTGAGAGAGATGGAGATATGCAAGCAGCAAAGCAAGCAGTCGCTTGAAAGTGGCGCCATCTATCGCCATGTATTTTTATTAATTAAATAAATTAATTGCTTATAACTTTTTAATGAATAGTCCGACTTTAAAATTTTCTTTTACATTTCTATAGGTTTTAATAAATACTACAAAATGTCATTTTTGCTTTTGCAAAATCTATAAAGATGTGTTGTTTAACAAATCATTGCGTTCTATATTTTTGTTTCAATTGGCTATAACCATATTTATCACTATCTCAAACAGCAAGGATACTTTTGTTTATCGCGTTATTGACGGTTTAATTGACCAAGCTTTTCAGGTGTTGTGTTGCGTGCAACCTCTGGTAATTTTCCTATTTCGGGACCCACAATCAGCTCGAGTGAAAAGCGGGGAAATGAGCGGAGTGGTTGGGAAATCGTCTGGGGCTTGCAGACAAATGACTTAATTACTTTTTCAAGTCGGTTAATTAGTTTCGGCCAAGAGCGGCAACCAAATGGAACTGGTCAACGGACGATGACAGAAATAGCAACTGGAAATGGAGACGGAGCAGCAGAAGGATGGTGGAGAAACGAGTCAGAAAGTTAAACATAAATTACAAGAAATTCAAATGGCCTGCATTGGGGCTAAAAAAAAAAGAAAAAGCCGGGGGTAAAACATTTATTGATGCTGTTAACACTATTAGCTGCCCGTTCTCAAGCCAAAATCCCCCCTCAAACCAATTTATTTGGTGTCGTTCGGCCGAAGACAATCCATAAAACTTGGCCATGTGACAGTGGGCCAAAAACTCATTGGGATCTATGTTGTAATACTAAATCCCTATTTCTGTGCGCTGCAAATTGCATTTGTATATACAATTAATTTATTTCAATTCAATTTGTATAACTTATTTTACACTAAATCCTTTTTTTTCACGCTCAAATATGAATTATTAAGCTTCTTTCGCTGATTGTTCGATTTAATGTGCGAGCATGTGAACAAATTTCAATGTAATTTCCCCAACGGAATTCGTTTCGCTACGCATAAATTTCCATTGTCGACCATTGTGCGGGCAATCAAACAAAAAACTGAAATACAATTTATACATAAATTAATGGACTATCGATGGGCGTGGCTCAGGACGGGAATTTAATGCCGGCAGTGGGAGTAGTTTGTGTGCCTTTCCTCTGCTTGTTTTTCCTGTTGTTCCTGATTTTTCCCCTATTTTCCTTCGATTGTTTTTCCGCATTAACGCGCGCTCCTCTTCAGCTTTTGAACGGCCTGAAATGGATGGGGCACTACTGACAATATCCTGTAGTTGTTATTTAAATAATTACATAAAAATTAATTACAAATTAAATTTATTGAATTTCATACATTTTTGTAAGCATTCATGTCGTTCTTTCTGTATAATTCCGTTGAAAAAAGTCTTAAAAATATTTTGATGGGTTTTAAAAATTAAAGGGTTGCACTTTTAAAATGTTTTGACTGCATAACAAAACAAGAATCCGTTCGCTTGTTAAATATGTTTAAAGTTGGTCAAAAACGGAATTTTTCCAACTTTGAAGTTCTTTTTCTTAGAATCCTTGCGTTGGGAAATTTTTTGGTACGAAATAAATAAATAAAGTGTTGATTTTGTACACAATGTTATTTATTTTGGCATTATTCCGATTTAAATAATATGAATGACTGAAAATTTAGCTTTCTTGTAAAATAATCGTTTAACTTTTATAACTACACTCAAAAAATTTTTTTTCCTAAATTTTAGAAAATCGCCATAAAATGAAATTTTTTCTTAATTTTAGAAAATTTTCTGAATATTAGAAATTGTTTTCTTGAATCTAGGGAAAAAGACCATAGAAACAGAATTTTATGAAAAACCTTTCTTAAATTTAGAAAAATGATTTTTTTTCTTAAATCAATGGTGTTTTTTCCTAGTTTGCTCTCCAAAAGTTTTCTTAAATTAATGGCGATTTCGCCATTAAATTAAGAAAAAATGTACTTCATCCCTTCCTAGAATCTAGGAAGTCGCCATAAAAAACACGGTACATTTTTTTTAATTTAAAGAATTTTTCTGAATTAAAAAAAACTTTTTTCTTGAAAACAGAAAAGTAGAAATAGAAAATCACCATAGATTTAAGAAAAACTTTTTTTATTTCTGTTATGCTTCTCATTCTTTCTTCGAAACGAAAAAGAAGAAGACATGGGGTTAGTCCGCGGCGCGTCGCGTTGACAGTTTTTGGCGTATGTATATGTTTATGTGTGTTTGTGTGTATGATCGAGAATTTTCTTGTGCGTAGCTGTAACTTTTATTGCGTTGTTGTTTTGGAAATGCAGTCTCTCGCGAGAGAGTTGCTTGCGTTGCGCTGCATCTTGAACCCTTGCGCTCAGTTTTGGATGAGCATTCAAAGTAATAAGTTTGTGTAGAGCCTATTTAAGAAAGTTAAAGTGCGATCCCTCTAAGAGGCAATTTATAGGTAAGCAATTGAAATAAATATTAATATAAATTTGGTAAGTAAGTAAAAATGTATGGTAAGCAAAGGGCAAACTATTTTAATAGATTTGGCTATTAATAATATTGCAGGCCGCAAATACCATCCTTCTCTAGTATTAATTTTTATTTTCGATTGCAGGAATAATTTCAATTTCAGGTATTGTTGATAATTTGGCAGTAAGTAAGTAAATTTAAATAATAATATATTAAATATTTAATATAAATATTAATAGTTTTATTTTTATCTTTTTTGTTTTCTTTTCTTTTTTTTGTTAAGGAAATATTTGTAATGCTATTTTTTCTTGTTTTGGTTTTCTTTTCTCTTTTTTGTTTAGGAAATATTTATAATCTTATTTTTATCTTTTTTGTTTTCTTTTCCTTTATTGTTTAGGAAATATTAATAATTTTCTTTTCGTCTTTTTTCTTTTCTTTTTCTTTTCTTGTTTAGGAAATAAAATAGTAAAATAAATATGTAAGCATTTTATTTAAATAAAGAAAATTTTCTAAAAATATAAAAAGTCCTTTCTTATTTTAAGAAAAAAGATTCTATAATCAAGAAAAGTACTTTCTGGATTTTAGGAAAATTTCTCAATTTGATGGCAACTTTTCTTGATTTTAGAAAGGTATTTCTGCTTTTCAGGAATTTTTTTCCTAAATTTTAGAAAATTCCTTTCTAAAAAATACGGAAAATCGCCATCGACTGAAATTCATGGCGAATTTCTTGATTTAATGGCGATTTCGGGCTGTTTTTTTTTTGAGTGTAATTAATTTGATTTTTCTAGATTTTTATGTCAATCCGTTCTGGGAGGAATTTGCTACTGACCGTTTTTTATATGTCCTATTATATTAGTTTAGATTGTAAAATGTTCAATAAATGATCATTTATTTTTCTTGATAAAGTCATACATTCGTTCAAACATTTCATCAAACTTGATTTTATTATTTTATATAAATCAAACGAAACGTTGTAAAAGGTAATTCACAGTCGACTATGATATCTTAAGTTCTTTATGCAGGCATTGCGTGTTTTATGGGACTATTAAATGGCCAGGGAGCGAGGGAGCGGGGAGAGGCTCAGATCACTTCGGCTCGGCTCAGTTCAGTTCAGTTCAGCTCGGGCTGAAATTAATTGCTTGCTATCTTCAAATTACTCATACGACCCGTCGTCCCGCTCTTTCGTTCCGTTCGCTTTGTTCTTCATCTGCTTACAGCGCTTACAGCGAGCAACTCCTGCTGGCCTGTGTCATTTACATTAACCGTTTCAGTTTCAGTTACTGGTCGTGGTCCTGGTCCTTTCTGCAAGTCCTTTTCGAGATCCTGCCGGAAGCGAGCGCTCGTAAATTACCTGAATAATGCAAAATAACAATATTTACCCCATTGTTCTCGGCCCTTTCGCAGGTGTTTCTTTTTTGAAGGAGATAATCTGCTCAGGCTTAAATGGAATTTTAATTATTTCAAGCAACCGAAGAACTAGAGTTCCTTTCCCTTTGCTCTTCAGGGAGAGTTTATAGCCCGAATAATTAAATGTGAAAGCAATGAGCAACTCTTTCAACAGCTATTCAATTATTTGAAAATATTGAATTTTTGTAAGGGAGAGATCCAGAGAACCAGAACCCAAGTAGCACTCAAATTAAATGAATTTAATTAACTAGGCGAGTGTAATTAAAGAAATAATTTACAAATATTCGCTCACTTAATGCCGTTCTTTGTATTTACATCAAAGCCTGAAAGACCATAGTGGCCATTGAGCCATAACAACGCCGAAATACAGACAATACAGACGAATAAGTTGGCTGTGTACTCCTATATGTATATATAAGATATATGTATATAAAGCTGTGTTACCGATGGTAAATGATGATGTTCATTATGGGCGGCGCGTCTTTTGCGATTTAATTAAAGTCCGTTGAGGGGGGGAAGGTGTGAGGGCACTGGAATTGGAGGTGGTGATTGCTTCGCATGTTGGCCACCGATTTTTCAACCCAGAAAGGGGGGGGGGGGGTGGGGGGTAGATAGCATCATCGACATCATCGATGAATTGCCGTTGCCATTTAATGCCGTCCGATTGCTATCCCCCTCTCTCCACCGCCACTGCTTTATAGCCCTGTCCCTTTCGTTCCTGCCTCGTTGCTGCCATCGTGCACGTAATTTCCGTTTCCGTTTCAGCGAACGGCAGCCGGTGACACGCGACAGCTGTTTGCACATACTTAACGCACACACACGCACGCACCGAAAGGCGCATCCCCATACACGCACACTCGGACAGGCACACTGGGAGAAATCAAACAAAAAAGGGTAACTTTTGTGAAAATATTTTTGAAAGTCTATCAATACCCATCGAAATGTAAAATACAATTTTAAAATCGGACCATTCGTTAAAAGGTTATGATCAAAATCAAATAATGAATTTCCCGATAGATGGCGCTATTTTAGCTAAGTAACAGGTATTTGATAGTCGAGGTACTCTCTCTTTTTTTTCATTATTAATGAATTATTAAGGATTTTACATTTACAGCAGTTTTTATTTAACCAGAATAGTGTATAAAAATCACTAGACTTAATGATTATGTTTTTAGAATTTTAATGTTTATTTTTTAATAAATTGTGAAGATTCCATATTTTCCATTAATCTGTACCCATTATTTCTCACTGTGCACACGCTCACAGTGGCGCATAGGTAGACATACATGTCCTTGGTTTGTTTGTATTTGTGTTACTATGCCATTGACTGCGAATCGGAGCGTGAAGGCCATTACAAGTCTGATTATATTGAATCAAAGATTCAATATTTAAAATTGCACGCACACAACTCATACGCACCCACACAAACACATCAGTTAAGTTCCGTCCGATGTTAACAGTTTTTGTGGCAGGATGGTGAGGGGGAGGGGAGGGGGAGGGAGGGAGGATATATGTATACATATACATATATTGTAAATGTTTGTCTGTGCGTGTCGTTTTATGAGGAATCGAGGTGGAAATGAGTCACTGAATTGGGGGAAAGGAAGTGGAAAAGCGTCGGGAGTTTTCCTGACTCGCCCGCGGAGTCAAGCGGAAAGAGCAAACAATTTTAAATTATTGTTCAAGCACAATGAAGTCAATATTAATAAGTGAACAATTTGGTAACTGTATTGCAGCATTTCAAATTCACCAAGCCATAATGAGCGATATTATGGGAAAGTGATGTGAATTTAGAATTTAAGGGTATCTTTATTTTGAACTCGTAATAATTATGTATATAATTAGGAAATTAAAGTACTGCAAATAAATTAATTTAATAATATATTAAAAATAAAAGGTTTTTTTTAGGATCTAACTTATATTCTAATTATATTTCTTTTTCCAATTAAATGCCAAAATTAAGCTGAGACACATTTTTTTGTAATAAGAAGTATAAATATATTACATTTTAAATAAAATATATCTTGGTGATTCGGTTTTGAAAGTAAAGTATGGTAAAAAATAAATTAAATTAAATTAAATAAACTAAAACAAAGTAAATAATGGTTCGGATTTAACTTTTATTCTAATTATATTCCCTTTTCCAATTAAATTACAAAATTAAGCTAAAACACATTATTTAAAATATGAAAAAAGAAATGTATAAACATTTTAAAAGGATTTCCCCCCTCCTCTACCGATGCAAACCTTTGTCCTGAAAGGAAAGTAACGATATCCTTTTTTCCTTTCCAACGGGTGACAAAAAGCCTTTCCTCTTTCGTCAGCCATTATGAGAAAACAACAAACGAGGATTTCCCACACTTAATTGTTATCTTTGTATCTTTGCATAAGCATGAACAAAACAATTGCCATTTAATCGCAATGAAAACGAACTTTTCGGGTCTTTCCAGAAGGGAAATTTAATTACACAACCACTCGCTGTCGCCGCCAAGAGAAAGTGAGAGTGAAAGTGGATGTGGAAGTGGATGTGGATGTGGCGGAGTGCGAGGGAAAGTGCTAAGCAATAAGGATAATCCGAAAGGCTTCGCAAGCAGCTCGCCAGCTTAGCACGCCAAACATTGTAAGCCAAAGGCATGACAGAGTTTTCCCGCCCAGCGTACCGCTTTCCCGCGCTTTCCCGCTTTCCCACTTCCACTTTCCCACCGACGTAATTACACATGTGTGAGCGGGAGAGATTATTGTTATTGTGAATGTGAATGTTATTTTTATTTGCACGTCAACCGCAAACTCATCCAAGTGAAATTGAAGCAAAAACAAGGCTTAACATCTTAAGGCGGCGCATTGTGGCTGCCTTGCAAAATGATGACAACGCTTGAGCTTGTCCCCCCATTTTCCCAGTGTTAAATCTGTTCTTTTTTTAGTCGGCACAGCAAAAAAATATAATCAAAAAATTATATTTATCGTGTATTTAAAGCACTAAAAAAGTATGAAAAATTTCAAAACATAGTAAGGATAGTAGGATCTTCTAAGATACTCTGTTAGATAGGTTCAGCCTGTTATAAAAGATTTTTCTTTATTTTTTGATGGTAGGTACTAAAATCTTTAGGAAAATCATCAAAAAAATATACAAATTATAATTAGCTTACATTGGAGGCACCAATAAATGTATGAAAAATTCAAAATTGAACTATTCAAAACATAGTAATTTTTATATGATGTCAGACCCTTCGATTAAATATAGGATCTTCTAAAATAATCTCTTAAACAGTTTAAGCGAGTTAGAAAAGAAAATTTTTGATCATATTAAATTCTCTGGGAATTTAATAAATAATTTAGATAATTTAAATAATTTATATAGCCCAACAATTTTATAAAAAAAGTATAAAAAATTGCAAAGTAAAAACATAAACATAATAATTTTTATAATTTTTTTTTACGAAAGATAAATCTTTACTTTTTCTGGTTTTTAAATCTTGAAATCTAGAAATTTATAAATTTATCATTTTTATGAACATAGTACATTTTATTAGGTTTTTAGACCCTTCGATTAAATATATGTAGGATCTCCTAAGATAATTTGTTAAATAGGTTCAGGGTATTTTGAAATATATTTTATTATTTTTGATTGCATTAAAATATCTGATATTAAGTAAAAAGAATTTTGATAAAAGAGAAGCATTAACAAAATATTCAAATGCAAAACTTTCCTCTCACTGTGCACAGCATTTCCATTTTCCCTTCGCTCACACTGTTCCTTTGTTGCCGCATTTTGCATTTGGGATATAATTGTTTGTTTGTTTATTTAGCCTGCCACCTGGCTGCCTGCAGATTAGCAGAAAGATTTGATGAGCACACGCTGGGCGGCAACAGCAGGGGATTCCAGAGATTCGGCGAGGACACAAAAGAGGGGGGCCGAGTTTCTAGAAATATTGTGCCAGCAAAAATAATTCACTGCAATTATATGGAAATGCCTGTAAGTTTCTCTCTTTCCTTTCTCAGTTCGAGAGTTTTTTTATACTGTTTAAGCACCCGCAGAAGCACGGAAGTGGATTCGAGGAGCCGCTGGGTCGACATATTGTGTATCTTAGGTATAGATATAAAAAATAAATCGAAAAGGTTTATGAATATTTAATGTAAAATAATTCCAAAATATTCAAAACCTGAAAATGTATTTTTACATTTAAAAGTAAAAATTCAAAAAAAATTAGAGATGTTAAAAAAATTTAAAGCAATTTCGTAAGAATTTTGTAGAAATGTTAGTAATAATTCCACAATATTTAAAACTAGAAAATGTAATTTTACATTTAAAAGTACGTAATTCAAAATAATTCAGAAATATTAAAAAAATGTAAAGCAATTTCGTAAGAATTTCGTAGAAATGTTGATAAATATTTAATGTAAAATAATGAATGTGGATTTATATTGAAGGCGTAAACTTTAGATTCAAATTGATTTATATACCATCTAGTTATTTTTATTTTCAAATATAATTCCCTGCATTTACCCTGTGATGACATCGCTTAAGCTTGGCGCATTCATAAACCTTTTTACTTCTCATTTCTTTCTTTTCGTTTTTTTTTCGGCAATTCCGTGTAATTGAAAAGCGCTGAGCGGCTGGGAATTCTGCAATGCCGAAGTGGCAAATGGGGGCGGGACAAGGTGAAAGGGGGCGGGGCTGCGGCAGGAGAAAGTGGCAGAGGAAAGTGAGGGAAAGTAAAGCAAAGCGCAGCAAAGTTTACTTATCATGGCAATGCCGCCATATCCGCCTGGTAATCGAAATTTGCAAAAAGGGATATAGGGATATGTGTTCACACAGACATGAAAATGTACACTGAGATTAAATTGGTGAGCCTAGAAATAAAATAAAAAATATTAAAGAATTTTAAATAAATTATTACTAATAATATAAATGAAATAAATGTTCAGGCTGTAAAAAAATATGTATTTAAGTATCATATCCGTTTTTCTCCCAGTGCACACATTACTGCACACGTGTACGTGCGTTTAGCAGGTGTTTTTTTTTGGCCTCTGCTGTTGCCTCTGACTGAAATATTCATTTGCATCTGAGGAAATTGTTTTGGTTTCAGTTTTTCCCCCTTTTCTTCTTTTCTCAGCTCATTGAGATTTTCTGGGCATTGTGCGGTGAATGATGCCATAGGTTTTTCCTTTTCTCCTTTTCTCCTTCTCCCTTTTTTTTTTTTTTCTCGCCAGAGCAATAGAATTGAAAAATTCAGCTTGAAAGTGAAAATCATTGCCAGAAGTTTACCCAATTCCAGGAGATTCCGCAAAACATTCCTCAGAGGCTCAGGGGCCATTTCAGTTGGGCGGCGGTGGTGAGGTGGTGAGTTGGTGAGTCAGGAGGATTTTGTGCGGTTTGAATTGCTGGTTTCGGGGCTGGCCACATTCCCATCCCGCCATAATTGGCCAATTGTCGGTGTCATTAACATGCCTGTCATTATTGGCAATGTCCCCACTCCGGCCGGAATGGGCCCGCAATCTCCTGAATATTTCATCAACTCTCCTGACAGCAACCAGCGACAACAACCGACAACTGACGGCAACAATGACAACGTTAAACATCAAATACAACACACAAAAGGTGTTTAAAAATTAAATTAAAGTTAAAAGCTCACAAAATAATGAAATGAGCGAAATGAGCAAAGTACTCACACAAAGTGGTTAAAAACGTGGCTGTGTCGGTGTGTGGCAACAACAAATAGCGATTACAGTAGCCTCTGCACTCAGCGAAAAACCTTGAAAATCGTATTGGAAATATTTTTAAAATTAGTTAAAAACGATAAAAGGGCTTTAAACGATCTTATATTTTATGAATTCACCTACAAGTTAGTTAGTTTAAATTTTAAATGTGATTTACTGTATCCTTTAAAAAAAAAATTGTAGACCATACCCATTTTCGCCTGTTAATTTTGTTTAAAAACTTTAAAATAATAAATGTATCAAATAATAATAGTTCATATTTTAATATCTTTAAATAACTTCAAACAAATATGATTTCTTTCAGGAAACTTTCAACAAAATATTTTCTAAATTCCCAAGATGAGATATGGAAGAATCTTTTCGATTATTCTTTTTTTAAGTGCCTCAGGAAGGACAACAAAAAACACAACAAATAGTAGCACGCGGCAGTAACAATAAAATCGCGGTGACAATTCAATTAAAATATTTCTGCATAAATTTTCAACGCTTGCAAAAAGCCGCTTGAGTAGCCGCAAAAGCATGAAAAGCCTGTGGGCGGAAAATAGCCCGGGGGAGGGGGGATGGATGGTTGAAAAACCCCCCCTGGTGAGTGATTGAGTGAGTGGGTGAGTGAGAGCGAAACAAACAATCAAACCGCAACGCCTATCGGGGTAGGAAGTGAATGATTGAATGACAATTGCATTTGCTCGGATGTTCGGCCAATTCTTTGTTTTTTTTTTATTCCTTTTTCCTGTCCAGTTTATGCGGTGCAAAGTTCGCGAAAAATGGGAAAAGTGGGGGGAGGGAAAGAAAATGCTGGGAGTGGCGGAAGTGACTGGCAAGCAATTAAGCCTCAATTGGCAGCAAAACCGCACCTGCGAAGGGCCATCTTCATTTTTCGATTTTCCAGTCTTAAAGTTAATCGGACGTAGTGAAGATTGGCAGGGACTAAAAAAGAAAACTATAAAGCAAATTAACCCCTTCTCTATGCTGTTAATTATTCTAGAACATTCAAATGAGGCTTTAATTAACGGTAAAAAGTATTACTTTATTATGTATTATTAATAATATAAAATATTCAAAATAAATAGGAAAATGGCAATAATAAATTTTTATTTAAGTACAGAAAAAAAATTCTTACCTTTTTTTCTATCAAAAAGAAACGCTTATATGAATAATGCCAAATTTATGATTCAAACATATCAAATTGATATTTTAACATATCGGTTTTTTCATAAAGATTATAAAAATGCAATTTTAAAATAACCAATGTAGTATTTTAACAAACAAATTAAACAAATATTGTAAAATAAGATAAATATAATCTTTTTTCATGTCAAAATGATATGAATCCTGATCCTTTGTCATTTTTTTTCTGTGTATATAAAAAAATCGAAATGTTTAAGATATTTTACTTATTATCTTGGTCGTGGTACTTTTAATAGGACTGTAATGAATATGATAATTTTTTCGGGATTTGTTTTGGCATATAGAAATATTCGAGATTACGCCGTTTTCGATACTATTTGGTTCACCATCTCCACAGTTCAGATAGATTTCTTTATGCACCAGCTTTGAGCAAACTTTCATCGTTAATTTTTTTGAATCTGGTTCCAAATAATGCGCTAAGGAAATTGTTTTTGCCACATCCCAGTTCATAAACTAACAAGGACATAAACTTCCGGCCTGATGTACCATATATATTGTCAAGTGGTCGGTGTTCGCGGGCCTTAAGCTCGTTGACAAATTTTTCAGACCCCCAGAACGAAAAACGTATCCTGGCTGGCTGGCGATGCGTACATAGAAATGATAACAATAAAATATGGCCGACCGAAAAAAGCAGCGTACAAATTTTTCGCCCGCAAATTGTCCGCACTATCCTGTCCCAAGTTCCGATGTGTCGGTGAGTGTTGTGTGCCTGTGTGTGTGTGCATCCTGTTTGTCCTTGCTGCTCATTCACATTGTCACCCACACCAACAAGAACAACAACAACGATAGCAACAATAACAAGCACCGCATTTTGCGGTTTTTGACAATTCGTCAGACATTGTTGACACAGTGTCTGAGCAGGTTCGTTGTCATTGTCGTTGTCGTTGTCGCTGTCGTCCAGTGCGGTTGCTTGGATTGTCCGCCACCTCCGTCCGTTTCCTCCACAGTTACTTCGAGTTTGTTTTCCCCTCTAATACCCTGTAATCCCGGTCTTTCGCGGGTATACTATATAATGGAGGATCCAGGATCCATAACACTTTTTGAATACCCAATTTCCATATAAAGCATAGATATCAACTGAGTTAATAGAAAACTTACTACAAAAAATGATGAAAATAAGAAAAGCCATTTTTTGATAAAGCTTTTTATTTTCAAAAATTATTTTAAATTTATCCACTTTTTTGTAAAGATTTTTTGGCAGGTAAACAATTTGTTATTATATTTATATTAAAATAATGCAAATAGTTACTAATATTTACGAAGAAAATTACTACAAAAAAGGATACAAATTATTAAAAGACAGTTTTCGATTTAGGCTTTTTAAAAGATTTTTTGGCATGTACAAAATTATTTATTATATTTATATTGAAATAAAAAAATAGTAACTAAGCTACTCATTTAAAGAATTTTTGACATGTAAACAATTTTTTGTATTACATTTATATTTAAATAATGCCAATAGTTACTAATAGTTATGAAGAAAATAGAAAACTTACTACAAAAATGAATGAAAATTAGTAAAAGACAATTTAAGATTTAAGTTTGTTTTTTAGTTTTTTGTTAGTTATTATAAAAATTATTTTAAAATTTTGTTGGCATTTCAAATATTTTTAATTAAATTCAAATTAAAAAAAAGGAAATAATATTTAATATTTAATTGTAATTTTTTTAAAATAGTCACTTTCCAAAAACTGTGATAACTACCGGGTATTTTGCAGTCTTGAAACCCCCTTTCCTTACGTATTAAAATAAAATTTTTGTAGCATTTTGTAACATCTGCAGGCGACGCAACAACATGAAACCACAGGTGAGATTTGTTCAGTTTATTTATTTCATTTCACTTGATATTTTCCGTTGGCTTTTGGGAAATTTGGCTGGCATTTTGGCAATTAGATTTATTGCCGGTCGGAATAGTTTCGAGTTGAGAGCTCAAAAAAAAGGGGAAAAAGAAACCGAAGTTAACAGTGTTTCCGCTCTGCAAAGCAACTCGCAAAATTAATTGAGATATTTGGTTTTCCCCCCTGAATTTTGGTTATCTGCTGATAGTTTTAAGTATCACAAACGCCTGTTAATTGCAAAATTGAACTGAAATGGTGACAAAATTCTTTGAAATCTAAAAACCCGCATATTTAAAACTGGGGAAAACAGATGTTGCATTTTTGTTAATAAATTTCAAATGTGCAAGAGAATTTCTGCTTTTTTACTATTCCGATGCTAAGCTCGCTTTTCGTTTCGCTAAATCCCTTGTAAAACAACTTTTGTTTTTCACCACCCTCTTGCTGTTGTTGTTGTTGTTGCTTACAATTTTGTTGTCTTTTATATTTGTTGTTTGGGTTTGTTTCGGTTACCTTTTTGTTTTGATTTTGGCTCACCTGCGCGCTGTGTAAGCCTTTTGTAAGTCGCTTCAGTTCGCTTTTGTTGCTGCTCGCTTGCCGCTTAACCCCCCTTGGCACCCTTAACCCCTGAGCGCAGGACACATGGAAAGTCCTTTCCGCTGAGCACTTTTGGCAGACATGTTTTATGCCACCTGCTGTTGTTGCCGCTGCGGTTCCAAACACTGTGTTGTCGAGTGTTGTCTGTTTTCTGTTTTCCGTTGTCTGTTGTCTGTTGCTTTCGGGTTCTGGTTTTTGGTTTCTGATTTTTGGTCTCTGGCTTAAATGGTTACGTCCTTTTTTTATATTCACAGCTTCGGTCGTTATGAATTTTTCAATTTTCTGCAATTTTTGCTACCCCTACGAAATGTTGCTGTTGTCGGCTGTTGCCATTCTGATTGCTGCAACTGCTGCTGCTGCCGCTGTTGCTTTTACTGTTGCTGCTGTTGCTAACTTTGTTATGGCTGCTGTTGCTGCTGCAGTTACTTTTGACACTAATGTTGCTACTGTTGCTCCATTTGCTTAGGCAGAGATTGCATGTTGCCGTTGTGATTGCAATTAGTTTGAACGGACTTTCTGCCTTTGGAACTTTTTCTGATGTTTTTAAGGTATTTTGATACTTGAAGTGTTTATTGATATCTATAGAAATATAAAATATCATTTTTAAATGGTCTACTAAAAAGAAATTAGCAAATAACGGATTCCCCACGAATTATATTTAATTTGTTTTTATATAATTTTACATACTTTTTTCATCGATTTATTATTAATTACAGTTAATATATTTAAATCCACAGTTGCCTTTCTGCATCCATTTAACCAAGTTTAGAAATATCTTTAGTTATGCTGCCCTGTTAACTGTCCTTGCTGACATTTTAGATATTGTTGCTGTCTCTTTTTGCAATTTGAGGTTGCTGTTGCTGTTGCAGCTCCTTGTTAATTTTTCAGCGGATGCCGCTGTTGTGTTTCCAGTGCTTCTGATGGCTGTGTTATCGCTGATGTTGCTGCTGTTATTGTAGCTGCAATTCGTGTTGCTGTTGGACACACTGGTTTTACAATTGCCGCCGTGTTGCGTTTTCAGGTGTTTAATAGTTGTCGAGTTCATTTGCAATATGCCAGCCGGAGGGAAACGGGGGCTCCGAAGGGACAGGAACGGGGGACGGGGGACATTAGGGGAAGGACTGCGGGCAAGTCAGCTGAAAAATGGGAAATTCAGGGCGGGAGTTGGCATTGTTTCTTTAATAGGCCGCTGGCCATGTGGCCGCGCGGTTCACCATCTCTTTACTGCTCTACCAAAATCGTACTATATATTTACACAGAGAAAACGAGCAAACGTTTTCCAGGCATTAAAATATTTGAAATATTTTTAAATATTTTGAATCTATTCTGTACCTACACCCAAAACGCCTTTTATTTTAGCTCCTTATTATTTATTATATATAAAATAAATATTTATAAATTTAAAACTTAATTAATTAATAATTTTAGATAGTAAACATTTGGTTTTTGAGCTGCAAATAATTAATAAAGATTTTTTGAGATTTTGAAAAGACTTTTGTGGGTTTAATAAAAAATTGCAAATAATTTTTTTTATGTTTATAAATTTAAAAACAGGATTTTGAAAACTAATTTTTAATTAAATAATAATTTTAGACTGTTTTTTTAGGTGGAGATAATTAAACAAAAATTATTTAAGATTTTGAAACAATCTAATTTTTTTTCGAAGCCAAATTTAAGAAATGTTCTGGGTGGTTTTTCTCCGTGCACTTATTTTCTGGATTCCTGGGTTCCCTGCTTGAATTGCCATCGACAGGTGCTCATTGCATTCATTGCACAAGCTCTCAGTAAAGCACTCATTGTCCTGAATGTGCTTAGGTGAGTGTGTGTGTGTGGGTGTGGGTGCAGGATTGCAGGCATTATGAGACTTGATTGTCCTTTTCGGTTTCTGTGGTTTTCCCTTTTCATTTGACAAACTTTCGCACAGATAGACCGAGTCGAGTTTACCAATTATCAAAAATAGAATTTTAATTATACATTCGGAATTTGTGTGGCTCCATGAAATTGGAAAGTTTCTCGCTTATGGCCCCCGAGACAATTTCCCTGGACAAAAAAAGTTTCTCAGGCTAAATCGTTGCAAATGTTGTTTGTTTGCTTGTTTCTTTGCCCATGTAGCTCGTAATTCCACCCGTTTTGTAGACTTTTGGGGTACTTAAACGCTTATAGAAAACTTACGGATATTGAGTAACTTCTATAATGGTTAAATGGCGCAATTAAATTATTTATTTTAATAATTGTGTTTATCGGTGGGGTAGCTAGGATTTTTTGTTGGAGAAAATTATACTTTGAAAAAAACTTAATTATTTTAGATCTAGAAAAGATTATTACATTTATTTGTAATTTATTTATAAACTATTATTAAACCCGAAATCTAAGAAAATATCGATAACCAAATAATCAGGCTTGCCAATGAGATAATTTTCTTATCGATAACATTTTTCTAACCATCCCTACGTTACTGTTTTGACATTCTCCCTTTTTCACAATATTAATATTGAATATACACATTTCAAATGATTATTTACACGGACAATGAACAAATTAAACCCAAGATTTGCTGCGAATATTATCTACATCATTTATTTCAAATTTCTACATTGCCATAAATTGCTTAGTGTTTGGGATGTGGAAATTTAATGGTTTCCCCAAACGGACAAACATTTACATGCGTGCAAATATTAAAACAAAGGATGTGGAAACTGACCCTTTCGAACCCATCCGTGTAAATACAGTCTTGAAATCAGGAATCAGGCAAACGGATTCGTTTATCGCCACAGAAACACACACCCACAATTACAGATCCTGGACATAAATACAGATGTATAGTTATCCTTGAATTGAGCTTGCACAACTTTGGGGCCAACTCGTTGATTATGTAATTAAGGATTTTGCTCCTGCTTTGCTCCTTTGCTGCTTTGCTGGCAGTGTCCTTAGATCCTTGGAGACGACTGATTAATAATTGCAGTGGTCGATTGACACTTAATAGCGTTGATTGCGAATAAATTTGTGGGGCAAGGCGGGAAAGTTTCATTCTTTTGGCCTGAGTCCTTTGAGTCCTTCCTTCGCTCGCTTCATCCTTGTTATTACGGTTATGACTCGAACATTGCTGCTAATCACACTCGGAGGCATTACACACATTGGATTCGAAAGGCAAATAATAACGCACAAGAGAACAGGCAATGGAAAAGGCAAGGAGAAGGAGAAAATCGCAAATGAGTGGGAACACTCGGCCAAATTATTCCTTATTGAGGCAACAGGCAGCAGCTGCCAGGATTTGTATACCCTTGCAAAGGGGATTATGATTTCAGTCAAAAGTCCGTCTGTCCGTCCGTCTGTCCGTCCGTCTGTTCTCTTGTCCGTTGTTGAAAAAATAAAAAACAAAACTATAGCGTCGGTGTTTTTTGACATATTATCTTCTACTCTTGGAGATATTATTTTTTTAGTATTTCTTAATTTTCGGAATTTAATTTGATCAAAATCGGATTGATTTTTATTATATTTTCTTCTACTTTGGGCTATATAATGTCAAAATAATACGTAATTTAACATTTATGTAATTTGTAATTTAATTTGAAGATCTGTAAGGGTATATAAACTTTGGCTGGCTGAAGCTGGCTTCCTTTTTTGTGGTTATTGTTGTTTTTGTGGGCGTGGGTGTTTTTCTTGTTCGCCGCTCCGCATCTTACTCATTTGGTTGTAACTCTGGCAACCTTTGACCGCCTTTCGCTGCTGTTGTTGCTGTTGTTGTTGCTGCCCTGTGGCCTGTGGAAGCGGCAAAATAGCAAAATAGAACAGCAAATTGAAGCAAAGGAACGTCTCGACCCCACTCCTCCTCCCTGCACCGCCCACCAGCCGTATCCTGTGGCCCGCACAATGCGGCTTTTGGTCTCAGTTGTCCTAGGTCCTGATGCAAAAACGCAGCCATCGCTCGGCTTTTTGTCCCTGCGTCTCGCTGGCAGCCAGCACTTTTTTCTCCTTCGCTGGAATTTCAAGCTGGCAGACTCAAAGGATACTCTTTGGGTAAGGTTAATTGGGTATTAATGTGATTACATCGATTTTTCTACAAGTTGACAATTCAGTTTATATCCGCTATTTGAAGGCTTGAAAATATTAGAATAAACAGTTGAAATGATAATGCCTTTGCAGCTTATCAAGTAACAATTTCCAGGAGTAGCTTGAGTTTCGATGTCTATTTTCATAAATTTACATTATTTATATAATTTATAAAACTCCAAAACAATAACAAATATAATGTATATATTTAAACGTTCATTGCACTAATTACACATAATTAAATTTAAAAAAAACACATTTTTAGTAGCCATTTAATAGCTTGAGCCAACGCAGCGTATACTTAATATTTTTAAGCCTTTTAAATTTGCCATTGTTTTTGTCTTACAACGTTTAAATCGATCATGCTAGCATAGGCTGCCTTTATTAAACCCTTTATCTAAAATAAATAATAAAACGATTAAGGGATTAGAGAAATTTGTATTTTAGTTGATATATTAAAGTATGCCTATTCACACGAATATTATTTTATTCTACGTGTTTGCAAGCATCTTGTTTATTGTCATGGAAACTCTTTGAAAGCTAATATAAAGGAAATTAAGACCGTCTGGGAAAAATGGGTAGCGAAAGCTGCTGGAGTTGAAGTTATTAAAAAAATAAATGAAATATGAAAGTCGGTAGTTTTGACGTCTTTTTGTAGAACGTAGAACGTAAGCAGCCGAATCGCAAAAGAAACATCAAATCGCTTGGGGCTTAGAGAAGACCACATTCTCAACATTTTTAAAAACAGTTTCCACAGTCTGTGATCCAAGAATGTCATTTGACATTTCACCAAAAAAGAACCAGGGCAAATAAAATAAAATAAAATAATATGCGAAGAAGCCGAACAAAAAATGAAGACAGACTTTGTTGTCCTTGTCAGCGTGGCTACAACTTCCTTGGCCCAGGACGACGTCGGAAGTGCCAGCGGAAATGAGTAAAAACCCTACAACTCACTCAAAGTTCCCGCTCTTTTGCGTCTCTTCCACTCGAACGAAGGGAATTTTCATTTCGAGTGAAAATCAGGCCACACACGAATCCCCTTCGGCTGCGTTCGGCACTCGTTTCGTCTTTCCACTCACTCGGCATTGAGCTTTTGTGGAGCATCCCCAGAGATGACAACTTTTGGGAGAAAAAAGATAGAAAAAAAGCTAGATTTTGGTAGGAAAAAATAGAAAATAAAAGGAAAAAGTACCTATTTCAGAAGTCGGTTTTCATCCTAGCGGACAGTCTAACAAACCGATATACAAAAGGTTTTTTTTTATTTGATTTTTTTGATTGATCTATCATATAGCTGCCATAGGAACGGTCAACAAGGTAATGCCAAAATAGTAATTTTTTCTTTTGGTTTTTTTGCTATTACTTGGCCAAAAATGGTCCTGCACCAAAAATACACACTGTTTTGAACAGATAACAAAATAATTATTAAATCCATGACACTTTTCGTGTGATTTAATAAAAATAAAATTTTCAATTTTTTTATAGGGGGTACATTAGGATTTTTTACGAAAAATGTCAAAAAATAAAATGTCCAGGTTTAAATGCCAATCGATTGGAAATTTAATAACGAGCTCAGAAAGGTATGACAATCCATATTTGGATCAATATTTCCTTTGTTTCGGCTAAAAAAAGAATTTTTTGTGTGGAAAATTGGGACTTGGGCTTTTGGCAAAAATATGAATTTTTGTCTTTTGGTTTTTTTGCTGTAACTTGGCCAAAAATTGTCCTACACCAAAAATACTTACTGTTCTGAACAGATAACAAAATAATTAATAAATCCATGTTACTTTCCGTGTGATTTTGAAAAAATAAAATTCTTGGAAAATTTGCATTTTTTTATAAGGGGTTACATCATGATTTTTGCGAAAAATGGCCAAAAAATAAAATGTCCAGGTTTAAATGCCAATCGATTGGAAATTTAATAACGAGCTCAGAAAGGTATGACAACCCATATTTGGATCAATATTTCCTTTGTTTCAACAAAAAATCCGTTTTATTTTTTTTGAAACATCGGGATTTCGGTTTTTGACAAAAATATAAATTTTTTCTTTTGGTTTTTATGCTATAACTTGGCCAAAAATTATCCTACACCAAAAATACATACTGGTTTGAACAGCTTACAAGTTAATAATTAAATTCATGACACTTTCCGTGTGATTTTGAAAAAATAAAATTTTCACCAATTTTCACATTTTTTATAAGGGGTTACATCACAATTTTTTGCAAAAAATCGCAAAAAAATAAAATGTCCAGGTTTAAATGTCAATCGATTGGAAATTTAATAACGAGCTCAGAAAGGTATGACAATCCATATTTGGATCAATATTTCCATTGTTTCGGTAAAAAAACGAATTATTTTTTTGTGAAAAATTGGTATCTGATTTTTTGGTAAAAATTGGAATTATTCTCTTATTGTTTTTTTGCTATAACTTAGCCAAAAATGGTCCTACACCAAAAGTATGTACATCATAGTCGAAGTGAGTATTTATGTTGATGTTTTTTTTTTTTGTAATGCAAAATTACTCAATTTGAGTTCAATGCAATCGAATAATTCTCTCTGTGCGGAATCAGAGCCATAGAAACAAGCCAGATTTGGCGGGAAAACCAGCTAAGTGGGCAGCGCTAGTGGGGCGACAGCAGCAGTGGCAGCATCCGCCGTGGCAGCGGCAACAGTCGAGCGGCGGACTCGATGCAGCAGAGCCAGAAATTCCGGCATTACGTATACGCCCAGTCTACGTCGAGTTGGCCACGTGTACGGACACGCGGCGCGGTTCGCTTTCTCCGGTGGCAGAATATTCGTTACCAACATTTCACTACCAAAAACATCGCGATTCGGTTCTGATATAAAAACTAAAGAAAGATACGATTTTGAAATATTAAATATATTCTTTTTATATATAAAAAGTCATTTTTTTTTAGTTAATTTTTTGTGTGCCACGTGCAAGTGTTTAGTGTTTTTGTGAAAAGAGTGCCGGCTTGAAAAATGCGCGCCAAAAATTGAGAAATCTTCGCAGAGCGCAGAGGCAACAAACACAAATAAAAACAACAATTAACAAAACGACCGAAGGAGATAAACATAAATAGTAATATATATATATATATGTACAAATTTAATACACACATACATACACACATAAGTATTTAGGTTACAGCTTTACAATGTAAACAAATAGTTTTTCGTGTTTTCCCTGAAATAACAAATCAATTTACCAACATATCAATTAGCAAGGATAACAATTAATTAAATGAAAAAAAACTAACCAGATAAACAAACACGTAATATTCAGCAAAGTATGCAATAATAATGTTTGAGAAAATATTAATCAAATCAGGTTTTGTGATTTCGGTGGCTGAAATAAATTAGCATAAATTGGACTTTAACTGAGTTTTAAACTGTTGGTGGTAGAATTATGTTTTTCCCCCAGAGGAGAGCGAAAGACAAAGGAGGATGAGACATAAAAACCGTTGTTTGCGGAAGCTACCCAATATTTGGTTTAAAATCAATTTGAAATTAGTTTATTTAGTTTTTTTTACGAGTGCTTGGAATTTGTTATAAAAATAACTTACAAGATTTTCGTGTGGTGTTTTTAAACATTAATGTATTTAAAAAAATATTATTTTATGACTGCTTACTTATAAATTAATTACCACAATGATTTATTTTTATAAATTAATGCCGAAATAAAATAATTCTACATTTTTAGGAAGAACATATTGGTGATTAATATTTTGTTTTCGGAAAATTATTGTTGTTCATTTATTGTTAACATATTGCTTTTATGGACTTTTAAAGTTTTCAGTGGTATTCGTTTGGAAATTGTACCGAATTTTCTATGTATCCCGTTTAGATAAGTTTGGGGCCACTTAGCGAATTGGCGGACATATTTTTAGACATAGCCCAAATAGTAAAAAACAAGAGCACAACGAACCAAAAAAAAAGGAAAATAAGAGGGAAAACGTATAAAACCGACGACGACAAGTAAGCAAAAGCTATAGAGAATCGAGGAAAAATGAGAGAAATTCATTAATAAAAGACAGCAACAAGAACAAGAGCAAAAATTAAACGGCTGCCATCAAGCTTTCCCCTTCCCTCGCCCATTTCCCTTTCGTTTTTCTCTCGCTTTTCCTTGTCCGGCACAGCTGTGATCACAAGAAAAGCTAAGAAAAAGCAAAAAAATTGGGAAAAATGAAAATTATTACATATGCGTAATGGGCATTTTCTTGTTGTTGCCGCTGTTATTGAAAAAGATTTTCCCGAGCTACAACTACAACAGCTTTGATAGCGGCAACTTTGACGAAGGTTTTCTTTCGGCTTTTCTTTAAATACCCCGTCTACTTGAAGTGTGGATTAGGGAATAATGGACTAGCATTTAAAAATTAATTTTTATAGATATATTTTCTAACATTAAAATGGTATAATGGTCACTTGAGCTATACTGGATTATATTATTATTATAGATTATTTATATTATAATTTCTTTAAATATATTCTTACTGTAAGTATTTCTTAGTAATTTCGTTTATTTTAGAGGGTACCAAACTAGCTTCCATTGCCATTAACTTAATTTCCCTGCATTTTCTTTAGATTGTCGCTGTCTCAATGAATTCTCTAGACTTCCAATATCCTCATCTCTTTCGCCCACTGTGCCGCCATCTCTTTCTATCGGTGGCTGTGGCTGGCAAAGTTTTGCATTATGTTCATCTCTCGTCTGGCGTGCTCTTCTATATCCCATCCCCACATATGTGGCTCAAGGCTATCGCATACACGCACTTTCGGCGCCCTCGTCGATTTCTTAGTTTTATTTCTCATTTTCCATTTTCCATCGTTGCTCTCGTTTTGGTTTTCGTTTTCTTAATTTTTTTCAGCATGTTGCCCTCATAAATTTTCGAGGGAGGCAAACAAAATGTTTGTGGTAAAGTTTTCTTTTGCAAGGGCTTTGTTAAGAAACGATCGATGGTAGTTAATTCCATGTTTACCCAGCTGCTAATAAATAAAGGTTGCTTTGCATTTTAAAGCCTGGATTAAATACCTTAAAAATAATTACATTTAAATTATATTATTGCAGTTGTAATGCTAACAAAATTTTTTATATTTGCTAACAGTATTAAATAAAAATTTAATATATATTATTTATAAGTTCTATTTAGTTTTATTTATTTTACAAATTTTTAAAAATCCCCATTTCCCCCATTTTATTTGTGCCATTTAGTTTTATCTCTCTGCGGATTCGCTGAGATTAAATTTTTCAATTTTTGGTACCATTTATTTCAATAAAATTAAGCCAGAAGTTTTCGCCGTTAAACCCAAACTTCCTTTTGCGATTTCTCTGCTTTCGGTTAGCTTAACGGCCTTCCGCCTCCTTTGACCACCACCCATTTCTTTTGTGTCCCGAGCAACAGGTCCTCTCATTTGCTGGGATTTCTTCTTATTTATCTGTCTTCTTCTGTATTATTTCCCATTTTTTCGCCGTATTATTTTTGAAACCGAATAAAAGTGGTCGTCCGAAAGGCTTTTTGCATTGTGCTGAAATTTTCCCAGCGATTTCCCGTGGAATGTGAAACTAATTGCAGCTGGATTTGGGTTGCTGGCTGGTGGAAAACGCACTGGCATACAACTAATCAGAACGGAAAAAGAGCAGAAAATTCTGGAAATGGGAATGGGTTTTTCTGGCGGGGGAAAAGCCAAAAGAAAAACGATTTCAATAAATGTCATAAATTTGCCCGACAACTTTACAAAAGGGCGGGGGAAGTGGAAAAGTGGAAAGGCAAAGGAAATGGCTTTTCCCCCACCCCTCCTCCCTGATTATCGTCTGCTTTGCTGTCGGCTTGTAATCGCTTTCATTACAGCAGAAAAAAAAACAGGAAAAAATGGGGAAAAAGAGGAAAAATAAGAGGAAAACTGACCAAAAATAATAAAATAAGAAAGCAAAGCGGGAAAGGAGCTAAATGCAAAATGCCATGAAAATGGAAAACCAACATGGCCATTTCCACAATGAAAGAGACGGCCAGATAAAGTACTGCTTTCACTTTTTGGCTTCTCCTCTCGTCGCCAGTAATTCATTTGATTATATTTTTATTTTTATTTGTATTTCTTACTTCTTGTTCCTTATTTATAATGATGAATTTAAACTGCTGTCCGGTAGAGAATAGATCTTTTATAAATATCTTAACCACTTTACTGCGGTTTCGTTCGGGGCTTTTCTTATCTTTTGTGTACATTTTTCTTTCTGCGCTGCGGCCACTGCAGAAATTTGGGCCACAACAAAGCCAAAGATGTAAAGTGAAAAATCTCATTTATATATAGGTATATGTTGTGTGTATCATGGGAGCTGTCGGCTATATATGACCTGATTGCGGTTCCAAGTCTTCTAAGTAAATGTGTGTTTCGGGAAATGGAAAACTATGGCAATTAGCTGGAAGAGTACGTTGATTTGGAAGTATCGAGGGAACATTGTTAGCACTTCTAGCATCACATTGAAATGGAAAGACTAAATGCCCAAAGCACACAATTGTTATTTTCCATTTAATTGTGTATTTTTTATAACAACCAAAAAGTTATGATCAATTTAGGCATTTTTGCAGCGAATAAATCCCCAAGGTAAATCGATTGCCAAAATGTATACAAACTATATCCCGCTGGGCATTTATTTAGTTTTGGCAAATTGCTCTATGATTTCATATCATGTTCGGCATTAAAATGCACTTGTTTTTTTCGGTACGCAAAATATGCATTATTTGCCTACTTTGTGTGCGAAACATTGTGCTATTTAATAGCCAGACTGCATTGTCAACGGAAATTAGTTGAAATTGTGTCTAATCTTTTGTGTATAATATACAAAGTATTCGTTTTCCGTCGTTGTCAGGTATGTATGTATATATATTATACATCGATGTTACACAAAAATCCATTACTAAAGGTGGGCTGCGCTGTCGCAGCGACGCTGAGATGACGGCGACGTTGACGTCAACCTTCGCAGCAAACTAAAAGAATTTGGATCAAGTGCCAAATGAAATATTGACTAGGCAACGAGGACTGCGAAGATGAGACACTGAGACTCTGAGACTCTGAGACTCTGAGACTGGGAGACTGAGAATCTAAGAATCTTAGAATCTGGGCATATGGCGGCGCGTGTGTGACCAGCTCCTCCCATTCCACCAGTCAACCCAATCGCCAACGCACATCGCCTGGTTGCTCTCTAAAATAATAATAAACATGGCAAATATTTATTCCTTATAGACTATAGACTGCGCGGTAGCAGGCGGGACTTTATGTTCTTGCCACGCATTTAATTGATACATAAAGATAATTAAGGTGTCTGGATTTTTTTTAGGATTTTTCTCAATTCAAAGTTGATTAATGGCGACTGTTATCGCTGTAGTTTCTAGTTTTACCTATCTGAAAAACTTACTTAATTACTAAAAATAATTTAAGGGTAACAGAGAAACAGAAAAGGAATTTTCTGGAACTTTTAAACTGATTTACAGAAAGGTTTTTAAGATTATAGAATTTAAAACCTTTTGGTTTCTGAAAGCAAAAATAAAAAAAACATAATTTTGTTATAAAATATATAAATTTTTCAAAAACAATATTTATTTTTAAATATATATACATTTAAAAAAAAAAAAAATACATTAAAAAAAAAGTACTTTCCAAGTAATAAATTTCACTAATGTATTTAAAATAATTTATTTTTAAGATTATAGAATTTAAAAATTTTGGGTTCTGAATGCAAAAATATAAGAAAAATAATTATGCGATAAAATATATAAATTTTTCAACAAATATATGTACCAATATATTTAAAACAATATTTATCTTTAAAAATATATACACTCTCAAAAAATACATTTACAAAAAAAAAGAACTTTCCAAGTAATAAAATTTAAAATAATGGTTTTTACAGCCAAAAAGTATTTATTAAATATTAATGTACTAAACACTGTATAGAGGGTGCCCAAATAGGCGACTATGGAGATCTTCCAAGTTCCTCGCGTGTTTAGACTGCGAAGCATCCGAGTGGCTCGATGTTGTTGGTGGGTTGTTGCTGTTGCTGTTGCGCCCGATGTTGCTGTTGCTGTTGGCACTGTAGTTGCGACAACTACATAAACAGCTGTCATGGCCCTGCGACCGCTGCAGTCGCTGCTTTTCCCTGCTCTGCTCCTCAGCTTTTCGCAAGCGTTTCTCCCTCTCCCTCTCTCTCTGGGCCCCTTGGTGGTCCTCTCTCTCTTTCTATCGGCCTCGTGGCGTCTGCTTCTTTCTAATAATAAATTGCCAAAGAATTTGTGTTTGCCTGCAGCGGCAAACATGTCTGCTTTTTATTTTATTTTATTTTGCATGCCTGCCTGCTTGCCGAGCATCTTAAAGGTGCAATATCCAAGTCATTTTTCACTTTCACTTTCCCGGCCTTTGTTTTTCTTGCCTTGCCAGCGATAATCAGCTTTAACATAATGTGAATTTCTGAGCACTCGGGGGAATTTTAGTTCCCCATAAACTGGCTGGCTTGTAAGCGAAGTCGAAAATGCAAGAAAATAGGACAAATAAAATGTAATGTATAAATTATACAATTTTTCAAATATTAGAGATCAAGAGTTTTTGTTTGGGATGCTTTAATATTATTTGGCTTACACAAACAGTTATTGTAAAAGTAAAGTTCCCTCATAGAAAACAAAATCTGAAATCCAAGGAATTATATATCAAAATTGTTCAATATATTAAAGATCAGGAGTTTTTTTTTTGGGTTGCTTTAATATTATTTGGCATACACAACAAGCTTAGAAGTTGTGATAAGCAACAGTTATTGTAAAAGTAAAATTTCGTAATAGATAGCCAATAATAAAATTCAAATCAATTATTTTTTAGTAATTTTTATTTTTATTTTTTATTTTTTTGTTATGAACGCTGAGATCTCGGAAACTAAAGAAGCTAGAAAGTTGGGATTACCAACACATATTCTTGGGCTTCCTACGCAGCGCAAGTTTATTTCAGCCGAGCGCCACGCCCCCTCTACCGCCCACAATCGCCCACAGACGATACTAAAATGTGTCTGGAGCCCACATTTTTAAAGATTTCGGAGAAGTATAAATGCAATTTTGTTGTGTTTAGTTATACCTATCAAAATGTAGAAGAAATTTTTCAAATCGGACCATTCGTTAAAAAGTTATGCCCGATCAAAGTTTTATATCTCCATCTCTCTCGCACTCCCTTTAGCTGAGTAACGGGTATCTGATAGTCGGGGCACCCGACTATAGCGTTCTCTCTTGTTTAATATATTAAAGATCAAGATTTTTTTTGGGTATGCTTTAATATTATTTGGCATACTCAACAAGCTTAGTCGCGATATATATTAATTATTTGCGGTCGGCGATTCAGCATGAGTTGATCATTATCATCGGTGAACTCAAGGTACATCGTGCACCAGGAGAGCATCCGTTCCAGGGCCAAACAAAAGAGGGCACAGTAGGCGACGAGGGCGAGGTCCAATGATCCCAGCAGGACATTCGGATCACGCACATGGCCGCTCGCCATGGACAGCAGCTGCACGTTATTGGCGAACTTGTAGCAGCAGAAGAGCATCCAGGGCAGCGTCAGTAGGAAGTAGGTCTTATCTTCCTTATCCCAGCGATTCGGGATCATCAGGCAGGGCAGCATGGCCAGGGCGGTCAGCCCCAGGGACAAAATGGCGAAGCCCAGGACATTCGGGTAGAACACCTTTGCAGTGTGCAAGTCCTCGGTGAAACCCACGAGTGATTTCAATGTGACGCTGGGAGTCACGGTGATCGCCGTTAGAAGCACCGTTCCGTAGATCAGCTGGGCCACGTACTTGCGATTCAGTTGGTCTGGGTCCATAATGATCACTGCAAGTAACAAAACTATAATCGGGTAAATAAATCACAATAATTGGAGAGAACGAAGCTCGTAGACGGAATTTAGTAGTTATTCGTTTCGAATATGGAGTTAATTTGAAGTTTGTTCCAATAGCCGACTGAAATGTGAAATATGTGGGAAAGATGGCAATATCTTTGGCTACTTGGATCAGGAAAATAAGTTAGAAAACGATATTTTCTTTCTTGATAACTGTAACTTACCTTAAACTTATCCTTTATAGTATTTTTATATATTTTTTTTATAATATTTAATTTTTTAGGCTTTTTATGTGTAAAATTTGCTTTGCCTTTATACAAAATTAAATTATACTTTAATGGTTGGTCATAGCTTTTGGCTTTTTTTTTAAGGTTTTGCATAAATTTCGTTTATTTATTTGATTGCTGAATTGAGAGCTTTATTTGCGTTAACACTTACTATCAGAATGACTAAAATCAGGAATTTTAGTTTAATTAAATGCATTGATATATTTGTATATTAAGAAAAATATATTTAAATAATTGTTGAAAAACATATTTGTTACTATATAACAAAAATAATAGCTAAATTAGACGCCATATGTTTTTCAACAATTTTTAAACTATAAAAGACTTGCAAAAAAACCTTCAAGTTTTCTGGGAAAATTTTCAAATAATTTTATTATATTTTTAAGACATCAAAATTGTATGTTTTAGATCTTCGCTAGACAATTTGATTTTTAATGTCATTGTTTTTTTGGACAGCCGTTTTGGTTTCCGTTTATGTCCTTTTTCGGCTGACTGTGGAAATTCTTGAGAATTTGTCGCCGAAAAGTTTTCGTCATCCTGCAGATCGCGAATGCTCTTAATTGAATTCGTTTGTGAGTAGCGAGAGAAATATGTGGGAAAAATAAAATAAAATAATATTTGAAATTGCCATTCGCAAATTGTGCAAGTTGTACGTGTTTGTTGCTGTTTTCGCCCTAATTGTTGTTGCTTTCGCCGCAGAGGACCAAACAGTGGGAAAGTGGGAAAAATGAACTGAGCTGCAGAAAGTTTTTCCTTTCCGTTGAGCGTTTTTCAATTGCTCCGAAAACTATTTTACTTACGTTCAACTTTCACTTACCAATGGTGGCAAACTTTCCACGGTAACTGTATACCAGCGAGGGATGTCAAGGGAGGGTCACAATATATAATATTGTGGGGCCCAAAATAATAGAACAAAGTAAAATTAAATACATATAATTGGGGCTACTCGAAAAAATTTTAGAGTTCTTTATATTCTAATTGAAAAGAGAAACAATTTATTACTATTTATAATAAATATAAAAATATATGTTTTAATTATAAATAAATTATTAGAATATTTATTTATATTATAAATAACACAAATTCTAATAGCCTTTGATTTTATTCCTTTGGTGTCCTATTTTTTTGACCACAGCTGTAGGCACTATATGTGTCTGCCTGTCTGCATCGTTTTCCACTGCGAGATATTAATTAATAATTGAAATAACTGAGCTCGTTATAAAGTAAGGCACTTTCGGGCACGAAATACGAAATACCCTGGCACAAAAACACTCCTTACTCCTTAACCACCCCCCGGGGCATCCGTGTGTGTGTGTCTGTGTGCAGCAGTGTGTGTGCAGTTTCAAGTTTAATTTAAAGTTTAGTTGTAATTTTGAACATTTTTCGTTGCGAGGGCAATTAAAAATTCAACGCGCAATCTACAAAATGAACCCCCCAAACGAGCCGTTGGCAAAAAACGGCCAAAACGGCGGCGGCGACGGCGGAAAAAATGTGAAAAATTTTTTCCCCAGTCGAGGAGTCATTTGGCAGCTTTCCGCGACTCTCTATTTATTTATTTATATGATCTGCCTTAATTCTCGCCACACAAATAAATGATGAACACTTTCCGCTTAATCTTTTGCAGAATAATCTGAAGTGAATAGTTGGATAGTCGGAATTCAGAAATCTAAGGACTGGCAAATTAAAAAACAAATGCGCATGATTAACAAACGGTCTGCTGCTCGTCGGGATTTTTGCGGTAAGTGTTAAATATGCTTATTAATTAATGCCGCAAAATATCCGCAAAAATCCAACAAAATTAAGCGCCTAAAGCCGCAAAAATTCTGAATCGCGGGGGAGTTTGATGTTTGCTTGTTAACCATAAATTAAGCGGCCACAAACAATTGCCCTTGTTAGCTTCACAGCGCGCATTTATTGATGAAATAAATTATCTAAAAAAAAGTTGTTGCAATTGTTAATGAAAAGAAAAAAAGGACAACAAATTCACATACAATAAACATACGTATTTGATCGGTTTAAACTGGACTTTGAGCTGCTATCTTAAATGGATAAACAAATGAATTGCATAAACGAATATGTAAACTCGCTCTTGTATGTTTTGTGTTTAAATTGAAGCCCTTTAGTGATTTTGTTTTTATTTACATTTTAAAAAAGAAACAAGGCCTTATATTTATTTACCAATTAATTTTCAATGTTTGCTGACATATTATATTTAACTGAGTTTACAATCATAATTCATTTTCAAACATATTGATAAATTCCGTTGCCCAAAAATATTTGAAACTAATTAATTTATAAGCTTTGATGCATTAGATGATGCATTACATCTGATTTTGACGTAATTGTAATACATTTTTCATTCATTTATTTTCTAAAATTCTATCAACGATATTTAGCTTCATTTCACATTTAGAAATTTGTGTAGCTTTCGTACTATACTTTGATTTTGTATTTTGTATTTGTGTTTCTTGTTTTTTTTTGTTTAAATATGGCCTTAGGCAAATATATTTCACTTTGCCTCAAACGATTATCAACAGTATCTAATTTTTCCTTTGAATTTACTTGTTTTATTTACAGCTTAGTATTTAGGCTTCTGTATTTTATTTTATAATTTATGCCACAAAGAAACTTTATTGCAACAATCAACAAAAGACATTTGTCAGTTTTGATTTCATTGACACCTCAAGCCAGGAATATTTGCTTCATTTAAATATTTTTAGTTTAATTTTTGAATTTTGTTGGTCACTTTAGTTTTCCTTTATAAATTCGTAGACGTATAGATGTATTTTCTCAAGTAATTTGCATTTATTTGTTAAAGCCTGGATTTAATATCAGTTTACACCTTTTGAATCCGAACGAGTGGCGAAATTTGTTGGATTTTCCTTGGCCAGGATGCCGATGCAGCTGTGATGTGATGGCAATGGCGTATCTGTGTGGGGACACACGAAGTATCTATGTTTTTCCCCCGGACGAATGTATGGGTGTTTGGCGAGTGCGTGTGTGCGTGTGGGGCGGCGTGCGTGTGAATACGAATGCGTTATATTCCGCCCAACAGTGCAAAAACAATTCGCGCGCCACTTTGCGCCATAAAAAAAGCCCTGAGATATTTAATACATATACAGGGACACACAGTGACATAGATATATGCATATATGCATGCGGGACGGCGAAAGCCGAGCGAAACGCAACCAAAAACCCATTTTTGCATTTAAAGTTTTGGCCATTTTATTGCTCCGGCCCGTTTTGCGGGTAATGGCAAAAAGTATCCTTAGCCGAGAGGTCCTTCCATGTTGTTTCAATTTCGCCACCCCAATTTTTTCTGTCCGCTATTTTTTTGGGCTTTATTTTTTGGCGGTCGTCGAATGCCCCAGTGAAATATGATAAAAGTCAGACGCGACGCGCTGCGACGCAACGCGGCCCTCCGCTGCGGCGCTTTGCGTTATGATTTGTGTTGCTGACCCCAAAAATAAGGAAAAAATAAGGGGAGACGAAAAAATACACCAAAACACAGGGAAAAGCTGTGATAAAATGTTGATTTTTTAAGTCCCCTGATCCTATTTCTTAAACCTTTAACATCGTTTATTTTTTAAATAAGTAGAAAAAACAAGTAAGTATTTATTTTCAATAAAAACGTCACCTACTATAAAAATTTTGTAGATTTACAAAATTTTTTGCGCTGTGCAGCAAACAAGCGAAAGAAATGCAAAATAGTTAGCTTATTGTGCGAAAATGTTAGCTTCAGCCACACTGGCATTGAATAGACGTCTGTTCACACTAATTATTTGGAAATGCAGCCACACTGATGTGACGTATTATTAACATTAGTGTTCATCGTTGGAGATCCAATAGTAAGATATATTTGGCGGATTTCATTGTTAAACGTTGAGACATAATATTCTTTTTTAGTGGATTTAATTTATTTAAATAAAACAAGTTAAATCAAATTTAACAGTGAAGTACAAACTGCATAAAATTGCGGCTTAGTAAAATATTTTTGCCGAGCATACCTTTTATTAAGACATTTACGCAATTCACATTCACGGAAATGCGAAACATACATCAGCGTATATCAATCTAAAGCGAAAGCTACAACAAGCCATGAATAACCATCAAGGACTATTTTTCCCTGGCTGATTTAGTGACTTGGGGAGATTTCCGCGAGATTTTGCGGCCCCACTTGGGACTGGGAGCAGCAGCGGAATATCAAGGATGCTTATCGACAAATAAATTCTTTACCCTGTCAAATGCCCTGCAGCAGCCCAAGTGGGCGGCCCAGCGGTGGTATATGGCGGGATATAATAAATAGCCTGACATAGTAATGCCACAGACACTAACTCACAACTGTCGCCCTCTTGTTGTTGTTGGGGGCCTTCGAGTGCTCGACCGAAAAGTTGACGCCTATAAAACGGATATGGATGTGCACCAAACTGTGGCATACTTTTCTGGCCCCCGGTGCCACCACCCACTGCCCTTTCCTTGCCGCTCCAAAAGTGTTGACAAATTTATGAGCTTGTTTTGCTTTTTCACAATTTTTGTTCGGCTGATTGAAAGTTTTCTTTATTTTCGCCGCCGGGCAAATTGATGACAATTGGAGAGCGGGCCAGACAGCTTAATCGTTCGTGTTCTATATTTTAGATAGATTTTAATAATAGCTTTGATTGATTGAAAGGGGTAAAACACATGGCAACACCAAAATGTTGAATGACATTGGGGCACAGCCACACTGTTTTATTTTTTTTTGCTTCCCATTGAATTGGCCACACTTGTTTCTTGTATAATCAGTGAAATATTTATTTATTGCTTTGGAATCGTTAACAATTAATTCGCACACTCTTGCTGTGCTATATTCTTTGAAAAAGTGCAAAAAAAAATTCTGTAAAACCAATTTGCTTTGCTTAGGCGCACGATGGCCACACTGGCGCACTGCTTAGTTGCGCTTGGCGTCGCAGTTGTCGACGAGGCTGGCCAGACGGCAGGTCTTCAGCTCGCGATCGAACCAGAAGCCGCTGGGGCAGGACACACGCCTCGACCTCTGCCGTTGGCAGATGTAGTAGCGGCGGCAGTGACGCACATCGGCCAGGTAGGTGCCGTCCTCCTCGCCACGGCAATCGTGGCGCGAGATCAGCACCTGGGCAATTCCGACGACTGGTGCCTGGGGCGTTTCAACGGTGGTTGAGGAGACTCCAGGTAGGCAAGGTGTGGTGGTGGTGCAAGGTGGGGTACAGGTTGTAGTCGTGGTGCAGGGTGGAGTTCGGGTGCAGGGTGGCGTCCTGGTGCATGGAGGGGTCCTGGTGCATGGTGGGGTCCTAGTGCATGGTGGTGGGGTCCTGGTGCACGGTGGTGGGGTCCTGGTGCACGGTGGTGGAGTCCTGGTGCACGGTGGTGGAGTACAGGTGGTGGTGGTGCATGGAGGTGGGGTGCAAGGAGGAGGGGTGCAGGTGGTGGTGGTGCATGGAGGTGGGGTGCAGGTGGTGGTGGTGATGCACGGTGGCTCCGGGGTACAGGTCGTGGTGGTGCATGGTGGCTCCGGAGTGCAGGTGGTGGTGGTGCACGGCGGCTCCGGAGTGCAGGTGGTGGTGGTGATGCACGGATCCGGTTCTTGCCTAGGTGGATGGGCCAGAACCTCCCGGGTGCCGGCGATCGCGGCCAGACCGAATGTAATCAGCAGCAAGTGGTCTGCAAAGGGCACAGAAAAAAAAAGAATAGATCACCACGTGAGTTTCTTGATCCTTTGCGAAGGATATTGGTTGGTAGGGGAGGACCGGAGCTACCCACAAACTCTCATGTTGCGTTCGACGATGGTGCTTGTGCTACTGCAGTTTCTACTTCTCTGCCGGATGACGAATGTTTCTCGCTTCAATCGGGTCGCTTTTTATATCGCTCTGCAGTGGGGACTTTATCTAGGGAGCGCACTTGAGATCGGTCAAGTGGTACACGGGCCATGATCCCCGAGGCTCTCGGCACTCTGCTAATTAACCAAATCGCACGAATCGTGCGGGCTTTTGGGGTTCCGGTTGGTGTTCATGTAAATGTAAACAGCCTGTTTTTCACCTCTCAAGTGCAATGCTTTGCTCGCTGTTTGCCCATGACACTCTTGTGAAAATTCCACTGGCTGTATATTTTATTAAAATTCCTATTCTGCACAGCCAAGACTTGTATGGAATTATCTAAACTAATATAATAGGAACAATAAAAAATGGTCAGTAGAAAATTCCACCCAGAACGGATTGACATAAAAATCGAGAAAAATCAAATTAATTCGTAAATAATTAGAAGCCGCGTGCAAATTAAAACAATAAACGACCCCAAAGTGCCCCAAAATTCGACTTGTATATTATATTATATTAAGATTATTGAATCTTACCTGTCTGACGCCCACACCTTTAAAGATTTCAGAAAGGTTTAAATGCTATTTTGTTGGTGTTTATTAATCCAATCAAATTGTAGAAGAATCGGACCATTCTTAAAAAAGTTATGAGCAAATAATGGAATTCAAGCAGTGCAAGCAGTTGCTGCTACATATCTTCATCTCCCTCGCACTTTCCTTAGCTGAGTAATAATAATATCGTACCTTTTAAAAATAATAATAAAACTAAAGATCAAGTAGGTAAACAAATCGGAATACTTAATCATCTTGACAGCTTGATTTCCAAATCCAAAATTATTTTCCCCAGTGAACGCCATTCGAACATACACTGATGGTATTGACATTTGGCTCGGGTCATTTGGCCATTCCATATTCCGTACGCAGTCTGTAAAATAGTTGAAATTGCCTGTTAACTGATTTCGGAGGCCCTGCCCCTTTTTGGCCATTGCGCCTTGACTCCGGGGCCAGTGCAAACAAGAGATTTCGGTTTATGGCCCCGGACCGGAAGTGTTAGGCCAAGCGGCCAAGTGGACAAGTGGCCAAGAGCGGACGAGAGGACAAGTGTTGGCCATTTGGCAGCCGATAAAAATGGCAAAGAGCCTAAGGGGGCGGCGTGAGTGGGTGTGAGTATATGGGTAGGGGTAATAATTTCCCCTCCAACCAACCTTTCCGCCTGACTGTAAAAACAAAGGAAAAACACAGAAAAAAAGCCGCCATATCCCCGTGTGTCCCGCATGTCCTCGACAGCCGAGGGGAAGGGGGAAAAAGCGCCGGACAGTTGGCAAAAGTTTTGTAATTAAATATGGTTGTTGCAGTTAAGATTTATGAGCGATTTTCATACCGGTTGGGGGAGTTTTATGGGCGAAATGAACAGGAGTCCCATGTTTTGCCACTTCAAAATAAATTAAGTCAATGGGCTTTTAGTATTTTATAAATATATACGATTAATTGATATTTAACAAAATTAATATAGCGTTTAAAAATTAAAAAATAAATATTTGAGGAATTTAAAAATACCCGAACTGGGAAATATTTGTTAAAATAAAGTTTGACTTTTTAGAATGATAGAAAATAAATAAATCTTTTTAATTTAAATATTAATGCAAAATATATTGATTGATTTTATAGATACATATACCTTCATTAATATTTAACAATATTAAAATAACGTTTCAAAATCAATTATATTTTGTTAATTAGAGAATTTTGAATTAGTCGAGAGTATAATTTTTTTTTTTTAATATCAATAATGAATACAACATTTTTTGTATATTTAAATAATTATGAAAAAATGCAGAAATAATTTTAGAAAATAAATCTAATACCCAGTTTTTCGTTAACAGAGTTCCCAACCGTTTTCATTTGCTCCCAAGCTTTTGACAATGCACCGAGGAGCAAACAAAGTGGCGATGACACAAATCTGGCCACATTCACCCGCATCCGGCGACATCCTTCAATCCGGCCACCCACTGCCGCCCTTTGAACCCTCGCCCGGCGATCGTAAATAATTATTTATTTAAAGTGTAGAATATTTCCAAACGGCATAAGCAAACAGAATCAATTGTTGTCGCATTGGAATATTTATGCATTTATGCAAGTTAACTTCCAGGATATTAAAACCCAAATTTTAGTTACACATGTTTTTTATTTGATGTTCAAAACGGGACTGATTCTACTTTACTTAAGAATACCCTGATCTAAGCTGTGGGTTGGGGCAGCGCCGTCGCTGGCGGCGGCGTTGATATCGGCAGCGATGTTAATATCGATAGCGGCGACAATATCGGCAGCGGCGTTGATGTCGGCAGAGGCAACGTTCATATCGGCAGAGCCGAATTGCGGTGGCGGCAGAATTCTGGCTGAGCTGCAGAAACTGCAAGATCGGCAGAATTGGTATTTATGGATTTGCGTTGTGGCAACTGACCGGATGCTCGTGTTTATGTTATTGAACTCTAAGGTCTGACTCTGGATGAAATTGTCACAATGTTGCAATGTTGTTGGATTAACAATGTTGCAATATTTCTTGGAAAAATTATATAAAATATTGCTGTGCTTAACTCTCCCTCCTCAAAATCCTACTTGTCCTCAAGAGGAATTAGAAATAGGGAATATTATTAAATTCCGGTATTATTACTTTTGGAGTTGATATAATGTTGGTTTTGTTGTTTAAAACTTTTGGGATCGTTTCTTGAATTTGTAGAATTACTTTCTCTTTTCGGTGGAAAAAGGTTTTAAATATAATCAGAGTAATGACAATGGCGCAAATAAGTGCAAGTGTAGTTATTCGATTTATATTGGAATCGTTTTCTAGCGTTTGCAAGTGATTTCTATTTTTTATGTGCAGGGCTTTTAATGATTCCAAAGATAAAATTTGCAGACGTTCCGCTTCTAATGGGGTTATTTGGATTCTTGGTATTTCTGGTTTCATTATTGAATTTTCTCTGTTGGTGAAATTTTTGCCATTTATATTTAAAGTGTCGTTTGAGAAGTGTACCATAAATGTGCCCTTCAGATGATGAGAAATATTATTTGTTATTAGTTTTCCATTAAAGTTGTTTAGTAGTATTATGCCGTCATCCAGTTCTTCTATTGCGTCGATGTGGTCCGAGTTGCTATAGTCACACAGCGCTTCCTTTCCCTGAACTAACTTAGGAATACATTGTGATTCTGACAGGTCAACAATTCTGTCTTTTTTACAAATTTTGATGTGGTTTGAATTTTTACAATCTTTGGGTAAGGCTAAAATTACATTGTTTGATACAAAAATTTCGTTAATTTCTAGGTGAACTATTGAGTTGTTTTTAATAACAGGTTTTATACAAAGATGTTCATAATTGTCTGGCTCAAGTTCAGGTATTTTAACCATATAGATTATGGTGGTTTTATTGTGTAAGACAGACACATCAACGAATTCTAACATTTCCTCTATTGAAAATGAGGTAATATTATTTTTTTGGAGAATTTTATTTATTTCAATTAATTCAAATTCGTTTAACAAGAGAGTATTGATTACGTTAATTTTGGCCCATTGGATTGCAAATTTTATATTACCTATTTCTTCTTTTATGAGTCTAACCTGATTTTGTAAGCTTAAAGCAATGTCGTTACTGAAATGATTGTCTTTCTGAATTGTGTTTGCTAGCATATTTGATATCGTTGTTAAATTATTAATTCTGTCCTGAAGTTGATTGTTTATGATTATTTGGTCGTTGTTATTCGTAATTAAATTGTTAAGATTCTTGCCTATCATAACTAGATCATCGTGATCTGGGCTGCCTGCGATATATTTCCATGCTGAACCAATCATGTTTATCGATCTAGTTTGTCGAGTTTTTGGTGTTAATATGAGTGTACTAAGAGCGGACAGTGATTGTGTTATTTCATGCGTTAGAGTATGGTAATGGTAACTATGTCTTAATTTGGTTATAGTGTGTTCCCTTATTTTCAGTAGTTCGCTTTCAATATGTTCTAAATTAATTAAATGTATTAATTTTATTGATGATATCTGTAGTTTTCCTATACCCTTATAAATTGTTATGGTGTGAGCGTCGGTATAGTTCGTTATTTCGGTGGTCGCGAATGCCATTGGTAATAAGATAATTAAGAACAACATCCTGTAATGATAAAGGTGCGACATTAAACAACGGTTTTTTAGGGTTATGGGCCGATCCCTCACGAACGGACTGAAAACCCCAAGCGGACAACATCTGTGAATGTTATGGGTATTTTGTTTTTAATTATTATTATATTTTTTTTTTTTATTATTTCGGACCACTATGGACAAAATTTTTCCCTGAGAATTATCGGACTTAATCTCCTTTAATGTTACTTTTGTGAACTACCCTTCCTGCTTCTGTAATAATAGTTGTATTTTTGTTTTCTTTGACAACTTCCTTTTTGAAACGTGGGGATAATTTGGAGCCTAATCTTGTATTTTGCTTGACAAATATTTCTTGTCCTGGAAAATATGTTTTTATAGTTTTTCTTTGTTTGTTATGGTTTTCTAAATCAAGCATTTGTTTTTTCTTAAGATTTTCTATATTATTTTGCCTGCTTTTTTCATATTGTTCTGGGTCAGTGGTTATATTTCTACCAAAAAAAATTTCTAAAGGTCGTTTCTTTGTCACGGAATGTATTGTATAATTATATTCGTAAATCGCCCTGTTTAATAGTTCCTCAAAAGTGTTGTATATTTGTTTTGTTTTAAGGCACCTCATTATTTCGGAAAGGGTGGAATGGAATCTTTCAATTTGGCCGTTAACAGAACTTTTGTATGGAGGAGCTTTGAATATTTGAATATTTAATTGATCTTTCATCATAAATGTAATGGTTGCTGAATTGAAGGATTTTTCATTATCCATAACTACGAATTTTGGAACTCCGTAGTAGAATAAGATGTCGTGTAATTGTTTCTTTATATCTTCTGTTGATTTAGATTTAATAATTTTGGCCTGTGCTAATTTTGAAAATTTGTCTATTGCAGTTAATACCAATTTCTTTTCTGTTGAAAAAATGTCAATATGGATTATATGTCCGGGGTACTCTGGGATTGGTGTTTCGGAAATTTCCGGGTTAGGCGGGTGTCTATCATATTTTCCTTCCTTACATACCCTGCATTGTTTTACTATTGTTTCTATTTTTTGTTTCATTTTAGGGAAGTAGTATTTTTCGGTTAATTGGTTTTTATTTTCTTCGGAGTTTCTATGTGCTCTATTATGAATTTGTAATATTATTTCCTCCTGATCTGAATCTTTTGTTAAATCTTCTACTTTGTTTTGGGTAAACCTGATTTTAATGGAACTAAAATGATCTGGATAAATTTTTTGTATTTCTCCCATTATCTCTTCTGTCGTAAAAATGCCGTTTATAACAGAAGGGTTTAAGTATTTCTTTAATATTTCAATAAGGATGTCTTTATTAAAGTCTGGTCGAGTAATAGTGTGTCTATGGAAAGTGGGGAATGGAATAGTAAATTTGTAGTCCGGTGGATTTTCTTTATAAATAAAAATTTGGTTCTTAAAGGCATTTATTGGGGCTTCAACGCTAGGAATGAGGCTGTGTCCAGAGCTCTCAGCGCTGTGTTGTGTTGCTGTCAGTGTGTTAATGACATTACCTTTTGGGATTCTGGATAAGGCGTCTGCTACTACATTTTCCTTTCCAGGTTTGTAAAGTAATTCTTTATTATATTCGTCAAGGTATGATTTCCATCTCTTAATCGCTATTCCTCCCTTCCAATTACAATCATGTGTAAGAGGTTCATGATCGGTGTAAATTTTTACTTTAGTACCACCGTAAAGGTATCCCCTAAGCGATTTTACAGCCCAAGATATGGCCAGCATTTCTTTTTTCGCGGTTTCGTAGTTTTCTTCCGTTTGCGATAAGGTTCTAGAAATAAAAGCTATGGGTCTGTCTTTTTGTGAAAGTACGGCTCCTATTGCGTGGTCGGACGCGTCCGTTGTCAATACAAATTCTTCGTTAAAATTGGGATATTGCAATATTACGTCTTTTGATATGAGGGTATTTTTCAGGCTGATGAAAGCCTGCATGGCTTCATCATTTAGGTGTATAGTTTTCCTTGATGAAGTTGCCTTTGAAATTCGTCCATCCTCTCCTCTAAGTAGAGTTGTGAGAGGTTTAGCTAAAGCGGCATAACCCATGATAAATCTCCTATAATACCCAGATAATCCAAGGAATGATCTTAATTCCTTAACCGTTTTGGGACATGGGTAGTTAGCAATCGCTTCTACCTTTGCGGGGTTAGTCTCAATTCCCTTGTCCGATATAACAAACCCCAAGAACTCAACTTTATTTTTGAAAAATTCGCACTTATCCAGTTGGCATTTAATATTGGCATTATTTAATGTTTCGAATATTTTTTCTAAATTTTTGGAATGTGATTCTTCATCTGGGCTAAAGACGATTATGTCGTCTATATAAATATAGCAAATTTTCCCTATATGTTCCCTAAGAATGTCGTCTAGGGCTCGCTGAAAAATAGATGGAGCATTTTTCAGTCCGAATGGAAGTCGTGTAAACTCAAATTTCCCGTTATTCACAGAAAAGGCCGTTTTTTCTATATCGCTTTCCTTCAAAGGAATTTGATGAAAGCCGCTCTTGAGATCTAACACGGAAAACATTCTATTATTTCCTAGTTGTGCAAGCACGCCATTAATGTCGGGTATGGGGTATCTGTCTGCAATAGTTGCGCTGTTTAGTTTTCTATAGTCTATTACCATTCTGTATTTTTGTATATTGGATCCGTCTAATTTTTTTGGTACTATCCAAACTGGTGAATTATAGGGTGATCGAGATGGTCGTATTATATTGTTTTCTAAGAGTTCTAATACTTGTCTGTCTATTTCATCTTTCAATGCCATTGGATACTGATAAAACTTTGAGTAGATTGGTGTGTCTGTACTGGTGCGGATTTCAGCTTTCACATTTGTCGTATAAGTCAGTTTTTCATTGGGTTCAGCAAAGAGATTTGGAAACTTACGAAGGAGTTGGTTTAGTTCAAATTTTTGTGTTTTTGTTAGATGGTCTGTCCGAGGAATTATTACGTTTACGGCGTCAAATTTTTGGTCCTTTATGGTTATGATTTTGCCATTTTTCAATGACATAGTTTTGGTGGTTGTGTTAATTATTGCCCCTAATTCTTTTAGGCTATCGTTTCCCAATAGGGCATCAAATGGATTAAGTGTGGGTAATAAAAAGAATTTAATTGTTGTGTTTGGGTCATCAAATAGGTTGGCTATTTTATGGTGAGTAATTCTAATATTTCCACCAACGGAGATGGCGTTAAAGGGGAAATTATTCTTTACTGGATTTTTCACAAATTTTGGTAAAATGTAGTTGCGATTTGAGCCGGTGTCTATTAGTACCTTCAAAATTTCTCCACTCCTCAGCTTACACTCAAAATAAGGTAATGAGGAGTCGGTTACTCTAAAAAATTAAGATAGGCATAGTCGTATTGATATTCTTGGTCGGCTTGATCTACAGCCTCGGAATATTCTGCTAGAGTGTCAGCGTACTCCAGTTGTGGTCCGTCTTGGTCTTTTAATGTTTGGTCATATTCTGGTAGGGTTGGTGGTTCTTCTTTTACTTCCGAGGAAGTGTCATTACTTGTTTGAATATTAAAGTTCCGAGATTTCTTCGCAGCCTCGTTTAAGGGCATTGGTGGTCGTTTACCGGCTTCGAATCGAACTGGTTTATTCATGTAATTGATATGTTTAGATTGGAGGGTCTTATCGACGTCCATTGGTTCAGGCCGTGGTTGTGGCTTTGCAGCCGAAGGTCTAAATGGTTGATGAGTTACCGTGGGACGAGCCACTACGTATGGTGGGACAGCTAAGCCCTGGTTGTTATTATTAAATTGTTGACGTGGTTGGACAAAAGCGTTACCAGTCTGTTTAGGCAGCAAAAACGAATTTTGGAACTGGGCATTTGCAGTTGGGAACGACCACTGTGGGAAAGTTGGAATTGTTGGCTGCAATTGAGGCACAGTTCGAAGAGGTGTATTTCGGAAAGTCGATTGCTGGTTTTTATTGGTGGCGTGGCTAGCACGGAATTCCTGGTTTTCTAACTTCAAGCAAAGGTGTAATGCTGATGGCAAATCTGTCGGTTCCTTCATGCCAAGAAGGCGGGATAAGTCTCCCCGAAGTCCGCGAACAAACGTATCTAAGGCTTTGTCCCTATACATTTTTGTCATAAGTTGCTCAGCTTCCCTTCCTAATTCCATACATCCTATCTTATTAAGTATTAGAGAAAGATGTTTGTAAACTGCTTGATGGAATTCCTCTACAGATTGGTGAGCCCCTTGGCATATTGTCGTCATTTGATATTCGAGGGTTCCCAAGTCGCGTTTGTCTGCGTAGTGTAAGGTAAGGCATTTAGAAATGGCACCCCAATTTAGTGGGATATTGTAGGATTCTAATGCAGTGTCGGCATTGCCTGTAATTTTGTTACGTATAGTGTGTAAAATACCGAAATATTTTGCAGTGCCCACTGTGTGTTCATATGTTTTTAAAACCCTGTCAACTCCTTTTTTCCAAGAACTAAATTCCGCTGGATTACCAGAAAATTCCCTTAAGCCTTTTACTATATCTGGTACCCTGTCAAGCCCTTCGAGATTAGCTCGATTTTCGGGGGCAATTTCCTGATTCGAGGCACGTGCAAAGTCAAAACCTGGGTTCTGTGCCTGTTGTAACAAAATCGGAAATTGTTCTGCAAGAATCTGCCTAATGGCATCTTGCAATTCATTTAATGCCATGTTTCTATTTCTTTGGAATAATTCTTGTCTTTGGGCCTGTCTTTGTTGTTGCTGATCTAAAAGCGCTTGATTTTGATTTATTTGAATTTCTTCCTGCTCTAATTGATTTTCCTGTACTAAGATTGCTTGATTTTGTTCTGCCTGGGCTATGATTTGTTGTTGTTCTAAGATTGCTTGATTTTGTTCTGCCTGGGCTATGATTTGTTGTTGTTCAATATTAAGGATGGGGGGTCTCAATAGATTTCTCTGATTGGCCATTTGTTAAAATTTTTAGAAAAGGGGAATAAATTCATGGGTCTGTCTTACAGTTAAGTCCATCTTAAATTTATTTTAAATGTTAATAAAATTATGGAAATTACAAATATAAAAATTTTAAAATCGTTTAAAATTTAATTGGTAAAAAATTTAAAATTACTTTTAATTATTAAATTGATTTTTAATTTTAAACTTATTTTTAATTATTGGCAAATTTTAATATTTTGATATTTTAAATGTTGTAGAATTAAACTTTAAGTTTTATTTGATTTAAATTTTCTTTAAATTTATTTTTTTAATTTAGATTTTTAATTTTAAAATATTAATTTTAACTTTGAAATTTTAATATTAATTCTGATAAGCTCAGTTAAAATTTTCTTACTTTAAACTTTTTAATTAATTGGATTGATTTGCATTTCCATTCGTTGTTCACTTATTCACTATCTCACTTAACTTAACTTGATGTGGCTACTCCTCCCGGTGGTCCGGATGTCTTCCTTTTTGTCGCCTACTAGGGATCCTGCGACTCACACAATATAGAGGTTGTCCTGCGGGCGTGCCTGACAGTACTTGTAGTCCACCGATCGGTTGTCTTCTTCAGCTTCAGCAATTATTATTTTTGAAGGAGTCCCTCTGAATCAGAACTAAAGTTGGGCCAGCGGGAGTTGCACAGTATAATTCGCGCGGATCGAACTTAATCGGATTTCCTCAATATTAGAGTTGCGCGAATTAATTTTGCACTTTATCGAACTTAATGGATTTTCTCGCGCTGGTCCCTGTTCGGGCGCCAGTTAACTTCCAGGATATTAAAACCCAAATTTTAGTTTCACTTGTTTTTTATTTGATGTTCAAAACGGGACTGATTCTACTTTACTTAAGAATACCCTGATCTAAGCTGTGGGTTGGGGCAGCGCCGTCGCTGGCGGCGGCGTTGATATCGGCAGCGATGTTAATATCGATAGCGGCGACAATATCGGCAGCGGCGTTGATGTCGGCAGAGGCAACGTTCATATCGGCAGAGCCGAATTGCGGTGGCGGCAGAATTCTGGCTGAGCTGCAGAAACTGCAAGATCGGCAGAATTGGTATTTATGGATTTGCGTTGTGGCAACTGACCGGATGCTCGTGTTTATGTTATTGAACTCTAAGGTCTGACTCTGGATGAAATTGTCACAATGTTGCAATGTTGTTGGATTAACAATGTTGCAATATTTCTTGGAAAAATTATATAAAATATTGCTGTGCTTAACTTGCACGCATTTACATTCCGACATCTGTTGGGTTTTCGAGGTTCCTTTTTCGGAGTTTTCTTTTTTTTTGTACTTTTTCTGACTTTTTTTTTGAGTTGGGTATTGCGAAATTATTATGTGCGTTGAGTTTTAATTTATATTCAAAGTGTTGAGTGTTTTAAAGCCCGCATAAGCCCGAAACTTTCATTCGTTATGGTTCAATTGGATTGAGTTTAATTCACTTTGTTTCATTCACTTAGCACTCGTAAAGCTACACCCTCGCCTCGCCAGCAAACACGACTTGGCCATTTGCCGAGCAAAATTACTCATACGCAGTGTGTGATGTGAATATTAAAAAGCAGCAAAGTTTATGATAAATCCGCCTTTCCTCCTCTCTCGTCTGCGAGAAGTGTTTATGTACTGTATATATATATATAAATATATATGAATAGTTGGCGAAACAATCTCGGATTATGAATGAACTTTGGCCAGTTGGTTTAGACGGGAGATATGCGCAAAATAGTTGAGTTTCTTCGAGATTATGAATGAATCACTTTGCGGCTAAAAAGTTGGCTGTGATTTAGGCGATAGCCGAGAAACTTTCTAGACGAGAAAGTGGTTCGAAACTTTAAGGAGCCTAATCACTACGAGGACTTCCACATTTATAAATTTATTATAAATCTATGTTTGTGTTACAAAATACTAGATCTTAAACTTAGTAAACGGGGTATATGGAAAATGCCCCTTTTTGTATGCTTCCATTAGCCGCAAAGTTGACTTTTACCTGCAGTTTCTTATCGAATTATGTGGCAAATTGAATATAAAATATATATTCTACATATTCCCGTGCCAACCCAATTATTTAGCTGGCTGCTAAGAGTGGCAGCTTCACCTCAGGCTTGTCGGTTGGGACTTTTTCACTTATCTCCGGACCAGCGACGACCATCTCAATGAATTAGTCGAGCAACATAAATTAAGCACTTAACTGTTGTAAAGTTTTTCCTTAAGCGGAGCTTCGGCTTCAGCTTCAGCTTCCTTCGTAAAAGATGACCTCGCCCAGCAAAAGACAAACAGAGACACGGCTCAATGGAAATGGCCATCTTTCTTCTCACACCAAAGCCCCCGGAGGAAGGAGGCCCGAGAGATGAAGAATGGGAAATTAAATTAAGCACACACACATGCCTGTTTGTGCAAGGAAGGATTGGATTTAAGGACTGTTTGTGCAAGGACATTGTATCAACAATTTCTGGGGCTCCAGTGTGTGTGCTACGAGGCATTGTAAAACTCATTAGTGAAGTGACCGGAAATCTTATGAAATCTACAAAAAACGTAGGAAACAAAGTAACAACGAAACCGAAAATAAAAGACAAGCTAAAAGGCTTCAGCTTGCTCTGCACCGAAAGAAAATTTCGAGTAGCAAATTTGGAAGGATAAAATAATTGTGTACTTAATCGATCTAAAATACTATATAAAAGTATGCACAAAAAAAATATGGGAAGTATCATAAATCATTCAGAATGGAATATTATATATAATATATAAGTTTATTTGAAGTACTTCCTTTGTTGAAAAATATTTGGAATTTATTTTGAAGAAAATATATTTTTCAAAATTCATTTAGGCATCTAAAAATAAATTAAAATATTCAATAAAAATTGTTCAATATTTTATAAACTATATCAGCTTTGATTTGAAGCGTTCTATACCCATATTTTCTCCCCGTGTGGACGAGGACTCTTCAGGGCGGTCGAGTGGGTGGTGGCCTGTGACAGGTTGGAGCAGTCATGCATGTACTTCAATTTTTCAGCAGAAATGAGTGCACATTTGACAAAACACACACTCGCTCACACTTTTCGGTGAGCCCAGGAGGTAGCCGAATCCCTGCAGGACATATGTCCTGTCCCTACACCCCCTCCCCCTCCCCTTTCCCTTTCCCCCTCCCCACTTTACATGCTTTTTTTTTATCAGCTGCCGCTTCGAGCGGGCCAAACTCCAGGCACGAAAATATATGAAAACTTTGCACAAATATGTATGTCCTGTTCGTGTCCGTGTCCGTGTGTCCGTGTGTGTGCGTGCTGCCGCCTGGGTATGGGTGTGTCTATGGTAGCCTAATTCCAGCTCATATTTTATAACAGCAGCAGAATCACTGCATCGGACTACACGGTTTTCTGCCAAGACAGCAAAATAAACCAACAGACAGCAGAAATAAAAACTAAAAAAAGAGGAGACCGACAAAAAATCTGTAAACAAGACGGACAGGGAACAAACTGTGGGGAAGCAACATACGTGAGAACCGGGAATGGGTTAAAGGCGGGGGCTATAGGGGGTTAAGAAAATCCACCGAACACGACGAGCTTTGCGACATTTTCACTCAACTAGAAAACGTACATGTCTCCTTTAGCTATCAATATTCCTAAGATCAATAGTAAATTATCAATATTTAGTAGTAATTGTATCTAATGAATTGCAAATATAAATAGAAAAAGATGATAACCAATTTAATAATCCGATTTGGATTTAATCACACTTAAATTTTCTTTTAATCATATGAAAATTTCATTTAGTTTTTAATCTATTATGCAAATCAAGAATTTTATATTAAGCCCTAACAATTAGTTGACAATGAGCCAACGATACAAGTGCACTGAAAAAATAGGGTGGCCTACATTAAATAGGGCGAATTTTCAATTTAATTGGATGTAGTTATTTTCCCTATAACTCTTCAAAACCCCCAAGTTCAGCCAACTAAAATTAATGTTTTCTTAAAAAAATAAACTAAACTTTTGAGCTAGAGTTTTTAAATACGTTCTTTTGTTTTACTTTATTTTGCTGGCATGCGCAATTTTTCCATGCTATTATTATTCATTATTGGCAACAAGGAGTTTGACCAAAGTTTCGCTTAAAATAGCCATAAAAACAAACGCAACAATAACAATAATAAACATAAAGAAAATATTACATTTTCTATATGCATATATATATTTAAGTTTTGTATAATTTCTGTACATATATATTTCGAGCACACTTTTGTATGGCAAAAGTTTGAAGAACTTTTCTTTCAGGGCGGCCACGCCCACCTGCAGCCCCTGCCACGCCCACTTTTTCCCACCGGCAAGCCTTGCAAATTGTTGAATAATTGCAGTTGTTCCTTTGCCGAAGTTGTTGTTGCTGCTGTTGCTTTTGCTGTTGCTGTCGTGTGGCAGCTTTTCCATTTTTCCACGTCGCCATCGCGATTTCGTATGCAAATTTCGCAGCGTTTTACAAGCACTGCCATCGTGTCACGAGATGTCACGAGGTTTTTAATGGCACAATCACACATTTTCCTCATGTAGCAATTCATTTTTGGTTTAATATAAATCTTAAATTATTCATAATTAATTTTTTATTTCATTTAAAATTTTTAAGACCCGATCTGCAAGCATCGCCAATGTGACTATAGTCATATATGTTTTGAGACGATTAATTTTTTTTAGAATAAATCCTAACTTGATCATAATTATTTTTCATTTTATTAAAAATGATAATTATTTTGCTTTTGTATTGAATTTTCTCAAATTTAATGTGACCATGTTTGCAAAAGAATTTTGCTTTAAACAAATCTTAACTTTATCATAATTAATTTTTGAATTTATTTAAAATGATTACTACCTTGCTTCTGTAAACCCAATCTGACCTTGCAAAGTGCAAGCATCGCTAATGTAATGAATACGTAATGTCGCGATAAGAAAAGTTTTTATCAAATCTAATGTGACCATGTTTGCAAACGAAACATGCCAGCAAAAGATAAGATAAAATTGTGCTTGAAATAGAGATGAGATCGTGAAGGGAGCGTGATTGGATCTCTTACTTCTAATATCACGACTTCACCTCAACTTTGAACTTGTATTTTGCATTTGTTTCCCCTTATTTTTATTTATATACCTATTGTGTGTGTGTTCCTATTTGATTTTATTTCCCTTCATGTTATTTGATTTCGCTGCCTTTGCTTTGGCTTGGCTCAGTTTTATTTATTTGTGCAGCACGTTTTGTTTGAAATTTGTTTTTGGCTTTTACTTATTTCTTGAACTGTTGCAATCGCAGCAACAAAGCGCTTGAATGAAGTGTGTAAAGTGGGTGGCGATGGGTGACTGTGGGTGGCTTTGGGGTTGTTTTAGGGGGATGCAAGGCGAACAATTAAACTTTTCGGGCAGCGGACAGAAAAGGGGATTAAACTTAACCGGACTGGATTGGCGGTACTTGCAACGATTTGCTGCACTTTCGCACACTCCAAAAAAAGAAAAAAAAAATAAGGGAAAACCCACACACATTGGCAAGTTTGGGAAAACCCAAAACAAATTTGGACTCCATTCAGTTTTTATCTGTTGGTTTCTTTGTACCAAGTTTATCTACATCACCCCCGTCGCCCATCGCATTTGCCATTTTTTATGGCGCCCAAATTGAATTGTTAAGCGCGTGGGCGTTTTGAGTATCTATTTTTCTTAGTTTCATTTTATTTTATTTTATTTCATTTCATTTCGTTTTTATTTTTTCCCTCTTCAGATAATATTATTCGAAAAAAGTTTTGTGCGTGACTAAGCGCCGAAAATGTTGTTCTGAGCACTTCTCGCTCTCAAAGTTTTTTTGTTTATGTTTTTTTTTTTTTTTGACTAGTTTGAAGAGTTTGGTTTGGCCAAAGTTGTCGTTGCTGCTTAATATGTTGTTGGTTTTATTTGATATATGTTTTTTCGGATGTGTACAAATTTATGGGTGATGAAAAGTGTTGAAAAACTGTATAAACAACTCATATTTGTAGGGTTTAAAGCCACAAAAATGAGGTGTTTCAAATTAATTTAAATAAACAAGTCTTAAAGTTATAAATGAACTAAATTAAGAACTTAACGAGGTATAAATGATATTATTTTGACTTTTTTTCTGCCAAAGTTCTGAGTACGAAAAATAAGGATTACAATATTAGGCAAAACAACCTTTTGCTTTTATTTATTATAAATTCCCAAAGAATTTACTAAGGAAATATGTATGTCGGTTGATAACGAATAGTTAAAAATCCATATGATTTTACTAATAAAATACATCTTAAAAAGAAGTTCAAAATGGCTTTAAGTCAATGTCTCAAGTGTGCACAACTCTAGAGATTGGTAACTAAGGTTCGATGAGGCTCCTAAGTTATTCATTGGACTCATTCAATTAAAGTGCCCTTGCTGAGAGCTAATGAAAACTACAGCTCAACCAATTTTTAGGAGGCCAAGTCGAGACGGCAACAACTTCTTGTGATAAGTGTGCAAACAAATTGAGAAATGCAACAAAAATGGCAACAATTAGAAGGACTAAGAGGCCGGCCGGCAGGCAACAACACCAACAAGGACATTAAAATGAATGGCTAGCCGAGGAGCCCGGGTGGAAGCTAAATACATTGTCCTGCCGTCCAGACGGGCGGACAGGTTTGTAAGGTAGCTACAGAGAATTAGGTGGAGAAGCGGACAATGGGCCAAAAGTGCTGAATATGCCTTACAGGTCATCAGGTGAGCCGGCCATCGCTTAGCCTCCTTTTTTCTCTTTACTCGGGAAGCACTGGAAAAAATCAAGGGAATGATTGATATTTGCAGGTCAATTTTATATTAAATAAAGATAATGTTTATCCTAGTTTACAGTATTTGTTTAAAAAGTTCTATATTTGGTATTTTAAAATTTTTATAAAATAAATGACATGATAAAATATCAAATTGATATGCTTGTATTTTTTATTGATATGAAATAAGGTAGAACTGAGCCCATTTCAGGTATTTAGGTATTTAGTGTTTGGAAATTGTTCTCTCTGTTAACTCCACTCGCTTACTGGCTCATTTCAGTTCATCAACCCACTTAACGGGGCTAGACTGAGAAAAGAGCGAGTTGGAGAAAGAGAAAGGGTGGAGAAAGTTGCGCCAGCTGGAAGCATTGATGTATATCCTCACTCTGGCTAATTGAATGAATGCCTGCTCACACCTCCAGCCATCCCTCCATTCCTCCATCGCCCAATTCAGTTAGCACCTGGAAAATTTGATTAGCCTTTATATGACCGTGACTGTGAGTGTGCGGGTGTTTTGGGATAATAATTCGTAAATGTGGCATGAAAAATTGTTGCTTGTAACTCGCTACACCATATTCATTTATGCATTTATAATTGCCCAGACAAACGGTTTATCAACCACCAAATATGTACATATGTGCTCGCCCTCCTCCCCAAGCCCATAAACTGACCACACATTTCAATATATTTGAAAATTCATTGGATTTTCCAGCCGCCGTTCGTGGGAATTATATTTTGTGTGTAGTTTTTAATTTTTAATGCCCGGCGAGCGGATGTTAAAATTGTTTTGGCCAATGGGAAAATTGGGTTAAAGGGAGCGGTGGGAGAAGGAGGAGGAGGGGGAGGGGGAGGTACCCTCAAATCCGAACATTTGCTCGATCATAACCAACCCAGAACTGCATCAATTTTAATGGGTTTAACTTTGCCGGTGTCTGTTTGATTAGCAAATTGTTTCTGAATTTGAAGATTATTACAGTTTGGTGGCAAACTAAATTTGATGATGTTTTTAACGAGGTGCTTTTTGGGTAATTGTCAAATAAAGCAAGTCCTTCATTTTAATGATTTTACAAAATATTTCAAAACATTTCTGATTTATTTTTTTACAAGTCATTTATTGTGAAAAACGTTATAATATATAACATTAAGCTAGGAATTTAAATTTGAAAATGTTTTAAGAATGCCTATAAAGGATATGAAAATGATCCTGAAAAAGTAAAATTTTTTCCAATTTTCAATTTTTCATGATTTTTACCAAAAATGGCAAATAAATAAAATTTCCAGGTTTAAATGCCAATCGATTGGAAATTAAATAACGAGTTCAGAAAGGTACGCCAATCCATATTTGGATCCATATTTCCATTGTTTCGGTCAAAAATCGAATTATTCTTTTGTTTAAAAATGGGATCTGGGTTTTTGGTAAAAATTTGAATTTTTTCTTTTTGTTTTTTGCTGTTATTTTGCCAAAAATGGTCTTACACCAAAAATACACACTGTTTTGGACAGATAAAAAAATAATAAATAAATCCATGACACTTTCCGAGTAATCTTGAAAAAATAAAATTGTTGTCAATTTTTAATTTTTTTATAAGGGGTAACATCATGATTTTTTACGAAAAATGGGAAAAAATAAATGTCCAGGTTTAAATGTCAATCGATTGGAAATTTAATAACGAGTTCAGAAAGGTACGCCAATCCATATTTGGAACAATATTTCCATAGTTTCGATAAAAAAACGAAATATTTTTTTTGAAAAATTGCGATCTGAGTTTTTGGTAAAAATTTGAATATTTCTCTGATTGTTTTTTTTTGCTGTAACTTGGTTTAAATAGGTCTTACCAAAAATATACATACTGTTTTGAACAGAAAACAAAATAATAAATAAATCCATGACACTTTCCGGGTGATCTTGAAAAAATTAAATTTTTTCCAATTTTTAATTTTTTAATAAGGGTGTACATCATGATTTTTTACGAAACATGGCAAAAACATAAAATGTCCAGGTTTAAATGCCAATCGATTGGAAATTTAAAATCGAGTTCAGAATGGTACGCCAATCCATTTTGGATCAATATTTCCATTGTTTTGTTTAAAAAACGAATTATTTTTTTGTGAATAATTGGGATTTGGGTTTTTTTTTAAATTTGAATTTTTCCCATTTTACTACATACTGTTCTGAAGAGATAACATTTTAAAATGTTTTAAAAATGAGTAATGTATTTATTGTTGATATCATAAAAGGGAGGCAGTGTCAAGCACTGCCAAGCACTGCCCTTCGCTCTCCCTCTCCAACTCTCCCGTAACTCTCCGCTCCGCTCTGGAGCTTATAAGCTAAGTTAGGCTTAAGCAGTTCATATTTACAAGTGTCCAAATAAACACACGCACGTCGCGTAATAACCCGAAGTTTTTCACCCGTGTTTTCGAATTGATTTCTGCGCAGATGAGAGCGCATTTCTTCCTGGGATTTTCAGCTTCTTCAATCAAGACACCCCCGCCCCAACATTTGATCCATCGACCGGATATTTCCAGAAGTTCCACAAGTACCAGCGTTCACCAGCAGCAACTGTCTCTTGAACTGCTCTAGATAAGTTTCACTTATTAGGTAAATAAATCCATGATACTTTCCGGGTAATCTTGAAAAAATAAAAAAATCATGATTTTTTACGAAAAATGGCAAAAAAAAATAAAATGTCCGGGTTTAAATGCCAGTCGATTGGAAATTGAATAACGAGTTCAGAAAGGTACGCCAATCCACATTTGGATCAATATTTCCATTGTTTCGGTCAAAAAAAACTTTTTTTTTTTTTTGTGAAAAATTAAGATTTGGGTTTTTTGTTAAAAATTTGCATTTTTCCCGTTTTGTTTTTTTGCTGTAACTTGGCTAAAAATGATCTTACACCAAAAGAACATAGTGTTTTGAACAGATAAGCTAAGAATTTAAATTTAAAAATTTTTTCAAATGACTTATGTATTTATTGTTGATATTATAAATATTTTTTGATTTTTAAACACTTTAGTTTCCAAACCCCTAATTTAACAAAATTGTATTGCATTCAATTTGACTTTAAATGGGGCTTTTAAATGTATCAGAATGTCCCTAGCTTACGACCGTTTGCCTTAATGAACCAATTATGCATTCCTTAGTTAACCATTTCGAGAGGATGGCCCAGAACGAGCGACGAGTGCCAAAGAGAATGGAAGAAAACGCATTTAAATGTGTTTTGTCATTTGGCGGAATATGTGATGATGGCTAGTGCCATCTCGCTCTCTCGCTCTTGGCCATCTCTGTCTGTTGGCCAAAACTCTGTGTGGGCAAATCCGATTATGCGAACAAAAACCGTTCCGTCCGCGAATTACTGTCGGGAGAAATAAAATGCAACATTATTCTTGTGGCCGTTGACTTTGGTTTCGGTTTGGGTTGGCCGTCCATTGGCATTGCGTATACGCCCCGTATTACCTAACTCTTCTATGCATGTGTGTGTGCTGTTGTGTCCAGTGTTGGCAAATTCCATTGGACTTACGAGCGGGCTTTTCATTTTTATTTTTTTTGTGTTTTTTTTTTACTTTGCAGCGGGTGGGTATAAAATACTCGGGCTTTTATTTATAACGACATCAGAAATTAATCTTGCATTATGTGCGCGCGTGTAGAGTTGTTCGCTCAGCTTATCCTTTTCATGAAGTTTGTTGTCGTCGCACACAGCCACACAGACACACGTGCCAACACTCACTAACGCACCTGTTTTGCTTACATATGCGAAAAGGAGACCAAAGTGTCGCCGGTGATTTGGTATGAAATTGGGAATTTTATAAAAATAAAACAGCAATAAATAAATAAATAAAAGGAATCAAAAGTTTATAAGTACTTTCAAATATTTCTAAAATAATTTTGAGCTTGGGTAGGAAAAACATTTTTTTAAGAAGATCAACTGAATAAATGTTTGAAAAATGGTAATAATAGATTGAAAAAGAAAAACTAAATATGTAGGTATATACAATATCAAAATTCAATCTGTGTTAAAAAGAATTGTTTACCGAAGAAATCATTATAGTCACACCATTTATCCCCGAATATCCTTTTGTAAACATTTGTCTGGTGGCTGGCTGGCTGGCGTCACTTTGCCTTGGATCGTTTGTCAGTCATGTGAGGCACTGTCGCTCCATCTCGAGCTCCATCTCCATCTCCAGGTCCCTGTCCATATCCATCTCGTAGTCCTCCTCGGAATCCCTCAGTCCTGAGTCCTGAGTCCTGCGCCCCTCCATCTTCTTCCATCGCTCAGCGTTTTCTACTTGCGTGTTACCCGGGTTGTTCATGAAAAATTACAACTCTCAGCATCAGGCGCAACGTGCGATAAATTCCAAAGGACACACATATCTACATACTACATGTGGGGATATAGCCGTACCTGTACGTTGGGGTGGGTGTAGTTCAGGTTGATTTTGAAATTCGTTGCGTGTAGGATAATTCATTGCTTATTATCTTTTTTTGAAGCTGCAATTTTTGGGGCTTACCTTTCTTATTACTTTGGATTCTGCTTCCTCGGTTATTTTTTCTTTTCGTTTTTTTGGGGTCGAGGATGGGACTGTGGGAGATAGCAAAATGCTTTATTAATTTAGTGTGTGCCAGGCCAGCACGAGAAGTGCAGTGAGAAAAATGTTTAAGCACATTTTAGCCTCTTTAAAAGAGTTGGGAAAATATTTTCGATAGTATGGAAATTTAATTTAATTTTAATAATTAAGATTAAGATCAATTTGTTAAATAAAAGCAACTAGTACGTTGAAATAAGAAATATTCCTAAAAATACTCTTTTATTTTTACAAATTTTTATATATTTAAAATTCTTAAAATTATTTTATAACTGTTTTAGATAGATTGATTCTCAAACAAGCAATTTTACAATCCAAAGATAATGAATTTTATTACCAAATATGTTAAGTATTTAATTTATTTTTCTTTCTTTTTAAATACGCCTTTTTAATGTTATTTTGTAACATTAGATTTCTAAAATCGATGTGAATTTTTACTAATCGCGCTACTTGCAAACTGTGAACTGTGCCTGATTTTCTCTCAGTGTTGTGGGCGAGAAGTGGGACCTGGGCATGTTGGCCAGACAATCGAGCCTAATGATTTATGAACTAGGCGCGCCGAGCGTGGCCGCAAGTATATAGCCAGGAGAGGACAGGACCCAGCTCCTTCGTCCCCTTTGGGCTCTCCGGGCTCCTTGCCAATTTCGCCATTCCTTTGCCTTGGTCTGCTCCTCGTCCTGTCGTCCATTCGCTTTGTGGTTCTGGTTTCTCCTCTGTCCAGGATGATATATGATGCCGGAGTTTAGCGACTGCTTAAATGAATTTTTCACACTGCAACCATTCCATGCTGTTGACTCGGAACAAAAGTCACCCAAAGTGGTTATGAAGATCCCAACGACATGATGAACGAACCGAGGGAAAAAAAGGCCCCCGGAATAAAAACGGCAGCAAAAAGCGTTGACAATTATGGGTAATTTTACCATGTTCGAATCATTTTCGAGGGCTTCCAGGAGTAGGAAAAAAATGAGGAAAGCTGAAAAAGCGAAAAAGAGTTAAAGGGAAAAAAGCCAGTTAATGTGATAATTATAAGCTTGGCTTTTTGAACCACCAACAGCTACTTACTTATACTTATTATAATACTTACTTATTATCTCAGAAATATTCCAATTATGTCTTGAATTGAATTTTTGAATTTAATAAAAGGGAAATAAATCTAAAAGTTAAAATAGTTTTTATTGATCTTCGACTTGCATTCATTTCACAGCTTGTTGTTGTTTCAGCCATTATTCCCTTTATTACCGTTTCCATTATGGCCATTACTGGACAGTATCCCCTGAGCTTCTGCTGTGTCACCGAGTGCATTTTTCGCTTACAGCCAAAAATTATTGGCAGAACTTCATATTTCAGTCGAGCGGAAAAAGCGAGAGGTAAAAACTTTTGCAAATGTCATGCAGGTGATTGGGCTGTGTGGGCGGAATGGATAGTTGAGCTGGGTTGAGTTGAGTTGAGCTCAGTTCAGTTCAGTTGAGTGGCCAACAACTCAGCGGACTCCTCTGCTCGCTCCCCGGCAGCGAAATCATTTATTAAAAGGCAACGAATAAGAAATTGATGGTAGGTGGAAAAGTGATGGGAGGTGTGGAAATGGGGCGAAAATATGTGTATGGCGAAGGGGTTAAGGGGTTCCTTCACCCACGACTGACATTTGGAGCGCAGCCGTTTGACAAGTTTAAACCTGCACTTAGCCGGGAAAGCGCGCAGTGGAGAGAGTACATTTTCCGGGAAAGCAGGCAAAGGCAAAGGGTTTTTCCAAAAGGGGTGGCGGTGGCTATTTTTGGCCAGCATTTGCGTCAAATCAAGTGGCCACTTAGTTTCGGGCGTCGTCATTAGCTTTCAACTTTTGCAAATTGAATTTAGAAACGTTCAACGTGTCCACGAGGGCTGCCTTGGAATTGAGAATTCCCAACACCATCTCCTGTCCTTTCTCCTTTTTCCCTGTTCCCCTCCGCTTTCCGAGTCCTTTCACTGGGGGAAAAAAGTTTAAAGCCCGGTTTAGTTATGTTTTTTGCGCTGGCTGTTTTACTTTAATGGGTTATATACACATGAAATGACTGAATTTCTTTTTTTTTTTTTTTATATATTTATTTTTAAGCTCTATCATATAATTTTAAAAAATTTAATTATATTTATTTTAAAATTTTGTAGTATTTTGGTTTTATAAGATATAAATCATTTTATTATTGAGCAAGAGAGCCGATCAGCTCGATTACCAGATACCCCATAATAAACTAAAGGAAGTGCGAGGAAGATGAAGTTATGAAAGCAATAAATAGACTGCTGGCACTGTTTGCATTTTATTATTTGCCTATAACTTTTTAACGAATGATCTGATATTAAAATGTTCTTCTACACTTCGATAGGTATTAATAAACACTACAAAATGGCATTTACATTTAACAAAATCTGTAAAGATTACTCTGCAAATAACGGGTATATAAATATTATTTACCACTTTTAGATTTCTTAAAAAACTTGGAATTGATGCGATGAAAAATGTTTTTCCGGTGTATGTATCTGTCTGCTGCTAGTATTTACTCAAACTGAAACTTTGCCGCCCAAAAAACAGTCCCCTATGCCACTGTCGCTATCTCTTTCTCTATCGCTTTCACCGCCCCATCGCCCCGTCTCTTTCGCGTCCTGTCGCCTTTTCGCTGCGTTGGGGAAAGCGGCACACTAGGGAGTTGTTTCATGTTTTTAAGTTCACTTTAAGTAGCTAAAAGTTAGTTTTTATGCCCGGCACACGCAGAACTTGGCTATCAGTTGATAAATGGCTGGCGAGGCTTTAAAGACTCTATCTCCTAGAACCCGCTCATTTTAGCCCCCTTAGCCCCCTTAACCCCCTTGCCGCATTCCTTTCTGGTTTTAATGAAGCATTCGGCGTGCCAAGACGCCTGAATTAGCCAAAAACTCGAACCAAGTGCTAAGCCACCAAAATGGCAATGGCATAACTACACATATACAGCTGCGGGCAAGATAATAGCACATAAATCTGGTAATTTTACTTAATAATTACCAAATGAAGAACTAATTCAAGAGCAAAACTTAAATACTATATAAGATATATTTTATCAGAATTTCTTATTTATTTATTTCGCTACTCTCGATTCTAAAATACTGCCAGCTACAGTATCATATACATTTTTATATACTATCACTATGTATGCATGCACCCGCAGCACATACATAAATATACGGACTCTTTATGCCGAGCATAATAAGCAAAAAGTTGGACCAACTGGCATGTATTTATGAATATACTTATATTCAAAAGCAAGTGTGCAGAAAAGTAATTTCTTTTATGAAATGCTTTTCCCTCTCTTTGAGCCATTGCGGATATATTTCAGCGCAAAATGTTTGCTTAGCAATAGAGCAAATATAATTGGTCTTGACTTAAGTAGCCGCCCGAGGGATTTGCAAATCAATTCATCAATTTTGTTAGTTTAGCTTTGAACTGCAAAATGAAAGGGAAAAATGTTAATTCAAAAGATGCTTTCTTTATTTTTTTAAGCAAATTAATTACGCTTTTTATTGGTTCAGATTTAAGAGAGGGATATGGGGTATGCAAGCAGCAAAGCGACTGCTTGCACTGCTTGAATTCCATTATTTGCTCATAACTTTTTAAGGAATGGTCCGATTTGAAAAGTTTCTTCTACATTTCGATAGGTATTAATAAACACAACAAATTGAATTTATACTTTTTCGAAATATTCAAAGATGTGGGCGATGTGGGAAGATGTTGGAATCCCAAGAATCTGCATGGTTAATTCCTTCTACCTGTTACATATCTTCCGGCGAATAGTATCTACCCTATTACTCTATTATATAGATATATTATTTGTTTTCCCATATTTCCCTGACTATTCCTCTAATATTTCCCTTCACCGATCGTGAGTGCTCATGCATATGCATTTCCCAAACTTATAATCCTATAGCAAAAACGTACTCAACATATTGAGATTATCCTTTCCAACTTTCGCCAGACTTTAACCCCCATTTGCACCCAACTCGTTATCCTTGCTTCATGTTGCCTTTTGAGCTTTACAACTTGACTGGCTTTTGGTTGTTGTTATTCAGGGCGTTTGCTGTTCCTTATAGAAAATTTAGCTTAAGTCAGTGGCAAGCCGGCAGCAGCGGCAAATCAAAGCGAAGCAAGCCCTCGGCTAGGGCGTTGGAAATAAAATAAAATAAAATAGAATAGCACAAAAAAGCAGCAAGACAAAGTCGAAGGAAATCAGAAATTCAGCAGGAGCCAAGGCAACAGACAGAAAGGAAAATATATACCCAGAAATCTGTTTGCAAGGAGGCCGCCGCACAGCGGCTGACATATTTATTACACTGTCTAACAGGAGAGCTTGATATATGAACTGATTCATTTAATCATATTGCATTTGTCAGTCACAAATTGATTGTCTCCGATCTGCAGGGAAAATTTATGAACGACGACTCCGCCTGCGTTGAGTGACAAACGAAATATGGTAAGAATGACACATGAAATGCCAGGAATATCTTGGCCTTAATGAAATCAAATCAATCATGATTTTGAGGTTTCTTTTTTCGTCCTTTAGTCCCCTGGTCCCTTCGTCCTTTTGCGCCTGCCTGCTATAAATACAAATTGGATAAAACTGCAGTGCGTGCCAAAAAATAAAGGGACCCGCCCTTGAAGAGGAAAAAGAAAAGGAAAACCAGAACCAAAAACCGAAAAAATAAAAATAAAGCCAAAAAAGAGATCAGATTAAGACACTGGAATGTGAAACGTGGCCAATATGCTGTCGTCCGTTTTGGCCCATTGAGGTTGGGAATTTCTGCAAGCTGGCTAAATAGCAGCAACAACAAGGACAACATCACTCGGTTGTCCTGGCAAAGGACGAAAGAGAGAGAGCACTAATTAAAGTGCCTACATTACGGGGGGAAAATTTGGAAATTTTACAAATTAATTTCGTGTTTCGAAGCAAATTCGTAAACAAGTCTTAATGTGCACTAAAGCGTGTGTTCCCAAGGCCGTAGAGTGGGCGGGGTCGGGGGTGGGCATTGCCTAACCACCCATCTAATAATGTTGGGCGCCCGCCAGACATGAATTTAGCATTTATCTAGCGCCACTTGAACAACGCCGTCGTCGTCGCAGGACGACAATGAAGATGAAGATGGCGGCGCAAAATTTGCGGCTGTAGGGGGTGGTTTTAGGGTGGCTTTAGGGTGGCTCTGGGGTGGTGCCGGGCTAATTTCAACGCCTCTTAAGCGCACAGTGGTTGCAGAGGACGAGCCCAACCCTCGAGTGCCCCCCAAAAGTCAAGGAGTGCCCCAAGAGCTACCAGCAAATAAAACTTTAACACTGTCTATAGAGGGTGAGCGACTGAGAATGGGAATGGCTCAAGGTGAACTTTGGCTCTAGGCAATTCGAAAGTGTCACACATTCGCCGAGGGGTCTTGGGCCTTAAGACGATTTGGCTTAACCTACTCAGCGGTGAGCTTTAGAATGCCTAATTCGGGCTTATTGCTAGAATAGAGATGAAATTGCTCTTTCCGAATTCCGAAATCGATTTGAAATTAAGCTAATTTTGGTTTTTTTAGAAATAATTTTATTATAATAAATTACACGGAATCCAATTTCATATCAATAAAAAGTCGATATGATTAAGGTCACATCTATGATTTAAACATATCAACTTGATATTTTATCATATCACTTATTTCATAAAAATTATAAAAATACTATTTTAATATACCAAATTAGGTATTTTTTGAAAAGAAATAATAGATACACAAAATCTTTATTTATTTCAAAATGGTTAATAAATAAACAAAAATAAAACCAAATTAACATAACATTCTGATCTTTTGTCAATTTTTTTTCTGAGTAAGTTTGCTTGAATTTGAATTTTAAGAATACTGTTTTGCCTACCACAAATTCAATTTTAAGAAATACATTTTATTTTAGTTTCTTGGTAACAAATTGATTTAAAATTAGATATATTTAAACTTAAATTTATGGGACGATTTGCCATGAAGATATAACTATTTAATATTTGGCAACCAAATATATTGGATTTATAAAGTCAACTAATATTAATAAACCAAATAATCATAAGATATAAAATAAATTCATTCCAATTAAGAAGCTGAATGAAATCACTTAGATCTCGTCACACGGTGCACTTAATTTCGGTTCCATGGGCATGTCAACAGATTCTTCGCTTGGCTTTCATGGCCAGTAATTGTTGTTGCCGTTGTTACTTTATGTAGATGTGTATGGGGCAGGTTTTTGCCATTCTGCCAGGGCCATGTTCGAATTTGTTTCAATTCAAGGACCCCCAGTCATCAGCTTCTCCTCCTCAGCAGCGACACGTACGAGAGTCATGAAGTCATGGCATCGGCAGTCTGGAAAACAGGGAACTGGGAACTGGGAAGAGGGAGCCGCCTTTGGTGGCCAGTCAAGAGTGAAACAGCGCTGTTAATATAAAGTAGGTAATTGAGATGGAAAGCGGGGGCTCCCCCTCCCCAGTTCTTGTTCAAATTAATCAAGTACAGTGGACTTGGCGAGCGTGTTTCTATTTTTCTATACCCAGTGCTCACTGCTGACTCAGCAGCTTGGCTATAAAATCATGCGTGGCCCGCAGACAATGAATGCACATAAAAATAATAATTGGAATTGGAAATGAAAACAATTTTCATGGCACATGAGTCGGCGCAAAAACTCCCGACCGGCCAACTGTTCACTGAAAAAATACACATTTTATATCCCGAGGAATATTTCCACTCCATATATGAAATGAATACAAGTAGGTTGTTGTAGCGATTTTTATGAAAATCAAAAGATTATAGCTATTTAAAAATCAAAAATCCTTTAAAAATATAAATATTTATTTTAAAATTTTAAAGTGTCTCTTAATTATTTGATTATCATACTTTATGTATTTATTATCTACATTTATATTAAAATTCCACTTAGCTTAAAAATATATTAATACAAAAGAATAATCTCTAGAAAATATAAAAACAGTAAAAATAATACCGTTTTATTAAATTTTTATATCTACATATTTATTTTTAAATTTTAAAGTGGCTCTAAATCATTTGAGTATCATTTTAAAGGCCTTTATTATCGACATTATTTTTTATAGCTATTTGTAAATTCACTGGACTTATTGCTCAAGTTTTCGCTCTGTGTTGGCTTGTTTGTCTCGGTCATAACTTCGTTTCCAATTGTGTGCAGGTGCTGGCCTCTGAACTTTGGCTCTTGCCAATTTTCCTTTTCCTTTGCCCATTGTTTGGCTATTTCTTTGGAGCGAGCCGCCGAGCAACCTTTGACCTTATCGACTCCCTTGGTCGACTTGGGGCGCAATTATCACCCCAAGATGGCACATCGAATCGAGTGTGCTGCCAATTTCGAATGGCCTGCGCAAAGTCAGTGGAGTCCTTAATGCCCTTATCAGTGTCACCCACACACTCTCGACCTCATCCGCATCCCGCATCCGCATCCACATCCTTTGCATATGCATGAGCCCCACAGGGCGACCCACGCTGCGTATGCGTAATGTGCGAATGCGTATGCGTAATGTGTCGCTCTGGTTTGTCGCCATTTTTGGCAAGTGGCCTGTCGCCAGTTGGCAACCTGAAGGAGGCTTGCTGGCCGTTGACGGAAAAACGATTAGGGAAAGGTTTAAATAATCCACTTCCCCTCGATAAAATCGAATGGAAAAATGTTCGCAGCCTGTGCAGAAAAATGGGTATCACATGGGCAATGATGAAGAAAACGATTTTTGTCTTTTTAATATTTAATATTTTTATCAATTGATTTAGTTTCTTGAAGAACTAATAACTATATACCCTGAAAATATTTTTCATGACCCCTTGTTTATTTTTAATTTTTAAAGAAGTTCCTAATCATTTTAAATTTTTATTTGATTTCGTACAATATTTTATTCTGATGATATTTTTTATATTCTGGCCGAGGGTATTCAAATGTTTCCTTGTGTTCTTTTATGCCCGCTTGAATTTTTCAAAGCTGTAACTGGGCTAAAAAAACTGTTGCTCCTACGTGCTCATATATAATTCCGAACTGCACCTAAGACAGGCAGACGCAGACCCCTTAACCCCAGATATCCAGATATCAAATGCCCCGTTGTCCAAGGCAGGGCAGAAACAACACAACCCAGCACACAATACAAAAACGTAAGCAATAAAATGAATTTTTATGCCGCATTTTCGCAATGCAGGATAATACACACACAGAGACACATGTAACGCATACATACAAGAGTGGCCCGGCACCTCAACAAAAAATATGTGTATGTTACCTTTGGTGGGGCCCTTAACCCTACAAAGGACCCATTCCACAGGATGCAGGCGCATTCCTGGAAACCAAAAGCGAACCGAACACATTTACACATGTAAGTGCATAAAAAATGTTTATGAATTTCAGTTTATGGCGCGTAAAACACGCCAATAAATGTACGAAGGCATTAAAAGTGCCACGCCCCCTTTTTTCGGGGGCCCACTCGTTGGACTTTTGCCGCACTAATAAACAATCAGAAATGGGCATAAAGTATGGGGAATCGGGCAGGAAAAATGGCAAAACGGCAAACGACAGCGGGGAATTTCCCTCCTGTGTTTTTCCCTTCTCCATTTCTTTTTTTTCCTGATTTTTTTTTGGTTTTTGCCAGAAGGTGTTAGTCGCCCCGCTGGCGCAATTCTTGCGGTGGCTACCACCCTTTCCGCCCACCATGAATATTTATGCAAAACTCAGACCCACACATTTGGACTTCTGTTGCTCCCTTCCTGTCAGTCGGCAAAGTCCTGGCTCCTTGGTGTTTCCTTATTGTTGGCTGCGTTATGCCAAGTGCGCTCTAATGCACTTTACGACACTTTATGGCAGTTTGTCCGGGGGCCAGAAATTATGGCAAATTGATGAGAATATACATATGTGGCTTGGCTCCGCGCTGCTGCGAGAGTTTTTCGTTTGTTTGCCATTCAAAAAGTACAAGAGGCTGCCTGCTTTTCATTCAATATATCTGTATCTATTTTTGTATCTCTTCGATTGCATTTAGGAAAAATTTAATGACGATTTTGGAACATAGAAAAAATATTTTTATTCAATTTCACAAGTATTTGAATAAAATAGTATTTGTAAAGTCACTTAACATGCTAGCGGTCACACGCCCATCTTGCATTGGGCACACGTCGATTCTTCTTTGTGTCGCTGTTCGCACTTCAGCTACTTCATGATGTAAAATCCTGCGTTTCTTTTATTGAGGAAATTAGAGGCCCCAAATGAACATTACACCGATTGCCGGGGCTCAAATCCTTTGGCAAATTCAGCTGAAATTGAGCCCTTTTCCTGCCCACAAAACGACACCCGAGCATTTGCGACAATTGCATACTTTTCCCTTGAATTTGGCCTAATGAAAGTCCCGGCCAATGTCCCGTTTTTGGCCGTGATCCCTGTTCGGCATTTTAGCGCCCTTTTGTCTCGACGCCTCCATGCAAATCGTGTGGGCGGGGCAGCACTTTTCCCCTTCCCCTCCTTTCAAGTGGCCTCTGTTTTCCTCCACATTTTTCCATGCCGTTCCATTCGTTTGTTGGATGGCATGTTTTTTCGGTTTTTTCAGTTTCTTTTGGTTTTTTTTGAGTACTTAACGCCACGAGGAATCGCCTAAGACAACTGAAGCGCAAAAAATGCGAAAAACATGCAGAGAATAAAGTGGAAAATCGGGGCTAAAGAATGGCTAAATGGGCGATTGGGTGGCGGGGCGTGTAATCAAAGCGTTTGGATATCAAAGATTCGGAAAGAGCAAAGTTATGCATAAATTTTGGACGCCGTCGCGACTGGCAATTCGAAGACGAAGCTGAAGCAAAGACCTTTTGCGGAAATCAATACAGGAAACAAATTAGTTTCGCCTTAAAAGCAGCACAGTATCAAAATAAAATTCAACAGTCGCATGGACAAAATAATACCGCAAAAACAAGAGAAAGTACATACTCAAACCACATATACTTACACTGGGAAAAATTAAATATATAAAGTATTTCAGTCTTAAGATTATTTTTATATAAATAATATATTATATTCAACAGTCTCACATTATTTTGTTCTTCAACAAGAAAAATTTGCAAAAATATATGAACGAAATTGAGCTGAAAAAATCTGAATAAGAATATTAAAAATAAAGAAGTGGTAAAAGAAGTAGACAGTTCCAGAACCTCTTTCGATAACTTCGATCGGTTGGATATGTAAGATTTGGGTACTTTTCCTTTGCAAATATTTTGCCTGCACAAATAGGAGAGCCCAAGGACCCTAAGTGACATTGTTTGTTGTGGTGCCGCAGGACACGAACAGACACGAGAGCCTAATAATAGCCACACATAAAATTTTATTAGCACGAGCGTAACAATTCAATTGGGTCATGTTTTATGGTGACACAGAGGCGGCGGCGAGGGGCGGTTTTCAGGGGGCTCAGAGCGCGCAGAAAAAAAGAATCCAACACATTTGGGTCACTCAGGGGCAGTCGTAGGAGACCCCGAAAAAAACGAGGTGAAAGTGTGCAGGATGTTCGCCTTTCATGTTTTCCAAGATTTTACTTTCATCATCACTTTTCGGCAGCAAGAGGTATATTTTCATCTCTTCTTAAATCATGAATATGTTGAACTGCTTTTTTAGCGAAAATAAAATAAACCCATATTTGGATCAATATTTCCATTGTTTCGGTCAAAAACCGAATTATTTTTTTGTAAAAAAATTGGGATCTGTGTTTTTGCCAAAAATAGAAATGTTTCCTTTTTGTTTTTTTGCTATAACTTGGCTAAAAATGGTCTTACACCAAAAGTACATACTGTTTTGAACAGATAACAAAATAATAAATAAATCCATAACACTTTCCGTGAGAACTTAAAATAATAAAATTTTTGGCATTTTTAAATTTTTTTATAAGGGGTTACATCATGATTTTTAACGAAAAATTGCAAAAAAATGAAATGTCCAGGTTTAAATGCCAATCGATTGGAAATTTGATAACGAGCTCAGAAAGGTACGTCAATCCATATTTAGATCAATATTTCTATTGCTATTAAAAAAAACGAATTATTTTTTTGTGAAAAATTTGAATTTTGGTTTTTGGTAAAAATTTTGTTTTATTTTCTTTTTTGTTTTTTGCTGTAACTTGGCTAAAAATGGTCTTACCACAAAAGTACATACTGTTTTGAACAGACAACAAAAACATAAATAAATCCATGACAATTTCTTGAAAAGACTATGAAAAGTTTGATTTTAAGAGGATATCGTTTATTTCAATTAAATGTTAAATAATCATACTAAGAAACTCTCTCTTTTTTTCATTGTGCACAAAGCCTTAAATTATTATTTAATGCTTGTAAAATATAGGTACTTAAACAACAATGCCGAATTCGTTTGGAATTAGCGCAACAGACTTTGGCAAATTAATTAAATTTTCAAATTCCATATCAACACCCTAGTTTCCGTGCCGTCAGCATCCTTGATAATCCTTCACCGAAATTCCAAACAAATTGCAATATATTTGTCTGCAATTTGCCAACACTTGATGGGATTATCATTTATTTTGCTACTGACATTTCGCCAGCGGCGAAAACTCAATTTGAGGAAAAACTCATTTGCTGGCGCGACGAAAGGAGCGCAAAATTGTTTGAACAAACTCGAGCAATTGTCTTACACTCGCTCCAATTGGATTTCCGTTATGTTGCTTCTGGTGCAGGCGAGGCCAAGAAAATAGAACTAAACAATTTTAAATTAATGGAACTAAAAACAAAATTTTTTAATTTAATTGATTTAATAAAAAAATAAAAATAAATTTATGTATAAAACAACCTCATTAATATTTTGGCGGATTTTAGAATCCCAGTTATTTCTGGATTTTCACATGTTTCTAAGGTTATTACTATTATTATGCGTATGGCTGTGCTTATATTGCTTCTTGTTCATGTTCGGGATCCTGGACTTATCCTTGCCGTTCTCTTCTTCTTGACTATATTTTACAGTTACGTGTGAAGGACTCTCACTGCCAGCGGAGAAGTGAGAGGAAAGAGAAGGTGCGAGCGGGCTAGAGAGCGAGGGAGACGGAGACAATAAGACTGAAAAGCTGGCAAACCTCACACAAAATGCGACGAAGAAGAAGCACGGGCGGCGCACAACAACCACAACAGCGGCCACACGAACAGCAACAGCAGCCAAATCAAAGGTTAATCCACGTCCCACGCTGTTCGTTGCTAATGTTGCTAATTGTTGGCCAAGCAGTTTACGGTAAGTGCCACAACATACACAAGGACATGAGTGCCGTTGGGTGGGAAAGGGGGAGGGGAGTCCAAGTGCGTGACTGCACTGGAAAAAAAATTCAGTTTATCTTGATATTGAATACATTTCAGAAAAGAGATTTTCTGTTACAAATTTGTATTAAAATTTGTTTTATCATTACCGTTTTCTTGTCCGCTTTTAAACTTTAAAGTTGGCTTTAAACAAAATTAAAAATTCGATAAATAAATTAAAAAAATTTTAACTTATATAAATCTTAACTAATTATATAAATGAAGTAAATTATTATTATTATTATATTAGAACAAAATCATTTCATTGAAATAGTTCGGATTACAGAAAGAGCTGTTTAAATATTTGATAAAAAAGACTCTGCAACTTTTCTCGCTGTGTAAGGCTGTAAGCATCTTCACACATGCGGAGAGTTACTTTTATTGGATGGGACATGGCCATTGCCCCGTTCTCTGACCTCATTAGACGTTCATTTGTTTGCTTATTTATGCGGACACACTCACACTCACACTTACACAGCCTCCGATGGGAGATATATCGGATATATGTTGGATCATCATCTATATGGCCATATGGCATTTGCTGTCCTTTGTGTTACCAATTCCGCACACAAGTCGAGTGCATACATTTTCGCATTTGGCCATAAAAATTCGAGTCCTGTATGTACGATATACGTATGTATGTATACATATGTGAGTGTGCCCCAAATTGTAGGCTACACAAAGCCACGCACAAAGATGATATATGTATGGGTGTGTGTGTGTGTGTGTTTGTTCCTGGGTAGAATTCTGTGTTCGGCTGCCTGTAATTAATTGACTCGAACTCGCACATTTTTCGCATCGAGCAGCACACAAAAACAAGTCGCAAACTTTTCGCCCAGACAAGGTTTTTTTTCCAGTTTTCCCACACACACACATATATATTTTGCAGTGTGTGTGCAGTCAAGGTCGCGTGAAAGGGACGCCAGTTTCGCGGCATTTCCCTTACATTTTTTGTGTGTGTGCTATTTTTTTTCTTTTTTATTATTATGTTTGTCGCATTTTGTGGCAGCCGGCCAAGTTGGTCAACATGGCATAAATAGCAAAAAAAAAAAAACAAGAGAATCCTCGATAATACCATCCCATTTACATATATAGAATTGGCTTGTACCTGCATGCCTATTCATCGAAATGCATAAGTATGTCCTTTTATGTCGAGCTGAGTTCGCTTAATTGGCCGATTGTTTGCCTGCTTAACTTTAAGTCCCACAGAAATCGATAAAGCCCTCAAAGGTTCTCGTCATTCCATCGATTTGTCAGGGGCTTTGAGTGGTTTTGTGTAATTAAGAAACTATTGTATGCGAAGAAATAATGGAAAAATAATATTAAATGCTTAAATGGTATTATTATTTATAAAAGAAATATTTTTAAATATTTAATTTTAATTGAAATTGTAATAAAATAATATAGTATTTGTACGTACAATAAATCAATATCAATAATACGAAACAAATTATATCAAGCTCCAAAAATATTAATATTTCTTAAACAACATAAAAAATAACATATTTAATTGGCTGGAAAGGTTTGCAATTTTAATAAAAAAATAATGGAGAATTTGTATGTAAAATAAATCAATATCAATAATACGAAACAAATTATATTATTATTATAAATTCAAAAATATTATAAATTGTATTTAAATATATTTAATACGCTTTAAAGTTTTATTTTTAATATTTAAATTTTTAAAATGAAATTTTAACAAAATAATGTAGTATGAATTGAAATCAATAACCAAGTCAATCTGCACAAAAACACACACAATTGTCCTGCCATTATGGCTAAGGTTTCTCTGGCCAATCGACACTAACCTCAGGACCATGCCACGCCCCCTCGCCCCGCCGCCCACCGATATCCCTGTGTGGCACCGCAGATGCATTTTCCCAACTAGAGTAATTGATTGACGCCATTGCTCGAGCATTTACCAGCTGTCCTGCGGCTCCAGGACTTGGAGGACTTGGAGCGAGGATGGGAGGACATCCTTTGATACGGATTCATTTAATTGCCGAGCTGGCTGGACGACGTCGTCGTCGTTGCAGTAACTTTGAGCTGACAGCTTCCACCAGCCACCTGTCCTGCGACAGGACATTATTCGGCTTTTAGTAACCGAAGCTGCAAAATGCCAAGGGTCGCCCTTTTTGTAACCCGAAATCGTTTAGTAACACAAAAACACAGGGCAAAAAGGTCAACAGCAGAGCCCACAGAAGCCACATATAATTTTGCCTAATTTCTTTTTTGGGATAATAATTTACGTAGCCCCGGCAAGGGATTCACATTCGGTTGCGGATCGAAGGGTGTAGGTGGAGGCAGCTGTCGTCAGTCTATATCGTAATTGTAAATTAATGCATGCAGAAAATGTGACCCCCACAAGATGGCGGCGACCGGAAGTCAACTCTCGCACGCACACACACACACACAAACACACACAAACACACACACAAGCGCTAACCATATTGTTGCCTTCAAGTTCAGTGAATCCAGGGTAGAATGGGCCATAGATGTACCTATTACCCCATTAATAAAACCTTATAATTTTTTTTTTACTACTTGAACTAAAATAAAAATATAAAAAAATTCAAGATAAATTCTTTATTAGACAAATAATTTTAAAAATTATTTTTACGAATGTCTTCATATCTTTTAACTGTTTTTTCATATCTTCTATAACAATTTAATCTTTTTTTAGTAGTTGACCCTTTGAATTATTATTTTAATATTAAAGTATTATAAATTGTCGCCAAATCATCCTAAAAATTTACCTTGAAATATATTCTGAAATAAAATTGTATATTATTATATTATATATTATATTATACAACTTTCAGTAAGGAGAATCGACTAGTCCATTTGGAGCACACAAACCTCTTCCAGTTTCTTACATATTTCGTTTATTTTATTTCGCTTCGCCAATAATTGAATAATTTTGACATGAAAAATGGCACAAAGGATGCGATGAGGGCGGCCAAATCGAGGGGTATAAGCCCCGAAATTTATCGGGGCGAGGAATTTACCACACGTGGCAATCAAGCGGAAATATTCGGCAATGGAATGCCAGCATTCAAATGTGAAAATAAAAAATCAAAAAAATAAAAATAAAAATAAAAACAAAAAGCAGATTTGAAAGTGAGAGAAGCGAGTGGAGTGGAATTTCCATTTGATTTTGGTAAATCGAGTAGTAGAGGCATTTTCTAGGTGTCCGTGTGGCTGCAAAATGGATCCTGCTGCCAGTGGGGATTGCGTTTATTTATTTGAAATTAGAAACTGCCAACTGTTCCCAAAAGTGGCCATTAATTAAGGGCTATGGGCTGCCTGCTGGGGCAGCGGCTACTGGGGATTGCGTAATGACTGCAAAATGCTAACAAATAGCCAGTTGCCAGTTTTGAGTTGGCATCTTGGGATCTTGGGAGGGCGGAGGGTGACTGCCTGACTGGCTGACTGAGTGGGACAAATGGTAGCTGGATTTGTAAGTAATTGTCTCACCTTTTCCCCGGCACAAAAGACAATCAATTTGCGACTTGCTATCGAATAGCTGGAAGCTGCTCTGTGTCATTCCCCAAATCAGCCGAAGATATATGGACCCAGCGATAAGAAGGCAATGCTCTGACAATGAGAATAACTTAAGTTAAGTGTAGTATTTATATACAAAAGCCTGTAAGAAAATTACCCAGTGTCAAATGTCTCTTTAAATGACTGAAATGAATAGCCAAACAGCACACAGAAATGACGGAATCATGCGTAATTAATATTTGAATTAATAGTTTGCAAAGAAAATATCTGTTGCATTTGAATAATTACATTTAGGACCTTTAGCTAGATTTAACACAAACGTATTTTGTTGATTTCTGTTTGAGTGCATTTTACGTTTAACGATACACAAATGAATATTTTAATTGCTGTTTGGCTCTTAATAAATTATGATATTTCCAAAGTAAAATAGCCAATAATCCTGTTGCTAGTATATAAATTGAAATAAATTTAAAAAATATAAAATAAATTAAAATCAATTTAAATTAAATTTAAATAAACTAAAATAATTTAAAAAAAATTAAAATAAATTATAATTAAATGAAAATAAATTTGTAAATCTATTGCATTACGCATACTGTTTATATTCAACAAAATTTCTAAAATTGCCTGGCTAAAATCTCTCTTTCAAGTGCCTGAGTACTCATTTAAACACTCTGTCGTCCACTTTCTTGGCCAAATTTAAGCAGAGATCTGGCCAATGTTTGTTTAAAGCACTTTTCATGCTCCTGTCACGGCCCGTCGCACTTGGCCATTTGCTCCAAATGTTAGTTGACCCAATTGTGGACGCCTGGGGTTCCCCGGAGGCGGAGGCTCTCGGCCATTTCCTGGGCGCAAAAAACTTGCAGCAGTTGAGGGAATGGAATTGGTTTTGACTTTGGCTTTGGCTTTATTCAACATTAGCTAATTTGTGTGCGCTTCCTAGAGCAGGGATTTTTTGCTCTTATTGCCTTTAATTTCTGCATCTTGCACTTGGCTGTTCCGCCGTTTCTGCTTGTTTTGGCCATTCAAGTTAAGTGCCATCCTGAATTGTCCTGGCTGCTGCTCCTGATTCTGCTGTTTCTGCTGTCTTGACACTGATTTCAATTATAAATTTGTTTTTTCCCTTGTTTTGTCTCTTTTCTGCTCACCATTGCCATTTCCCTAACTTTCCGGCTCGCTTTCTTTCTTTCTCTTTTTTTCTTTCTTTTTTGTATCTTCAATTTTTTTACCCGAGCTGCGATTGCTTTCTCAATTGGTGCCGCTGCTGGGAGCGTTTGTCTGGCTATCACTTTTAATCCAAGTTGGTAACAATGCCCGGCTCCCCGCTCCCCGCCCCCTTGTTTGTCCACAGCCCCCTTAACCCATGTTATCTACCTGGCTGTCCTCCATACAGCCAGGATGTGAGCTCAGCTCGCTGGTGTCCTTTCGCTTCCCTTCTGAAAGGCATAAGCTGGCGTCTGGCTCTGCGGTTTGCTAAACATACTACACAAAATTATATTCCGCAAATATTTTCGCAAGCGGAATGAAAATGTTTGCTTGCTCTGCAGAAACTTTCTGCGGCTAAAACAATTTGTGCAAATATACCAAGCCTTTGGAGGAACTTATTATTCCTGTTTTAGAAAAACAATTTCTTATAAATGATTTAATATTAATTTATAGGAAATATAGCTGTAAAACTTAATACTATGTAAGTAATTTATGGGTATTTAAAGACATCTTAAAGAATTTTTAAAAAACCCGTACGAATTTGGGTCATCTTTCACATTAATTTGTTGTGCTTTTGTCTTATTTTATCTTTGTTGTTGCTTTGTCCTTTCTTTTACCACCTTTTTCTTATATTTACAAAGATTGGTTTTGTCTGCTGCCAAAAGGATTTTTTAATATATATTTTAGAATATAGAAAATGAATGGGTAAATCATTTTAGGTAAGGAATAGTTTGAATTTATACTTCCTTCACTTTTTACCGAATTCCTTAAGGCTTCGCTGACCTTTAAGTATTCCCTTTTCCCCATAAATACATTTTCAATTCACAGGAAAATATTCACCTAAGTATAACTTCATTTTATTACACTTTCAGCATTTTCCGCGAATTGTTTTGCTTGTCTCCTCATTCGCATTCTCGATTTCCCGCTGCCAGGTGCTCCCACCCACCACCCACCCACCGCGCTTTTTCTAGACCAGATCTGAGTGAAAATGCAGTCAACCCTAATCAAATTTTCGCTGCAAATTGACAGTTTGCCTGCAGATTTTCATTTCGCGTTTTCATTCCACCCACTAAGCACGCACTATGGTGGAGGGTGGGGGGTTGAGGTCGAGGGGGTGGTGTAAAGGGGGCGGTGGGCGGTGGGTGGGGCGGTTGTACGCCTCGGTTAAAGAGTTCCGTTCGAGCTCGGATTCCGCTGGCTATAATTTTCATAGCAGGTATTACAGAAGCTCAAAAGGTTGGAAGTGTATTTAAAGGAATAGTTGTTTTTCCACTTTATGGAACTGAGTTTAGTAATCAAAAGAAATCTTTAAGAGATTCTTTGGTTTCAATACATTTTTGTTGGACACTTTAAATGCTTTCTTTCTTTTTTTTTTTTTTTGATTTGTATAGGTAGGTAACACCTAGATTATATAAATTTCTTTATAATATGACAAAAAGTTGAAAATATATATTTTTCATTATTTTTAATTTGATTTTAGGGTTAATTACGAGGTATCCAATAGTCGAGGCATCTCACGCTTTGGCTTCCTTTCATTTTCCCCTGCCTTCTGTGCCTCTCATTTGGTTCCGCTTCTGGTTCGACGTGCGCCCCTGGGGCTTCGGAGGGGGGGTTATAAAATAACATCCCCTTTTATCATCTGACATGGCCGCACGCTGATTTAATTTTAAATCTCTGCGCCCTCACTCAAAATTAAAACGACGTCAAGGCTCGGGGTTTCACGTTGCCAAAGATCCGCCAGTTTCGGTGGGGATAATACATACGTACTATACGTACTATGGATCGGGACTGCTGGAGGTGGAAAGGGATGACGAGGAAGGAGCCTTGCTCTCAATTTGCCTGTCGCAATCCAATTGTCGGGCATTTCATTTCAATTTAACAATTTTGAAATCCCTCCCCTCAACGGAAGCGAGCTGCAAGTTGCCGTGGATGTTGCAAATTAATCTGCGGCATGTCGCTGCTGCCTCAGTTAGTTGTTGGGCCCTCGACATACTTATTGTCTCCGACTTCCGGTTCCTGCCGACTCCTGCCAACTCCTGCGGGATTATGTCGGCGGCCAGCGCAGCATTTATTTTGTTTGCATTTAACAAATTTGACGCATCCAATTGCCATGACATGCAAATACCAGGCGGACAAAATCCCAGCCATTGCAGCAAATCACTTTAAAAGCGCTCGACAAAACATTCAATGGCCAACAGAGAAAGGCAAATATGGGTAAAAATGCACAGAAAATTAAAGCAAAATGAAAAGATTTTCCAATCAACAAAAAAAAAGGATAAAAAAACGTTAACACGTTTCACACTTGTAGATATATTTTTGTACATAAAATAGGGCAATATTTGTAAAATGCTTTCGTTTATTTTTAATAGCTTTAATAAAATAGAGAAAATGTTTTTATGATGGTTTTTATTGTATGGCATTAATCATGAAAAGCTTTTAACAATAATTTAAAAATTAAATCAGTTTAAAAATGCGATTTAATAATACCAGGGCAAAACAATAGAAATGCCCCAACCTATAGCCTTGCCACACTATGTACTATGTGGGGTTACCTATCTAGTGATCTAATAATCCGATTACTCTAAAACTCATCATCTATCATCTAGTCTTTATATATTTAACTAGTGATAAAATACTAAATATAACTAAAATCACAAAAAATACCGTAAATCCTTAATCCCCACCTCTAGTTGCCCCATAACTCCATAACTCCACCGTAGTGTAAATAGGCTTTTAGAGTTCAGAATACAATCCTCTCTGCTGGTTATAATCTGGTTTTTGGTTCTGGGAAATAAACTCGTACCACTGCCTGCCATCGATTTAAAGCTTCAGCAGCCGAAAATGCATTAATAAGGCGGAATGACAGCCGCCGGTTGCTGGGAGGGCGGAAAAGTTGGAAGGCTATACTTTCACCGGATAAATGCATAATTGATGATTATGGTTTAGAGCATCCCCATCCCCCATCCCCCACTTGGCATTTTCCAACTACCATCTACCAATTAGAAATATCAGGTTTTATTAACTGAACTACCTTGTGGGTGATTCCTGCCAATTTGGGGTTTTCGGGGGCTAATGAGCTTAGCTTACTGGGGCGTGGCAAAGGGGGTTCCGATGTTCGTATTTGGGTATTACGTACCATAAATTTCAAGAGCGAACACGAGATGTGCATCTTTTGTTGCCGGGCTGCCATGTTTTATTGCTAATTGCAACTTCAGGTTGCATTGTGGCTTCTTCTTCTTCGACAGCCACCACTGCCCCCCCCCTTCTTAACCAGAATTTTCCACAGTGTATATGTATGTGTCGCCCTCTTGGCAGCTCTATCGTGCCATCTCTATCTCTGCCCGATGTTTGCGCCACGGAAAATAATAAAACTGATTTTATTTATGTGCTGCGCCAGACCAAAATTGAAATTCTGCAACACGAGCGGCAACTTGAGATGCAGGACGACGGACGATGGGAATCCTGCCAAAAAAAAACCAAATAAAAAACCAAAATAAATATAAAGAAAAAGAAGAGGAAAACCCCATCGCGTGTCTTAGTTATTGTTACCATATCCACTCCATCTTCATCGCCCGACGAGTGCTTCTTCTCCGATAATGTTGTTGATGTTTTCCGCTTACGGCTCACAATTAATGGCACACGTGCGCAAAAGTTTTTATAAATTATTATCGCCGCCGATTCGGGTTTGCTCCATGTGGATTTGACAGCCGCACACCTTTCGAGAGATACTTTCCGCCAGATGCAGGCCGCAAATAGGCCATTAATCAAAATTAGAATTAATAAGCTCGATTATTAGTCAACATTTACAAATTGGAAAATCATTTAATACCCTATAGTTTAGTTGGTTAACAGATCTAATTATCAACACCTACTAGGTTTTTAGATAGATTTCGGAAAGGTATTGTAGTTATTTTTTGTGTTTTTTAATACCTATCGAAATGTAGACGAAATTTTCAAATTGGATCATTCATTAAGAAGTTATGAGCAAAGTTATATTGCAAATCAAGCAGTGCAAGCAGTCGATTTGCTGCATGTAACGATAGCGTTCCCTCTTGTTTTTATTAATACTTTTATTTTTAATAATATATTGCTGTCTTAAAGTATTTTTTTTTTATTTTAAAGCTTAGTTATTATTTTTATACTTATTTACATTTTAATTATTTTGCAACGATATTTAAAAAACATTAAAGTTATCAACTTATAACTTTTTGACTTTTTTATTGTTATTATTTTATTGGTTTTTTATTATTTTGTATATATTATATATTTCTTACAGTGCACACTGTTTTCCTCTAGCTATTGCTCGCTTGCGCCTAAGTGCCACATTTCCCATGTTAATTGCGAATTATGACGCAAGTAGTAACATATTGCCATTTGGCCTCGCCCACTTTTCACTCGACGCCCAAGTCTTGCGGAGTGCGAAAATGTGGCATGCAGAATTTTGCACAGAATCACGACACAAGAGGCAATATCCCCTTGCCACACAGAAATGCTTAAACAATTCCTCACCGCTCGTCGAGCGTTACCAAGGATCTGCTGTAATCCCTCTGGGAAACGGAAGAATGGAGAGAAGCTGTTGAAAGGGGAGCTTTAAAATGGTTATGGTAGATGCCAGCTAATAAGGCCTGAGTTTAAACGGTTTAATTGATTTACATTTTATTCAAAAACCTTAATTATGACTTTAATTTTTGTTTCGTTTAAAGAAATTCTAGCGCCCACATCCCTACAGATTTTGCAAAACTCTACATGCCATTTCGTAGGGATTATTAATAACTATCGAATGGTAGAAGAAAATTTTTGAATCGGACCATTCATTAAAAAGTTATGAGCAAGTAATGCATTTTAAGATAGATGGCGCCACTTTTAAGCGACTGCTTGCATGACTCCATCTCTCTCACACTCATTCAGCTGATTTTTTGTTTGACTTTTAATGTTTGATTATATATTTACTGTTTAAGATAAAGCCTTCTTAAGCCTAATGAGCACAGCCCTAGGCCGTTCCATTCAATGGGAAATCAATGATTTAATGTTTGCCCACTCAATTATGGATTGGCATTCTCGTGTTTGCCTCGACTTCAAAGACCTTTGAATGTCCCCCGGAGTGGAGATGGAGATTAACATGTTTCGGAAGAACATTTTTGCGACTATTTGCAACCATTTCTCCGTTTCCCGAGCTACAACGCACTATGGGGTAAAAGTCCACTTTTACTGGCATTTAGCCATTTTTTGAAAGTGTTCCAATTGGAAAAAAATTAATAAGAAAGTACTAACAAAACATCAAACTTTTATGCCCTATACTTAAAATGTTAATATTTAACAGTGCACTGTTAAAATAACAGCTGCAAAGTCAGCTGCTGCTTACAAAGGCAAGTACGCTGGGTTTGCACATTTTTGGCCATGATCTTTGTAATTCATTTATTTATTTAAAATACAATATGTAAACAAAACAATGCCAGAACATGGTTATTACAGGCTTGGACTATGAGCTAAATGTAATAATTTGTTCAAATTGTGCGTGCTTATACGTACATTTTGTCATTTAACAAATGCATATTAGGCTGGTTTCTGGGAAATAATTTTCCACTTTGGACAGAGTTTTGAAACAGAGTTTTAGGTTATTTTAATGTGCGACCAAGTCTATGTTGTAGCCTTATCAATACAGAATCCATAGGTGTTAGTCGCATTCTGCACTTTTCCGCACTATTGGAGCAATTTGCATTTTTCTCAGATAACCTCACTTTTTTCATATGTGATTTGTATGCAGTAGCGAATAGTACAATTGTCGTATTTTTGTATGGAAAATGTTAGATACGATAAATATTTAAAAAAACACTATGCAATTATCTTTGTTATTAAATATTATTTAGTTTAAATGATTTTACAACATCATTTGACTACACTTACCTTGCTATAAATAGTTTTAGTATTTTTGTTAGAAATTATATGGGAAATATTTAAAAAAAACCGATTTCACTTTAAAAAAAATGTTTGAGATCTCAAATTTTTTTTCTGTATCAAATTTGTTCTTTTGTTTTAGAACAAACGAAAAAAAAATTTTTTTGTTGTGCAGATACTAAAAAAAAAATTTTTTTTCCCTGAAAAAAGGCGCGACCATGCCCATTTTTTCAAAAAGAAATCCTTTAAATACTGTAAACCATATTCCGAAAACAGAGCTTTAATATGTTACATCGTTTTTTAGTAATAATTAATGCCAGTAAAAGTGGACTTTTACCCCATAGTGCAACGGCGGCGCTTAATTTATTCAATAGAAATTTGTAAATTGTAAAAGTTGCAGTCGAGCAACAAGCGGCAGCTTCCAGCAATTAGTAAATCATGAGAAAATTATGTACTTTGTGAATGCAGCTCCAGTTCCCCGAAGAAATTGACTTTCAGTCGGGGGGCCCAGTTGGCAGACGAAAATTTTAATGCAAACTGTAAATTATTATATACTTAGTTACTTTTTGCTCGACTGAAGCTGCAGCTGCAGTTCCTTCGAAGAATTCCTTCGCGAAAACGGGTCGTTTTCCCAGGAACCCAAGTCCCACCCACATCCCACATCCCTTTCATTTGGCGCTCAAAAGGCAGTTTTAGTCATTTTCTGGGTTGCCTGCCAGACAATGCAGAACTATAAATATGCACAGTCACAGACTGAGTCACAGTCGCAGTCACAGTTGCAATTACAGTCACAGAAGAGAACAGAACAGGGGTTGCACAGTGGCACAGTGAATAACAAATAAGAGGTACATAATTAACGAATGGCGGAATTAATTATTACGAGTTTAAAAAAGTTTTTTCATGACAATTTAAATGAAATTAAATTAAATTTTCATACAAAAACAATAGAATTACATTTTGGAGTAAATACAAAATACAAAAAAATAAGTAACTAAAATAATATTTAATAATAATATTCAAAATAGTGTTTAATAGTAATATTTAAAAATAATATTCAAAAATATTATTTAAAAATAATATTTAAAAACAATATTTTAATTTATTTTATTTTAATATTTCTTGATAAAATGTGATGTTTATATTATTTATATTTAATATTTAAATATTTTGTAATATTTCACGAAAACGCACCAATCTTTTTCTATTTTATTGTATAATCTCTCAAGTTTAAACACTTTCTAAACGATGTGTTGGCAATATTCAAGACCCTGTCAGGCACTGTTTCTGCTCATTCACAATTCGCCTTTTTGCAATGAAATATTATTTTATTTACTTTATTTTATTTTAGCTTCTCCGCTGGCTGCTTGCTGGGTGTCTCTGGCAGAGCCAGCAAAATGCAAAATTTATTGCAGAAAACTACAAAACACACACCGAGTGGATGGAAAGTGGGCGGCGGTTGAGTGGTTGGCGGGGGGCGGTGGATAGTGGGTGGTGGGGTGGCGGGGGGCGTGGAAAATGTGTTAAGTCTATTGAGTGTATTAAAGCAAATAACTGCGACGACGAATAAAATACATACGGGACGACAGCAGCGAGGAATCCCAAGCCCAAGGCACTCGGATCAAGAGGGGTTGGGGTGGGGGTGGGGGGGGTGTTGGGCGGAAGGCGTGGCAGATATACTTTATACACACACTCACAACGAGACCCACTGACAGCTGCACCAACTCAGACATATGCAAATATGAATATAAATGAACAACGCGATGAAGTCTGAGATCCAATGACTTAGCAGGCGGTATTTGCAGATAGAGAAAAATTTGCAGTCTTCTTGCTTCGTTTATCTAGTAAAATTCGCCAGAAAATATAACAAATTTAAGAATTTAATAAAACCATTTATTACTATTTATTTTTAAAGAAAAAATAATATCCTAAGGAAAATAAAATGTTTTCTTTAATTTAATTTTTTAATTTAACTATTTTCCTTTTATTATTATTTATTGTTTTTATTTATAATCACTTATATTTAAATTAATTGGACTTAATGCACAAAAGAGATAAAAATAAAATACAATACTGAATAAACATTTTCTCTTTTTTTTGTAAATTTTTTGTTTGCTGTGCACACCACTTTTCTTTCAGTGGTCCAAAGTAGTGGGCCAGGAAGGGGCGTGTTTGGCGAGGGGTCGCGCTGAAAAGTTTATGGTTGGTAAGTTCAACTTGCGGCCAAAACTGAAATCGACACAAGGCAAGCGGAACTACGCCCATAAAACTCGATCGCAATGCGGAGCCCAGGGGCTGAGGCTCTCGAAACTCCAATTCCATTCAATCAATTATGGCAATTTAACAAATCTACCAAAAATGGCAAAGCTTTAATGCTCGCCACTAAACCATAAATTATGGTAATTCTAATTAGAGCCGGTGTAGTTGAAACGCTTCATTAGATGGCAATGCCATCCATTTAATATTCGCATTTAAATTAATTTTAATGTTCATTTCGTTTAATTGATTTGACAAATAGTTACTCGAGTGCAGGAACATGGAAGGACTAGAAGGCAGAGACTGAAACAGAAACAGAAACGGAAACAGCTCCCAGAAACAGGCAACAGAAACAGAACCAGAACGGAAATAAGCAGCTTTTGACTAACGGCAAAATGGAGGCCATAGCAGCCTATACGTGTGCCTGAACTACATGTTTGCCTGTGTGTTTGTGTGGTAAAAAAGCAGGCAGGGCAAACAGAGAAAGGGAGAAGCGAGAAGGGAGGGGGAAAAGTGGAGTAACATCTGGCGTTGCCCTGTGCGATTACAAAAACATCAACACTTAATATGTTTATTAAATTTGTTGCTACATCATTAGGCACTAGCAGCCATGTAATGTGAGGCAAGCACTTCACATGTGCCCATGTCTCCTGGCCTCTGTGTGTGTGCTCAGGCTGTGTTTGTGTTGCTGTTACAACTGTACTAAATACCCTATGACCCATAAACCCGACTCGAATAGCTGAAGAAAAGTATGCTAAATATACATAAATAACTAAAATACTAAGGAAATACATATATACAACTTTTTGGGCTATGAAAATAATTTTATTCATATTTATTTTAGTTCATTTAAATAAATTATGTATTTAAATAAATTATATACAACTTTTTAGGCTCTGAAAAAATAATTATATAAATAATCTTGATTTTATTTATAATGATTTTAACTCATCCAACTATTAACTAACATAATTATTTAAATAAATGATATACAACTTTTTGGGCTTTGAAAAAATAATTATATAAATAATCTTGATTTCATTTATAATGATTTTAACTTCTCCAATATTAACTAACTATTTTAATTTATAATCCTTTATTTAAATAAATGGTTCATTTTAATTCATCCAACTATTACCCACTACTATTATTTTATAATCTATTATTTTATTTAGTTTATGCCTTAAACACTTACTATATTTTAAACCTACGTATAACCAATTACTGTTTACCTAATTAACTTGAAGAACCCAATTACATATAAACTCAAGTCCATACCATTGCTAATTTGGTCTTCATTGAGTGATTCCCAAACTAAGTGAGTACCAAATCAATTTACTTTACTGATTTACGCTAATGAATTTGGTGTCTGTTGGGTATAATTTACCCTGTAATCCAATCAATTCGGGGGTTTTAGGACGCCCTAAATCAAGTTTGGGTATTTGATAGCTGTCAAACTTAATATTATGGTCGTATTATAAACATATTTTTTTCTTATATTTAAATGACTAAGTAAATAGCTTCTGGAAAATGATAAAATACATATATTTTGAATAATTATGAATATATTATGAATACATATCGATTTTTAGAAGTAAGTTTTAATTCTGCGTTATTAACTTCAAGGGCATCTGAGCTTCGTGGGTTGTTGAAGACCCCGCCTTTGTTGGCTGTGCCAATGCCCTGTACTCACACACAGATACTCACCCACACAGCAGCGCGTGGCGATGTGTTTGTGCGGTGCTCTGGGCTACTTTGCATGGGCTTAACGATTGTTGTTTAGGTGCAGTTTCAGTTACTGTTGCCGTTGCCGTTACAGTCGTAGTTGCAGTTACAGTTACAGCTGCAGTTACAGTCACAGTTGCTCAAACAGAAAAATGGCAAAAAAAAAAGAAATGGTGGGAGTGAAAGAAGAAAGCTGGCTGAAGCTTTAATAAAAAATTTGCATTGCATACTTTTTGAAAGTGTGGCCTTTTAAGCGCAGAAACCGTTTGTGTTCCCAGCTTTTCGCACTTTGGAGATTTTATTGTTCTAAAATACAGATTATGGCCAAAATGAGAAATTAATAATTTTAAAATTATTTAAGGAATGGAATTAATGATCAAAATATGGAGTGTCCTACCTTGTTGAACTCGTTATTGAATTCCCAGTCAATTGGCATTTAAACATGGAAATTTTAAAAATTTCCCATTTTTCGCAAAAAATCATGATGGTACCCCTTATCAAAAATGTAAAAATCGGGTCCAAAATTATTTTTTTGAAATCAGACGGAAAGTGCACTTATATTAATTATTAGGTTGTTAGCTGCTCAAAACAGTACGCCTTTTTGATTTGAGACCATTTTTGTGCAAGTTACAGCTAAAAATCGAATGCAAAAAAATGTCAAATTTTTACCAAAAATCAAAATCCTGATTTTCCACCCAATAAAACTTGGTATTTTGGTCATAAAAACGGAAATAATGATCCAAATATGGAGTGTCCTACCTCGTTGAACTCGTTATTGAATTCCCAATCGATTGGCATTTAAACCTGGAAATTTTTAAATTTTGCCATTTTTTGCAAAAAATCATGATGATACCCCTTATCAAAAATGTGAAAATTGGGTCCAAAATTATTTTTTTTAGATCAGACGGAAAGTGCACTGATATTAATAATTAGGTTTTTAGCTGCTAAAAACATTACGCCTTTTTGATTTGGGGCCATTTTTGCCAAAGTTTCAGCAAAAAATCGATTGAGAAAAATTTCTAAATAAAATCCTTATTTTCCGCGAAAAAAAATAGTATTTTGGTCGTTAAAATTGAAAAAATGATCCAAATATGGAGTGACCCACCTCTTTGAAATCGTTATTCAATTCCCAATCGATTAACATTTAAATCTAAAAATTTTGAAATTTTGCCATTTTTCGCAAAAAATTTGGATGTAGATTTTATATCTTCTATTTTTAAAATGTACTTAAAATATCCCAAAATTGAAAAGGACTCACGAAAGTGAAAATGGGAAAGCGTCCGCTTGTCTGAATACAAAAACACATATGTACAACGTTTCGGCATATATTCACTTTTATAAATAAATGTGTATGCTTTACCTGTGCTCCCATGTTGCGCTTTTCCTCGTTTTTAGTTTTTGCCCCACGGAAAGTTATGCGCATTATAAAAAAAAAGTCCACCCGCCGCATAAATTTTAATGCTCATGATTATTATTATCATACTAAAATGTAATGTTGCCATCATCCCAAAAAGACTGTGCGAGCATATAGAATATATATATGTTTTTATATATATTTTTGGGTATCTGTATATTGTAAGGCCACTAGAACTGCATACTCAGGTGATTTCCATTTCCCTTTCATTTCCTTGCAGCTTCTGCCGGCAGTGAGCTAATCGCAAATCGCTCGACGCCAACGGTCGATTCGCTGACCGGCGACCGCCCATCGAACTTTACCCATGCCACGCCCACGTCGCGCCTCTTCCCCCGCCCCTTCCGGGAGGCGGACGTGGCCGAGGGCGAGGGGGGCGACTGGGGGGAGGCGCAGCATCCGCAGACCATTTCCCGACCGCCGAGAGCGGGACGCAGCGAGCGGCAGGCGGAGGAGGATCAGGTGGACCGCTGCCGGCTGTTCGTCGAGGGGGATCCCACCAAGAACGAGCTGTACAGCCCCGAGTATCCCAATCTCTATCCGAAGAACATCAACTGCACCCGGGTGATAACAGGTGAGTTTTTGGGAATATATTTAATTTTATTTTTATACATTTTATATTAATTTAGTTAATATTAGCTTGGGAAAATCAAGTCTAATGTCTATAGGCTATAATGTGCTATTAATGAATTTGAAAACTGAAAAATTATATTCTAAGATTTAGTCATAAAAAATTACTCATACGACGCGTGTGACGGCTAGAATTTAGTGGAAACCAATTGTTCTTTCATAGCTAACCTTGTAAAATAATTCATTTCGAGGGTATTAATTGGTTTAAAAAAGGAAAAGCAAACTGCTTCACTGAGATTAAAATAGCTCTTTGATCGCAGGCAACAGGGCGTATGGGTGATAAGCTATGAACTTTGAATTCCCAGACATATCACTTAACCCGTATTCAGAGGTCTTGTATTATTCATAGGCGCTCTAATTTATTTACCCAGGTATCCAAGGGATCCAAGCCACCAACCTAATGGCAGGCTGCAGTATTCATGGCAGTCAGTTAGTCAGAAACTCATTCCTGTGGATTATCTACGGCTAAGCAATTAACAATCAGACCGAACAGCAGAAGACAGTAGATGTATCGGTGGCATTATCTGTTTCTGTAGCTCTGTATCTGTATTCCACAGTTACAAAGACAAATACGAACTTTGATGGAAGCCAATTGGCAGCCGGCTTCCTGTTAGCGAGTGTGGGATTGAGTGTGCACTGAGAGAAAAATAGTAATAAATATGGCTAGTTTCATAAAAATATATAATGTATTTTAAAATTATTAAAATTATTATATATAATTATTATTATGAAAAAATTAAACTTTTATTGTAAATTTAATTTAAAAATTATTTATTTTAGTAGATTTTTCATATTATTTTGTACTATATTTTTCAGTAAATAACGAATCATTTAATTTGTGAATTGAGATCAGATCAGATCGACCCCTCTTTTTCATTATGTAGGTCTATTTATTCATTATGTACTCGAAATAACGTAAAATTTGTATCTCTATGAAAAAATTAAAAATTTATTGTAAATTTAATTTTGAATTTTTAATAGATTTTTCATATTTTTTTGTATTATTTTTTTCAGTAAATAACAAATCATTTAATTTGTGAATTGAGATCAGATCGCCCCTGTTTTTCTTTGCCTGTAAGTGGAGTGGAGTGCAGGCCTCGTAAAAGTTTATATGGCAAGCACTTGGCGACGAGCGAGCTACTGCAAATAATTGCAAAGTCTTTGGCCAAGTCTTGGCAGCCACTGCTGTTGACATTACCAGATGTCAGTCAGTGAGTCAGTCAGTCATTCGACTTGGAGTTGGGTGCAGGGTAGGGGAAAAGCTATAGGGGACAGGAGAAAGCAGAAAGGAGAAAGGGCGGAGTGAACCAGTGAACCGGAGGCATTAGATGGCGCTGATGCGTAAGATGCTCCACACAGATTCCACATGGCAGAAGGCCGTTTTGTGTGGCCCATTTAAAAGCGTTAGCACGTTGGCTCCCCAGTTACCAGCTACCAGTTACCAGTTTTCCATTTCCCCGGGCTCCAACTCCATAATACGATCCCTCGATTGGGGATTGTGTGTGTGTGTGTGTGTGGGGGAGTGTGTGTGAGTCTGGGTTGTCATCATATTTGAGCTGCACTCGCTTCAGTGCCTCCGCCATCACCATCACCATCGCCATTGGTTGGTAAACTCTCAGTTCAACTCCAATGCTTATCTAAAGTCGCTGGGAGGCCAAATCATTTGTCAGTTAAGACAAAATAATGTCACTGCAAAAGTCAAGAGCTGACAGATAAAACCTGAAAGCGAATGATTGACTTTCCATAAGCACGCATCAGCGGTCCCAGTCTTAGTATCTTTGTATTTGCGGATATGTCGGGATATGTAGCAATATGCTTACACAGACAAAAAAAATTGGCAAAATATCAGATTGATATGTTCAGGTTAGTTTAGTATATTTTTTAGATCAAGTTATTCAATATTTGTTCAAAAAATACTAACTTTGGCATTTAAAAACAGTATTTTTATGACTATTATGAAATTATACAATATCAAGTTGATATGTTTGAGTCATAAATTTGACATTAATCATATCGAATTTTTTTCTGTGCTGCATTACGGGTTCGAGTACGAGTTCGGCTTATTTGCATATCAATGTGTGTGCGGAATGTTGGACTAAGCGGGCCAGCAAAGGCAGCCAGCTGAGGTTCGCTTTATGGCCAAGATGGGCGTCCCGCAGGGCGAGCAAATGCCGCAAGGAATGGCGGGCATAAAAGTCCTGCGGTCGGGGAATCGAAAGTTCAAAGTTATTTCGCAGCAAAACAACAGAGAATCAGAATCTGAATCAGAGTATTTTTATACTTTCGAAGAGAGAGCGCACTTTGCTTTATAACTACAATAAAAGTGCAGAACACTGGGGCGTATACGCAATGCGGGATTACAACCGAGAAAGTAACGCGGTGCACTGAATTTTTGTAAAATCCCTGGGATTATTCTGGTCTAGTAGAATTTGCTAATTAATACCACATCCAATTAGTGTCGATTTTCGTCCAATTCTGTCAGTCATTCAGTTGCCACTGTGGCGTATACGCAACATCATTTTTGAATTTCCGAACTGCAAGATTATAACACAATGTAACCCAAAACTAATCACCCGAAATGTGTGGGCTTATGATCTCAATTTTCAGGTATGAAAAGCCCAGAAAGCTAAAAAGGCCCAAAAATGCTATCCAATGTGTGTAATTATGAGGGCCCTTCTTTTTTTTGCATGACAGTCATGTCATCAATTGGCCAGCAGGAATTAGATTTTTACCATGGCCCAAACTGGGGAAAGACTGCAAGTGCAGTCAGAGAATTTCCGAATGCCTGGGATGCTTTGCCATTTGATATCGCTACGAGTACACAGAACCATATGCCATCTACGTTTTTTTCAAGGCCAATCAATGTGGAATTCTATTCCATTTCAGGCTTTCTCCCCCATCTTTCCACTCCCCTTTCTTCGCCTGTCTGTGATTCCAACTTTCATTACTTGTCCATCTCCATTATGTAATGTGTGTGTGTGTGTGTGTGTGGGTGTTAACGCCCTGGCAATTGCTGCTGTGTGAGTGTGAGTGTGTGTGTTGTTATGCCACATTGGCCACAAAGGTTCCATCCGAGAAAAGCCGGGGGAAAATGTATTTTCAAATGCCAGAGCCAGCCCATCGCCATTGATTCATGCCAAGGATTCGCCGGTTGAATATGTATGGCCCGCAATGCGAGTGTGAATGAATGAGTGAGTGGGTGAGTGAGTGACTGAACCGAAGTGGGTGTATGTGTGCGTCCAGCATCTTGATGCCTTCTCCTTTTTATGCGGCCACTAAATGAGTCCCCAGACGCTTTCATTTTGGCCATAGATACGAGATTGGGTCCTGTCTCTTTCACTTTTTTTCACTTTTTTCTCCTTTTCCCATGCCATTGGAAAGTTGGCCCCACTTTGTGCCAAAGGCTGCTGCTGGTTATGTTCGGCTCATTGAGAGGCGGAAATTTTCACAAATATTTTTATTAGCTACTAACCAAATTATGGGGCCATTTGAGCGACTAAAATTCAGTAAAGTGTATAGTAGAGGAAAAGGTGTTGCTTGGTAATAAAAGTAATCCCTAATTATTTAAAAGGATACCAAGCTAAAAACTTTAACTAAAGAAACTTCTTGGCTAGATTAGGAAAAATAATAATTATAAAGAGTAAAAGACTAATAACACTAGTTTACAAAAAAAAATCGACGTCACCCTACTTGAAGACAACCTTAATTTTCTGGTAAAGAACATCTCCCTGATTAAGAAATGGGCACTTATAATTTTTTTTATGATGTCAATTTTTTTTTAAGTGTAAAAAACGTTTTTGGCCCTTTTTTATTTTTTATCTTTTGTTTTGGTTAACCGATTTTGGTCATTTTAAGCTTATTTTATAGGTAATAGAATGCCCTTTAACTTTCTTATTCACAGCATTGAGTTCCAGTCATTAGTTTAGAAGCTACACCTCGTCAAAGTCTAAAAAAAGGGAAAAAATTCAATTTGGACCGACATAAATCCGATCATTAAAAATACACGCCTAAAAACCGAAATTAGTTTTATAGTTTATTCTTAAAGATTGGACTTTAAGCAAAACAATAAGACCATCAGCTCAAAAATCAACCAAGCGTTCCATTTTATATAGATTTTTCAAGCTGGGTAAAAAGGGTATTACAGTCCTGTTAAAGCCATGTTAAGGCTCTGTTGTCTCAGTTAACAGCTGTAAACGGCGAAAAAATCACCGTTGTCCCAAACTTAAAATATTCATATAAAGTGCATTTACTGGTGGATTCTAATGATCATTAGCTTGTTTTTTTTGTCAAAGAACAATCTACCAGAAGAAGTTATAAAACTAATTTCGGTTTTTAGGCGTGTATTTTTAATGATCGGATTTATGTCGGTCCAAATTGAATTTTTTCCCTTTTTTTAGACTTTGACGAGGTGTAGCTTCTAAACTAATGACTGGAACTCAATGCTGTGAATAAGAAAGTTAAAGGGCATTCTATTACCTATAAAATAAGTCTAAAATGACCAAAATCGGTTAACCAAAACAAAAGATAAAAAATAAAAAAGGGCCAAAAACGTTTTTTACACTTAAAAAAAAATTGACATCATAAAAAAAATTATAAGTGCCCATTTCTTAATCAGGGAGATGTTCTTTACCAGAAAATTAAGGTTGTCTTCAAGTAGGGTGACGTCGATTTTTTTTTGTAAACTAGTGTAATAAAATAAAAAATAAATAAAATATTTACAGTAATCGTCTATTTTTTATTTATTTTAATAATACTTAATAATCATTATAAACAGTAAAAACCTAATAATAAAATACAAAATAAATAAAATATTAAAAAAAATTGTTGTTATTTTTTTTATTATAATAATAATAAATAATAACTATAAACAGTAAAAGACTAATAATAAAATAAAAAATAAATAAAATATTTACAATAATTGTCTTTTATTTATTTCTTTTATTTATTATCATAAGAAATCATTTGTTAGCTCAAACCTACACTATGTAGTAGGCCAACCACATGGTCACTCTAGCTTTTAGTATTTATATTACGATGTTTAAGTATTCGGTGATGATGTATCGATAGCCAGGTCTATGTATCAAAGGAGGTTCCCTCCCTAGCGATCATTGGAATAGTATACTTTAATATATTCTTATTGTTGGGGGCATTCCCGCTTCGGTCAACCGAAGTCCTGCTGGCCATATTATCCCTTCAAAGTCCGAAGCGCTGAGGTAAGCTGTTGTTAATCAGTTTCTCGGCTCGGGGCCATTTGACTTGGAGTAAGCTTGGGAGCTTGCAGGGATCTGGCCACCTGGCCACCTGGCTATCCGGATGGAAGTGGGAGTGGGAGTGGCAGGGGATGTGGAGTCAAGTGCCATGGCTACCATGGAATGATGGAATATATACTTATTTGCGGACTAACCTGTTCTTGTTCTCCGCTGCTCTGTCCTGCGGCTGCCGGCATCTAATTACAGCGCCAAAGGGACAAATCATACGCCTGGACTTTCGCAACTCGTTTAATATCGAGGACAAGGAGGAGTGCAAATTTGATTTTCTCGAAGTAAGTACGGGGCTAGCGGACAAATGCACAGAGACAACATTGGTTGGCCGGAAAAGTAAATAAATAAATTGTTGAATATTTTAATTTCAATTTTATAATAGCCACATTTAGTATACTTTTGCAAATTAATATTTCAAAAATGTTGTTATTTATTTTTTTAGGATTTATATTGAAAAACTTGAAGTTCAAAAAATGTAAAGTTAAAACTTAAAGATTAAAAGAGATATATGCAATGCACTTCCAGATAATTAATATTGATAATTAATAATTACATATTTTTTCATTTTTTTTGTATTAAAAAAATTGTTAAAGATAAAATATAAAATTTATGGGAGATTATAGGCAATTATTTCGCAGTTCCAGAAATGTAATATTTATATTTTAATTTAATTTATTTAATGTTTATGTATCTCACCTTATAATGGGGGATTATAGACAATTATTTCGCCGTTCCAGAAATGTAATATTTTTATATTTTAATTTAATTTATTTCATATTTACTTATTTATACTCTCCTCCTTGATTGACATTTTTTCTCCCTGTGCAACAAAAGCCGGCATAACCAACTTAAAAAGGGTCAGCGCATAAAAAAGACAAACTTTGTTGCATGCTGAGGCTGAGGCCAGGGCATAAAAAAAAGGGGCGAAACAAAAACTTGCTTAGTTGCTCGGCTTTTCTCGGTCTCTCGGCCGGACTTGCAAAGTTTTCGATTTGTTTCCTTTACGACTTTTCCTTGTTACTTCGGCCTTTGCAGCCACTGCCACTGCCTTTCTTTTTGCACCGAAAAAGGGCAAGTTTTAATTGAATGTTGTCTCTGCTGCAAGTCGTAAGCCTGATTTGAATGCAGCCCCGGCCAAAGCGGTTTAGGCCAAGACAAACTGCCAACTGAAGCTTGGGGGCTTAGCCAAACTAACGATCGCAATCCGAAATCCGAATCCCTCCCTGCAGATACGGGACGGCCAGTACGGCTTCTCCCAGCTGCTCGGCAAGTTCTGCGGCACCAACTTCCCGCCGGAGCTGACCTCCAAGGAGCGCTACCTGTGGCTGCACTTCCACTCCGACGAGACCATCGAGTACACCGGCTTCAGTGCGGTCTACGAGTACCTGGACCGCAACAGGGAGGCGGCCAGCACCGATCTCAACTGCACCATCGACAAGGGCGGCTACGAGGGGTTCATCAACTCGACGGACGTGCCGGCGGAGATCCGGGAGCAGGTCATCCACAGCAAGATCGCCCTGGATTGCATCTGGCGCATCCAGGTCAGGGAGAACTGGAAGGTGAGAGTCTTTCTTCTAAAATCCCTAAAAAATGTATAATACCCTTTAACAATTTTAAAAAGTCAAAAAGTTTATTTCTGGTTATAAACTTATTATTTTAAAATAATTTCAAATCTTCATTAATTTCTGCTGATTTATTGTATTTTTTCTTATTTAAAAAATGTATTAAATGTTTTAATTGGTATGTATATACATATATACACCTAAAAAATTAAATAAAATAAAATGTATACAAAAATAAAATAAAAGAATATGTTTAAAAATAAATGTATAAAAAAACGATTACAGATTTATAGCTTTTTTACAATTATTAAATTAAAATTACAATATATTTAAGTCAAGGAGATATATCATGCATTTCACACTATTAATATATATTATATATTAAATCTTTTTCCATAGATATATCTCAAGTTTCTGGACTTTAAGCTGAGCAAGCCGAACGATTGCGACACCAACTTTCTGGATATATTCCCCGAACAGACGGTGATGCCGCGCAGGTGAGGTCCTTCGATTCGCGGCTTAATCACATTTCGCGTCGAGCGTCCGGAGCGGTGATAAAATTGCTGTAGAACAGGGGAAGTGCAGTCGGTGGCGTATGCGTAATATCGGTGGCGTATACGCAATGCCGCAAACCAATTTCCGCATTGCCGAAAAAGCGCGAGATCAAAGCCCCGGCCCGTTGTGGGCCAAGGCAAATTTTCAATTTATTACCGGCCAAAAGTAAATTGTACGCGAGCGGAAGTGGCGTCGCCTTTGACTCGCACAACCAATCTCCTCGTCCTGCGAGGAGTCCCGTTCCCCTTTCCCTTTCCCCTTTTCCCACCCATGATGTAACGAGTATTTCGCCATCTCCTGGTTGAAGAACCACTCGCCACGGCATCTTCGACACGCATTGACATCCGCTTTTAACGCGCCAATACATTTCCACTTGTTGCCGCTGCCCGGGACAACACTCAAATTGATTGACTGGCGGCGGTCCTCGGTCCTCGGTCCTTGGCGCTCGGAAAAATGGCAAATGGAAAGCTGAAAATTCTGTGGGTGGCCGTGGCCCCTTTCCTTTCTAGCCAATGATTTGATGCCTTTGTCGCTTTCATTTAAATTCACTTTTCGTTACAATTTAACGCACACGACGGGCGGCCAGCTGCCTTTCCCGTCCACAACCAGATTTTGCGAGCATAAAATGCGTTGAAATATCGTAAAGAAAATACCCGGAGCCACAGAGACAGAGAGACCGAAATGAACATAAATACAGTATTCAGTGAACGTCATCATTTAGGCCATATTATAAATTATTTATTTATCGATTATGTGAGCGTGTGTGCTTGTGTGTGCCCTCGATGGCCAAATATTTAACGAATGGCAGATACATTGCCCCGGGAAAAGGAGGACTGCAAGTTAAGGCCTGGCAAAATGCTTTGGCAACTGGTAACGGGATTCGCCACAATAGATTATATCAATCACTCGATAATTAATTACCCAGTCAACTGGCCGATGCATATTTGATTTTGACAATTTACTTATCGTTGACCAATTTGCTGCTGCTTATTTTCTATTTGTATTTACTTGGGCAAATGTTAAACTGTTTTAAGATTATTTGAATCGATTACGATGTCCCTTTGACACTCAATTTTAATTCTTTAAAAAGCAAAAATACTTGAATTAACAATTATGTTGCTAGCAGAAAGAAAAGATATTTCTATGAAATAAATTATTACTCGTACATTATTGCCATTAACTATTGAAATGTCAAAGAAAATTTTAAAATCGGACTATTCCTTAAAAAGTTATGAGCAAATAATGCCTTTTCCGATAGATGGCGCCACTTGCTTTGCTGTATTTAATAGTATTTGGGTACTTGTTTTTACAACCTATTCATCTTTTCCTTTTCAGGGTCAAGAACTTTTGCGGCTCGGCTGGCGAAAGTATTACGGCCGAGTCAAACATCCTGCACTTGCGCTTCTACGCAGATCAAATCGCGATTAACTCGACATTCGGCATTCTGTTCACGGCTTTCCGGGACCGAGGAACTGGTAAGTCCAATTCCTACTCCGATTCTGATCCTGATTCCGATTCCGATTCCAAGTTCCAAGGGCCCCTTTGATGGCGGTGGCAAATCCCTCGAATTGGCAACAAATGGCCGGGGCGCAAAGTACAAAGGCATGGCCAAAATCCTGGGGGCAATCCGGTGCTAAGCTGGCCCCAAATCCCGGCGAGCCATCCCCCTTTTCGGCTGCTCATTTGGCAGTTGGAGAATGGGATTGGGAATGGGAATGAGCAGGAGTCGCTTGTCTAACCAACTATCTTGCCACCAGGCCACCATATCCTCCATCTATCTGTCTCTCTGAATGTCTGAATGTCTGAAGGAAAGGCAGCCAGGAGGCGGAGGTCCTGCGTGATTGCCGCCAGTTGCCAGAGGCAAAAGGCTAAGCACTCTTTTGTCATTCAACGATTGTCCTTTGTCCCCGGGCCAGCATTGTTTACTTTTAGGCAGCCAGGCAGCTTGAGTAGTGGTAGTCCTGCCCCTCCCCCCGAAACTCGAGGACCTTCCACACCAGCTCCTTCTGCTTTTCCGCTCTTCCAGCTCCTTCAACTTTAGCTCCGTCTACTTGAACTGCCAGCATCGGCAATTATTGTTGTTGGTTGAGCGATTTATGTCGGAGATTACGTGCATTTGCTTTGTGGTCTCGCCCATCGTCGCCCTTCAATGGCTGCACTGTGGAAAGTCCATCAATTTAAAGCTTACAATTGATCGAAGCTTTAAGTCAAATTGAATTGACATTCAATTTAATGTCGAATCGAATCGAATTCGGTTCTCCATGGCCAGGAAATTCAATTGCGAATGAAATACAACTCTATGGGTGTTAAGAAATTCAAATTCAAAGCTAATAGAAACATTATACTAAAATATTAAATTAAAATTAATTTTTTAAAACAAATAATATTCAACTTCATTTAAATCAATTTAATTTAATTTTAATTTTTTGAAAGATTTTAATTCATTAGTTAATAATCAATTTAAAATATCTATTATATTTTATCTTAAAAACTTGGTACTCATAAATCTTGAATTTAATATTAAAATCATTAAAATCTATTTTAATTTTAGGCAAGATTTTGCGTCACAAATGAATTAATTTAAAATATCTACAATATTTTATCTTAAAAACTTGGTACTCTTAAATCTTTAATTTCATATAATAAAATGAATACTAACTTCATTTAAATCAATTCAATTTCATTTAAATTTTAAGAAAGATTTTACATAGCAAATGCATTAATTTAAAATATCTATTATATTTTATCTTAAAAACTTAGTACTTATTAATCCTAATTTAAAGAAGAATAAAGTTAAAATTGTAGACTGACATGGTGTGGCAATACTAACGTCAAATATTCAATCTCCAATCGTCCTGGCACGTCAATCAAAACCATATTGAATTGTCTGCTGAATGGCCATCGAATGACAATATACATTTTATGCACCCGTTTTACACTCTCATCCAGTGGCGAGCACTTTCAATTGAAGTCAATTGTCCATTCCACTGTGCGATTTGCGCTTTGATTGGCGTTTTAGCCATTTTGGCCGCTTCTCTCGTCCTCTCACTTTAACTGCCATTTTGTGCCAAATTTTTTTACAACTTTCTCTAACTCCCAAACTGTCGCCCCTTTGCTCCTTTTTTAGGAGCCTGCGCCGAGGACGAGTACGATTGCGAGGACGCGACCTGCATATCAAAGGATTTGCGATGTAATAACCTAGACAATTGTAAATTTCGATGGGACGAGGAGGACTGTAAGGTAAGTGACACTGAAACTGATTCGAAAGAAAGCTAATAACATATTAATTACCAAATTAAAAATGCAACACTTAAATATTTCAAAAACATATGGATTAAATTCGTGTATACATATTTCAGAAATATTAATATTTTAAATTAAGCTAAATATAATACATTTTATAAAAAAAATGCAAAAAAAATATGAAAGCGAAGAGAAGATGATAAAGAAATATTTTAAATATTTAAGAAACAAGTTTCTGCCACATACTATATATATTTTCCCTCAGTGCATTCGCACACAGAAACACAAAACTGGGCCGTTTGTACGTGCATCTAATTATAGGCCAGCCGTTCGTTCGCCCGACTTCAAACCGGCATGGCACCCCATCCCCTGACCTCCAGCCAAAACCCCTTCCGAACCCCCTGCCAAAACCCCTACCAAACCTCCTACCAAACCCCCTGCCAGCCCCACCAGCCCGCTTATTATAAGTATGCTCGACACGCCGATGATGGCAACACCCAAAAACACTCACGTACACACGCCAGCACACACACACACACGCCTGCACCGGCACAAACACAAACAAAGTTGGTCAAATAAGTTTTGTTTGGCAAAGTTTGAGGTTTGTGTTACAGGAAGGCCTTGTGTTTGTAGTAGTTGTTGCTGTTGTTGTTGCTGTTCTTTGCGGGGCTTGTTCGTTAGCCGTAAATAACAGTTATTTGCAGGGCATCCCCCTGAACCCTGCCCCTCCCCCTCCCCCAGCAGCCACCCAGAAGTTGAACATCAGCATCAGCGCATTAGATCATTAGATTTGATAAAGTCAGCGGGCTCAAGTTGCTCGCACCACCGACCGACTTTATCACAGGGAATGATTCATGCAGCGCCATCTAAGCCACTTTCCCATTTCCCCACTTTCACTCACCGAAAGTGCGGTTGTAAATCCCTTGTAAAAATAGCAAAGCATAAAAAACAGCAGGGGGGAAATTCCTACTTGTGGCATCCTTGAATTACATGCATTACAAATTGTTTAGTCCTAATGACCTCAGCTAATGGAAGGGTTTTTTAAAATATTTTTAAAAGCTTTCATAGAAATAACAAATAAATACCCTAATTGCAATTTCAGCTAAAAATATCTAACAATAATGTGCTTACCCTAGAAATATTTTTATTGCCTTTTAATCTTGGCTTTTTTATTCATTTTTTATTTTTATTTCGACACATAAATATTATAATATTTCAGAAAATTCGACATTTAAATAATTAAAAATCAACAATTTACCCAATAAATTAAGCCCCTCCGTTTGTAAAAGGGTATAAAGCATTTAAATGAAACACAATTAATTTTCTAACCAGAAAACGAACATAAACACTCAATTTAAACCACAGCCCTTGAATAAACTTTTCCATTAACCATTGCGAAATAGCGCTGGCCAAAAGCAAACACATTTATGGAAATTCTATTATTTAATTTCGTTTACAAAAGTCTACATTTAATTTTCGCACCACATTGGTCGATTGCATTTAGCATTTAGCCATACCATTCAATATCTGGCCCAATTAAAGCGAATTGATATTGGGTTTTGGCCAAATGTTTCCATAATTATTCCTAATTTTATACATATGTAGAGGGAGTCCATTTGCATAGAACAGGAATTTTTAGTTTAGTTTTTCGATACCCGATTGAACGGTTTCGGTTTATGGTTTCTAATTTGCTCAAACGATGTTAAATGAACGTGTGCAAAGGCGGGCTTCAATCAAGTGCTCAATCGAGCGCATGCACAAGTTATGTTTATTTAATTGGCCGACATTAAAATCGGTCCAAAATATATGCTGTGTTCACTGGGCGCGTATAATTTATGACGACATATTGGCCTTTGGAAGGAGGTTAATGATGGCCTAAAGACCTCATAAAATCCAAGAAAGATATAGAGAAAACCAATTAATAATCACCAAAATAATAAAGAACAAGAAAGGAAGCTAGCTTCGGCCAGCCGAAGCTTATATACCCTTGCAGATAATTCCTATAAATCACTAATTTTCCGATCGTTCCTATGGCAGCTATATGATATAGTAGTTCGATATTGATAAAATTAAAAACGAAAACATTTAAAAAGACTCATATCCCAGAGAAGAAGAGAATACAAAAAAAGTCAACGAAGCAATAATTTATTTCCTATTATATTCCCATTAATTTTTCGATCGTTCCTATGGCAGCTATATGATATAGTCGTCCGATTTTGAAAAAATTTTATTCGAAATTCAGAATTAGATAAAAAATGGCATTACCAAAAGTAGGAGGTTTTAGGTTCAAAACCACCCAAGATAAATTTTTTTTACATTTTGTGCCTCGATTATTCCTATGGGAGCTATATGATATAGTTGTCCGATCCGGCTCGTTCCGACTTATATACTACCTGCAATAGATATAAGACTTTTGGGAAAGTTTTAGCCCGATAGCTTTAAAACTGAGAGACTAGTTTGCGTAGAAACAGACGGACAGACGGACAGACGGACATGGCTAGATCGACTCGTCTAGTGATGCTGATCAAGAATATATATACTTTATGGGGTCGGAAACGTCTCCTTCACTGCGTTGCAAACTTCTGACTGAAATCATAATACCCTCTGCAAGGGTATAAAAATGTATTAATAAAATACAACATTTATTTAGTTTTTGTAATATTTTTTTTCAGGCTTAACCTTCCACTTAAAATATAATTTCTCTTACTTAATAAAATTGCCATGCAAATAAAAAATTTTGAATGTTTTAATTAATATTTTGAATAGTTAATAATCACAAAGAAAATAATTAAAATTGTTTATCAAAATATGTTCTTATTAAAAGAAAATGTATTGCCATTTTTGTTTAAAACAATTTACTTTCTTTTTTTAAACTTAATCTACCATTTTAAATATTATTCCTCTTCCTTAAAAAGGAAATTAATAATGTTGAATAGCTGAAGAAACGCTTAAAAATATTCTAAAAAATTATTTTGAATAATTAAAAATCACAAATAAAGTAAAGAGATTGTAAAGGCTTATTGAGGATCAGAAAATGTAATATAAATTTTGTTAAAAACTGTTTTTTGTATAACTTTTTTAACTCAATCTTAATAAACTTGCTATGCAAATAAATACTTTATAAAATATTTATACAAATATTTCAAATCTAAAGAAAATAAATCAACCAAATCACAGCTGCGTTTCCGTTTGTAGGCTAATTTACTTGCTGCAACAGCCAATAGTCATTAGTTGTCTAGCAAATCAATACTCAATTAAGTGGCGAAAGGAAAGCCGCACTTTGATTATTTTGATTCGAGCCTTGGCTTGGTAATTCGATAATGCAATTAAAATGGCAATTAATGTCTTTCTTGCAGGGCGAGGCGAACGGCCAATCGGAGCATGTGGTCATCATCGTGACCGTGTTTGGCCTGATACTCGGCGGCATGGTCCTAACGTTCATCGTCAATTGCACACGCAAGATAATACGTGATCAGAAGATAATACGCGTAAGTATTGCCAACTTTTACGCCCCCATTCGTCTCCCCATGAAACTTTAGTCTGTGCTCGCGCGTGTCCCCCCATAAAATACTGAAACCACCCCCCAGAAACCGAAAACCCAAGCCACCCAAACCACCCACCACCCCGCCTGCCGCTCTCTCTCTCTCTCTCTCTATCTACATATGAATATCTATATATATCTCTCTCTCTGTCTCGCTCGTTGTGTGCTTGAACCACCCACCATTTACCACTTAACCCCCTAGAATAGTTTCCTAAATGTGGCCACCGCAGGACAGCAAGAATTTATTTCCACACACATATATCCACTCTTTTTGTTTTTGGTTCCATTAGATATGTTGCCAAAAAGTATTCAACTGCATTTCAAATGCACGCTATCCGAACCCTCCTCTCACCCAGGAATTGCAAAACACAATTTCGAACAACCGGGCTCGAAATAATAGGCAGTAGTATTTGCATGTTTTTGGATAAGAGCAAACGAAAATTCTATTTTGACGTGGGTTCATTTTAGAGCTTGAAAAAAGTTCGACAGTTGGCTATTTCTTGATATTTAATAATTGTTTTCCCTGAAAAAAATCTATATTGTGGAAATATCGATCATTTTCAAGCTTGAAAATTTGAAGAGTTTCTAAATGAAAGTATTTTAAGTTGGCGGAATAATCGAATGTGTATTTTGTTCCTATGTATTTTTTTTTAAATAATGTTTAATTTAAATATTCTATTTTTTTGATCACAGCTGTGGCCATAAATAAATGTAAAAATCAAATCTGCCTGTGACGCTTTGACGTTGCGTTTTTTTCGGGTCAGCGAAAAATATTCCAACAATCATTTGCACTCCCTTAAAGAACCCACTCACATTCACAAAAGTGGGCTATTGAGCGATTGTTAATAATTTACCGGAACAGAACGGAACAGTGTAAATTCGAGGGGCTTACACTCGACTTAACATGCGATGACCAGGCATGTGTATAATTATATATGGATATATGGAGTGCCTGCGTATATGACAAACTCGTTTTGCATATGTAAACATAATTTGCATTGACTGCGCTGACTGTTTGACAACTGAATCTGATTTGCCTTTGGCAGGCGAATGCGAATGCGAATGGAAATGGCAGTGGCATTCGGGATTCAGGATTCAGGTTTCGGGAATAGGGTTGGGATGGGATCTCCAGCATAATGACTCTGCAAGGGGCTTGGCGCTCCACGAATGACAATTGGCATAACTGCCAATTAGGCAATAGATTAAACTAAGCCGCGTTTAGATTGCATTTTGGCCTTTATTAAAGGTGCGATCTGAATGGTGGGGCCTGCGAAACAGCCACTTGACTCTGGGATGGTTGAACTCAAAAGGTCAATGGGCAGGTGGGAATATCTCTACTACAAATATTTGGTGGACTATTAGGTATTAGGATTGTTATGCCTTTCTGAGCTCGTTATGAAATGCCTAATCGAGTGGCATTTAAACCTAAACATTGTAATTTTTTTGCCAATTTACAACTTAATAATTAAATTCATGACACTTTCCGTGTGATTTTGAAATAACTAAATTTTTGCCAATTTTCAATTTTTTTAAGGGGTTACATCATGATTTTTTTTGCAAGAAATGGCAAAAACAATAAAATGTCCAGGTTTAAATGCCAATCGATTGGAAATTAACTAACGAGTTCGGAAAGGTATGACAATCCATATTTAGATCAATATTTCCATTGTTTCGGCTAAAAAAAGAATTATTTTTTTGTGGAAAATTGGGACTTGGTTTTTGACAAAAATAATCTTTTTTTTTTTATTTTTTGCTGTAACTTTGCCAAAAATGGTCCTAATCCAAAAATACATACTGTTCTGAACAGATAACAAAATAATTAATAAATCCATGTTACTTTCCGTGTGATTTTGAAAAAATAAAATTTTTGGAAATTTTCATTTTTTTATAAGGGGTTACATCATGATTTTTTGCGAAAAATGGCGAAAAATTAAAAAGTCCAGGTTTAGATGCCAATCGATTGGGAATTTAATAACGAGCTCAGTAAGGTATGACAACCCATATTTGGATAAATATTTCTATTGTTTCGGCCAAAAAACCAATTTTTTGTTTTGTGGAAAATTGGGATTTAGGTTTTTGGCAAAAATGTAATATTTTCCCTTTGTTTTTTAGCTGTAACTTGGCCAAAAGCAGTATTACATCAAAAATAAATACTGTTTTGAACAGATAACAAAATAACTATTAAATCTATGACACTTTCAACACTTTATACTTGGGTCAAGGTATTTTCGAAGGCGACTTACTATATTCCAAACCCGATTCGCTTCCGAGATTCCTTAAACCATGCCAATACATTACCACAGCACATCATCGACGAAGAGACGCATGTCACTCAGCGCCCGACTGCCATTAATTATTAATGCTAATTGTTCTCGAGCTGCAGTCCCCCTCCCCCCACCCATCAAATCATATCTATCTGGGGCACTCAAACGGTTCGATTTTGATTTTAATTAGCGAAAGTCAAAATGCGGCAACTTAAATCGATGGCCGCGCAAATGTGGCTAGTGCATTAAAGCCGACTTAGTTCGAAAGGAGGGCTTCGAACGACATTAGTAAAACAATAATACGCATCGTGATAGGAATCTTGTCGCCTTGTCTCGATGCGGAAATGTGCGCGCGGGCGGGCGAGCACTTTTCTCACGCACTGTCGTCTGCTGCCTGGAATTTAATAGACATGCAGCTCCCTTTGCCCTTTTTGGCCCCTTCCCCGACTGCAAATGGAACGAACGGATCCCGGCCATTCTAATGTCGTCTGACACTTTGAAATGTAAAATAGACTTTGACTCTGAGCCTGAGCCTGAGCTCCACGCCCACAAAGACACCCACCCAATCCGATTCGATTCGATGTAACCTTAGACGAGGATCCCACACAAACTTGAGGTGACTAATCAATACAAATGAAATTTGTCAGATGAATGAGCAAAGTACAGGGTTACTGGAGCCTTTTCATTTCGCTTTTCCATTCATCTTGTTATTTTTCTGAGCTTGAAGAAAAACTCGATGGAGGAACCAGCAAAAAAAACTCAATTTACGAAAATAACTCTTTTTCAAAAATTAGTTTTTTGTTTTTTATTTTTTTAAAAATTGCAATAATAAACTACAGTATCGATAAAAAACATAGGAAGTAAGTATCGACAAATTCGTAAATTATATAAAATACTAGACAATTCTATCAAATACTAAAAAATTTATGAAAATCCTAGAAAATACCTAAAATGCATGAACTCCATTGAAATATTACCTACATTCTCGAAATAAAAATTCCAGAAATACAAAACATTATTTTATGAATTACCAAATATTTGGAATATTATTTCTTGTTTTTTGAATCTTTTTAATAACCACATTCTATCAAATAATTACTATTTATTTAATGGCACACAAAAATACCAATTTTGTCCGAGTGTACGGAAAAAGGAAACCCCGAAAATACAAAACACACACAAAACCGAGGGCGCGAGTCGAGGGTCTGTTTAATCAAGCAGCAGACCGCGTCTATAAATATGTGGCCGCCGCACAAAAACACACAGAAACACACGGACTGACACGCAAACACACTTAATTAACTCGCTGGCGAGGGCGTCTGGGTCTCCAAACATTTCTCCTTGGCCGTTCCACTTGCCGATTCCTCGATGATATTCAATTTGGCCAGTAGCCCCCGTCAGCAAACCACCAAGAATGCCACATGCCTTTGCCTCCTTCACTAACCGAAGTCAATGTCAAATTGAAGCTCCATTGCGGCCATGACCCCCGGGGGAGATGGAGATAGAAAATAGCAGCAGAAATGAAGCGAACTGAAATGAAATGACTTTTGCCAGGACAACCGGAGGTGGACGTGGAATCGTGGACCCCTGACAACCGATGAGAGCTAGCTAGCTGCCTTCCGATATTCCAATATTCCGATATTGATACCGACAGCCCGGGAACAGGAAACTTTATGCCTCGCAAACTCACTCGGCCAGCCAATGAATAATTAAATTATCAAAAAAAAAAAAGGAAAAACAAATACCTCAACTGCGATATGGTTTTGCGTAATTTAATTAGGACAGTCCAGGAATCAGGAGTCGGGAGTCGGGCATTGAGCTTCCACTGGGTTAACTTCGGGGGTCGAGTGAAAGCCCTCAACTCCAGCAACTCCCTCATGTTAATAGTCATAATTACTAGTGCGCGAATGTTTCACGGGTCAGAGTGGAAAAACCAACTTGATTTTGCAAATTAAATTTAAACGCAGAAGGTGTGGATTATACAATTAATTCAATTACCACCGGCTTTCACCACGTCCACGACAATTAAATGGAAAGTTTTTTGTTTTAAACGGTTTTGCGTCATCATTGATCACTGCATTGTGCTGCTCCAGTGATTTATGAAATTTAAAGTTTAATAGCTTGATTTGTTTCAGGGAAAAATAATTGTATTTATCAGGCTCGAAATCGGAAGAGATCTAACTTTTCGGTAAAATTAAATTAATTTGTGAATTTTATGAAAAAACCCTTTAAAAAGCTTCCTAACGTAATTCAAAACTATATTCGTATTAGGAAAAATTTTAATTTGGCAACAAAAATTTGTTTTAAAGAATCTATTTTCTTTTTACAAAAAAAAAAGTGCGAAACAATGGAAATAATAGTCAGATTATGAAATATAATATCTCGTTGAGCCTGTACTAAGATTCCCAATTGATTGGCATTCAAAACTGCAGATTTTAATTTTTGACCATTTTTTGCAAAAAAAAAATTTGTCAAAATAATAATTTTTGCAAATCAGCCGAAAAGTGGCGGTGGACCAAGTTACAACAAAAGAAAAAACTATTAAAAATCCAATTTTGGCCAAAAATGAAGTCCAGTTGCACTTTTTGCACTGCGCTGCCGAATTTATAACGGTGCGTATGCGTAATATGCCCACACCCTCTAAGGCGAAACGAGCTCTTTGGGCTTAGCTTGTTAGTTGTTGATTGTGGGGCTGGTTTTGGGTTTCGGGCTTTGGGCTTTTTGGCGGCAATAGATGCCCGTTGGTGCCAGAAAGACAAAGCAGTCATGTCCCGGCTAAATTGTAAAACAGCGTCGTGCGCTGACTTTGCACAATGCCCCCGGACCCCAGCTGATACCACATGCCATCCTGGCACACTGGCATCCTGGCATCCTGGCATTCCCGTGCTTGTCCCTCTTGCCCATTCTGGGCAAATGGAACTACGAAACGGAGAAACAATGGGCCGAGGACACGGGATCCCCCTCATAACGGGAACCCAATTTGCAAGGCTTTCCTGCGGTTTCGATCAACAAAAAGGCCTGAACGTTAAGCGGAAATTGACTCGACCATTTTCAAGTTATTAGCGGCGGCTGGGGAAATTCCTTAAATCAATGAATTTTCTGAGAAAGATTTCCTTGAGCTGGAAAGCCGGGAAATTATTTAGAGAGCCCACTCTCCTCCATTATTCATATTTTTATTTATTTATAAATATTTTTTTTTATAAAGTCATAATATGTTTTAAAGGTATGTATATAGATATAGTGAAAAATGAAACGAAATTGGGTATTCAAAAAGTATGCAACAAAAAAAATCGTTCTGAAATCACCCCCACAGCAAAATCCAGGATCCGCCACTGGGTTGAATTATGCTTTTACAGTTCAGTAATGATCTTGTATCTTATATCTTATAATGTGCTATTCGCACTATTATTTTCTAAAGTGAAAACGCTTCTTGTTCCACTGTCGGCGACACCTGAGCCTTGCCAGTTGCACGAGGGCCTCAATCTGATTATCGCCTGGAGTGCTAGATGATGGTTGATGGTTGATGGCGGGCGGCTGAAATGAGGGGGGTAGGGTGGTCTGCTCTTCACCTGCCACCCCGCTTCCCCGCACTTCAAAGGATTTTCGGGGCGTTGGAAATTATGCCATCAATAAACGGCAAAGGCGAACGAGCGACTGAATGAATGGCAAATAGGTTGGGCTCTCTTTTTTTCTTGCCTCCATTTATGAAAATGCAGCGCATCACATAAATTTGCACAAAGCGCACATCAAATCAAATCGGATCGAATCGAATCGAACCGAACCGAATCAATTCAGCGTCAGCAGATTTGATAAAATCATTCGGAGCGGTGGAGATGGCGATGGCCAGCACTTTAATATCCCATTCGGGGCCACCAAATGGTGTCTATATAGAGAGGGCATGCGAAAGGAAAACGGAAAACGATGGCAACATTCGCACATCTAATAAAACTTATTTCCATATTCTCCAGCTGAATCCTTTGCTCCCTGGCTTTTGGCCATGGCCTCCGCCTTCCGCCGCCTCAGCTTTCTATTCTTTCTTGTTCGCAAAATTTTCTGTTGCCACTTAGATTTTAGCATGTAGATAAGCAGAAAAAGTATTTCCGCTCACTCGTGCACACTCGAAATCAGCGAAGAGGATGCAATTTCTTTTGCCCGCTCCCAGCTCCTTTGGCCTTTATTTTTATCCTTTTTTCGGGAGTTTGGGAGTTCGGGGCTTCTGGGGGCTGCCACCAGACGAGGGTCGCTCCTGCGGTAGAAGGTGAGGGTGATGACCTGATGAGGCCCATAATTCATCATAATAGCTGTCTTCTTCACTAGGAGAGCTGATAAAGGTGCACGGATTTTTTGGGAATATAAATGCGAAATTAGGGGGCTAATTTAAATGATTTAAGCCCGGCGCTTGAGTGGGGAAATTAGGCCATTTCATATATTTCTTCATTTCCGCTTAGTTAGGAGCTATTTGCGATTATGATAATAGCTTATAATGATTATAAATAGCGAACTATATTTTAAGTGGCATCATTTATATTAAAGATTTCCATTGTGTTTTGATTTTACCTATCCTATATTTGTAAAATCATTTGTTCTATCTTTCTTTAGTATTTTTTCATAATATTTAATTTGGTTTTAATTTTTATGAGGAACTAGTTCATACCTTTCCGTTGAAATGCTGAATAGCACCAAATGGTCGACCTGATGAGCTGGCAATCTGATGATATTTCCACTCGGACTTGCAGCTTTAAATGTACTTATTATAACGACACCACACTCTTTTTTTCATACCCTTAGTTTTCGTGATAAATGTGCTAAGCTGCAATTTGCCAGAGATTCCCCGATGGGATTTTAGCGAAAACTCGGTGAAAATCTCATCACTGCAATTCATCCTGAAGCGCACCTCGCACCGCATAAGTCCTTCGCTGCAGACCCCCCTACGTCGCACCCCTGGCAGGCTAAGGCAGCTGGGGAGATGCATTCGTATCCTGCCTCACCCCCATTCTTGCATCCTTCGCAAGGCGCTTGCCATAACTGCATGCAATTTGGTAACAACCGCAATGCATATTTGCCCTGCCACCACACACACACACACACACACAGTCCTGTACCCATACACACACAGCCGAGTGCCTTGAGTGGCATTTTAGTGTTGCCATTTAAGCAATGGCAACGACTTGGGTGCCCCCACACTCGGCGAAATAATTTTCTGTATTTTTATAATATTCTACAAATTGTTATATATTTATATATTTTATTTTTGAAATATTTAATATTTTTTAGCTTCATTTTAAACAAGGCAATTGCAAAAATTAAAATTTAAAAATTATTAAAGAACTAATTTTATTATTATTAGGTAATTATTGGGTCTCATAATTTTTGTAGTATTGCAAAACTTATTTCTTCGTTTACTTAAATTTAAGGGAAATGGTTTTCTATTCTTATATTTTAATAGGGATTTTTTGTATAGATTTTTTCGAGTGCATGCTCGCTTGCTCCCGTGCAAGTTTGCCACTGTACCAAAGTGCAAGTGTGCTGGCTGGGAGTTCTCCACTTCTCCACCTCTCCACTCCTCCGGTTCTCCAATTCTCCGCTTTTCGCTGATGCTGATGCTGGGCCAGCGATTGCATGGCGAAAGGCAAACGAAGCGAATCATTGTAGTGATATCCTGATATCCTTCCACTCGCGCTCCCACCTCAAGATAAACTGCATTGCAATGACAGCCAGCACATGCATATCCATAGTTTTTACGGCAATTGCGGCTGGTTCCGACCACTCGGCATTCCGAAATGGCGCAACTGCAGCCCCGGGGTGAAAATCCGGCTCACTCGATAATGGTATCTGCATTCCCTACTAGCGCTTTTATTGTACGCAAATAATTGTGCTCGAATAGGGGGAGAAGAAACACTTTAAGGATGTACAAAAAATATATTTCTTTAATTATTCTACAATTTATTGTCATATAGATTTCCCATAACTGGAGAACATTTATATATAAATCCACAGAACTTCTGCTTTGATTAATCACAAGTTATATTTTCCAAATCACTTTTACAGGGTAACAAATAGTCGCCGAACTGAAACCTCTGCCCGAGTGCCTTTTTCTATTATTTTAAGCTCCGTTGAGAATGCGTTTTAGCTAAATTTGATGGCACTTCTCATTGTTTCCAAGTGCAACTGTCGCTGCCCGAAATGAGATTGTTGCTGCCGTCGAGCTGTTGTGTGTTTCATATTTCATAAAAATTAAGTAATACGCGAGCGGGACGGGGCAATCGAGGGGGGAGGGAGACGGGAAGACGGGAAGACCGAGGCCGGAGGAGTCCGCCAAGTGTCGGCCAGTTGAAGAGGCCCCCAAGAGCGCGGCCCTGGCAGTCGTAATGGAAAAACTGCCATTTCCGCCAGTCGCAGCTCATGCGTGATGCCAGGAGATCGTGGGGGGGGGGGGGGAAAAGTCCGGGGGGGAGAGGGTTGAAAGAGCCGGAAAACTGAGGGGACTTGGCCTGGCTTATCTGCCCCTCAGCTGGGGGCTAAAGTCTAAAGCAGAGCCTGCCAGGATCCGACGGCTCCGAGGCGGGAGTAGAGGAACAGGACCTTTACCAGAAGCAAAAGCAGAAGAAGAAACAGAACCAAACCCGTAGCTATAGTAGCTGTAGTAGCTGAGGCCGTGTCATGCATTGGGGAAATGCAATATTTTATTCGAAACTGAAGCGAATTCTCACCAGTCCGCACACACTGGCGCACAGATAGATTCCCGGACGGAGTGACGAGTGGAGTACACTCGAAGAACAAATCGATGTCCGGGTTCCGGAAGAGGAGTGCAAGGCGGATTTTCAAGGGGGCGTTGAAACATTTTTTCAAGTGGAGCTACATATTCGAAGCATGCCCGATTGAAGGGGCCATTCGTAATCTATGCCGCTCTCAAAGGCCACAGATTCAGATGCATCTGTTAATTACACAAGTGTACATTAGAAATAATGTGATTTAACTCTGGCCTATTAATAATTTATAAAAAATATAAAAATATATCGATTTTTCCCCAATATCTTATCGATAGTATCGATGCTTACATTTAAGTTAGAGTAAAATCAAAAAATCATTATCGAAAAATCATCGATGTTTTCGATAAACATCTACATATGTACAAAGAAATATCGAAATGTCGATATTTTTAGAGCTCTTCCCAAAAAGCTAATTTTAGAACACATTTTTTGAGCACAATTGGATTTTTGAATAATATTTTAATAATTCCAAATTTAACCCTTTCAAAATATTCGAAAATATAAGATTCTTCACAAGCATTTAGTTTTAAGCGGAGAGAGTAGGGTCTTGCAAAAAAAATTAAATTTTCTGTATATTTATACCCGTTACTCGTAGAGTAAAAGGGTATATTGTATTCGTGCAAAAGTATGTAACAGCTAAAAGGAAGCGTTTCCGACCCCATAAAGTATATATATTCTTGATCAGGATCACTAGCCGAGTCGATCTAGCCATGTCTGTCTGTCCGTCTGTCCGTCTGTCCGTCCGTATGAACGCTGAGATCTCGGGAACTATTAAAGCTAGAGGATTGGTATTTGGCATGAAGATTCTTGGAGTTCCTACGCAGCGCAAGTTTATTTCAAGAAGGTGCCACGCCCCCTCTAACGCCCACAATAGATGATACACGATTTTAAAAATTTAAATATTTCGGAAATGTAAAAATGCAGTTTTGTTGTGCTTATCAATACCTATTGAAATGTAGAAGAAATTTTTTAAATCGGACCATTCGTTAAAAAGTTATGGCTCATCAAAGTTGATATATCCATCTCCCTCGCACTCCCTTTAGCCGAGTGACGGGTATTAGATAGTCGGGACACCAACCCGACTATAGCGTTTTCTCTTGTTTTTTCTTGTAAATTAACATCTTAAGATTATACAAAAAAAGTTTTAAGTCAATCGGACAAAAAATTTAGAAGTTTTTTGATTTTAAACGGTTAAAAAAAATATTTGAAGTTAAAAAATAAAAAAAACTTACCGTTTAATTTTTTTGGACCTACAAAATTATTGAACTTTGTTTATAAGTATTATACTTACACTTTTCACTACAGCTTTTTCAATTTGCTTAAATTTTTAATGCATTTTCTAATGGTGAAGAAATTTCCCTTTTCCCCTTCGACTTATTGACTCCTTAGGCTTCGCGGTGATTTTCTTCGAGTGCACTTGGGGTCGTGGCCATTGGCTTTAAGCAGCAAGTAATAACCAACTTATGTTGCTAACCGTATTTCTTTCGCTGCCATCAATTTTCCTTAGCCTCCCTCGCCGCCTTGGCTGCCCTCGCTGGACACTGGCTGCATTGGCGAAATGAAATGAAATGAAATAAATCAAGCTGAAATGCAATTCGCCGAAGAAACACTCAGAAGCCGCCGCCGCTGCTCTCGGCCAGAGTCATAAAATAATGCCAAGCAGTTGGAGTTGCAGTTGCAACGGTTTGCGACGGGGAATCCCCATCCCCATTCCGATTCCCATTCCGTTTCCCCGACAGACGAGATGAGGCTAAGTGAAAAGCGTCGGGCTTAATGCGAAATGAAATGCCTTCGCAGGGGCTTAACACGTGGGCGGTGGGCTGTGGGCGTGGCACTTAATGATGCACGTCTCAGTGGCAACCAGTCAATCGATCGATCTGTGAGTCAATCAGGCATTCAATCAGCCACTCACTCAGCCGGCAAACCGCAAAATTTTTGGAAGGAACATTATCCGCAAAATGTCCCTCTGATTGATTTCCACACCTTTTCTTATATGCCATATCTTATAGGGTGGGATTTCAGGAAAAATCAGTTGGTTGCATACTTTTTGAATACCCAAAAATTGGTTGGGAATTCCAGTTTCAGTTCCAGTTTGAAAATTTCCAGGAAAGCAATTGAAGATGCTCGTCACGCTTTATGGGTCGGCAATCAAATTTCGGGGCGAAATTTATTTCCATTTCCTCGCTGCGCATGCAGCATTTGCATACTGGCAACGATTGTCAATAATCATAAAATATGATTTGGCCATTAAAAGCAATCGAACGGAGCGAAAGGAGCGAACGGGGAGGAGAATATTTCACAAATTTCACAAATGGTTGCCAATCAAACAATGCGAGCTGCTAACATCAAATGCAGATTTTCGCCGGCGGTTCGAGATGCCGACAGGATGTGGCCAGGAAGCTCGCAGGAAGTCAATAGAACCCACATATCTACCATCTACATGCTCTATATCTATATCTATATATCTATGAGGCTGGTTGGCTCCTGATTAGAGGCAACTTGTTCGAAGTTAATTTTCCAAATTGCCCTCGAGCTGCCGGCGCGCAAAAGGTGAACACTCCTCCAAAAACCAAACCCAAAAATTCCAATTAAACAAATGCCAAACTTTTGGTGCCCACTCCATTTCGTGTGTCTCTCTCTCGTCAGATTTTTGGGGCCTGCCAAAAAGGCAGGAGTCATCGGAGCGCAAAGCCAAAAACTTTCGTGTGTGTGCGTTTGGTTGGGCAAACAAAAATTGCCAAAAATATATTCCATTTTCCGCAAACATTTTATTAAATAACCAGGCAATATATATGGGCAATGCTATTACAGCCAAAGCGATTCAACTGGAAACTCGCAGTTACGCAATGGTTTTGGCCAATTACAGTGCGTCCAAGACAAACGAACAGGCGAACTCGCTTAATTTGGCCCCCTAATTGGCACAAAGCGTTGGGCATTAAACACAAATCGGCAAACAAACAAGCGCAACTTAAGCGCAAAGAAATAAAGTAACTAAACTGAAACTAAAACTGAAACTGAAATTCATGACCGCAGGACTGAAATCTGCCCTGCGGTTTGATTATATATTTTATAAGCTCGTAGAAATCACTTCTGGCTGAGTTTCGTGTGAGGAAAACCACTAATCAAATACGATACATTGGAAGTTTCGGGGGAATCGAATTTATGGGTCAGCGTGATGGGGTGCGAACCCCCCGGGGCTCTAAATACCCTTTCACACTTTCGGTTTCACGGTTTATGAATACTTGTTACTATCTTTTCACTACATATTATATTAAAATTAAAGAAAATAGGGTATTCAAAAGGTATGCAACAATCAATTTATTCTGAAATCCCATCCACCACCAAATCCTGGATCCGCCACTGATTATATTATATTTATAAAGCATAAGTCAGAACCTAAAAACAGATGGTTTAATGTAAGGATAAGGAAAACTATTTAGAAAAAAATTATTCCTCGATACTTACTAAAATTATAGTAAGAACTAGTTGATTTGCCAAGTCACTCGATGATTAAACGAGTCTTAAATGCTTTTCTCCAAACTCTGCGAATAAAACTCGACCACAAAGGGCAGGCAGTGGGACTGACCAAAGTAATTTAGCTGTAGGCCGCAAACGGAAGGCCGGAAAAGGGAAAAGGGAGAAGGAAAAAGGGAAAGAACAAGGCCAAAAGCAGACAGAATCAGAGCCAGACAAACTCACTTGATGGCCGTCATCAGCAGGCCCAGAAGGCCCGACTTGTCACGTCTTTGTGGCCCCATCCCTTTCTCATTCGCTCCCATCTATACATACACATATACAGAAACCCCCCTCTCAGTCGCCGCCCCTGTCTGTGTGTTTAATGACAGGACAGCTGCAATCTGCTGCAATGATATCTATTAATTATGGCACAAACTCCAGCAAATTGAGTTTTATTTCCACCGAAGTGGATATTCATTTGCATATCACTCATACGCCAAGTGCGCAGTGCCAGGCCACAAATTGGCCGAGCTGCCGAGCTACCGAGCTGCCGAGCTGCAAGTGGCAAATCGTTGACAATACAATCCAAATGGAATAAACTATTCCTATTCCAATTCCTTTTCCCTACTCTCCAATCTCCACTTCGGTTTGAGTTCTCGCACCGGCTTAGCCAAGGGGGCTTTGTGTCCACTCGGTCTTGGTTACCAGGAGATCCAGTGAGAGACATGATTAAATTATCGTTGACTTTTGTTGCACCAGCCTCCCCCGGCATCGAATCGAAGAGGCAAGTACGGGGTAGTATAGTTCTTGGCCTGGGCTCCTCCTCCTGCCACCCCGCCCCTCGGCCAAATCAGATTAGTTGCCGGGATTCGGATCCGCATTCGCATTCGTCGGGGGGACTTATTGTGTGCATATTGCAAATATACTTTTCTGCTGGGGCGATTGCCTTGGCTACCATTTACTCAGAGCCATATTGCAATTTTGGTATTAGAAAAAAAAAGAGGGAACGGAACGCAATCGCATGTATTTTTATATTTTCCCATGGGTCTTATTGATGGGATTATGCAACGCATAACTGGGATTTTGTAATCTTTATTGATAAAAGGGATTTCGCTGATTGAGTGTGCAAGCTATTCAAGCTATTTTTATATCAATTAGTATTATTCGATTTGTATTGCATTGCCTAACTTGATGATGTAAAATTAAAGGGTTCGACTGCCAATCAAAATGGTTAAAATTTGACTTTCCCCGAGGATTTGGGAAAACTCAAAGCAAAGACAGGCTAACTGACAGTTCCGGATGTTGGCTCTTTGCTTGCATTTCTCGAAACTTCAGTCACAGCCTCTGCTTAAATTGAAGAACCGATTTCTGGGATTTTTAAGAACCTAAACTTAAAGACTTGCCCGTTATTTTATATGTATATTTTAAAAATTGGAACAGAAAATGAGATTTGCTCATTTGATTTCTTTTCATTTGGATATTTGGATGTCGTGAGTATGCTTATTTAGTAGCCAGAGTTGCCATCATCATGCATGTAGCAAACGACGCACACCCTCCTCTATCTATCTCGCTCGCTCACACACCCATAGCCACATGCATCAGTAGAGTTGTCTCGCTCTAGAGTTGCCTCCTCTCACTCTTCTCTTGGTTAAATCGGTGATGTGAAAAGCTCACAATCTTTCTCTGTCTTTAAATCAACTTCTTTCTCTCTATCTCTCTCTCTCTATTTCTCCCTCTCTCTCTCTCTACTCTATCTATATCTTTGCTTTCTCTCTCTCTCTCTTCTGCCTGTCTTCTCTTTCTGTTTGTGCTTCATCCACAGGACGTGCCCGCGTTGAGTGACGGGATCTATCACATTGATTCCTTTATACTGGAGGCGCCCAAAAGCGCAATTTTCGTGGGATTACAGAATGATTTCATGTGCGATTTCTCCTACTCGTCGGACGGGCAATTGGCGCCCAACGTGGGGCACGAGCCCCGAGACGAGCAGGCAGTTGGCGGCGACTTAGACTTTGACTCGCCGAAACAAACGTGTGACTGTGATTTCGATATGGATGTTGATGAAGATGTGGAAATGGATGTCGACATGGACGATGGTGATGGCGAGCCAATGGAAATGGAGGAGTACGAAGAGGACCTGCAGATGGAGGAGGAGGAGGAGCAGCAGGCGGAGGATCAGGAGTACGACGACGGCATCGGTTTCAGCTGTGACAGCGACAGCGTTCTCACGCTGCCCGAAGAAGACGACGTCGAGTTCGTTGTGGACACCCGGCAGTGCCTGCCCAGCAACTCGAGTCACTCGTGGAGCAGCTCGATGCAGTGCAGCAGCGGATCAAGTGGCGGCACAGGGGCGGGGGCCATCAGCTCGTCCACCTCCATGGAGATGGATATTGTCCTAACACCGCCGCCGCCGCCGGCACTGGCCAAGCCCATGCCTGGGGGCCATCATGCCCTCAAGTTCCTGCACAAAATCATCTAGAAAAAAGGAGAATATCAATCGAATTTCATTCGCTCACGTTCTGCGGTGGCCTTTGACCTTTGACCACCTGCTGCTGCAGGCGGATCTGGAGAATCATCTGCATGGACATCATTAAAATCAGGCTGGCGAAATTTTGCAAAAAAATAAATCCGATACCGATACCGAAACCATTCTCCCTGTGGCCCGACCTTCGTTTGCCCCCGTCGTTCGTGCTGAGTTCACCGCAACAAGCCGAAATCAGAATCAGAACAAATTCAAATCCTGGTCCCGGTCCTCAGGGGGGTGGGGGGTGTTTTGTGGGGTTGGTTATGCCGTTGGTCGACATTTTCCCCTCATTAAGTTAAGCTGCTAATTGTATGGCGGGCGATATCCTAGATATGCCATTCCCCACGCCTTTAGGTAGGCGAACATAGTTAACAGTATTATGGATATAACCTCATTAAAAAGCTTACAGTTTATAGAAATTATTATGCGAATCGAAAATCGAGGGGGATCGAAAGGGAAAGAAAAATGTAAGCATTGGCGAAACCGGATAGGAAATTGGCGCCCAACGTGGGGCACGAGACCCGAGTTCCGAATTCCACGAAAGCCCTTGACATTCTGGTCCCCGTTTCTTATTCCTAAGTAGCTATTGAAATTGAAATTGTAATAGTTTAATGTTCCCATTGGACAATCTGTTGGCTAAACGAATGGCTGCCAAAACTAATACCGCACAAAGGCAATATAAATACTTATACATGAAAAATAAATAGCAATGTATAACAAAGTGAAATGTGTACCCTTAGATCGTTGGACTGTTAACTTTTGAAACCAATTACCTTTTGGCATTGGTTATTGGTCATTGGGAAATCAACGAAAACGAAAACGAGCGAAAGACACTCGCATTTCCTTAGCGATTTGCATTGGATTCTCCTCATTTTTCCATTATACTCGATTCCATTCAAAGTTCGAACGACTGAAATATTCTACAATAAGGAAAGTAATTGGCAAGCGGTACGAAAAGGCAGGGAAAGAAGAGCAACGGAAAGGTGCACGCAATGTTTGCCTTGTATTCCATTATGAATGCAATTTGAGGTGGTTTCAGGTGGTTTCAGCTGGGTTGCTGGGTTGCTGGATTGGTGGGTTGGTGGCCATCGAGATTTGTGGATGCAGTGCCTGTGCAGTTCGTCCTTCATTATTCTGTATTTACGTATTAACGCTTCCTTTTATGCAGGCCATCAAGTGCTTCCCCCGGCAGGATTTATTCACCCCTGACCTACCTCCTTCCATTTCCCCCCCCTTTTCCACTCCTTTTTCCTTCACCCTTTCATACAATCGAAGTATTAATGACTGCAAAAGAGAGAGAGACAGAGAGAGACGGGGCATCAGGTGGCTGGTGGCTTAATTGCTCAGCCACGCCCCCTTTGCCAGCCCATTCTCATAATCCACAGTGCAGTGGGCTTTAAGGATATTATATTACGATATTACGGCGCTCTGCAGACTGCCGACTGCAGAATCGGGCTTAAATCGACTCCCCACCACCTCCCTTCCTTACCAAATTAATTGAAAATATTTATTGTTATGCTTATTACATTGGTCTTACCCCTCTCACTCTCTCTCTATCTCTCTCTATATATCCTTGCCATGGAATCCCTGCAGGAGCACATCCGGGAGTCGAAGGAGAGCAAGCTGGACGAGATGGGCCGCAACTCCAAGGGTCGTTCGCGCGAGAACATCTCCAGGTGAGTCTGCGATCTGAATTCTCTATCCTTTATCCTGAATACCGAATCTAGTTGCATCTTTAATCTTAAATCGCTTAGAATGCAAGTAGCACACTTAATTGACGACACCCCGTCGCATTACGTATACGCAGTGTGTTTGTGCACTAATGATGCACTCAGCACGAACTCAGCACGACGACCGATTGTCGAATAATCAAACAGCTGTGCTCCATTGTCGGCCGACAGTCTTGGCATTAATGAGACTTTGGCCTGGCATTTAAATATTTTTCTAGCTGCAATAGCAGTTAATTAAAAATTATAGATGAAGAGAAAAACGAAATTTTGGTTTATTTTATAGCTTTAAAAAAATCAACTTATAGTATTTAAATATCATTTAAAAAAAACCTTCAACAAGTTGCCTTTTGATTTGATATTTAATTTGGAGCTACGAGTATTTTACAGCTTAAAAAAAATTGAACTTCAATATGATACCATTTAGATATGAAATGAAAAAACCTTCCACAAGATGCCTTTTAATTTGATATTTAATTTTAATATTATAATTTATTATAATTATTATTTAATCTATTTATAAACGATTCCCTGTGAAACGTAACCCCTTAAAGCCGAAAAATTGTTATTTAATGTCGATGAAATTTGTGATGAAATTCCCTGATGGACCCTGATGAAAATGTCCGAAATTTAATCCGAACTCCTCGCTTTTCCGATTTTCCGATTTCCGCCTCGCAGGCAAAAGCACTCGCAGACCTCGCTGCAGATCCTGGACGACGTGTCGAACCGCTATTACCGCGAGGCCGTCCCACTGTCGACGCAGTCGAGCAAGGCGGACTTCAAGGAAAAGGAGCACAGCATCCTGCGCCGGCACGCGGATATGACCCAAACGAGTCTCTGCGAGGACGACGGCGAGTCCAGTTCGACGACCACGGCCACCCACGAGCTGATGACAAAGGCGGCCATGTCGGCGGTGCCCTCGAATGCCTGCGACATGGGCTGCCAGACGAGGTGAGTTACCAACCCATCCTGATCCCCATTCCCATTCCCATCCCCATCCCGATCCCGAAGTGCAGTCAAATAGATGCCAGAAAATTGCAAAGTCAACGGCGGGCAAACACTAAAAACAATGACACTTCGAATGTGACTGTGACTGTGAAGCCCGGTTAAAGTTCCGGGGAATGGTATCCAGTAATCCAGGAAGTAACAGTGGGGGGCCTTGGGCCCTCAATGTGTGTAGTACTGTATAGTATGATAGGATGTATGCTCGTACCCTCGAACAACACAAATCGATGCAAATATTTGTATTTGCATGCGTCTTTATTGGATATAGAGGCGACAGGTCGGAGTCGCAGGATGATTCGGGAATGTGGGTTAGCTGGATGGCAAAGTGGCGGAATGGCAGGATGGCAGGATAGTAGGATGCCAGGATGCCAGGATGCCAGGATGGCAGGATGACAGACAGTGGGGATGGCTGGCTGGCTGACAGGCGGAATGCAGTGACACAATGCCGACGTGCCCAGATGAAGATGATTCATGCCACCGAAATAGTGATGGGAACGAGTCACTGTCACAGCCAAACTGCTACAGGTTGTTCGGGGTGATTTATTAGCGGGTTTCGCATTTATCTCTCGGCTGCCAGACGAATGCAGATTCAAATGGCTCACACTTGCAGAGATTTAGATTAAGAGGAACAATTGTTTAATTTAAATGTTTGCTTGATGTCCCAGAAACTAACTTGTTTGTCTAATCTTTAGATTAATACTAAGTGTTGGAAATGTAAATGATTTTCTATTTGATTGGATTAATAAAAAACACCCACTTAATTTTATTGTGTTGTTCCTTTACATTATTTCTGATATCCCAATACTAACGCCTATGATTTTGTTATTTATTTCGGCTTAATAACAATACTCGCCTACACAAAAAAAAAACTTGATATGAAGCGATGATCGATTTTACGTAATGTGGTATCAATTTTGAATCGGTATTGCTCGATACAAAGGATATGCCAGAAATTTACCATGTTTTCTTTTGTGTGTAACCAAATTGTAAATATTTAATTCAGTATTCCTTCAATTCAAATATATTCATAGGCTTTCGAAGGTCACTGGTCAGCACTGCCAAAGTGTTAGATAGTTATCTGTCAACGGGATCCTGTTTTTAGACCATATGCCTTTACAGCCGTGCGACGGATTCAATTCAGCTGATTGGCGCATACCGTTGTGCCACAATCCGTGTCCCGCGGCTACACAATCACCTTTGTGCTCACCAATGCCCCGTCCTCTGCATAATCCCTCTAAGCCACACTGAAAGAAAAGCTCAAGTAGCTTACAAAAATAGGAGAACACATTAAAGCAGCATTATGAAACCATTTTAATATTTTTTTTTATCATTTTATTTTTTTATTTTAAAAATCTGGAAATAGACTTAAATTAAGAAATCTGTTTTAAAAAAATCCTACACTGTAATTAGAATATTTGGTAGGTTTACAGGTTTGGTTTAATTCTTTAAAAAATTTTAAATGGAGTTTTTATACATAGATAAATATTTCTAAGCTATTTTTATATTTATTTTAAGAGTTTACAAACAGTAAAAAAGAAAGCTGAAAAGTAGGCAACAAATTTTGCGATTGCATAATTTTTTGGGAATTCTGCAAAGTGTTGCATACTTTTAGAGGCCTAGGAATTCGAGCTTTAATCGTAGATTTTAGGAGTGATTAAGTCCTGACTTCTTGCAGTGTCCTCGCAACCGATTGCCCTCGTGTGTGACTGACAAATATTAAAACCTTTCACTTTGCTCTCGCCCAACTCTCCTTTCTCTACTCTCTTCTACTCTCTTCTCTTTTTCTCTCCCTTTCTCCGCTCAGGGAATCGCTGTTTGTCAACAGTCCCGGAATTGGACCGTCGGCGGGCGTTGGTGTTGCTGTTGGCATTGGTATTGCTGTTGCTCCCGGCGGCGGTGTTGCGACGCTAATGAGACAAAAGTCCAGCTCCTCGTCGCTGGGCGGGCACAGCGGCTCGGGGGGCGGGGCCATGATGATGCCGCCCCCGCCGCAGCGCTTCTTTTCCACCTTTGGCTACGAGCCATCGGGATCGCCGGCGGTGGCAACGCTGACAAGACGCAGCATGCAACAGCAGCAGCAGCAACATCACCAGCTGCCTCGCCAGGAGTCCATGGAGATGGAGGAGCGACACAGCGGCCGCTCGCATTACGGCGGACTCTTGGTGGCCTCGACGGTCAAGCAGCCGCAGGAGATCTGTCACCATCATCACCAGCACCAGCAGCAGCAGCAACATGCACAGCAGCAACACATACAGCAGCAACAGCAACAGCAGCGACTGCACCACGCACATCCGCATCCGCCGAGCATTGCTGCCCGTCTGCCCACGATGAAGGGACACGGGGCCATGGGACAGACAACGATCCTGCCCGGCGGCAACAAGCAGCAGCAACAGCAGCAGCATCATCAGCAGCAGCAGCAGCAGCAACAGCAGCAGCATCAGCAGAAGAACGAGGAGTCCAAAGTGTTTATCGACATACGGAATTCAGCACCAGACGTGATTATCATGACGTCCCATTGACATTTAAGGATGGCCCGCCAATCAGCAACAACAACAACAACAACAACGGTAGAGAACAGGAGCAACAGCAACAACAGCAACAGCAGCAACATCGGCGGAAGGAGGAGGAAGCGTTACAGCAACTGGACATCGGCCAACATATTAACCGCAGCCGCAGCGTCGCTGATGACACAACAAGGACACCAAGGAGGTGGTTGCTTTCTTTCACCCCCTCGCAACATGTCACTGGCAACCCGACACGCCCACCCACCGCCTCCCACATCCGGTTTGCATTCCTTTGCACTCGTTTCGCGCTTTCTTTTTTCCTCGTTTTTAAAGTAATTTAAATTGCTGCAGAATCAATGGAGATACCAAACTCGAAACTTGTTCTGTAAGCATTGTTTTTTCAAAGTTTCTAAAGTGACTTTTAAGTATTTTTTAAGGAGATTTGCTTTGAGGCACTATCAGTATATTAATACACACGTACAGTTGCGTTTAGCTTAACAATATTATTTATTTATTATATTGATTTTAATTTTATAGATTTTTCTATCATTTCGATTAAAAGTCAATAAAATACAGAACTTATAATAAAATAAAAGCGTATAACATAACTTAAAATGAAAAGAATCCTAGGTTTAAATTGTTTTAATTTTTAAGAGCTTTTTAAACCTTTTTTTTAAATTACCAAAACTATTTTTTAGAACTAAAATAATATTTTTATTATTTATCGCAGCTGTAGTGTAAACAAAAACAAATTTCCAAAAAAATATCCCAAACTCTTGCACTAAATGTAAGAGTTGTCGGTCCCAAAATCGGTCTTAAAAAATTATGTTAGGGCCTTTAAGACGACATAAGCCCACTAATGGCTGGACAGCGACTGCTGCTGACTGGGGCGAGACAAATGGAAGAAATGTCGGTCCATTGGCCTCGGCCAGCCCCTTTGCAATAGCCAGATAGCCAGTCGAAGGGAAAAGGGGGAAGGGGGAAGCCCCGTGAGCTGTTCCAGTTGTTGTAGCCGACGGACCGCAATTGCTGGCGACATTTGCCGGACATTCTACGGCTGCGACAGCGGCATTTTCTGCTCGAAAACAATGCGAACGCAGGACACAGAATACGGATGTGGATGCGGATGTGGATGCGGATACAAATACGGGGTAGTGGGACGGCAGACACTAAGCAGACCGCCGACAACGTGGCGTATGAGCAACATGTCCCAGAACATTGTTATCGGACTCCGGCCCACCTTTCCATTTCCACTTACACTTCCACTTTTCCCCCAAACATGTTCGCAGCTTGGAAAAACGCTCGACAGGAACTTCTTCATTTACATGCATTGCGAACGTGGTCCATTTCACGACGATGTCGCGACCAGAGTCCATCCATCACGGGCACGTGCTTGGAGCTCCGTTTCGGTCTTGGGTTTGGGTTCCCCAATTCCCGACAAGCAATTTGCGTGAAAATAGTGTTTTAAGTGATTTCAGAGTGTTGCACTCGGCTAGTAACCCTTTAATTACCAGTGGAAAATCTTATAAATTATCCACATCAAATAACTATGATGATGATGAAAGAAAATTGGTATTCAAAAACTTGGCAACCAAAAATTTGTTTTAAAATCCCCCCACAACCAAATACGTTTAGTAAAAGGGGTTTCCAAAAATCGAAAAAAATAAATCGAAAGGGAAGCAATCTGCAAACCGTTTGTAATGGGCTAACGAAGCAGCCTTTCTATCTTTTTGGTTCATCTGCCATCTGAATCCCTTTCAATTAGATAAATTAGCTGGCCACAGATTTCGCCGCACCTGTGAAAAGTTTCCATCCCCACTCAACGACAGATAGATTCGGGCTCTGGAGTCCGTCGGTCCGCAATTAGCGTGGTCACCGTAATGCGGTTGCTTTTGGGTTTTCAGCTTTCGGTTATTCGGTTATTCGGTTGCCCGGGATCATCCCGGCGATTTGAGTGGTCTGAGTGGTTCCGATGGTGTAAATATTGTCGCAGCTGGCCAAAAAACGACGAGGTGCGGGGGGGTTGGCTCCTGAAAAAATAAAGATGACAATGACAATGAGCGAGCGAGGAGGGTGTGGGAAATCCATTTGATTGATTGAATTTAAAGAGCAGCGACGGCCACGCGGGAAAATGGGGAAAATTACAAGATAATGATAATGGCGCTGATGATGATGGTGCAGTGCTGCAGCTTTTTTCCAGCTCTAGGGAAAGCTCAAATCATTAGAGTGATTAAAGGTCGAGCTGACATGACAAGAGTTCCTTTGACTTGACTCGGACCCTCATCATCTTGAGCTCTTGAATCAGTCACGTTAAATTCGGGAGCTCTAAGATCTGTCAAAATGATTTTAGCGAGCCAAATTCACACTTTTACTTCAACTTAACTTCTAATATAAATATGATGTTTTTCCTGGGAAGTTACCCTTATCATTTTGTGCTCAAAAATCAGTCAAGCATACAACTTTTAGCTTTGTATAATTTATTAAGAGATTTCGAAATACAATACAAATATTTTTGTATCCTTTCGTCAATTTATAACTTCTATTATAAGATTTACTTTTTTTTAAACCCAAGTCCTCATCATCTGTCTTGAAAACGCAGAAAATCTTACAAAAAAAAGGAACAAACCAAATGAATCTAACAAATTGTAAATTAAGTTAATGGAAATCTTTGATTTGATAACTCTTTTTAAAAACCTAATATTTTCTTAAAATACTAATTTTAAGACAGGAAAATGTCTAACCGTTCCGTTTGTACATAAAACAAGGCAAATGTAAGCTTTTTCTTTAGGCTTAAACTTAAACTACTTACTAATAGTTAAATGAATTTTTCATTTGTTTTGTTGTAACCCCGAGAACCATAGGAAACTTTTTCTAGCTAAAATTTAAGACGAAATTTAGCGATTTTACTAAACGAAATAGCATCAAGAAACTAAACTAAAGTATGAAAAAACTAAAAGCAAAAAAATAAATAAATTAAAAACAATGTGTACTATAAGTCATCTATGCCTAGGATTAAGTCAAATGTATGATAATTTTTTTTTTTTATAAAAACATATACATAAATACTGAAAGTATCAAAAAGAACTACAGAGAAAACCCAGCAAACAATATATTTAAAACCTTGTCTGTTTTTTTTTCCAAAATGACTGCAAGCATTGTAATTGTAATTGTAAATTGTCGAGCGACAAAAAATGTAAACATACGAGAGCATTAAATAAATACTTGAAAAAATGCTTCAAAATGTATGAATTTAAATGGATACGGCGAAAGAGATAAGCGAGTAGTAGTTATTGTGTGTGAGAATTTGCGATCTGAATGTATCTGAATGTGTATAAAAATAAAATAAGCCCAAAAGCGATCGAATAAAAATTCATTTTGTGGAAATGTGAACAGTGTTGTCTTAATTCCCGGGTGGTGCAATCTCAGCCCGAAAATATGCCATTAGCCGTCGAGATCGCCGGCCCGAAAGTAGACGGCACTCAAGTGTGGATAAACACGGAAGCTCACGGCGTCGAAGGCAATCGGATGACCCAATTAGCGGGGACCACACAACTCACATTCACATTCAGATTCTGATTCGGACCGCCCGGAGGCGTCACAATCACGGCCAGAAACGAATCGCTTAATTATGCAGAGTATCGTGAAAGAGCCGGGGTGGAATGGGCTCTTTCAAAAGGTAGGCAACACAAATATGGAGATTTCACACTGCAGTTTTGAATTATAACTATTTTCTCCCCTAACAATACTGTTTGGTTTTATTCTTTCGTTGGGAAAAATTATAAGTATTTTGATAAGGAAAATTTATATTTCTCCTTAATTATATTTGATTTGTATAGGTATATTTAAGGCCTTTAATATTCAATGGTTAGTTTGGGAATTCTGATATTTGTTTTAACTTTGTTTCGAATTAAATATAATATTAATTACATACTTTTTGAAAATATATTTGTAACTATAATTAAATAAAAACAACTCTTAACGGAATAATAAACTAGTAACGATCGCACCTTCAACATACTGAAGATATGAAATCAACATTTGTGAAAATTATTATTTTTTTTTTATTTTATTGATTTTCTTAAATAAAATATAAGAAGAGCCAGTAAGTTTCATTAATTAGTAATTTTGAGAAGAAATTATTTTAGCATATTATATTTTTAGCTTATTGCATTATAGAAATAAAAATCAAGCAGTTAACTGCTTTATAACATTAATTTGCAACAAGCCTTTCTATTAAATTGCAATAAAAATTTAAAATGAAACTTAAGGCAGTAGTAGTTCATCGTTTTTATATACCTACTTTTTATTTGTAGTTATAAAGCATCTGGTGACTTGCAGTTGATGGCTTTTATTTGGTCAAAACTCCAGCAATTATCTCTGGTATCGGCGCGTCCATAACGTTCTTGGCAGCTCGCATCTGAATCTGGAGCTCGCAGTGCGAAATGCAAATTGTCGCGCGCATCGCTATTGTTTTCCATAGATTTATGCACTCGGCCGATGCTGCGGCTGATTTGTGGCCAGCCGTGTGAATGGCCAGCTCATTCGCAGCCATATAAAAGTGGACCCCGCCGGAGGGGACAGTAGTTAGCTCCCAAAATGCCATCGAGCCAGTTTCACCTGCTGCTGCTGCTCTGCGCTTTGATCCTTGCCGCTGGCCAAAGGCCGACGACGTTTCGAGTGCCGCCGCAGGATCTGCAGGTGCCCAACTTCGGGGGCGAGAGCTTCGAGAGATTCGGCAGCGGTTCGGGATCGGGATCGGGGTCGAGTAGCGGGAGCAGCGAGAGCCAGGAGACCAGCGATGAGATGCGGGAGCAACTGAAGCAGCTTCTCAGCGACCAACTGGCCAATGCCTTTGCCCCCTTGGCCACGACGCCCTTCACCCAGCGACAACCGGCCATTGTGTCGCCCACCTCGGGGGCAGCAGCTCGTTCCCAGGATCAGGATCAGAATGGAGAGGAGTCCCCGGAGGAGGAGGAGGAGGAGGGCGACGAAGAGGCGGAGGAGGAGACCACCACTCCGCAGCCGCAGCCATCGCCTCCACCTCTTCCACAACCAGGAGGCGCCGAGGAGGAGCTGACTGGCGGCCAGGTGGAAGAGGAGTCCGACGACTATAATGCCTGGCGCGATAATTTCTATGACCTCAACGAAGATGGCAGCTATATCTTTGGGTGAGTTCTCAAGGCAAAAGCCGTAACTATGACTATTAAAAAGGCTTAAGCAAGTGAGATGGGATTGCAAACTGAAGATTGCGGTGGGCTAAGCCTGCTCCTCATCTTTGCAAATGAAATTAAACCACGTTGACTGCTAGTCAAGGAATATAATAATCATAATTATCTTAAAGTCGAAAAGAAAACTTACACTTCTCATCACTTTCCAGAAAAAAGATTTTTTTACCAACATTTGGATTCTTTTATTATTATTAATATGGTAGTAATATTCCATTTTTTGACCAAAATACCTTTATTTTTGTGGTTTTTCAAACGTAATTTAAATAATTTAAGGCCGACAGCTAAATTAACAAATGTTTTGAGGAGCTAACAACCTGTACTAACAATTCCTTTCAGTTTTTGGGAAATTTTTTTTTTTACAAATTTTCAAGTTTTTGATAAGGGGTACCATCGTGATTTTTTGCAAAAAATGGCAAAATTTAAAAATTTCCAGATTTAAATGCCAATCGACTGGGAATTTAACAACGAGTTCAACAAGGTAGTGCACTCCATTTTTGGATCATTATTTCCGTTTTTATGACCAAAATACCTGTTTTATTGAGTGGAAAATCAGGATTTTGATTTTTGGTACAAATTTGACATTTTTTTGTATTCGATTTTTTGCTGTAACTTGGACAAAAATGGTCCCAAATCAAAAATGCGTACTGTTTTGAGCAGCTAACAACCTAATAATTAATACCAGTGCGTTTTCCGTCTGATTTAAAAAAAATAATTTTGGACCCAATTTTCACATTTTTGATAAGGGGTACCATCATGAATTTTTGCAAAAATTGGCAAAATTCAAAATTTTCCAGATTTAAATGCCAATCGATTGGGAATTTAATTACGAGTCCAACGAGGTATGACATTCCATTTTTGGACCATTATTTTTAATTTTTCGGCCAAAATACTGATATTTTAAGGCGGAACATATGGATTCTGGGAAGTTATTTTTTTGATCAATTCTCGATTTTTTGGTAAAATGACTAAAAATTAAAATGTCCAGATTTAAACGAAAATCGGTTCAGAATTTAGCTACAAGTTGATGTTTAAATGCCAATCGGCTGGAAATTTCATTAGGAGCTCAAGAAGCTATGACATTCCATGCTCAGAACTTATTTAGAAAGACAGATTTTAAAGGTCTGAAAAAGTGGACTAGGATTTTAAATATAAATACTTTTTTTATTTTATTTTACATTTTATTTATTAATCACATTTTTTGACCAGTTACTCCATTCCTCATGGCGTTCGTCGCTGGGAGAAGGGCTTCTATTCGGAAGGTCAGCATGGTCAGGTGGTCGAGGGCTTCTATGTGCAGCCCCGTCACGATTCCCAGGGCCTGAGATACGAGTTGCGGTGCTACAGAGCCGATTCCAATGGCTACCAGCCACTGCCAGGTAAGGAGTTTTATTTACAGGACTTTTAAATATAAATAAATTGCGATATTGCAGTGGAGTTACTGAGGACGCCGCCAATTGTGAGGCGCGATGAGGTGCCCCAGGTGAATTGCTTCCGATGATAGACGACCGTTAGCCAGAGATAATAAAAAAGCACACCAGGAAGGTGTGGATTAAAACAATCCTTAAACAATTTAGCTCAGAAAATCATTTCTACTGTCATTCTTTTTTTGTGCACGTATGTAAATATATTTAAATGAAAAGTCCTTCGCGTACATATTTTATTTTCTTTTGAAGATCAAACCATGTAAATACAAAAAAAGTGTATCAATGAAACTAGAAATCATTGTGATTCATTCAATTGCGATTTTATTTTCAGAAAATAAGAAAAGATTAAGCTATCTGCTACTAAATGGCATACAATTTATTTTTGGTTTGCAATAAGGACCGACCGACTATATTTCGCCATACTTTATGGCCGAATTCCTTTAAGCAGAGCCCAGGAATAAAAACAGGAAACCGTGGACCATAAAGAACTTGAGCGCATAAGAAGCATAACAATCGCTTAACCGAATTCTCGGGGCTTACCCGTACAGTCATCACTTCCTTGTTTGCTTTGGCGCTACTTTTTGTTTTATCCGTTTTACTCGCTTTATTTTTGCCACTGTTCCAGCTTCCTTCGTTTCTCGGTTTCAAGTTTAATTCAAATGGCATTTCAAAATACTTTTTATTTGTTTTTATTGTCTTTTATTTTCGCCAGGGTCCTCTGTACTTTTTTTCTCTTTACTACACGTAGAGAAAAATATCAATTCGACAAATCTATTATTTTTTTCCAGAAAGAAATACTATTTAGAATTTAATAAACATTTAATTTACGTTAAAACATTGAACAGAAACTAAAAAAAATACTCTGGGGCGCCGACTTCGTAAATAATAAAAAATATTCATGGTCTTTCGAGCCGGATCATGTGAAATCTTGAAATCATTTAACAATTAAATAATCGATTGCATAAATGCAGAGTTCAATTGCAGGTCTTCGATTTCTTATCAAAATTATTTTCCAAAACCCTAACCTATCGAATGCTCTGAGTTTTCTCTCGGTGCATACGTCCCACAGCGGGGCAAACGAGATTTGTAGCTATGTGTGAGCTTGGCGTGGCTTTTGCGGCGTCCCTGACGTGGAGCGGTATTCCCACAGTTTTCAATTTTTGGCGATTTGTTGCGGCACTTAACGGTTGTGTGTTAGCTGTCATTGTTGTTGCTGATGAAGCGCCTTTTGTCTCAACTTCCCGCCATATCTCTTGCTCTTTCTCCAGCGTTCTGAACACCGGTACAGGCCAACTTGCCTAAGTAAGCGCTTACAAACATTCGAAAAATAGTTAAAATAAAATTACAAATCCGTTTGGGATAAAACTGAAGATTTTTATTTTCTGTTAATTTTTTTACAGCCAAAAATTACCAAAAATCGATCGAAATATCGAATGATAAATATTTTCTGTAATTAAATAGTTTAAAATATTCTTATAGATTTTTGTAAAATATTTTCCAAATTCTAACCTCTTGTAACTCATTGTCTTTTCAAAGGGTTATTAAATATTCGGTCAAAAAATAACCATCTACCATTTTTAGCTAGAGAGGCTTGCCTGTACATCTTGTGATTGTTGTTCCTGTTGTTTTTTCGCGAACATCCCAAGACGGACGCGCAAATTCTGGGTAAATTGTTTGGGCCAACTCGCCAAAAAGGGGTTGCCCGCATCCGAATTCACATCTACATCTACGTCCACATCCGCATCCAGCGTATCCCCATCCGAATCCGAATCCGAATCCGAGGACCACATCCGCGGGTCCCCAAAGTTTACTCGACTCTGGCTTAAATACGAATTTGCCTAAATCAACAAACGGCGAGAACAGAACATTTTGTGTGTCTTCTTTGCATTTGAAAAGTAAAAAGTAACAAGATTTCATTGTGGCTCATATTGTCTCGTCTATTTGCATATCTTGCGCGTGGCTTTATAGCTATGGCGTTATATACGGGCGCAAATAGATGTGTATATACCGACCTTAGCATTATATAGTCAAGCCAAACGAAACCCAAAGAAGAAAAAAACAGGTTCATTTAGCTCACGTTTTGAACTTTTAGCGATTGATCGTGATTTTTATTGCGGTTTCTGTTTCTGTTTGCTGTCATTTGCATGAGTCAACCACGAGGAAAAAAGAAATTCTAACCTAATGCCTTTGAAAGTGGTCCTAACATTTGTTTTTTAAAATAAATAAAAGAAAAATATCCCATCTAAAAAAATATATTTTTAATACTTAATTTTAATATTGCATTTATTAATATTTTTTTGGTTTTTGGAATTTTTAATTAAATTTTACAAAATCTCATGTTAAATTATTGATTTTCGAAAGATTTTTTACAACAAATAAATTAATAATTTCCAACATAAATTATTGATTTTCAACAGATTTCTTAAAAAAATTATAAATTGTGGATAAATAATACTTAAATTTTAAATTGCATTCTAAATTCTACAAAATGCCTTGTTAAATTGTTGATTTTTAACAGATTTTTTGAAACAAAAGAAAAAAATATTCCACAAAATTTTCGATCTAAAAAATGGATATTACCTGTTAAACTTTTTGATAAAATTTAAAAAACGGTTTCCTAAATTACTGATTTTCGACAGATTAGAAGGAGCCCCTTAGTTTGTCATATTTTTTGCACTTTCCTAAAAGTCGCAAACAAACTCCATAAAAACAGAAATGCATACAACTAATTTCAAATCCCATTTCCACACATTTTTCCCCTTGGTCCCAGGAAATGCTGTTTTTGGTCAACTGAAAATCATGAAGTAATCAACTTAAAGCGAAACTTTGCCTTAGCCGGCGAAACTTTTGCAGATACAAAGATACTCACAATCAGATACACAGATACACATGGGCCTGGGCAACCAACTTGGCTATAATTGAGCAATTTACACCACAACAAGATGGGGCAGTGGGTGTTTTCGGGGTTCCTCGAGGTTTTTCGGGAGAATAGAGTCTAGAAGGTCAGTTCGCAAGACGAATCGGGGAAAGTTTGCCCGGGAGCATCAAACAGTGCTGGAATGTGATAAAAATGCCGAGATTATGTAACCGAAATACTTTTAAATCGAAATCGAGCAATATAAATTCATGGCTTAGACACTTGAAAATGCCAACGATGGGTGGCTCACTTGGCCCATGGCTATGGCTATAAGGGGGGTGGTTTATTTGGGTGCTCGGTGGTTTTTCCCAATGGGAAATGGGAAATGAAATATTGTGAGCACACACGCCGAAAGAGAAAGAGAGGGCAACAGACAATGGGACAGAGACGGAGCGAATGAGCTACTGAGCGACTGAGCTGAGTTTGCCATTTTTTGGTTTGGCTCTAAACAATATTTTATACTTATATATTGCTGGAGATATTTATTAGTTTGTTGTGCGCATCAGCCCGATTTTGAGCTGCACATTCGAACTCCTTTTTACGATGCCTCTGGCATTTACATGCGAAATATCTTAAGTCCCTGCCATTAAAAGCCAAGCGAATAACCGAATGCGATAAGATCGGCGACCGTTAGTCGGCACCTTAATACCTTTGGTATATTATAGCACTGGGATGTCAGAAATAAAAATGAATAAAAAGCAAGAAAAGTGGGGGAACTGTTTCCGAATAAACGCTTACATTTATTAATTACGCATGCGGTTTGACGGACTCTCGGGGATTTAATCTGCCAAGTTGAGTGTTAACCCTCCGCTGGCTATTGTACTCTTTTCGGCCTCCCACACACAGTCGAGGATAAGGCTGATTTAATCCAATAAATAAATGATCAACGATCGATCAAGCTTTTTATTGTTCATTAATTGTGCCGCATTTGATCAACAGATTCGCTTAATTTAATTTATCAATTAAATGTCATTTGCAGCTGATCAATCATAAGAGAACAATTAATCACAAATAAAATGTGAAATCTGAAATTTTAATATTTATAAATATGATTTGATCTGATTAAAAAAAATAGTAAATAAATAAATTATATATAAATTCAGAAAAATTATATTTTATAGATAAAACAAGAGAAAACGCTATAGTCGGGTTGGTGTCCCGACTATCTAATACCCGTCACTCGGCTAAAGGGAGTGCGAGGGAGATGGATATATAAACTTTGATGAGCCATAACTTGGTAACGAATGGTCCGATTTAAAAAATGTCTTCAACATTTCGATAGGTATTGATAAGCACAACAAAACTGCTTTTTTACTTTTCCGAAATATTTAAATTTTTATAATCGTATATAAGCGATTGTGGGCGTTAGAGGGGGCGTGGCACCTTTTTGAAATAAACTTGCGCTGCGTAGGAACTCCTAGAATCTGCATGCAAAATGCCAATCTTCTAGCTTTTGTAGTTTTCGAAATCTCAGCGTTCATACGGACAGACAGACGGACAGACGGACAGACAGACATGGCTAGATCGACTCGGCTAGTGATCCTGATCAAGAATATATATACTTTATGGGGTCGGAAACGCTTCCTTCTAGCTGTTACATACTTTTGCACGAATACAATATACCCTTTTACTCTACGAGTAACGGGTATAAAAATTAGTCACTATTACTATTATACTTACAAAATAAACCTTAATTAAAAATTGTTGTTAATTTCTGTCTGATATTTTACACGGTATAAAAATCACAGGACTTTCAGGACATTATATTCCTACTCCAATAAGACATAAGGTGCCGAATAAAATAGAGTCGCTGTCAAATCAAAGTCATCGCAAACAAAGGCCAAGAAAAACATAAATATTTAACGCAGGGGGCTTGATGAATGTCCGGAGAGACGAAATACTGGAGACTGGATTCTGGAGTCTGGCATTTATCACACACTCTCGGCCACAAGGGTTAAGCAATTAGGGGCAGATGGTGACGCCTACACTGGGCGACCAAATCGATGACCAACTCACTAGAAGGGGGGAAGAACTGGGAAAGATGGGCCAAGCCGATAGTCGATGTGGGACGATGACGCGCCTGGTCAATGAACCATGTCGATGGGATCGGGATGAGTCGCCCTGCGCCTTGCATCTGGGGCTGACACACTTCGGCGACTGCCGGGCGGCGCAACAAACAAATAATCAGAAATCAAACAAACAAACGGAGTAAACAGGCCGAAAAGAATCCCCGTCGCAGGTCCAAGGATCCGTCGGGCCCCGAAAACGCTGTCAAAATCACAAAAGCCACCGTGACGCCTCACAAAAACCGACAAAAGAAACGCTCTTTCGGGGGGCTCAAGATGGGGTGGAGGTGTCAGTGCTGTCTGGCTGCCTTTATAGGGTAAACCGCAGAGCACAAAAGCCGAACAAGCGCTGGAGTAATTATTATGAATGAATTTTCTTTGCCGCCTTTGTTGTGGCCATTATTTTGAGGCACTGCTTTTAGACTTGACAAACTTCAGCTGGAAAATGTATCTTTTTATTGCAAACTTAAACTTGAAGTGCCCGCCAATTCAAAGATACTTTCAATCTTTATTTAAAAAGGGTTTAAGCGGGGTCTTAAACCACTTTTTAATTTGTTTGAATGCAGTTCTATCTTATAAAAATGATTCTATGTTTATTTTAGTGTATTTTATTTTATTTTAGAAACCTTTTTTTGAAAAGTGACGCAGATAAAATCGTATAAAAAATATGTATAAATAATTCAAATATTCTATCACAATAATTTAAAATAATAATAATATTTAAAATACTAATATAAAAAAATGTTTAAAATTTGTAAATAAAAACAAGAATAATATTTTGATGCCCATTAAAAAGATTTAAACGGGATAGCATTATCCCATATTATAAATTTCATTATTACTTTATTATTATCCAAGAAACCCGCCGCATTTCATAGCCAGGAAATATAGCCAAGTCGGGCAGCTCTGAGTCTGCGATAAGGAAGGGAAATGGAGATGCGAAGCGAGGGAGTTTGGCAGCCCACCGAAAAGCAATGCCAAATCATTGGCATTGACGTTTGAGCAAAAGAGGGGTTTATTATACTTCAGAGCCAGCCTGTTGCCTTCCCCGGCCTTTCTTCATTTGCCACTTTCTTGTTCTTGTTCTTGCGCTTGTTTTTGCCCTTGCCTTTCGCAGGAACATTTTTCATCTTTAGTGCCGAAAGGCTTCACTCGAGTGGGCTGCGTTTTGGTTTTGGGTTTTGGGGTATATAAAGCGGCCCCAGTTCGCCTCAATGCCACACAATCAATTATTGAATTCTGAGTGAAACATGTTCCAAGCGACGGGGATCTATGCGGGATGGAATGTCCGATGTGTGGTGGCCTGCGCGGCGATCCTGATGCTGCTCCTGAACCATCCCGTCGATGCCCGATGGACCCGGCGACCCAGGCGCACCACCACGCCCAGGAGCACCACCAGTCGGACCACCCTGAATCCGGATCGCCACCAGCACCATCACCACTGGCCACCAGTGGTGGCACCACCGGCACCGACCCAACCACAGCCCCATCCCCAAGTGGTGGTGGTGCAGAAACCCATTCACTCGGAGGCCAGTCCCCGGCTGATTGACAGCTTCGATCAGAGATCAGTCGACGGGCAGTACGAGTTCAGGTAAGGAGATCCATAAGAAAAAGATACCTTCAAATACGTGTTATGGAATCTTTTTTAAGAAGAGTCGATAAACATATATAAAATATTAAAAAATTATTTATTTAATTTATCGAATAGTTTCTAGAAGATATTTCCTCATACCAATTATTGTTATTATTATTATTATTATTAGCTAATTATAAACGATTTTAGAATCTAAATGTATTTTTAAAACATTTTATTTATGCTCAAAATGTATAATTTTAACTGTTGAATTGATTCTTAAGGCATTTTTTAAAAATTTTGACCCTTAAGGAACACAAACTTGTGCTATAAGCTACAAAGAGAAGAACTTCACAGAACTGACTCGTATTTATTTATCACAGATATCAACTGGACAACGGGAATACCCGCTATGAACGCGCCTACTGGCTGCCCGTTGGCAAGGAGCTCGTCCTGGCCAAGAAGGGATACTACTCGGTGCCCCTGCCCAACGACAAATACTCGACCGTCTTCTACACGGCCGATCATCGTGGCTACCATGTGGACATGCGTGAGTTCCTCATCCTCAGTCCATTTGTTTCCAAACCGCTAATGAAATTATCCAAAACGCAGAGACATTAAGCGGGGAGCAGCCGCTGTTGCCGCGGAGCCTCGAAGTGCCCGGAGTGGAGAGGGAAATGGGTTCGGGATTGGGTTCGGGAATGGAAATGGGAACTGGAACTGAAACGGGAACGGGTACTAAGCGAATTTCAATAGGCGGTCCGGAGCGTAACGAGCTGGATGTGGAAGTGGATGTGGATGTGGATGCAAGTGGAGCTGGCACCGAGATGGTTCCTAATGTAAGTGCCACTGGGGGTTAGCGGGGGGTTAGCTGGGGGTTAGCCCCCTCTATATGAATACACCGGGGAAAATGCCTTAAATGATTTTATTTCATGACAAAAGACAAAAAAAGGAAAATTAAATTTTAATTTCAATTTAAATAATATAATTATTGAAAATATTTCAAAATATCTAAGTAATTAGAAAAAACACTCCTATACAAAATTATAAGTATAATCAACATTTCTACACTTTTTTTGTGGTTTTAAACGCCAGCCATTGCAGCTTAACTTAAGGATCAAACTTTATCTATGATTCCAAGCCTTGATTTAATTTTCCACTGTGCACTTTCCCCCTTTTGCTGCAGGCTGTAGACCAAGTCGAAACCGAAACCGAGCCATCAACTTTGGCCAACGACATTTTGGCAACTGAAGCACCAGCCGACATCCACGTCGACGACGATGATGATGACGATGGCGATGACGACGCTGTTGATGATGATGAAGGCGCCTCAAACTGAAAGCCCCAACATTAGAGGACATTTCGGCATATATGGAGGACGGAGATTGGGACTGACGGAGGGGGACACGGGACACACACACTTGGCTGGCTCGCAGCTCGCTCCACTTGCTGCAAATCAAATTGAAAACAATTGTTGCAGTCACCAGTCCGACACAGTTGAGTTGGCCAGTAGTCACTATATCCCAAGGAGCAGGAGCAGGAGCAGCGGGAGAAGTCAACTCGACTCCACTTAACTCCATCTTCATCTTCGTCTTCATCGTGGAGTTCATGGGGAATGTGTCTCAATTGCTCGCTTGACAGCTTCTTCTGGATCCGTTCTGGTCCCTTTCTCTGTTTTCTGTTTGCCACTCCTTAAATACGATAGAATCCTTTTTTTTTTGCCATATTCAATAAAAATAAATATATGTAGGTTATAAACTACAAGTGGCCTTTATGGTAATGAGGGGACTTTTTTGAGTAGGGAGAGTATAATAATTATTATATTAAACTCATTGGGAAGTCTTGACTTTCTTATAATTTTAATTCAAAGAATTTTTCCTGGCTAAACTAAACTTTTTTTATTTACAGTCTATAAATATTTTTTAAATATTGGAAAGGTATACAAAAACATTCTCAGTTCTCAAAAAAACCCAACCAATAATATATTACCATTAAAGATTTTGAAAAGTACATTGTGAGCAGATAATGGCCCTGCCTAATGGCCACCATCCAAAATTACATCGTGTTCAGACACCCCAACGAGGTCCATTGAAGCAATTCCAAATAGTTTAGAGGTGTCATAGCCATTTTCAATGGGCCAAAGGAAGGGACCAAAGACCGAGGCTCCGTGTGTGTGATGGCCAAAAGATGAGACATTATGAGGCGGCGGCTGACAAAAACACATTCGAGCCTCAATTTGCCATCTGCCGACTGTCTTTTGTGGGGCCTTTGCTGCCTCTGCTGGTTTCAATTTAAATGGTTTCTGGAAAAACGCCCCAAATTGGGCGGTCGCATTGGTGAAAAGGCAATGCCAGGAGATTTGTCGGCGGCAAATCGGTGAGCATTCATAAAACTTCTCCATCTCCGGCCCTTCCATTGACTCCCCCTTACCAACTGCATGTTCCTGTAAGACTCGGCTGCTTACCTTCGCTGCCAGGTGCACATATGCTCGTAAAATGCAGAGAACACTGGGAAAAAAATATATACAAAATATAATAATATACAAAATTAAACAAGAAAGCTAACGTATAATGCCTATAGCGCGGATAGCGACACAAAGAAGAATCGACGTGTGCCCAATGCAAAATAGCTTTGTGACTTTACATCCCTGATTTAGACACTCATTAACTTTAAATTCCTGTGCATTTTGAATAAACCAACTAAGGCTTACTCTTATAAATATAATTAATATTCCAGGATTGCGTTTTTATATTTTACATTTTTTTCTTTATTTAATATACATTTTCTGCGAGTGTCGAGTGGGTTCTGTGGCAGGATAACTGCAGCTATTCATTTCGCTACTAATCCAATGCGGGCCAGGGATTCGGCTTGGTCCTTTTAGCCGCTCCTTTAGCCCCTTCTTTTGCCCCTCTGCCTGTCCTTGGCCCGTTTTGTATTTACGATTCAGCCATGCCCACGTAATGAATGGCAGGACCTTCTGCTCCTCGGGCGTGTGAATGAATTGAGTGTGCAAATGGCTGACTGAATGAATGAATGAATGAACCAATACGAATGCGAATGCGAATGTGAATGCGGGCGGTATATGTTTTTGTGGCCTGATTGGAGGCGGATCGATCGCCGTGAGTCACGCTGCCATCTCTGCTGCAAAAGGCATAACCTTCGCCCGGTTCCTTTCTTAATTTTATGTGCGTCGCCTGCATCGAAAAGTTTACACATTTACCGCACTCACGTGAAGCTCCATAAAAGCAGCAGCGGCATTGGGAATGAAGATTGAATGGACTTGGCGCTGGATTCATCGCAGCTCATCCCGCCACCCAGGACCTTCCGAGCACCCAAACACATTAGCATTTTTCAGACAGGATCGCACAATATGATGGATTAGGCAACCCAACAAAATATGTTTCACAATTTCAATGGGGAATACACTCAGAAGGCACAGGAAAAAAATCAATGTCATTCAAAGGATTAAAATAATTTTTTTTGTCTTATATTATTTTTATATGTAATATTATTCTCTTATTTTATTCTATAATTCACTTTCAGGTTCTAATTTTTTAGGAGAAATACTCATTGATTTTATTTCGAAAATGTTCCTATTTTTTTTTTCTAATTTCACTTTTTTTGGTGTATCTTGAATAGGATTGGCGCACTTGTGGCTATTTATAAGGTGCCATGGGTCATCGATGACCCTTGTCCCGGATTACCTATGTAAATATTCACACGCACCCTTAACCCTTAACCCTTAACCATTAACCCTTAACCCCATCATTTGCCCATTTGCCAAAATTAATTTATCTTCATGAGCACTCCACTCTCCTTTTGCCAGACAAAAAAATGAAAAACAAAACGAACCCTGGGCCTCCAGAGACTCCCGACCCATGTCCAAATCGGTCCAAACTTCGGCCGCCGTATTGTAAATAAATAAATAGGAAAATAAATAAATAAATTGAGTAATGGCCATAATTGACGTGTCGCATGAAAAATTCAAAGCGCCAACACACACAAATTGAATGAGAATGAGAATTGGAATGGGAATCCGAATGCCAGCCATTGAACTTCAGCCCCAATGTGAAGCCAAAAGAGTCCACAAACTGAGTGTGTGAGTGACTGCGGCATTTTCCAGATTTATATCGGGGTTATCAAACCTCGAAGCACAATGAGAGCACACACATAACACACACAAACACACACTCACACACACACAAAAAATGCCAAAAAATCAAACGAAGTTTGGCTCTAAAAAGCGGCTAAGATATTTGTTGGTTCTTAGTAAACCGGGCACATACCATCGCCCCCAGACAGCTGAAAGGGGGCGGGGCACCACATGGGGTTATATCCGAGGTTGTCCGGCAAACATTCTACGCAGAAACATTCTCAGACAGTGGATTTCGATTGCTAAGAGATTATATTTTCTTTTTATTGCTAGAAGTGCTCTTAGAAAATCCAAAAACTATTTTATTGTAACCAATAACATTTATTATTAAGAATGGACAACTATTTATAATCATATTATATTATAAATCTAAAAACTATTTTATTTTTACTAATCAGTTTTAACCATTACAATTTTCAAACTAATTATAATGATATAAAATTATAGATCCAAAAAACTATTTTACTATAACTAATAAATTTGTTAACTAATTATAATAATATAATATTATAAATCAGGAATTGCCAACTAATTATAATAATATCAATCTATTTATTTATTAATATTTATTTCTCTCACTGTAGCCCACACCCCCACCAACGTATTCATATTTATGCATACAGTTAGGTATTTCCTATTACGTATTTCAGTTTATCAAAAACAAGACTTCATCTAATCTTGAGATTAATAATGCGGCTCTGCGTAAATTTCAATTGTGACCACCAGACACACACACGCACACACACATGTGCTGTCCGCAAAAATGTAGATTTAATGGGGACCTCAGCTGCAATTTCGACCATGGTCAGCAAAGTCCGGCAGGAAGTGGGTTAAAAGGTAGTGAAGAGGTCCCGCAAATGGGGTTGGAGGACGGGGCCCTCCCCTTTTTATGGTTAGAATTTTATTGACTCGGATTAGTCGAGAGTCCGTATGGCGCATCCGTAAGATACACATTACTATACAGAGAGATGCACGATTGCAACGTTTCGGCCGGCAGATTTTCTGCCATATTTTCGGTAATTGAGAATTGTGAATTTCGGCCAGGCTTAGCCGCTTAATAAATTTATGCAAACCGAGATAGAGAGATACAAATGTATCTGCCGGGGATCTGCAGAAATTCGCTTCTGTGCACTGCGAGAAAAGAGTCGAAGATAAATTATAATTAATGAAATAAAAATTTCATTTATTTTTTATTTAAAAAATATAAATAATAAATAAATCTTTAAAAAATTAAACTTATTTATTATGGGATCATTAAATCGAAAAACATTATATTCGCACAAGGTTTTAAATTTTAAAATATTTTAACTTAATTAAGCTACTGAACTACAGAAAATACAACTTTAACAAATTGATTATTTCCGAATTAATTTGATTTTTCTAGATTTTTATGTCCATCCGTTCTGCGTGGAATTTGCTTCTGACCGTTTTTTATAGGTCCTATTATATTAGTTTAGATATGATCATTAGATCTTTGAACATTATATTCAAACAAGATTTGCAAGCCATAAACTAAAAACGTTTGATGTTCAAAGCATTTTCAATTGGAAAAGCTAATGAATTTGAATAACAATTATTTTAAAATTCGTTAAACACTTCTTTGACACATTTTCTCCCTGTGTATGTGAGGCAAGTTTCGTTGTTAGCACGCCCCTTTCCCTGCTCCCTATTCCCGGTATTTGTTTATCATTGCTTCGTTTTTATTTTTTATTTGTTTTTTTTTCTTTTTGCACAGGCACTCAGCTTGCGGATTTTATAATTTATGCAAGACACCAAACAAACTCAGCTTAAGTCTTACAAATTGTTTTGAGATGCTCGGCATATCATATAAAAAAAGCGCACAAGCCAAAAGGAAAAGCAGCAGAAATCTGTATCTGAGTTTTGAAGAGCGCCGCAAAAAAATAAAAAAAAAAAGACACAGAAAAAAGAAAAAAGGGGAAGAGGGCGGGACGTGATTTGATGGGAATTATTCCATTGCCGGCAACAGGCAGCAGACTCAAAGCCGCAAAAAAGTGGGCAAAGTGCTCCAGACCAAAAGGTAGCTATTCTGGGGGTCTGGTTTTGGGGGAGGGGTTGCTTTTGGGGTCCGGGTCCACAACAAGTTGTATCTCGGAGATGTCATGTCACGTAGCAGGCAGCGCTACATGGACCATTCATACAAATTTTGTTTTATAAGCCACTTTTATACGTTATTTGTGTGTAACTTGGTCCGATTCCGACGGGCTGCGGCTCTACCCCGTATGTTTATCTGTGTAGCTGTATCTTTCCCGGGCTCACTTTTTTGGGCCATTTCATCGCCGCCGCTGTAGATTCACTTGCGAGCAATTGCCATCAGTTGGCTGCCTCAACAGTGGTTGCTTTCTTAAATAAAAGTGTTCTTAAACAACCCGCAACAAGTAGGGGGACGCTACTGCTAACCATCAAAAGGGTTATTTATAATTATTTTAGTTATTTACCTAATCAAACTTGCGTACCTTAATAATATATATTATTTCTTTTTCTTTATTTATATATTCTATTTATTTTTGTACCAATCTTACGCACTATAATAATATTTATTATCTGTAGTTATCATTTCTGTTGTCTAACTTATCTTAAGGTAATTTAAAAACAAAATAATTTTAAGGACAGCGAAAGCTTCAGCTTGAATTAAAATATTACTAGCACAAGAGCATGAAAATAAATATAAGTTAGGTACATACTTAAATTCGAATTTTTATTTACATATTTAATCGTTCCCCTTATCACTGAAAATAAAAAGGAAACTAACACAAGAAAGTGAGAATTTCCGAAGAGGCAATAATATCAAAAAATTATATTTAATAATTTAATATTTGAAACCTTATAGGGAAATATTAAACCTTGGAAATTACCTAATTAAAATATTTAAATAATATTTAAATAATTTTATTTATAATATTTAAATTATTTTACTCACATTTTCTAAATATTTTACCTGTTTTTTTTCCATTTTCTTCCACTGTGCCGCTATTTCGTTGCGTGCTGAAAGCTGCAGCACGTCGTCAACAGAATGTCGTGGGTCCCCAGTCTGACACCTACAAAGTAAGACAAACCGAGGCACCTCCTGCTGCTCCTGCTGCTCCTTGGCCATTGATGTTGCTGCTGTGCCACCGATGTTGCTGCTGAAGGGAAACTGCAGCCTGCCCAAAAATAACCAACGCACACGGTAATGACAAACAGCGTTGTTGTCTCAACCATTTAGCATCACAGACAGTCACACTCAAAAAAAGAATTGTTTCATTCTACCCAAACCCGTTAAAAAAATGCCCAATAAAATAGGAAATACATAGAAAATTAATTAAAATATCTAAGTAGAAAAATGTGCAAGTTAAGGGAAAATTTTGAAAGGAATATGCACTGGGTACTCGATTATTTTTCTCTGTGCAGCGACAACCCCGCCAGGAATCGCTTCCTGTCACGACTGCACAACGGCAACATCTTGCTTCTTCTGCTGTTGATTCTTTTTCGGACACTGGCTTTGTCATCGACAGACAAAACAAATGACCTTGCTGATGAGGCACCCGTAGCTACACCGCCCCCTTCGAGCCCCTGATCTTTTGGTACACAGGACGAAAAAGTCCCTAAAATCTGTTTTATAAAATCGTTTCATTAGAAAAATTTCTTTAAAAATTGTATTTCTTTAAAATATATTATCATATCTTATTATCATAGCTAGAATACCTTTTTAAGGTTATAATAAATTACTTAATACTATTGTTTATATCATAATTATTTCTGTACAGACGAGAACACAAGGCAAAAAAGTCTGTTAAATTCATTGTCCTCTTGTCTGCACACAAGAATTCTGTTTTGGGGTTTTATAAATTAGTTTCTTTAGAAAAATATTTTTAATAATTTTATTTCCCTAATATTTGATCTAATTGTTATTTTTTGAATACCATAGTAAAGGTATAATAATAAGAAATTTGTTTTGGCTTTTCTAAATTAGTTTCTTTCGAAAATTATCTTTAATAATTTTATTTCCTTAATATTTAATCTAATTATTATTTTTTGAATACCATTTTACAGGTATAATATATCTGTTCGTAATCTTCAACTGAACATAATAATTTCTGTCTGTGTTTTGCGAATGGGCGCAACAAGTTTGGCAAACATTTTTGCACTTTTGTATTTTAATTTCTGGGTCTTTTGTTCGCCTGGCCAGAATGTGAAATGAATGCTTTGTCACAGCCAGAGATAAAATACGTTTATAAATAAATCAGTTTACGCCAGGATGAAGGAAGTGGCTGGTGTTGCTGGTGCTGATGTTGATGTTGCTGTTGCCACTTTGGCAAGTTTAGCGCGTCTTTTTGGCCCCAACCGACTGACTGACTGACTGACTGACTGACTGACTGACAGGGTGACAAACTGACAAGCTGACAGAGTGACTGGCCGACTGACTTAGCTCAGCGAGTGAGCAACTGTGACTGCCATTGTCACTGTCCTGTCACTGCGACTTGGCCATAAATCTGCTCTGGATGCCAGGCAAAAAATTCAAAAATAAATTTTAATTTACCAAAAAAAATTCCCATAAATGAGATAACCTTTTTTAATGCACTGGCATGGCCTTTGAGGTGTGCGGAAATTAATTAAATGGCGATAAGTCCGTGCCGACTTATTGACAGCTGCCCCCGAGCAGCACTAACCGATAAGTTTTGCCGGCCCTGGGTCCCTGGGTCCCCGGCTCAATTGCACATCATTAACTTTGGCCGACTGACCAAGTGGCTCCCGCCCTGCCCCCCTTGCCCCCCTTGGAGCCCCTGGACTCGCATATCGGAGATCCCAGCAGATCCCAGGCCTGTGTTCGCTAAATCGCTGCACATTAAATGCAATTAAGAAATGATTGAAATCATAAATTAGCCCTAATTGGCCACAGGACGCTCGCCTCGTTCGCTCCTCCTTCTCCTTCTCCCATTTTGCCCCCCTTTCATGTTCCGCCCCTGGAACTGCGCTGCCTTTGCAGTCCAGTCCGTTGACAGGCGGCACGTACTGGCTGGCCAAATTGTAGGGTGCAAGAACTTTTGTATTTTTAGCCACTGCCCAGCACCGTGGGTTAAATGGCAGGAAAACCACATTCCATTATAAAGCGATTTTTAAATTTAAGGCACTAAGCAGAGATGGGGAATTTATCTATTTGCCCAATAATGAGTTGATTTACATTGCCTATTTGGGGATGGTAAACAAGCATTCCGAACAGGCAACATTAAAGCAAAGCAACACTTTGAAGCGATTCCCTGGCCATCCATCAATTGGCAGCAAATCGATTATGTCTGCTGTATCAGTTTCCAACTGTGATTGCTTTGAAACCCCCTAAGACCCCGCCCAAAACCCCCCTTTTAACCCATTGTGAGCAATTTGGCGGCCGTGCGAACAGCGCCAAAAGCAAACACACAAAAGAGGCGCAACCAAATTGCCCAGTTAGCAACCTGTCCAGCCCCTGCCCCGCCCCCTTTAACCCATTGAGCCGGGCACACCGATAAGCATGTGTGTAAGTAGATGAAATTAAGATTTTTTTCGTATGATTAAGCGTTGAGAATTTTTGACGGCAATTGCTCAGAGAGATGTACATGCACTGAGCGAATATATTCTATACAAATTGTTCAATAAACAAAATATCGAAAGTTTAATTTAAAGTACCTAAAATCAGCTAGAATGGATTAACATAAATATCTAAAAAATAAAACATATTTTCAGCAATAATTCGGAGAAGCGTACTAGTAATATAAAATAATGGTATAATCAAAAAAAATTGTTTTTTGTCCAAAAGGATTAAAGATATTTTGATACAGCTTTTAAGATTCTAAACAAATATATTGCGAAATTTTCTAGCTGTGTAGAATTTGGTCAGAAAGGATCAAAGATATTTTAATGCAGCGTTTAAGATTCTAAACACATATTTTGGCAAATTTTCTAGCTGTGTACTTGGCTCTCAGTCACCCTTTCGGATATCCCGCTCAGGCTGAAGATATTCGCTGCCTCAGTCGAAGTCGACGTCTCGGTTCGCTTCGCTGCCAGCCCGATGGCGACTATAAAAAGCCAAAGTTACACAGTTTCCGAATTAAACTGTTAACAAAACAACACGCGACAGCACACAGGCAAACACTCCACACATCCAAACATCCAAACACCCCACATATCCCACACACCCACCCATAACTCACATAGCCCGCAAACAAAAATGGCCACTTCCGGTCTGATCCTGCTCTCCATTTTCCTCCTGAGCGCCACCGCCACCCTCACATCCGCCCAGCAGATCAGGGAAAATAGTGAAAAGGAGCGGAGCGTGCGATTGCTGGATCGATTCGATAACCGATATCCCGACGGAAGTTACGAGTACCGATTCGAGTTGGACGACGGAACGGCGCGTTACGAGCGCGGATATTTCGCCAAGATCAACAATGTGAAGACCCTCATGGTCGTGGGCTACTACGCGTATCGGATGACAGACGGGCGATACATCACCGTGTTCTATAACGCCGATCAGTTTGGCTATCGGCAGAATCAGTGTAAGTATGATTGTCAATCGGTTATCGATTTTTAACAAGAACTGCCCTAGGGAGAGAAATATTTTAAATATAATAATCACCAATTGAAAAACTAATTCGATGATCTTATAAAACGAAATGAAGAAATGAAGTTTTTAAAATTTAAAAATTAAAAATAATATCTACATGTTATTAAAATATAATATTTACCATCGGGATAGTAGATCCCGGTTTTCACTGCACAATGATTAATGTAAACGAGCTACCCGTTAACGAAACTCCTTCGGATAAAATTAACAAGACCACCGATTATGCACAGCCTTAACCCATCGATTGCCCCGCACTGGAATCTGGTTTATATTAAATGATATTATTTGGTCCCGCCCACAGCGATCACGCCGCAGGAGTATCCCAACCTGCCGCGCTCCATCGAGGTGCCCATGGCCAGCGAGCCGTCCAGCAGTGATTCTGATACCGTTGCCAATTCCCAATCCCAATCCCAATCCCGGCTGGAGTCCCATGGAAACCCCTCCGCGACGACGACGACGACAACGACGACAACGCCCCGGGGGGCGGGGACGAGTCGCAGGGGCCGCTACTGAGAGCCCGTAATTGCACACCATCCTCATTATTATTATGGCTCCCTCCATCGTTTATTCTTTTTCTTTTTTTTTTTGTGCCCCGACTACTCGTATTATATTATTATGATTTTTATTTCTTTCACATTTTTTTTGTGTTCAATGAAATGGAATTAAAAAATAATAAAAATTTATTAAGGCAAAGCAGCGAAAATTATGAATTTATTATTGAAGATGTTTCAAGTTGTTTGTAGCTGTTTTGGGTTTTTTACGCTCCACGCCCCTCCATGCCTCTTTCCAGTATTTTTTGGCTTTTTTGTATCTTTTTTGGCTGCGAAGATTTCGCGATTTTTCGAAAGTCGCCGACAATTTGGCAATAAATTTACCACAAAGCGTTTCGGGCAATAAAACATACAAGTGCAGGGCAACCCCTCGCCACCCTGGGGTTCAGATATATATATATATATATGTATATTGGATATCTTGCCATATTTTTGCATTTTTAACACATTTTTGGCGAGGTTCTCGGGCCGAGGGCAATTAAGAAACGAAAACGAAACCAAACCGAAAACAAGAAAATGTCCAGCACACAGAAAGAAACTTTGCAGCATTTGAAATTATTTATATTTCTAGTTCTTGAAGAGAATGTATTTTTTTAAAAGCTCAGGAATAGCAATAAATATTGTTGAAAATATAATGGGGGATAAAAATAATTAAAAATCTACAATAATAGAGTTCGTCATCATTTTTTATTTTATATCAAGTTTTTTATGTCATAAATAATTTGAAAAGAAATATTTTAAATATTTAAATTTAAATCTCTGATGAAAGTATTTGAAATAATCCCTAAGAAACACAATTTTTTTGTTCAGTGCAGGAACGAGATGAAATGAAATGGAATGGTGCGGAATGGTGATGAATGGAATGGAATGGAATCCCAAATTCCCAGCTCTCGAGTGTATGAAGGTTCATCATAAATTTATTAAGTGCCGACAGGATACCTGGGAAACGGGGGAAACGAGAAACGAGTTCAACGCTCGCCTGACTTGCAGAATTAATTCAACTGGCACCTTTTTGTGGGCCGACTATTAAGCCATAAAACATAAAAGGCCATAAAAAATCATCTTGAGATCGGATTGCAGTCGACCAGCTTAATTGCAGGCCCCCAAAAAATAAAGCATGATTTGTGTGCTCATAAAACTGAAATTGATTTCAAATCAGATTAACCCAAGAGTTGCATAAGCATAATGATTAAATAACCGAAAGAGACTAGCCAAAAGTTTTCCAAAAAGAAAAAGAAAATTAAGGACTTAAATCGGAGAATATTTTGCTAATGAAAAAAAAGAGAAAAAATTGGATTAAAAAGGAAATTGCCGAAGCGCAAGCTTTTGCTTGCAATGAAAGCAATACCACCTCGCGGTTTGGGTAAGCCAAAGAAAATGACGCTGGAAAGTGGGAGGAAAAGTGGGTGTTTGAGTGGGCGGCTTGGGCAGCTGGTTGGTGGATGGTAGCTGGTGGCCTTCGACACTTGACTCGATGGCTTGCCACTGTTCCCATTGAGGAGCTTGGGTACACAGAACACAGGATAGATCCAAGGAAAAAACCACGAGACTTGAGAAAATAAAAGTGCGAAGGACTGGGTTAGTAAATAACTAGATGCTCGCAGTCAATGGTTCTTTGATGCACTTCTATCTACCTTGTATAACAGCTTTTTTTTATGCACAAATATTTAAAACCTAATTATAAGTAGTTTTTCTTAACTGTTAACTATTTAAAAAAAACTTAACTACATACTTTGGGGACTTTAAACTACAAACCATTTGTTTTAAATATTATTATTTATTTGTTTTATAAACAGCATTTTCGGATAAATAAAATTACGAATAATACTTAAAAGAACGCGGCATTATATTTCTGATTTTTTGTAAAATAAATTAAATTAATTTACAGCAGGCGAGGTAAATTGATCCTCTTTAAATTCGTGTAAACTTAAGGGGAGTTTAACTTAAATCCTCAGTAATTAGAGTCGCTCCCTCAGCTTTAGTTCACTACTGATTGCGCAGTCCGTGAGTTATTGTAAGAGAAACACAATAAAACCAACTTTTGAGAAGTACTTAAAGCGCCTTTGCAGTTCAACACGAACCGGCAATCCCCTTCAAAATCCCCTCCAGAACTCCGACATCCCGACTTTCCGACTCTCCGACTTTGCGACTCCCCAACGGACAGACGGACGGACACATGTAGCTCGGAGTCGTTAAAATTATCAATGAAACTTTACAAATCTTCTCTCCGGAAAAAGCCGGCAAAATGGATTGGAGCAAGGGGCAATGGAATGGAAAATAAGAAAGGAATAAAGCCAAATACAAGGGAAAAAGTTAAGTTGCAACTTTGTTAACTTTGACGCTTATTAAAGAGAGTAACAATCCAGCAACTAAGTAAAGGAAAAATGATGAAAAAAGGGGGAAAATTCTTCAACAACTTCCGACTCGATTAAAGAGTTCGGGGACCTTTAAAAATTTCCCAGGCCCGTCAGTTCAATGTCAATGCCATATCCCATCCTGTTTTTTCCATTAAATTCACATCACCCAAAATCTTAAATGCCTTTCGAAAAAAACCAAAATATTTTTTCTGGCCCGGCTGAAATATAATCAAAAGGCAATAAATATTGCAAATGTGACAAAGCAGGCAAAGTTTAACTAGGACATGGACCTCCTTTTCCCTCCCGCGTTTCCCAGGAAACGGCTACAAAATGTTTGCAAGCTGCGGTAACAGCAACAAACAGCGAAACAGCGACAGAAAAAATGTAAGCCAAAGCCAACGGATGAAGAACAAACAGAGGTGGAAAGGACACCGAAAAATGAGCAAGGACCGAAATTTATATTGGCCAGGCCAAAGAGAAAAATACCCTAAGTCAGATTTTTCAAGTCGATAATCCTTGGTTTTATTTTTTAATCTCAAGAGAAACTTATTTTTAGTTTATTTAAACAAAGAAATATAATATTTTTTTCAAATTAAATTATTTTTTTATTTTTTATGTAAAATCGATTTTAAAATGAGAAATAAATAACATTTAAATTAAGTTTAATATTTTTTTAAGGCTTCAATTGGAATTTTGTAATTCAACAAAAATTATATTCATTATAAATGTAGTTATTTTTTGTAAAGTTAGTGTATTGTATGTATTGTATGAAAAATATCGTTATTCTCACAATATCGTATCGATAAAATCTAAATAAATAATTTTAATTATGTTTTTAATAAAACGTCAGAAAAATATCGACGTTTTCGATAAATATCGATATTTCCGATAAACATAAATGTTAAAATATCGAATTCTCGATATTTGTTCAAGCTCTATGCAGAATACATTTTCAGAGGGTATAAAAAAGGATAAGCATTGCGGCACACCCTTACGAGGTGGAGGGGTAGGCGACAAAAAAAAAGGATGGCGAAAAAAATTAAATATAAAATGCAAAAATGGCTTTTAAGCAGCGAAAGTCGCGTTTAGCGGGGGGAGTAGCCCCACCCCAGCCCCTTTCCGCCCCCCAAAGGACGCAGGACACACGGCAGGTGTGTGGGCAGGATGTGCCAAAAGGACATTGCTGTTGTTTGCCGGTGGGTGCTGTGCCGTGCCGTTCCGTTCCGGTTGATGTGTGCAGTTCATCAGCGACCGCAGCAAAAGGCTGCGAGATCCTGCAAACACACACAAAAAGGACACTGGACACAGGACACTGCGTCCTGCCAGTTAACCATCACAAAAATACAAAAGAAAATGCCAACCGAAACGAGGAAACGAAATTATCATAGGGCTGGCTTAGCGGAGTCAAATGAACCCGAAAAAGGGTTCATTAAAAACGGAAAATATGGGGGAAAAAAATGAGAAATGCGGAAAAGCGAGTATTTCCCTGGCTTGCAAATTAAAACGAGTACTTTCGACGATCACTCGTTTGGGGCGAAAACGTTTTCTGGAACAACCCAAAGTGGCGACGACTCTGCAGCCCTCAGCCAATTATGAAGTGCAGGCAAATTGCATTTCTTTGTGGGAATTTTCTATTTTTTTGTAATTGCCATTCTCCATTTTTATTTTTCCCATTCTGGCACCTCTAATGAAATTGCCAGGCACAAGTTGTCCCAAGATCCTGTCTCCTAACTAACTCCTTTGGTTATGCAAGCGGAAATTCATTATTTTAGCATGCACGCCGCAAATTATGCTATGCGAGTTCCCCCCGTGAATTTGCGCGATTTTTTGCGAGCTTTGTAAGTGGAATTACCTTATTGGGCCGGATTAAATTCATCAGCCATTGTAGGCGAATTTCTGGCTGGGAATTAACATTCCGAATTGAATTGGTGTTCAGCAGTTTATGGTTGAAATTGTTGCGGGTGTTTTGGGCTACTCGGTACATTTAATTTTTGTTCCGTCATAAATATATTTTTTGTCGTAAAAACAACTATATGAATTATTTATAAATATTTATTAAGACAGCAAATTAGTTGCTTCTGTGTTTTTACTGCCTTAACAACCCAAATTGCTAATTAATTAATTTATTGTCTTTAATTGATCGCTTGAACATAAAAACAAAATGCAAAATAAACAAAAAAGTGCCCTCATAAATATTCAAAATTAAGTGAGTACTCGTAAAACTCAATTCGTTTTAAGCAGTTTAAAGCATATATTAAATGAAGTTTCACCAATTATTTTCGCTTTAGCCGAAAAAAACTGTTAACCAAAAAGCCGGGCAGCAAAACAAACAAAACAAAAAAAAAAGCGGCGAAGAGAATTTTTTAGCCGCAAAACAACTGTGGAATTTATTTAAATTTTTAACGAAAATCCACTAAGAGCATTGCCCACGACCAGAATATCCAGGTTAGTCGCAGCATAATAATATATTTACACGCGTATAAAAACATTTAAAAAATAAAAATGTACCCACTTTTTGCCGCCTTGCCGTTTATTTTATTTTTTTGTATTTTTCCCTTTGTTTGTCGGCGCTTTAAAATGAACACGAAGCTATTTGTTAATTCAATGAATTTATTTTGCTGGCCCAGGAAAGGAATCGTCTGGAAGTGAGTCAACGAGTCCGGAACATTGCCCGATCCATGTTCCACGGGCATCCGCACACATTGATAAACACATTACAAGATATTTTGCATATTTCATGGGTTCGAGGCGAAGAAGAGAGCATCATATCATCCGTATATGCATGGGGCATACCATATATCTACATATACATATATGTATGTATACATGGCATAAAGTCAGCTCGTGTTAAAATCTGCTTTTATGATTAATTGCCGTGGCACTGGAAAATAAACCACGACAAGGAAGGCGACTTGCTGCATTTCAATTTGTATTTTCGCAGCCATTTTCATTGCTCGACCGCTTTTCCGGGGCTTTTCCATTTCGCATCGCACATTCACACTTTTGGGTTTTTCGGTTTTATTTCGGTTGCCGCGATGTAATGTTGCATTCGGCTGATTTAAGCGTGATTCTTGTGTAATCGCCCGTTAATTAATACTCACATTAATTTTTGCAAGTTTCGGGAATGCACAAAAAAGTGCAGCAATTAATTGCATTTCAGTAAATTAGATAATTTGGTTTAACACATAAATTATTTGCCAAAATATATGCAATCAATTTAATTTCTTACTTATGGTCCTTGAATTGCCATTAATTTGTTATGCAAACTATACGAGTATACATATAAACTAAAAAATTTTTAAATAATTTTTAACCGGTTGCTAAATTTTTTGTATACTTTTTTTTCCTTTAACCCCACAATTGGTTTCACAATTCTCCCGCCTGCAAAAGTGTTTGTTATTTTTGTTCTTCTGGAAATTGGCGCGTTTATCTTGCATTATTTTGCGCACATTCGCTTCGCATAACTTTCGGCCTCTGTTGCAGTCACTGTTTCTGCCTCAACTTAAACTTGCCATGCTTGAAAGGCCCTGAAAAAAATTATGAATTATTTAAAATAAATTTTCATTTAATAATAAAATATTTATTTTAAATTCACAAATAAATATATACATAAACATCATAAAAATTAAAACCTAAAAATTGTATTAAAATTACTGTACAAAAATTATGTACAGCAATTACATGCTGAAATCCAGTTGAAATATATTTTTGTAATATTTTAAAATATTTATTTTTAATTTACAACAAGTAAAGAATGTATAAAAATAATATAATTTAGACCTTTAAATAAACCCCTTCTTTTTAATAAAATGTAAACAGTTTAACCCTTATAGATTATTTTAAAAATAAACATTTAGCCGCGGTTTTTCAATCTTTATAAATATAAAAAGCGATAACAATTGGCAGTCATTAGTTAGTTAATAAAAGGCCCACTTAAACTGTTTTCTTTCTGTGCTCCCGCGACTTTCGCCACTGCTTCCGTTTCCTTTTGCCCGGATGGAGGAGTGGAGGAGCGGAATGGGGGGAGAAAGGACGATAGGACGACAGGACGACAGGACGAAAGGCGGCAGAGGACGAACTGCAACTGGCATTTTTGGCGTTCCCGGCACGCGCTCACTAATTTTATTCCTTAATAAAAACCAAAGGCACACAATGGCTGCGCTGGGAGGAGAAAGGAGAAAGAGAAAGCCGTTTCTGCACGTAGCTTCGTCCTTGCAATCGCCCCTCTCTTTCTGGTCCCCTCTGCTCCCGCATGTGCCGTCTCTCTCACCCCGGGGATAGCTATCTCGCTCATTGGCCCCATTGCCGGGCGCTACCTTTGGCGAGGTTCGCTATCAAACTAGCAAAGTTCATTAAAGTGATAATTACAAAGGCCGTAAAACGAACGACGTACGGCCAAGACGACACGGAACGGATATACGAGCTGGAAACTGAAAAATAAACCCCAACCGAAACAAGGTTAAGCTCTACAAGAAGAAGAAGAAGAGCAGGGAGAACAAGAAGAAGAAGAAGCAGGAGGTGGCAGCCCCGGGACATTTAACCCTTTGCAGGCCACAATTTAATAGTTGTCTCTTTTTATTTACGGGCATTTTTAGGGTCACTATTAATTAAATAGGGAAAATGAAAAAAATGCATAATAAAAAGGGATTTATTTTACCAAAGGCAATATATAAAAATTAAAAAATAAAATTTTATAATTCTTTTTACATTTAACAATAAAAAATCCTTTAAATATTACTGGCTTTAAATTTAAAATAAAACAATTTAAGGGGGTTTAAAAAAATCATTTATAATAAAATAAAAATACTAAAATACCTGCATTTAATCCAAATACCAGTTGCGATTAAAGGGTTAATAAAAGATAAAGTGCAGAGACACCTCCGCACTCCGCCTGAACACCCTTAGTATAAATAGTTTCTCAATTTACAGTAAATGAGGCGAAAGTACAGTTCAGTTACATTTGATAGGAATGGAAAATTCGTGTTCGATTTAATTGCAAGCCCTTGGAGCCTTTCTTTTAAATACATCTTCAGCGAAAATCATTGCGCTCCGGGATTCGGGCCCATAAAGGCCTATAAAGTAAGTAAGGTCGAACATGAATTTAAATAATCATAAGACCCAAGACCCAAAAAACTTTGCACAGCTGCCAACAGGCTGACACCCAAGGACCAAGAAAACTTTGCGGCATAAACAACAAACAGGGAAAATTCGAGAGTTTATAGGGCGAGAAAGGAATCGAGGGAAAGAAAATCCATAAACTACAATTGAAAGAAACAACAAAGACATTGCTACCAGCGGCGGCAGAAGGCAAGAAAGTAAATAAACAAAATAAATAAATAAATAAATACATACATATGCAAAAATGCCAAAAGGATTGGCCAAAAGTGAAATACTTTGATATGCATCTAAATGGCATCATCAGCATCATCCTTGCCCCGCCCTTAACCCACAACTGCCCAGGGGTTTTCAAGTGGCAAAACAACAATCACGCAGAAAAATCCAAACCGATATTTATTATAACTGAAAACATAAAGTTTTAATATATTTCCAATCTTCAAGGCTAAGCCTTTAAATTCGTTTAAACTTTTCTCTTCACTTAAATGCATTTAAGTTGGATCAGGTTGATTTTTAACATTTACGATTTTTCTCTCAGTGCAGCAGCAACATGAACAGCAGCGGCAGCAGCCAAAGATGGCAATCAGCAACACTGCGATTGAGAAAGCAACAGCAATAGAATAGGAATCAGACAGAACAACAACAAAATCTGGTGAAATAAAAATAGTGAAAACAAAATACATACCTATATATATAGACAGATCACCACTGCCAGCAATCGCAAAAACAGCAAAAAAATATATATAACACCAAGAGCGACAAACAAAAAAATACAGCAAATCATTTTGTGGGCATTACATTTTATTTCGCCATTCGTTTGCCGCAGACAAAGTAAACATTGGGTCAAAATAAATGTGAAAGATAAATCTAAAATAAAAAAAAAACCTGAATTTTTGCAAAAAAATGTCATTATATTTATAATTTTAAAATAACATATCTAATGGTTTTCCAAAACGATATAGTAAGGTCTGTATCAAAACTTTATGACCATACACGTATAAAAGAATATTTCTCTCCCTTCTTTAAAAAATTACCTTTTTGAACAATTAAACAAAAATATTTCTTATTGTCGTATAGATATGATATGGACCTTTCATACTATTTAATAAATACCTTTCCCCAAAGCTTTCTGTCTTCAGTTTAAAAACTAAAGAATTCCCTTTAAAATATAGCTCATAAAATATTATAATACTTAAAGTCTTCTTTCAAATTTATTGAGAACTAATATACGTTAAACTAATATAAGTTAAAAAAAAAAGAAAAAAATATTCGTGTATTTATTGTATTGAGGTCCACTGTGTCCGCCATTTGGAAATCCTGCTCATCCTCTCTCACATATTGGTCGCTTTTGTGGCTTTGTAATGCAAATGTTTGGGCAACCCTGGCTGATGGGTGTGCAGCTCGGCTGTTGGGGCGGGGAAATGGAATATACAATCACTATTGATGGCAACTCTGGACGGGCAGACTACTCACTTCTATAGACATTGTAGCCCCGCTCGTCGGCAATGTAGTACTGCGTCTGGATTTGGTTCCCGGGTCCTGCAATGGGCACTGAATTGTAGCCCTCCTGCACGTTGATCACCTGGTCACCCACCCTCTTGGTGTACAGCCTTTTGTAGTTCACCAGCCCGTTGCTCATCACTAGTCTGGGATTTGGAGAAAGTGGTTAAGTTAAGGTTAGGCAAGAAAACTTTAAATAAAATAAATTAGGTCTATAAAAAAAATATATATAATTTTTAAAAATGTATATAAGCTGATTGGTTTCAAAATACTGTAATTAAATCTGTTAAAATTTTTCTTACTATTAATTTGAACAAAAAAAATGTGAACTGCTCATCACTAATCTAGGATTTGGATAAAGTGGTTAAGTTGAGGTTAGGCAAGAAAACTTTAAATATTAAAAAAAAAAATTGTAAAAATTTATACAAGCTGATTTGTTTCAAACTACTTTAAATAAATCTGTTAGCATTTTTCTTACTATTAATTTGACCAAACAAAAATATCTTTAACAGTAATTAAAATTTGTAAATAAATCTGTTAGCATTTTTCTTACTATTAATTTAACCAAAAAAAATATAAACTGTGTATTAAATATTTTTTTCAGTTCAAATATCTTAAAAATTCCTAATAATTGAAATCAGTTTAATCAATTTTAATATAATACGTAAAGAAAAAAAAGCTATAGTTTATATAGCTTGTAAAATATTAAAAAAAAAAGCCAAATCTTTCTTGGCCCAAAAATGGTACACAGAGAAAATTATACGGCATTTTAGATGCCGTTTTCTTGTAAAAACGTTTTAAAAATAAAATTAAAACGTTTTAAAAATTCAAAGTCTTATAAAATTTGTATGAACCGTTTTACTTATTAAAATGTTTCACCCCTGATTTTGCACCTAAAACTTTTGATAATTTTCTCTGTGAATTTAATTTAAATATTTGTTACTAACCTACATTTTAATTGATTTACTTTTGGCCAACTTACTTGTATTCCTCGGTGCCGTTGGTGTGTATGAGGTGATAGTTTTGCACCACATAAATGGGCGTGGGAGTGGGCGTGCCCGTCGGATGGCCAGTGGTGGGCGGCGAAGTGGGTGGTGGCACTTCGTCGAAGAAATAATCAAGATTCTCCTCTTCAAAGTCCATTTGCGGAAATACGACCAATTGATCCTCGTACAATGGCCATATTTGCTCAATAGGTGTCCCAATTTGGGTGGGTTTCAGGGTGGTCCTTGGGGTGGTGCTAGTGGTGCTAGTTGTGGTGCTAGTTGTGGTGGCCAGCGGCGGACTAAAGTCATCACCATCCTCGATGTCACTGGGCCAAACAACCAATTGTAATTCATAGATGGGCTGGCTGTCCGGGGACTTCAAGTGGCGCTGCCATTCCGGCTTCTCCTCCTCCTCCTCCCGCTCCTCCTCGGGCTTATTACCCGACCTCTGGCCCTGCCACGCCCCCTCATTGTGGCAGCCTAACGAGTCCATTGTCGCCGCATCGAAAGTCAATTTGCAGTCGATGCGTCGGCCATCCACTTGAGCGGAGGACTGAGGAGCTGCCGTCTCCGATTCCAGCTGCTCCTGCGGGTCCAGGGCGGTGGTGGTGGTGTCCGGACTCGAATCCGAATCCGAATCCGAGCTAGGATCCCTAACTATCCCGGCCTGCAGCAGAGGGATTAGTGTGGCCGCCAGCAGCAGCAGCTGCAGCCGGATTCTGTTTGATGACATGTCTGCGGGCGCTTTTCCCTTTGCCTTTTGCACGCTGCCAAAAGGCCCGGACTTGTATTTATACGAATCAAAGGCGCTCCCGCTCGCTGCAGCTGAATTCAAGTTGACTGAATCATCATCGTCATTATCATTTGCACTTTAGACATCACGAATATATATATATATATATATATATATATATATACAATACCGTTATGCGCCAGAACGGCAAATAAGCTGGCTTTGAGCCGGCAACTTTGGAGCAGGGCCAATAATAAACAGTCGAAGCGGGCTTTTAACCCTTGAGTGTGTGGACTTAATATTAAGCCTTTAAATAAATATTTGTGTTGTATTTAAATCAGCAGTAAAGGCAGTAAAGTGTAGGAAAATAATATATTTTTTTTTACGAAAAAAGTTAGATTAGATATAAAATATTTATGAAGAACATTGCGCATACGCACCGTTTCCTTCTATTACAACATAGCGAAAATTAAATCTTTTTTTAACAATATTACATTTTTAATCAGTTTTATTTTATATTTAAACATTTGTAACTCAAAAAAAATACACAAAAAAATGCTAACTTTTTTTATAATTTGATTATATTATAAATAAAGTATCTATTCTTTTTTGGAATCCATTAAAGTCGATCAAAAATCTTAAATTAAGTTTAACTACAAAAACTGAATTTACCAACCAATTTAACCCAAAATAGGCAAAATATTATACATTTAAGCCAGTAAATCGCACATTTCTTTTTAATTGCCTAGAATGTGGTTTACTTGAATAATCCCCTTCACCGCACAAGGGTTAAAAGGCATCACTTTATGATGATGGTCATGTAATGCCGAAAGATGATGAAAATCGGTAAATGAATATTTGAATGGGCAGTGAGGAGCTGAGGTGCAGGATTGTTAAAATCTTTATAATCGCCATGCGAGCTCGTAAAGGTGCTAATGGGTATTTGTTTGGGATATTGTTTGCTGAAGGGGTGATCGAAGTTCATTGGTTTAGTTACTTCAAAATATTTTTATTTAGAAACTTGTTTTTTTTTGTTTTGTAATTAAGCGTAATCCGATGTGCTTTTGTGGTTTTATTTTGGTTTTCTATGGTTTCCTCGGTGGTTTCTTTACTTCCTCTTTTTGGAACTTTAACAGTGTCATTTATAATGAGATTTTCCATGACTGGTGAATCTGCTGCTGATGCCATGGATTTCTTCTTATTTTTCTGCTTGTGATTTTTCTCCGTCTTCTCGGTTTCTTTTCCATATACCGTGAAAGATATTTGACGTTGTAAATTATTATTTTTATAGCTTGCTTTCCGGCAAACCGGTTAAAATATTTTGACTCACAACATTCTGGTTTTTATTTTTTCCGCTTTATAATTTAATTCAATTTCAATTTCTATTTAATTGAACCAAGGACGCGTCTTTAATGTGCAATTTGTCAAAAACTTTTTGATTTATGAGTCCGCAACAGCAAGCGGCTGTCAAGCAACTTGTTCTTTACAGTTTCCTCCTGTTTTCCTTTTCGTCTCTGTTCGGGGAAAATTGAAAATCTCACACAGAAATTTCCATGCAAACGAAACATTTACCGCCCGCCGCCTCATATTTCCGGTTTCCTTTTTTCTTCACTTTTTTTCTGTTGGCACAAATTTAATTTGATTTGATTTTTTGGCCGCTGGACATGGCAAAGGCCCCAGGCAATTTGTCAAAAACCGTATGCTCATAATGTAAAAATCACAAAAAAAGGAAAAGCAATTTTTAGAAATTTTAAAAGCTAAAAAAAATAATATATACATAAAGTGTGTTTTTATATTTATTTAATCCAACAAGTGTCTTATTTTTTAAAGGGAATCCCCATGGTTTGTCACTCAATAAATAATAATTCACTGAAAGCAGCCTTGAATCGAAGGCTTCCAGCTGAAAGCAATGTGCATTGTGTGAAGTATTAATTTTGGGAGATTTTGAAAACAATAGGACACTGGAGAGATGGTCCTGGCGAAAGTAAGCTATTGATTGTTTGTATTTGTATTTGCTGGGCAAATTAATTGCAGAAGTTTGGAAAATTAATAGACACCTGCAGACCTGCAGGTATGGCTATCAAATGTTTGTGCATTTATGTAAGTCTATATTGAATTGGGCTTTAAGTCTTAAACTTAAGTGCCTTTAAATTTCGAGCCAAAATGCTGTAACTTGGCTGGAATATATAAATAAGTATATTGCGATTATTAAATGCTGACCCAGATTCTGGGCGAGCAAATCCAGTTTTTGTATTCTTCAATTAATTCCTTATTAACAACCATTTGGATTCTTGGCCAATCTGGTTTCATTTACTGCCAACTCGAACATCATAAAATGACAGGATATGAGAGCGCAAAAATCATATATAAGTGGTGGGGGATCAGGTCCCAACATCAAAGCGAGTCCAAGCGAAGTCTGAGAAAGAGCAAGCCAGAGATTGAAAACCAAAAACTTTGTTTAAAAAAAATATACAACAAATTAATAGAAAACATGGCCAACAAACTAAGTTTGATCATCTTTATGGCTATAATGGCTGTAGGACTGGCTTTAACCACAACAACAACAGATAGAACCGTTGAACCCATGCTTTCTACAACTGAAAAGCCCAAGAGTATTAATGGTAGCCCCATGGATTCCTTGGAACGCCGGGACAAACGACAATTGGTAAGTTTACAATTACAATTTAATCTTTAAAAAATATTAGAAATTGTTAAAAAATGGGTTTTAAACTAGAGAGTACGAGATAGATTAGGGTTCGCAAGCAGTAAACTGCTTGCAATGCTTGCATACCATTAATTGCTTATAACTTTTTAATGAATGGTCCGATTTTAAAATTTTCTTCTACATTTTGATAGGTATTAATAAACACAACAAAATGGCATTTACACTTTACACTTTAATTGGGGAACTAATCTACAAATCCGTTTTTTAATCTGCACTAGTTTAAATATTAAAATAAAACCTTTTAAAAACTATCTTGCAGACGTCCAGTGGTGTCCAGAGCAGCCAGGCTGGTTCCAGTGGCAGCTTCCCCATATTCTTCGACGGCCTGAATGTGAACCCCCCGCTGCAGCCGCTGCCACTGCCGCCCCTGCAGCCCCTGCAGCCGATTACCGTGGTGACGCCCGTGGCCTCCAACTCGAATGCCCAGAGTCAGCAGCCGCAGTCCGGTTGGCTGCCCGGCTTTGGCCAGAATCTGCCCATAATCGGCACCTGGGTCGGCGGACTGCCCAATCTGATCAGCGGCTTGGGTTTGGGCGGTCTGAACGGGGGTTTCGGCACTCTGGGTGGCCTCAATCTGGGCAACCTGGGACTGGGCTCGGTATCCCCCGTGGCAACGGCTCCCGTCGCCTCGTCACCCAATCCCCAGGCCAGCTGTCCGCTCACCCAGAAGCTCAGTTGCCGCTGTGAGCCGCTCATCCAGTTGCCAGGTCTGAAACCCATCGGAAATCCTTTGAGAACCCAGCTGGTGCAGATCCTGCGACAGAATGCTCGCAAGAACGACGATGGCTCGCAGGAGGTGCGGGTGATCCTGAGCAGCGGACATGTGTTGTACCAGAGGACCACCAGGGATCTCGGCCAGAGCGGCTACCTGGCCATGAGGATCCAGTCGGGCCGGTACTTCAACATCTACTACAGTGTCAACGATAAGGAGTACACCGTGCGGGCGGATGTGAAGGACACGCCACCTACCTCCGATTTCGACGACGAGCTGAGCGGACAGCTTTAAAAGTGGGGATTTACTTTAATGTTTTTTTTTCTATGTATATTAATTAGTGACAATATTTTGTAAAGAAAATTAATCGAAAAACAAGAAAGAAAGATAGCATCGGCGAGCCGCAGCATATTGCAGATCATTCCTATCCACTTACAAAAACATTAAATTTAGATTTACTTGCGTACATGTTACAAAAATCGAAATGTCTGAACTCGTTATTAAATTTCCACTCGATTGGCATTTAAACCTGGACATTTATTGGAAAAATGTTTATTTTTTCAAGATCACCCGAAAAGTATCATGGATTTATTTATTATTTTCTTATCTGTTCAAAACAGAGTGTACTTTTGGTGTAAGACCATTTTTAGCTAAGTTACAACAAAAATGGAAAAATTTTTACCAAATATCCAGATCCCAATTTTTCACAAAAAAAAATCGTTTTTTGACCGAAGCAATGGAAATATTGATCCAAATATAGATTGTCGTACCTTTCTGAACTCGTTATTAAATTTCCAATCGATTGGCATTAAAACCTGGACATTTTATTTTTTTGCCATTTTTCGTAAAAAATCATGATGTACCCCCTTATAAAAAAATTGAAAATTGGAAAAAATTTAATTTTTTCAAGATCACCCGGAAAGTATCATGGATTTATTTATTCTTTTGTTATCTGTTCAAAACAGTATGTACTTTTGGTGTACGACCATTTTTAGCCAAGTTACAACAAAAAAACAAAAAGGGAAAAATTCAACTTTTTACCAAAAACCCAAGTCCAATTTTCACAAAAAAATAATTGGTTTTTTTACCGAAACAATGGAAATATTGATCCAAATATGGATTGGCGTACCTTTCTGAACTCGTTATTTAATTTCCAATCGATTGGCATTTAAGCCTGGACATTTTATTTTTTTGCCATTTTTTGTAAAAAATTATGATGTACCCACTTGTAAAAAAAAATTGAAAATTGGAAAAAATTTAATTTTTTCAAGATCACCCGGAAAGTATCATGGATTTATTTATTATTTTGTTATCTGTTTAAAACAGTATGTACTTTTGGTGTAGGACCATTTTTGGCCAAGTTATAGCAAAAGACCCAAAAGAATAAATTCCTGTTTTTGTCAAAAACCGAAATCACGAATTTCCAAAAAAAAAACACAAAACTGTTTTTCGCAAAAACAATATGGATTGTCATACCTTTCTGAAGTCGTTATTTAATTTCTAATCAATTGGCATTTAAACCTGGTTATTTTATTTTTTGGTCATTTTTCGCAAAAAATCATGATGTAACCCCTTACTAGCAATATTTTTTATATATTTTGTACATTAAAAACCAAGCAAAAATATTTGAATAAAAAATAATTTACATAAATACAAAAATTTCCGATGCAAAAAAAAAGAATAAAAGGAATGGAATGAAAATGAATAAACTTAAAGTGAGAGTAGAAAGTTTCGCAAGGGCGTCGAATCATCAAAAAGCACTCAATATGGGCCACATATGCGAATGCGAACCCAATTTTTGAACCCTAACCCCGAAACTTTCCCGTAAACTGTATTAATTCCTTTTTTATTTGTAAACTTTTGTCTTCCTTTTTTTTGTATTTGAACTACTACAACTACAAACTAGCTGCGAAAGAAATAAACAACAATGAAACACATTTCTGGCGATTGCTCCTTGGGGACAAAAAGTTGAGCTACAAAGACAAATATTCATGGGGGTGCGGCAATAAACTTGTCTTTTATTGCCATTGACGTTGTTAAAGGGTTAACAAGGATGAGGATAGGGAAGACTCTTCAATAGGAAGAGGACTGGAGCTAATTACAGGAAATAAACAATGATACAACTAAATGTTAGCTTACCAAATAAATAATTAAAATATATAAATATATAAGGATTTAATTTCGATTTAATTTTAAAAATAATCTTTTAATAAATATAAATTTTAATTTGCTAAAAAAATAATAAAACTTCATAAATATTTTAGGAATTAATTTGAAATTGTACACCCATCAAAGCTGAGTTATTTAAATGGGAAACAAAATTAGCATCAAATGGAAAATAAACATATTTTTTAAATAAATGTAAATTATAGTTTAGGTATTAATTTGAAAATTTACTTTAAATCAAAGCTGCATTATTTAAATAGGAAACAAACTAAATAGCAAATGGAACACAAATTGGTTTAAAAAATAAAAAGATTAAATGATTCTTTGCCCTTATTTATTTCTGTACACCGCCACCAGTTGAGTCTTGGCCATGGAAAACCATGGAAAATCATGGAAAATCATGGCGAAGCCAAGAGAGGGCAACAAACAAACAATGAGCTCTATGGGCAAATGGAAATCAAGCTGTAAAATGCCACATCCCCCACCCGATTTGCCCCTCCTCCGGCTTTCAGCACTCCACTTTGCCAGCCCGCACTTGCCTTTTAAGTTGAGCTGAGAAGTTTCGCAATGAGCCGGGAAATGGAAACTGGCAGGATATGCCCGGAAAAGCGGTAGAGTAGAGTGAATGCAGGCCGGCGGGGCGATGTATAATTAAAAGTTCCCTTTTGTGCCGAGATTGGTGGATCCTCCAAAAAGGCAGCCGGCATTTCGATCCTTTCAAGCGGCGATTAGTCAGTACAACAGCATTTCAGTATTGCTCAAATTCAGCAAAATGGTTTCTCAAGCTCTGCCAAGAGGCTAACCGACGGATTCATATTTTCCGAATGTTGAAGGGCTTAAAATGAAATTCATGGAGAACATATTAAAGAAATAATTATAGAAAATGTCAATCAAAAATTAAATAAATATTTAAAAATTAATATATAAAATAATTGTAATTAAAATAATAAGTAAAAAATGAGTTCACCCTGATTTGATTACACTGTGCAGCATTTTTAATGCTTTTTAAATTTACCTCGATGGATGCTATATTTTTGTATTCGTTACGAATTCCCAAGTTAAACTGCGTTTTCCAAAAAGTTCCCCGACGCAAGGATTCTTAGCAAAAGGACCTCAAAGTTCGAAAAATGCTGAAATTGGCCAACTTTCCGGAGCTCTCAGAGGCAGATTCGATGTTAAAGTTTTTTAAAAGATACACTCTTTATCTTTCAAACCCCATACTTAGAATAATTTTAGGATTTTTATTAAGGGAGAAACAAATTTTAGAAAACATAGTCAAAAAACATAAAAGCATACAACTGCGGTCAAAATAGTAGTAGTGTTGCCTCCCTGTGTTTTTTTAAAGGTTTGTTACTGTCACTTTTCTTATCCAATTAGTCTAATAGTACAATTATAATTAATACAATATTACCAGGAGAAGATAAATTACAACAAGAAACCATTAAAAACACAGGGCGGCAACACTACTACTATTTTGACCGCAGCTGTATGCTTTTATGTTTTTTGACTATGTTTTCTAAAATTTGTTTCTCCCTTAATAAAAATCCTAAAATTATTCTAAGTATGGGGTTTGAAAGATAAAGAGTGTATCTTTTAAAAAACTTTAACATCGAATCAAACCATGAATCCGTTTGCCTCTGAGAGCTCCGGAAAGTTGGCCAATTTCAGCATTTTTCGAACTTTGAGGTCCTTTTGCTAAGAATCCTTGCGTCGGGGAACTTTTTGGAAAACGCAGTTTAACTTGGGAATTCGTAACGAATCCAAAACTATAGCATCCATCGAGGTAAATTTTTGATGCTGCATAGTGTTATTAATTATACATTTTTCTCTTATAACTTTAATGATTTCTTTAAGCTGTTATTGTTTGAAAAATCTAAATGGCAGATTCAGGAACATTAAAGCTACAATATGTTTAGATTTTCGATTATGGGACTTGAATCTACGATAGTTCTGTCCTCAAACCACTTCCTGCAACTAATTTACCCAGCTGGCGGATGAAAGTTGCTGTTAAAGGGGGGTTAGAAGGGGGTTAAAAAGGGACGTAGAGGGGGCGTGACTGGTAATGAAACCGCACTCCTCGGTGCCCACGAAACTTTTTCACAAATCATAAATGGCCCAGGATACACACACTGCAGTTTAGTGACTCCCCAGCATTTCCGGCCTCCCTTAAAACCCCTTTAAAAGCCACCCTTTAGCCCCCCCTAAACCGCCGCCTCATTGGTTATGCCAATTGCAAAAAGTCCTGGGCAACAATTGAAATTGCCGGACTCGTTGATGAGACTTTAAGCTGTGGCTGCAGCTGAAACTCCGCCCCTAATTACGTATTACCAGATGACTGCCATTAGGTGCTCTCTGCCCCCCCCCCCCCCCTTCTACGCCCCTGGCCACATTTTAAAGCTGAACCATCTTAAAGTGCGGCCAAACGCACCATTAAATCCACTGAATGCTCCACATTTTGGTTGGCTTTGGTTTGTTGATGTTTCTAGTTTTTCGTGGGCGGGGCTCAAGGGGGGCGGGGGCTCATGTATCCATTAGCTGATATGGCAGAGGGGGTCGGTGGAGGAAGCTCAGCCCAAAGCCAGACTCGTCGCAACCGCAGACCAACGTGAGTGACCGGCGACCGACTAGACAGTGCGAATATGTGTGCGTCTGACCCCCGGGCCATGCCCCCCGAAAAACCGGGATGCATCTAGCCTTAAGGCCCCTCCCCCTCCCCTTCCGAGCGCCGACGCCCCTGGCTAACCCTCGAAAAAGTGCCGCATTGTGTGGCCAAAAAGCGAAACCGCGACTGCAACTGGCCCGGCAATAGAAAAGTCATTGGGAAAAAAGAGGACACAGTACAGTGCCTCAAAAAGGTGAGTTAAAGGCTTTATGAAATTACCGTCAAATAATAGAAATTTAGGCAGTTTAAAGAAGAAACTTATTTTGAAACAATAATTTTAAATGCAAAATATATATGTATTTTTCGAAAATAAATTCTATACTTTAAAATAAATATTCGCTAAGGCAAAAAATAAAACAAAAATTCTAAACATCCGACAAAAAAGTTTTTCAAATCTTTCTCTATTTATTTATTCGCTAATGCAAAAAATAAAACAAAAATTCTAAACATCCAAAAAAAAGGTTTTTCAAATCTTTTTCTATTTATTTATTCGCTAATGCAAAAATAAAACAAAAATTCTAAACATCCGACAAAATGTTTTTCAAATTTTTGTCTATTTAATTTAATATTGGGAGCTAACTTTTGTGGCCAAGTGTACAGCAAAGCGGCCAGAAAAGGAGAAGCAGAATGGCGGACGGATGCGAATCGAGAGCGGAAAGCGTGACAGATAGATGGGCTGGGGCAGCAAGGGGTTAATGTTAATGAACGAGCGAATTTAGTTAGAGGCACTGTGGAAATGATTAAAATGTATTAGGCAAAATTAAGTTGGTTAAAAGGAGAAATTGGGCGAGGAACCGAAGGGCTAAAAATGGTAAAAACTGGTAAAAAGGCCAAGAGTTAAGGAAACAGGTGAGTAAGACTAATTTATAAGATTTATTTTCATTATAGGAAATAACTGAGGAAAAGAAAGTATTGTTTAACTACATTTTACAAAAAAGTAACATGATTTGAAGAATTTTAATCTGCAGCAACAAATTTGAGAAAATGCTATTTACTTAGCTGGCATTAAGGCCAAGTTTGACTTCCTAATTGGTTTGCTTGAAGGGAGGGGAAAACTGATGGCGTAAACCGTGGGAAAACCTGGGAACTCAAAGCTTAATAATAACAACCCCCCTTCAAACCTTCCGTGGAATTTGCAAGCCACTGTAAGCAGGTGCAAACGTTGCACAGCAATTTCACCGACCACCCCCACTTTTTATCCCTCGTCCAAATAGTTGTAAATGGGCGAAAACGCAAACAAAAACTGGGATCCACTCGAAAGGGAAAACAAGAAAAATCATTGAAAGGCAACAATGGTGGGAAAACAAAAGGAGAACGAAATGCAAAGCCAGCGACCACTAAATAAGTGGAGTGCGTGGACGAGTGGAAATGCGGAAAAGTGGAAGAGCGGATGCAAGAAAGTCCGAGGGGGAAAGTGGGGAAGGGGCATAAATAAAGGATCAAGCGATTCCCTGCGATGGCTGAAAGGGGGAAAATTGGTTGGATAAATGGAGATATAAGGATGTGGGCAACTCGAAATGTGGCATACGAAAAACTCAAATAAAAACTGGTCACACTGCGATTTTAAACCAAAAGGTTTTGTATTCAAAATTAGTCAAATAAAGATTATAAATGGTTTCTATAACAAGAAATACAGGTACATATATTTATTTCTTATTCTAATTATTGGTATTATAATTTTCTTAATATATTTATTTTTAAAATACAGTTTCTTAAACGAAAGAAACGATTATTTCAACCGCATTTACCATTACGAATGTATTTCCTGTGTTATTATTATCAGTGCGCAGTGTAATTAACCCTTTAACGTCTCTTTTGGCCAACTTTAAGCCCTATTTTTCGCCGAATTGGCCAATCGCTGGGAATTTCAACAAGCGCTTTACAAGATCTGAGTCACCGAAGGTTGGGTCCCTTATCGGGGGCATGTGGGTTCCCGATAAGCCCTATCAACGACGACATCGGGCGGAAACATGGAAAGACCATTAAATCGACCACCTTCTCAGTTGGAAGTCGGAGCTGCTGGAGAACGGACAAGAAAATGACAGGTAATCAAGTCGAACTTAACAAGAAAACATTTGTCCAGCCAGATAATTAATAATTTAAAGGCCCTTGCAAGGTGATAAGCTTTTATTATAGTTATGGTTTTTTAAAGATAATTTTGAATTTTTAAAAATAAATATTTCTGCGAACTTTTACTTTCATTTAATTAAAATTTACTCAGCATTGTTTTCTTATACAAAATGCTGTTTATATATTTTGTAAAATTTGTTTTTTTTTAAATTAATTTAAACATTTTTTTTAGATATTAAATTTTTTTTTTGTTTCTTTCAAAAGTGTTTTTCAATGTAATGTTTTTATCAACTGGAAATCAGTCCATATATCATTTTCATATAAACTTTAGTTTATACACTTTACTCTTGATTTTAAGAGCACTTGTTCTCAAAAAATCAAGAAGAAAAAATACTAAATTCAAGCAGATTTTCTAGTTCTCTAGGTTTCTTAGCATATATATTTTAAGAACCATTTTTAAAGTGATGAATATAATTTGAAATTGTAATTTCTTTTTAATTTTAATTTTAATATATATTTTAATAATAATTATTAATATCTATTATCCCCTAGACCACAGATGGATGCACTTTAGCAACGGCAGCGTGCCGCCGAACGCGGTGGTGGCTGGCCACGATTCCGACGGGGACACCATCTTCGTGGGCCGCGCCTTCTTCCACAACGACATGCTGCCGGCGAAGGTGATCCCGAACAAGGGCAAGGCCTACGTGGCCTATGCCCGCGAGGAGCACGAGCTGGAGAACTACGAGGTCCTCTCCGGCTACAACTACGAGTGGCTGCCGGCGGAGAACGGCGAGGTGCCGCCGGGCGCCGTGAAGGTGGGTCGCAATGTCGACGGGGAGTTTTTGTACGCGGGCCGGGGCTATCATGCCGGCAGCCTGACCATGGGCAAGGTGCATCCCTCGCACGGCTGCCTGTACATCCCCTACGACTCGGACGAGGTGAAGATCTTTGGCTACGAGGTGCTCAGCCAGCCGGAGCGTTGGATCGACACGACGGCCACGAACATTCCGGATGGCGCCTTGGTCGCCGGCCACGATTCCAACGGGGATACCATCTACGTGGGCAGGGTCTTCCGCAACGGCGACCTGCTGCCCGCCAAGGTGGTGCCCGCGAAGGGCAAGGCCTACGCCGCCTACGCCCAGGCGGAGCACGAGCTCACCGATGTCCAGGTGCTCACCGGCTCCGGCTTCCGTTGGGCGCCCGCCTCGCACGGCCACGTCGCCCCCGGCGCCCTGTCCTCGGGTCCGAATGTCGACGGGGAGCCCCTCTACGTGGGCCGGGCCATCTACTGCGACAGCCTGAGCGTGGGCAAGATCCATCCCTCGCACGGCTGCATCTACATTCCGTTCGGCGGCGAGGAGGTGCGTCTGGAGAACTACGAGGTTCTGGTGAGAATCTAGGAAGGCCTAGGAAGGCTTAAATGCATTTTTTTTTCAATTTTTTTGTATCCCAGAATAAACGATTTTTTAAAATTTTATTTCTATTATTTGAAAAGGTTAAAAAGTAAAGATCTTTAACCGACGAATTAGTTTGTATTTAGTACTTACATATTTTTAGAATTTTTTTTGTAAAATTACCTAAATTACCTTACTGACATAATTTGGTGTAATCTTACCTTTTCTAAAAATTCTAAAAAAAAAGTACCCAATCATTTTTTTTTCAATTTTTTGTATCCCAAAATAAAAGATTTTTTTTAACTTTATTATTATTATTTAAAAAGGTTTAAAAACTAAAGATCCTTAACCGACGAATTAGTTTGCATTTATTGGAAATGAATTTATTTATATATTTTTAGCATTTTTTTGTGGTAAAATTACTTAAATTACTTTACTGACATAATTTTGTGTAATCTTACCTTTTCTAAAAATTCTAAAAAAAAATGTACCCATTCATTTTTTTTTCAATTTTTTGTATCGCAGAATAAAAGATTTTTTTAAAATTGCATTATTATTATTTAAAAAGGTTAAAAAAGTTATGATCTTAAACCGACGAATTAGTTTGCATTTATTGGAAATGAATTTATTTATATATTTTTAGAATATTTTTTATTATAAAATTACTGACATAATTTGGTGTAATCTTACCTCATAATTCTAAAAAAAATCCCCATTCATGAAGAATTTCGGTGATAATAGTGGATGTCATGGAAATTTCGAGCTATCGCGGAATTTGCACTACTCATATGTGTGCTTTTTGCGCTATCATATCGGTTATCAATTGGCAACAATCGGTTGATTCTGGCCATAAATTTACTTCTACTTATAGCATAATTAACTATTTGCACTCGCGGACTCGTAAAACTCAGCCAGATATCGCGGTTATCAGAAAATTTCAATTGTTTTTTATTTCTTTATTGAATTTAGAATCCGTCCTTTGGACAATCACTAAATGGTTTAGGCTTACAATAATATTGTAAAAACAACTTGTTAAGAAAATTTCATAAAACGCTTTTTTTAAACTGCACTGGCGCCACCTATGTGGCGAAATGAGGATCTTTGAAGCGACACCTATAGAAAATCCAGTTTAGCTTCACCACTTCCCGTTAGGTGGCGCTGGTCGTGAAACACTTAGCTGGGCTTTCGACCACTTTAGCGGAGTCATTATTATAATTATAATTATAATTATTATAATCTTTTTTTATAATCTTTTGTATTAAATAAAATAATAATAACAATAAATAAAATAATACAATATTAAATAAATAAAATTTAAAAAAACTTATTTAAACAACCCTATAATTTTAGGACCTTTTGCCCTCGATTTTTCGTGAGGATTTTTCAGTGTGGAAAACGAGTTGGCAGCACTATTGGAGGATGTCTTGGCTAATATATATATATATATATATATACCTGATATCTGAATAGCTGTCGTTATCTGGTCTTTTAGGCCAGATTTATAAATAAAACTGCGAAAATGAGTGGCCGACGAAGTGGGCAGCGTATTAGCCCTGAGTGCCACCGCCTTGGGTGCCTTTTACCTGGGTTCCCACGTAGAGCGGGAACGTCGGAACGACGGATTATTATATTTATTTTTATTATTTATCAATAGTATTATTATAGTTATCAATATTATTATTTTATTGTACATGTTCGAAATGAACTGATTTTTTAAATTTAGGGGGAAATCTGGATTTTAGGGTTCAAATAGTCGGTACTTGAACATGGTTTGGAAATTGACTTCGTTTTCAACAAGCCAAAGTTGCCAACCACTTTTCTAAGGCGGTGGCGGAGTTGCCAACTGATTTTCTAGACCGCAAAATCCACTTTTTGAGATTTTTAGGGGGAAAGCCTAATGTTCATTTGGTAACACTGCCTCTAACACTCTGCTCGCAAACAACAAAAACGTTTGGACGTCGTCGCGAAAAGTGCAATTCGGATTATTTTTTTGCAAACAAACTGAAAAGAGTGACGTGACGAAAGCGTCGAGTGACGAAGTGGTGCATTTGTTTACGATTCTTCTGGCCGAAGCGGGGGAAGAGGAAGAGCGGCGCGGGAAGAGGAGGCGGAAGAAGAAGAGCACACGCAACGTGCAACATTGTGTGCCTGTGTTTGATTGTTTGTTTGTGTGACGAAAATACAACAAGTGCAAACAACAATAATAATAGCAGAAGCAGCAGCAACAACAACATAGCATAGCAACTCCTTTTCCAAAAACGAGACAGCAACAACAACAGGAGTGCGGGACAGAAAGAGAGAGAGACGGCGGTAGCGGTTGTTGTTGTTGTTGTTGCCACACTGATAGCAATGATTAATGAAGAAGAGTCCACCGCCGCAACAACAAATCAAGTAAATATACCTACATATACCGCTAAACTAATCACTTTTGGGAAACATTTTGTAGGCATTCTAATATTTATTATCTCTGTTCTATTACTGCGGCATTTTTCGAATTTGTTAGTTTTTCATTACCTACGTGGCTGTTTTAAAAAATTGTTTGTTTACTAGTGTTCTTATTGGAAAATATCAAGTCCAAATTCTCGGGTTTTTTGTATTAATTAATTTGATGATTTTTTAAGAATATGCCTTAAATCCCAAACCCCAAATTAACTAAATAAACCACTTAGCTAATAACTCTTAAAAACCGAGCTTATCTCAAATATTTTTAATTTCTTTGATTTGATTTATTGCGGGATTTTTAATATTTGTTAGGCATACGTGGCTTTGTTCAAATTTATTTAAATATTTCATTTCCTAAAAAAAAAATATCACTTATTTCTAGTAAGTATTCTCAAGAAAGTGATTTAATTATAAATAATAAAAAATCGCAGAAACAGCAAGTAAGAATTATTGAAAATGATTGAACATCTAATCGGGAAATTGAAATGGGATTTTATTATATTTTCGGTTTTATTTTTTCATCAACTACGTGGCCGTTCGTTATTAAAATTAAAGCATTCATTAAAAAAAAAGAATTTAATAATATTAAAGTTAGTCCTTATGTTTAATTTAAAGTGGGCTTTAAATTCGAAATTCCGCTACCTTTTCAAATTTTTAAGCCTACTTTAAATTTAAATTATATTTAGCTCTTAGTTAGTGCTTCAAAATCGAATTTATTTAATTTGTGGCATTTTCTACATCAAGTCAAACTTTTTCATTTTTTTTGCCTACGCCATCGAAAACTTGGTATTATTTTTGCTGCGGTTTCAACTTCTTCCTCATCTTCTTCTGCTGCAAGTTCTTCTTCTTCCTCCTAATGAGAGTGCTTCAATTTCAATGCAGTCTTCATTTTTTTTTTGCAAGTCGCGTTTTTCCACATGTGTGTGAGAATCTCCAGCTGTGGCTGTCTGTGTGTGTGTGGGTTTGCGATTTGAAGTTGCAAAAAGGGCGCTTCATTTGTTCGCCGCCCCTTTGCCACGCCCACAATTCCGCCCCACCTTTGGGCGGGATTTTCGTTTTATTTTGTCAAAGTTTGTTGCACTTTTCGCAGTCAGCGCGAACAAGTCCTTCGCATCCTGCCTCCTTTTGTCCGCACTTCTTCTCTTTCCTCTCCTCTCCCCCCTTTTATCCCCCTCTATTTTTTTATTTAATACATTTTTTTCTTTTAACAATTAGTCGCAGCTGCTGGAAGTGCAGAAATGCAAAAATGCAGCGGTAGAAACAGACACAGAAACGGCGATAATAGACAAAAGGGCTACAGTGAAACCTCAAATGTGAAAGACATTCGAAAGGCTAAAAAATCATTATTCAAAATTTTGTATTAAACATAAATTTGTAAACTTAGTTAAGAAACAAAAAGTTCCTTCTTATATCGTATCCATATAATAGATCTTTTAGTATATTTTCAAGAAACTCGAAGGATCGGTATTTGAAAATTCTTAAAAAAATACATGGTAATTGTAATGTAACTTGATACTTTAAAACATCAATTAAAAATACTTACATATCAACTGTATAGATAACATTTAGAAAAACAGATTCCGAACTATCTTTCAAGGCGAATGACCACTGTATCTGCATCTGCCTCACATATCTCTGCACTGGCTTATTTATGTACATATTTCACTTGGCACTTGTTATATTTATACGCTCCACACACACTTACAGCTCCTCTACCCCCTACCCCCTACCCCCCTTGGACCCATGTTCCCCTTTAAACCCCCGACCCCTCCGCCTGTGTGTCGTCATCAGTATGCCAGTTGTCACTTCATCTTTTTAAATGCGCCTCATGGTTTTCAATTTCGAGAAACAAGTGGCCCAAAAGTGCTGCTGCCCAAGTGCCCATATTACATGTACACTCCGAGAAAATATCCCGAAAATTAGCCATTATCAGGATAGTGGTTTGATTTATGTTAGAACTATGTATTTTTATTTTATTTATATTTTTTTTTAATTTTGTAAATCCTATCTTGAAATAACTCAATTTTTTTGGGGTTGGAAAATTCAAATTAAGTATCTTTTAAATTTTAAAAAAGATTGCAAAAAGCTAATTCTTAAAAGAGCAGGAAGCAAAAATAATAGTAATTTGACATTTTTATGTTGTAATTGGGATTGGCTTTATTTATTTATTTTGTTTTGATGATTTTTATACAATTTGTGCACAAGAGTAAAGTTTTAGTAATCGTAATAGATTTTTAAAAATAAAAATAGACTCAAAGAACTCTCTGCTATGAAAGTCTAAATTCATTTTTTTAAAGGTATTTTTAACCACTTTTTAAATTCTGTAAAACATTCAAACACTGCAGCTAAATGATTAAAATGTCAATAAAATATAGTATAATACCAATCCGATCAAATCATAACAATAACGTGACCAAAACCATTGTGCTGGGTAAAAGCGATGGAAATGACAATGGGGAACTGATTTTTCAGTGAACGCCCCCTTCTGGCCAAAACCCCCATTCTCTGGCTGTCAACGACGCCTCTTTGCTTTCCGGGCAAACTGCAGCCAAATGAAATTAGCCATTGGAGTTGCTTTAAAAGGAGCTGCGAACACGACAGATATACAGATGCAAACTCAATAAGCCAACTAAATGCAAATTTCAAATTCATCCGTTCAGCACACAAACTCTCTCACAATTTTTTACCCCGGCTACAAGAGCATGTCTCTAGGAAAAGAAAGAAAGCACCAAGCACCGCCCATCCTATGCGATCCCGAACCACCGTCATCATTGGGCACATACATATTCCATCCATCCCATCGCACCACTCGGAATTCTTTGGAGCGGTGTAAAATCATTATTCGTCACGCTCAGATTGCCGCACTTCAACGGCCAGGTAGACGTGTTCGCATCCAACTCTATAACTCTGTCACACTCACCTGGTCTTTTGCATTTGGAAGTTCTCAAGGAAAAACTATGACAGCCGATGGCGGGTTATTGAGGTGTGAATCCACCTTGGGAATGAAGATGGAAATGGGAAGAAGAAGGGGATAGGTGTCTGTTTTTGGTGGAAAGAAAATCCGCATTTAAAGATTTAATAGAAAAAATATAATTTAGGTGTTCTGAACCCCAAAGTCAAAGAATTCAATAAACCGATATTTTAAAAATTAAAATTGTCAAACAAAACATCAAAGTATTGTGAATTCCACATCCTATTTATAAAAAAAATTTTTTAATCCAAATTAATGTTCTTTTTAACTTAATTTTGTAAAATTATATCAAAATTATGGGGTTTCAACTATTAAAATGATATAATTTTTATAACAGCGATTTTTATGATATATTTACGATTTGACATTGTTTTGTACAAATTTATCAAAATTACGGGGTTTCAATTATTAAATTAATATAATTTTTATAAATCGATTTTTATGATATTTTAACGATTTAAGCTTGATTTTGTAAAATATACCAAATTTATGGGGTTTCAACTATAAAAATGATATAATTTTTATAAAAGCGATTATTATGATATAATTACAATTTTACCTTGATTTTGTATAATTATATCAGAATTATGGGACTTAAACTATTAAAATGATATAATTTTTATTTATCGATTTTTCTGATATTTTGACGATTAAAATCATACGTTTTTAGCAGAATCTACCGATGAAATCTGCACACCTGTTGATGCCAGTTGATTTTGTTTTGGCCAACATGAGCCAGTGAATTTGGCCTGGAAAGAGCATGACACTCGTGCCATTAATGGGCACTTTAGGCCCAAACAAAAGAAGTAAAACGAAACAGTAAAAATTAATTATGAACAAAAACATTGTGCATTTATCATCATTCATTCATATTAACTTGGCCTATCAGCATTTTTCATCATTCGCTCAAATCGCGGCCCATTAAAGGCCGGAAAGAAATAAAACGAAATGAATATGAGAATAATGAAAATTAAGGCAAATATGCAAAAGGGCGACACGCAACGCTGACTGTTTGTTCTGAGCTGGCCAACAAAATTTTGATGATGCCCCCCCCTCCCAAAAAAGGAAGGCAGTTTTTTTGGTGTATTTTTTATTACATATTTTTTAGAGAGAAGGACAGCCTTCGCAATTGCACAAATTGCCTCGGCGAAGTGAGAGAGAATTCGGGGAAGGTCCCGCCGACAAGGAAAAGGAAACTCCTTGGCTCCATTAAAAGTTGGGCCATTTGACATCGGGCGCGTTGCGCCCCCGAAAAAAGAAGTTTTAATGGCCTTTCCACGAAATCTTCTCTGGGACACGTAAGCCCTTTTGTCAAGCTTCTCTTTCTGCGCGAACGGAAAAGAAAGCTCGCAAAGAGAGTGACGTCAGAAGAGGCAGGCCAAGAGAAGGCCACACTGCAAAAAACGTTTTACAAATCAAGTTTTATTCAAACTATCATTATGCAATTTTTAATTGATTTTTAAAAATTAATTTTAAAAAATGTCATTCTATTCAAAAGAATATTTTAATATAATAATATAAACATAGAAATTTTTAACCTTAATTTAACATTTATTGGTGAACTCAAACTATTTATATATATTTTTTTTATTAAAATTTGTATGTCTAAAATTACCTAAATACATTTTTTTTTCAGTGAAGAAATAAAACTGAGAGCGAGACGTCTAAAAGTCATGAAAATATAATGTAATAATGGGGTTAATAGTATGCCATTTCAAATCAATAAAAGTCTGGAACAATACTACTTACATTATAAAGTGAAAGATTACATGCACGATTTAATTAGATTAAAAATTCAGCATTATTATTTGTATTACAAAAAAAAATACTCATTGATTTCACAAGTTACAATTATAAGTCAAATGTTGTTTATAAAGATATTAGGAAGATAACAAAATATATAAAACACCAAACATTTTAGAAATTTCCGAGAATGTCTGATAAATTGTTATCAGCATGTTGCATTTCAATAATACAAATGCGAATTCCCTAAAAACTGGTTTTTATTTCGTTTCAATTGTTGAACGCTTAATCAAGCATTATTCGAGCTGAATATATTAAATGTGTGATATTAATTATTTATTCAATGCTTCTGTCAACTAGAAAGTAGTCATCCTGCCATTGAATATGAATGTCCAATATAATTATAATTGATTTTTTTCGGTGCCTGGGGAACGAGTTAAAAAGTGTGCAAATGCAAATGCAAATGAAACGAAATGAAATAAAATAAGAGGAGCGCATTTGGTATGCTTATCAGTTTTTAGCTCAGAATAAAATAATAAAACCCCGCAACGCCTCCTCAACGGAAACTTTGTTGCCAATTTGCATACAATGCAGTTTGCAGTTTGCAGTTTTCCGTTTTCAGCTTTCAGCAGGCAGTTTGGAGTCCGCAGTTCACATTTCACGTTACATTTTGAGCAATTTGTTTTTATTATTTAAAGGCACTCTATTTATTTGGATTAGTTTGCCGGCCATCAATGTCAAAGTCATTTGATGGTTGATGTGTTTTGTGCATAGTGTATAGGCTCGCCTTTCAATTCCATTCATCGATAAGCGTTTGTGCTCCCCTCGTTCCATATCGTTTTTATTTATTTTTTGTTGTCATCGGAAAAGTTTCGGGTTCATTGACTCGAGGAGCATTTGGTTTGTACGACGACCATTTCTTTCCATCGCCCGCCATCTGGGGTGCTAATTACTTTTTGTTTTAATTGTCAATTTATTGGGGCCGCATCGAACTCGAACGCACAGTAACTCGAATTCGAGGGCAAAGCCTCTTTGAAGGCTATTTTATCAAGGACTTTGTTTTAGTCTCTGGAAAATGACAGCCGTTAACAACTAAATATGTAACTACAGTGGTGACTGTGCTAGTGGCAAAAGCCAAAAAAATAAAATAAATGTGGGATGTTATATTATAATATATTATTTTTAAAGAACTTTATTATTACAGACTATAGATCTTAGAAAAATGTATACTATTTTTGTACCTCCTTCCAATATACATAAAAAAACCGTTAGAAAAGTTATATATTGATTTATATATTATTAGGTAATATTATAGACTATTATAATTATAATAAATAAATACATTTCATATAAAGTATTACAAATATATATTTCCTAAAATCGGAAACAAAATGTAATAAATGAATTGTTCTAAAATTCCGAAATATTACATAATCAATGTACAATTTGAATAGAAATAGAAACGATTCATTTGGCCAGGCAGGACTTAATTTATGAAAGCAACAACTCTGTTGCATATTTATGCACTCGTCCACACATTGCCAAAAAATTCTGATGGCCGGTTGCCATTTAAGCTAGTTACACCCACAGAAGTTGGCCTGCTTTTTTGATTGCCCGCTGATGCCTGACGGCTCCCGAGGAGCTTATGGCCCTAAGCTCCTCAACTGTTAATTACAAACAAACGAATGCTCACTGGTGCGTCAGGCATCGGAAGTTATATTCAGTTCAGTTTGGTTCACTTTAGTTCAGTTCGGTTCAGGGAAGTGGGTAGTGGGAAGTTGGCTAGTTGGGAAGTGGTATCGCAAAATCTTCTAACCGCTTCTAGCCGGGCTCATAATCTATGCCCGCCCGCCAGGTTCAATGCACTTGTCGATTTCACAGCTGAATAAAGTCAGGCACTCCCCATCTACCGTCTACCATCCACTATATATACCCCGTGTATATCTCCCCCGGATCCGTCGCTATATTTATACAGCAGTTGACATAACACAAATTGAATTATAACATTTTTCTCTCCGTCTCCGCTTTCTCGGGCATTGCCATCGAGTATCCATCGTTTCGTTTCGTTTTTTTCTTCATTTTTTGTGTGTTTTTTTTGTGTTTTTTTTGTACGTGTTCCGGTGACGTTTCGTGTGTAACGCGATCAGACGTTAAGTTTTAATTAACACATTTTCCATGGACTCTGGGTGCCGATCGATGGGCGTTAGTGGGTTAAGCGGGAACGTTAGTCACCATCCACTAGTCACGTTAAATCTAACGGCGCTGCGCTTCGTTGTGCAAATATTCCGGGAATATTCGCGCTCCATTGCATCCGACGGGGGGAGAGGGGAAGTTGGAGAGGGTGGAATCCCAGCGAATCCCTGTCAACTGTCCCCGGGTTTAGATAACGCCGTTGCCGTTGCTATAACCTAACCCCCTGTGCCATAACCATCCCCGCATCGGCAGTGATGCCCCAACTACATTATTCGATTCAACAACTTTTAATTGCTAAAACATTCCTACTTCTCAAGAAAGTTTACAGCTGTTGACTTGGGAAATCTTTTAAAAATCAAAAGTTTAACATTTGTCTTTGGGTTATTTAATAAACATTTTTTTTATTTATTTATTGTACTTATGAACTACAAAACAAATCATAAAAAATACAAGGAAAAATATTTTGAAATTTTTTTTTTGCAGTTATTATTAATTTTGCTTGGGGAAAAACTTTGCATCAAAACATTTTTGTTTTAAGCCCCAGGAAAAAAGTTGAAAATTTGACTTTCACAAAATGTTCTAACTTTTCAAAGGGTGGTTAATGGGTTAAGAACATTTTTGTGTCATTTAAACGGAATTGAAGTGCTCTTTCTATAGGTGCCAAAAGTTTATAATAAAAGTTCAAAATGTGAGTACACATTAAAATCTGTCAAAATAATTATGCCGACCAGTGTATATTAATTGCTGACAAAAGTCTATTTATATATTATATTATTTAATTTAGAGCAACAACAATAGTAAAGAATTTCACAAATATTTGGTATATTTTAAAGATACTAGTACTTAAACTTAGATAAATAAAAGCAAACTATCTTTAAGAAAATAAAGAAAAATAGTTTATTTATTTTTTATCCAACACAAATTGTCTCAAGAAATTAAAGAAAATAGTTAAACTGCCAGTTATTACTCGCCATTTATCAAATGTCATACAATGTTTGAGTTGATTGCAACCAAATGTGCCTAAAGCCTTTCGAAAAATATTTATAAATCGAAACAATATGCCAGTCTTTGCCTAAACGCACATAATTCAGCATCACAAAGATCTAATTTCATTTTAATAGCCACATTTGATTTTGGTTTGCAATTTTTGGCAATGCAGCCCGGCAAGTTCGATTCGATTCATATGGAAATTAAATGGAAACAATAAACCAGAAGCACAGAAGCTATGGACCGCAAAAAAGCTTGTTTTTGTTTATTGGGTTTTTTCGAAAACAAATCATAATGCCGAGTACAGAGTATGCCGTTTTAATTAAATTAAAAATGCCTTTGCCTGGTTTATTTTGCTCGGGATTAGTGATTGATGTTTTGGCATTCCCATTACCATCCCCATCCTGACCTTTAAAGGCGGCTAGAACCGAACAGAACTGACGGGATTATAGCCAAGTAAGACATCTCAGGACTGCTGGGGGGCTGCTGCATATTGTCTGAAGTAATTTATAATATCACGACGTGACGTGCTTTTGCCTGATAAATGAGCCGAATGTCGCCACTGAGTCAGTTTGCTAAATAATAAACTCTCGCCAGCAGCCACGTTCCGCTGGAAAAATAGAATGGCCACGCTCCGCCGGCTGGGATCATCCAGCCCATCCATTTCTACCCTATCCACATCCCCCATCCTCTCAAGAACCCACTTTCTTTCGCCTTTCTAACTGTGCTTAAGCCGCAGCGTTTTGTTTTCGCACTTTGCGCGCTTTAGTTTCGGAATTTTCCATCAAATCATCAACACTTCCCGCAGAAAGCGTGGCTCAACATTATTTATGCAGATTTTCTTTCTACTTTTTGCCCGGTTTTTCCCCGGGAACAAAAGACAAGAGATAGTGGGCGCAACAAGCGTGTGAACTAGCGCCAGGCTATTTCTCGTCAATACAGTGGGACAAACTGGCAGTTTTAGCTCTAACTTTTACTTTTTCAAATACTGTAATAGTCATTTAAACTAAAGCTATTTGGTTTTTCCACTCTGTAGTGTTATAAACATTGTTTAAAAATTAATAGAGATTAGAAAATCTAAAAAAAAATAGTCCAAGCTGTGGGTATAGAACTCTGTTACAGCCTAAACAAATTATTATTTAGTCAATTATTAACAATTAACAAATTATTATTTAGTCTAGTAATATGAGGGTTATAAAGAATAATTTAAAAAAGAGAAACCCTTTTTTTTTTGGTAAGAAATACAACAGAATTTTCCACTTGCTATCTCGTCATTACAGTGGGAGCAACTGGGAGTTTTAGCTCTAACTTTTACTTTTTTAAACACTATTAAAGTAATTTAAACTAATGCTATTTGAGTTTTTCACGCTGAAGTATTATAAACATTGTTTAAAAATTAATAGAGATTAGAAAATCTAAAAAAAAATAGTCCAAGCTGTGGGTATCGAACTCTGTTACATCCCAAACTAATTATTCAATAGTCTAGTAATATGAGGGGTATAAAAAATAATTTGAAGAAGAGACATCCCAAACAATTTATTTTATAGTCTAGTAGTATGAGGGGTATAAAGAAAAAAATTTTTTTTTTGGTAAGAAATACAGAAATACAAGAGAACTTTCCACTTGCGATCCACTGTACGACAGAGCCGAAAACAAAATGCCATTAAGCTTAAGTTGAGCATAACATAAGAACAAAAGCATCTGAGAACTGTTTGTGGAAATGAAAAAACTCAAAGTCCCATAAAATAAAGTAGGAAAACTCTTCGTATGCATAAACAATTTAATGCGTTCTCTGTGCGAGTGTGTGTGTGTGTGTGTGTATGGCAATACAATACAATTTACACGCTTATTAATTTTTACAAGACTTTAACCGACACTTGAGCCAAACAACAAACAAGCAGGCAACAACAAAGGCAACAAAAACTGGAGCGAATGCTTTCACATCGGTGTGTGAATGTTTGCCAACATCACACACAAACACACACGCTGTTGTGCACCTCTTCAAACAAAAATCCAACTTGGTTTTCGGGTTATTATTATTATTTTTTGCTTTTTTGGTATTTCTTTCATTTGCGTGGGAGTCGAGCGGTGAACAAAAAAATAAAAAGAAAGGATAGGAAAAGGGTGCTCTGGGCTCTGTTGCCGTAGTAACGTTGCTCTAAAAAGTTTTGGCACCCATTTCGTCGGGCGACGACTATTGTGGTCGGGGTAAATATATAACCCACAATTTTAGCATGCAAAATATGGCCAAAAGGAATTTCTATTTTTGTTTATTTTTTAATATGAAAACTTTTCGACATACGAAAAGCAGCAAAGCGGAGAATGTGGCAAGCCGAAGAACAAGCAAGGCCCTTGAGGGGTTTCTGTCATATGTGGAAATACATTTCGTGTACACAGGAAGATATACCAGAAATCTATGTAATTCCCAAAATATGTTATTGAGATTATTATCTAGATGCTAAAATCATATACCTCCCTTATAAGTGGACTGTCATTTGCCAAAACACTGGCCAGTAATATCAAATTATGATCAATACAGTTAGTACATTTTAGAACTAGATATAATATTTTGGGGTCCAATTTAAATTTATTTTGAAAAAAATAGTAAAAAATATTTTTGGTTTTTTTTTTTAATAATTCTTGATCAAATCCTTCTAACTATAAAAATGCTTTCTAAGGAAGATTTTATTAGAATCCATAATTAATACTTAGATAAATTTTTTTTAATTTAAAGAATATTTTTTTGAAAAAATCTTCTTAAGTTTGACCATTCATAAAAAACCCCAATGAATTAAGGATTGATTTCCCTTCACCCACGTAGTTATTTTTCCAAGTGTAGCGCCGCCTTCTTTGCGCCGTGTCCCTGCTTATTTTGCTCCTGCTTTTCGGGTCCTTGGGAGTGGGAGTGACCAACAAGTTGGCAGGATTCAGGATCAGATGGCAGGAAGTACACGAACACACATCGCTGGAAAAGTGCATGTGTAATTGGGAATAACGGGATATATGTTTGCACCAACAGCCAAAGGTGAAATGTGAAGGGGAAAAGGAAAAACGAGAAGGGAAAGGAAAGGAAAAGGAATAGGAAAGGCCAAGGAAAAATGGAAGAAGGAAAACTCCTGCGACGACGACAAATTGCCAGCTTCTTGAAAGTTTTGGCCTGGCCAAAAGAAAATAGTTTCTGAGGTTGAACGAGTGACGAAAGCTGCACACTCACACACACCCAAGACCCTCACACACACACGCACACCCAAGACCCTCACACACACACACACAAATCATTTGTGAAAACTTGTAGTCCGTGTGGGCGGGAAATTGTGCGTTTTCTTTTGCCAACAAATAATTCCAAATTTTAAATTAATTAAAGTTTTGCGGAATGGTAAAAGTTTACTTTTAAATTTTGTTCGTGGCAAATGAAAGGGAATTAATGCTAATAAGAATTGGAATCGTAACCAATTTTGGTCACTTGAAAATTATTCTTTATGAATTCCTCGTTCTCAAAATATTAACTACTCAAAAACTATTCTCTAAAATTTAGTACAATTAAAACTACAATATTGGGATATAAATAATAATATTATTTATTAAAGTATAATAAATCGAAACCTTTGTTATGTATTTTCCTTAAGCATTTTAAGCCTTAAAGCTAAATAAATAAATATATTAATATTTAATTACTTTTGTCTGCTTGATTTATTATACACTTCATTAATATTTTACGACTTGCATATGAGTAAATTCGTGATGTTTACATTAGTTTGGGCTGACAGCCTATTAGTAACAACATACACACTATGTTTGCCAACATTTACCAAAAACAAATGAAGTTTCCAATGGCTGGTCTTTAAGCTCTTTAACTGCGACTACGACTACGACTCTTTCGTAGCTCATTTTTCGCTTTGAGGCACTTTACTTTCCTATCTGCTTGCCTTTCCAGTTGGTATCGCCCCGGCTTTCTGTGTCTATCATCCTGGCCTGCGCCACCTCACTTCCGCTCATACATATCATATATATCATACGTACATATGTCGGAGCTGGGAAAGTTGAGAATTTAAAGGAATTATAAGTACTCGAGCATCTGACACGTCGGCCGCACTTGGGAGACTTGCCGGGGACTTGGCAGTTGGCAGTTGTCAAGTGTGCTCCGGCCACTCACTATTTCTCATCCTTTAACCAACCGCTTCCCCTGGACGGGGGGAAAACCCAGTGACGAATGTCGCCAGAAACTCATATGCACTCCAGCTACTAAAGGGCAAATAGTTTGAGGGATTTCCACCAACGAGAATGTGGGCAATTACAGTCAAACTTCAAATTGATAACCCTGCCATTAGTTTGGGAGTTTTTTTAATAAAAATTGAATACAACGAAATTCGGGAGCAATTTTTCTTTAAGATAGGTTTCCCAAATATTGTTTTTTTTTCTGAATAATTTTTAAATGCCAGACGAATTTCTTATACTATATGTTTTATATTATTGTTGTGGTTTTTAAACATAATAATATATTATTAAATATAAAAAATAATACAAGGATCCCCTACACAGAAAAAAAAAATGATATTAAATTGCACCAAAATCAACATTATTTCATGTTAATTTCCAGCCGATATGATTTAATGCAGCACCAACATTTCGAAAATACCGAGTTGATATTTTCGAGAATATCAACTTGATATTTTTTTTTTATAAATTCGATCTTATAATAGATTCATTTGAAACATGACATTTGAACTTCTTTGTCATCCAACTGGTATTTTCCATATACATTTTTGTCATCCAACCGATATTTTTCATATTAATTTTTGTCATCAAAATGTTATTTATTCGTGTATATCAGTACCCTCCCAGTAAAACAAAATTATTATTTTATATTAAAACAATTTATTTCTAATCATTTCACATTTTTTGGAATAGGTATACATATGTATAGATGGGCCACATTCTGAAAAGAATAATAATTATAAATATTTTAATAATTTAATATCCAAATCATGTTCTTTAATAAACTTCTTAAGTTGTTCATCATCTGCATGAAAGGGACTGCCCTTGTGCGTCATCCAGAAGCGGTCGTTGCGGTCCAAATCGCAGGCCTTCGGCTTCTTGCGGGCTCCTAAGGGAAACAAGTATTAATATGGTTCAAAGGTCAGGGTGATAATGAGTCATTCAACTTGCCCGCACTGGCCGACTCATCCTCCACTTAGACCAGGTTCAGTCCCAGGTCCAGGACATCGTGCACCAGCGGCCGATACGACAAGGCGCATCCCAGAGGTTCTCGCGCAGCTTCTTCTCCAGCTTGCTGACACCGGCTGATGGGCACATTGCCCAGGGTCACAAACAGAGCGAATAGCGAGTCCACATTGGAGTCCGCGCTTCTATCTCCTCGTCGCGGGTGTTGGCCCGATTGATGGCGTAGTAGGAGAGCTGCTCGCTCTGCTGGTGCTTCAGGACGAAGAAGTCATCCTCCAGGCTGATGAAGCTCAATTACTGATCGTACACCCGCTGGATATTTGCCCCGCGCAGGGCGGCGGCGGCCAGATTCTCGATTTTGCTGCGCATAATGGGAGCCAGGAAGTTCAAGTTCAAGGAGAAGTCCTGCTGAATCCTGTCCAGATTCTGGTCGGTGGGCAGGCAAATGTATATGGCCGGCACATCGCGATCGGAGTGGAGTTGCCTGTTGGATGGGATAATGGGTATATATAAACTAGATCTCTAGAGGATCTCAGTGGATCTTACACATGCAGGGTAACGCCCAATTCGCGCAGCTCCTTGATGGAAATTATGGGCGATATTATGTCCTGGCCACAAGGGCTCGGGGGCCAAGGCCTTCGGCTGCTGCGAGTTCTAATTGAGCATTTGCTTAATGGCATCTGGAATTGGATTGGCAGAAAAACCCATTAATTAAGCTGTCCCCACACGCACATTCAGAACCGAAATGTCTTTAAATTGTGTGCTAACTCGACGGCAAAGTTAAAATCATCACCACTTTGTAATGTTTCGACTTAGCACTCAATAAGAAAACCACTTAATGTAATTTTATAATGCAAACTCACCTTATTCTCGATATTTTAACGTCGCAGAGTTCCAGCTGTTGGCTCGAGTTGCAGTGCTGCACAGTCTCACATTCACAGTGTTGTAAACTGTGGACCACTTTCGAACTAATTTCGAAACGATATATCGCGATAGGTTGACATTTAATATCATATATTATCAGTCATATATGATTTCATGTAAATTATAGATATACATTTCTCATTTTCAAAAATTAATATGAAATAAGATAAAACCAATATTTTTTCATTTTAGATCGATATGACAAAACTTGATCCTAAAAAAAAGTCAAATTAACCAACAAATTTCAATTTGATATTTTGTCTTTTTTTTTTCTGTGTATATGATTTATTTTATCATAATAATCTCAAAGATAAATGCTAGTATCTAAATGTTAATGTGTGCTATACCTATGTTTTATATTATTGTTTTTAATCATAATAATATTTTATAAAAAAAATTGTATTTAATAAAAAATGTTAATAGGATCCCCTATATGATTTATTTTATCATAATAATCTCAAAGATAAGATAATGTGTAGTTTAATAAATATCCATTTAATTTTACTGTACTGCCAGGCACTTAGAGACTCTGGGAAAACAGCTGGAAAATGTCTTTTATGTAAGCTACTTACGCCGCTCCCTCCACCCCCTCCTTATATGCCCCCTTGACCCGCTTGGAAGTCACGTTCATACGTCATATTGAAAAGGAAGAGAACAAATGTATCGTGGATGATTTCTAATCAAATATATCATGTGTTCCATCGCCCTGCCAGGGAAATTGTGTTTGCACTTTTCTTTCCTCTGTATTTCCTCAGTTTTTTTTCCTTTCTCCTTATTCTTTTCGTTTTTCTTTTTTTTTTGTGTGTTTTTTGTTTGTGATCCGAGGTGATTAATAATATTTCCATGTTTAACGTTTCATCTGCAGGTATGACGGAGGAAATAACCGGCGATTGGAGCTATTACGTGTATATATCGCTGACGTTGGTTCCAGTCTATTTGGCATTTCGGCTCATTAAGTCACTGGGCTGGCAGCTCTTCGTCAACAACTGAGCAAACATCTGAAGCTGAAGCTAGAGCTCAGACTGAAATTGAAGTTGCAGCCGTCATCAGGAGGGAGTCGAGGAATCCGTCGAGGCAAAGTCGAACAGCCGAAAGCCGAAGAGGTGCGTAGTCACTTGAGGTTGCCAGTCAGAAGCGGTCGAGTGTCGAAAGTCGAGTGGCGATAGTGGAGTGCCAAACATTCAAAGTTGCAAGTTACCAGCAAAAAAAAAAAGGAAATCAAGAAATCAAAAGAGACTCGAAAATTGAAGTGGTGAATACCCTTTGCTTGGACTTGGTGATATAAACACCACAGGATCTCATGAAGACATGCATAGTTATCATCGCAGGAAAATGATAATAATGAGAAAAATGAGATAAACTAAGAAAATATTAATCTAAAAGTTAACCTCAAGTTAAAATTTGTATTTAGCGCCGTTTTCTCATCACTTTGTTTAATTTAAAGTAGGGTTAAACCCTTGAAATCTTATAAATCTTATGAGAAATCAAAGTTTAAAGCTTCCTTTAAATTTAAATTGAGATATATCCTTGTACTTAGATATTTCAAGTTTTTTTTAAAAACCTATAAATATACAAAGTTTATTTTCTCTTTTGTTGCAAACTGCGATACCACAGCGATATTTTTGCGCAGGCAAAAGAGCATCGAAAAATATCTTGGCGGCAAACAATAATTCGTGGCAAACTATTTAAATATGCTTAACGTAGTCTTTGCTTTTCCCTTTGCAGCGTGATATCTATGTGTATATATTTTGTAAAAATGCAATAAATGGAAAGCTAAAGGACTAGAAAGCGGCAGAGGAGCGAGTGATAAACAGGGGTCCCAGCAGCTGCCAGGACTGCAGGATTGCCAGAATCGTTGTGTTGTTGGCCAGGCCGAGTTGTTGCTGCTGCTGGCTGGCCAAAGAGGAGTAAACAAAAGGCGAGGCGATGCAAAGCAATCAACGTCATAAGCAGGAGCAGCAGCAGGACCAGCAACAGAGACCAGAACACGGACCGGAACAGGACCACCACGACCGTGGACGGAGTTATTGTGGTGGCACCGCCAAGCAGCCGCCGCCGCAGCAGCATCAGTATCCACAATAGGGACACCAGCCAGTCACCCACCACATCCCGAATACCCGAATACCAGTATCCCTCGCTAGCAAGAGGAGCAACACGGCAACGGCACTAGCAAAAGCCAAAGCAAAACAACTCTCGCTTTGAGGACCTCAAGAAAACCAATTTACATATTTAAGCTTTGGGCAAACGTATAGCGGAGGAGCAATCAATAGGAGCTGGGTAGAACGAGTGGGCGCCTCCGGGAAGAAGAATCAAGAGGGAGGGAACTGGTTGCTTCCCAGACTAGACCACATCATCCTCATCCTCAGTCGACGTCGCCGTCGCCGAATCAAAGGCCAGTTAGCTGCGACACCTTAGCCTCCACCTTAGCCGCCAGAATGCGACTGCCATATCGAAATAAGAAGGTCACCCTGTGGGTGCTCTTCGGCATCATCGTCATCACCATGTTCCTATTCAAATTCACCGAGCTGCGGCCCACATGCCTCTTCAAGGTGGACGCCTCCAACGAGCTGGCCTCCCAAATGGTTCGCGTTGAGGTATGTACCCCCAAATCGAACACAATCTGTTTGCCTCACATCCTCACATCCTCATACCCATTCTGGGAAAAAGAAAAAGAAAAAGCACACATAGTCACACCCCGGAACATCTACATCCTTTGCCCAAGGTGCGTCGCAAAAATGTAGGGATGCGAGTAAAAATATTTAAATTTAATCAAGTCGTAAAAAGGGGCTGCGAAACCGTGCTAGCAATCAGGTCCTGACAGATTTTAGGCTTGCCTTATTCGATAATCTATTTTTGATTCCGAAATCAGTTAGATTTTGAAGACTTTCAATCGCCGCCTAATGGTTTATTTAAATTCGTGCCAGGAAAACGTGAATATGGTTGAAATTTTCAAAAGAAAGATGTCTTTTTTAGATTTTATGAAAGGAAATTGTAGGAACACCTGTAGAAATATATAATCATATAAGTAGCTTATCGATTAGAGTTTAGAAATCGACGGTTTGTCATTTCTCGATTTTTTTTATATATGTTTTCTCTTGAAAACTTCGAAATTATCGAATTTATACGGTAAAAATATATGAAATATCGATCATTTTCAAGCTCTATTATCCGTATAACCAGAAAAAAACTATATTTTTTATATATTTTAAGCTTATATTATTAGAAACAACTCTTTTCATCCCAAAATCTAATGTAAGTTCCAAGCTTTTCTTGGTCTTTCTATGATAGATACCTGAAAATTGTATGCCTAACATAATATGATACTTTTTCCCGCAAGTTTAATGTTTACTGCTGCATTTTCGATCATTTGTGAGCCTTATATTTATGGGACGCACTGTGGTCACCACTCCGCTCGTGCTGACCAAGCCAAACAAAAACATTTGCAATGATAAATCAAAGGAAAAAAATCATGGGAGTAGAACCGAACCGAACCGAAGCTGGATAACTAATTTCATGTTGGCTGAGCACAGATGAAAATCCTGCCGCCCCCCGGAAAACACCGACCGCACACGCAAAACCAAAGCAAAAGTCATTGAGGGAATTTAACTGGTTATCGGATGACCGAACACTATTTTGTAAACATTAGTCGAGACCAAAATGGTCTCGTTGGAGTTGAAATGGTAGGGGGATCCATTGATTAGCATTGGGAATATCGAAGGCGGAGGAGGCAGGGGTCATAAGCAGCTTAGGGGGGGCAGGAGATGACTCCACACAAGAAAGACAATGCGTCCGAGATGTGTGTGCCGAGATAGCCAAATCATTTCCACAGAGCATTAACACATCCTTGGTTTTAGCCAGGCAAGGGGCTTTAATTCCGGGGATTTTGTGGTCCCAATTATAGGAAATGTGGAGCCATGGCTTAATTCGGCTATCATGCCATCATGCTATCATGCAGCTTCCAAATGCATAATTATTGGGATATAGGACCCATGGATTTATATTGCATTGCATTAAATCCAATATTTAATGGGCACAACGACAATGTTGGGCCAAAGCAAATAATAATATAAATTAATGCAAATGCAAATGATCCTGTGTACATACATATATGGGTAATTAGAGAAGGTGGTAAAAATGGGAGATTTTTGTAGCTAAATATGGAAAATGCGAAGCCCTGGCTTAAATTGCCATCAGGCCAAATCAAATCGTGGTTTAATTAACCCAGGCCAATTGGCTGGCAGGCAGCAGCAGCAGAAACCCAATTAATCCATTGATTAAATTGGTTATCGCTCAACCACATAGTTAATTCCAAGAACAAAGCGCCTCGAACAATGGATTTCAATTTCATGGTCTTCAATTAGGCATGCATATGAGCAATTCGAATCATCTTTGCTTTAGAGAAGCAAATATCAAATTCGGTTGGGTAAATAATAAATGTGAATTTTATCAAATAAGTTAAACCGACTTCCTTATCATTGCCCATATTAAATCCCTGTTTTTTGATTTATCAAATGAAACATTTCGATTAGATAAAACGCAAAGCTATGCAACACTATCACTTTCCTAATTGAATGCTTATGAGTTACGAAAACCGATCGATTTTCCATTAGGTGGGTAGTGAAGTTTTCTACGCGCTGTTTGCCTTTGATAAGGTTTCAATTTATCACTGAGCTTAGGCTAGAGAAAGATAAGGATGCAGAACCTTTCGCTGGGGGGCTGGGCTCCATATGGAAAGCTAGAATCTATTTTTAGTAATGCCCATCACCTGTCGCCACCACTTTTTATTTCTTCTGACGCTAATGCCCACGACGGCGTTAACACCTGCGGTTACTCAACCATCAAGCCATCACCCACAATCCCACTCACCATCATCATTATAATAATAATAATCATCATCATCATTATGGCCATCACCACGAGCCATGTCATTTATTTTGCGCCTGCAACTTTTCTCTAATTTCATTTTTTTGTCTCCACCCACATTGCCGTCGCGGATACGGATGCGAAACCCCGGACACGGAATACGGACACGGATACGGACACGGTTACGGAATACGGACACGTTCAGAAATACCTCACAGATGACAATCAACGCGTTTATTCATACAACCGTGAGATGCCATTAATATTCATAGGCGGCGTGCCCAGATCTGGGACGACTTTGATGCGCGCCATGCTGGATGCCCATCCCGATGTGCGGTAAGTCCTGCTGCCTGCTGCCCGGAAGCCCCTCGATTCTGGTTCCTAGGTTCCCCCGTAACCGGATAATACCCTTTCACCATTCCACCGGCAACTGTTCGATTTGATTGTTTGCCACAATGCGCGGTCTGGGGGGAATGCTACAGCTACAGCTCCACTTCCTCCTCCTCCACTTCCTCTTCTTCCCCGGGAGTCGAGGAGATGTCTTGCACATATCGGATATCACAGCCGATTTATTGGTTTGACATTGAACGCAGGAAGGGTTGTGCAGCTATATGTCATGGCTTAGAGATGTCACTAGGTATAAATACATAACCTTTTATGTATTTATGATAACTGAACGTAAACATAACTAATTTTCCGGCTCTCCCAATATAATATACATTTTTTTGTATTAATCTTAAATTAAATAATTCAACCATTCCGTTTAAAAGGATCCCCGTGCCGGCGAAATGCTCTCGAAATCATTGCTGTCAATTCAATTAACATTTAATTTTCACCGAAGGAAATCCAATTTAAAGTTTCCCTTTTGTCACTTTGCCTGTGCAGAGGTCCTCTTTCCTCCTTCGAACTGTTGAGCACTCTGGCGCATATCACATATCCTTTTTATTAGCACATTTACAGCATAATATATTTAATCATTTCTTACTTTTTTTTATCCAATTTGAAGTTTTAAATGTCAAACGAGTGACTTGAATTTTCTTGGAAAATGTCCGCCTTCATTTAAAAGAATTTTTTCATTTTTTCTGACAATGCGAGGAAAAGTTAGTCGAGGACAACGTTTTTTTTGTATGTAAATTGTTGAAAATTTTTACACATATCCCATATCACAAGCAATTTATTCGATTGCCTTTCAGCGGAGCTTCTTTCTTTTATTGTGTAAAAAAACTTTCACTTATTTAGTTAAGTTTATTAAAAATAATAAACACTTTTATAAAATGTATTTACTATTTTTGGGTTTCAACCTTCAAACGCTAAAATTATTTCCTGTTTTATTAAGTCCACATTTTTAAAATCCCTTAAGCCAAAAAAACTGCTAACCAAATTTCGCACTTCCTTTAAGTATAATCAAACATTTGCCGATGCCTTAAAAAAACATTCCAATTCCAAATAATTTCCTCTTCCGTTTTTCGGGGGACCTTTTCTGCTGCTTTTGCCCTGCCATAAAGTGTATTTCCAGTCCGCTCTATGGGGAAAATGTTGTAAATTTTAATATATACATTTTTTGGGTGGCGCCGTGTTCTGTTTGCTGTGTCCAACTCCCCAATTTCAATCTACCAATCTGCCACCTCCCATGGCCAACCTACAACCAGCCACCCAATTCGATATATTCCGTTTCGCCCTTTGGCAATTTTAATATTTTTTTACGGTAGCTCCTGCGCCGCCTCCATTTGCTGCGTATCTGTTTCGGTTTGGGTCTCTGTTTCTGTTTCTGTTTCTGGTTCTGGTTTATCTTCCTGCCTTTTACCTTCTGGCAGCTGCGATATATTATAATTTCTTAAGTTCCCCTTACGCATGAGTAATTAGCCACGAAATTTGCGCAATCTGAAAATGAGAAATGGCTGAGTCGTCTGGCTTCAATCTTTTTTTTGTAAACCCCTTATTTTATTAACAATTTGCCTTTCTGCCGGTCCCATTTCCAGACCATTTCGCTCCATCCTGTCCCATCGCATCCGTGGCCTATCCTGCGTCCTGTATCCTGGAGCCCAGAGCCTGGATCCTGACATCAGCCAGTCAGCCAAGCAGGCAAGCAGGCAGGCAGGCAGTCAGGGTCGCTTTTTCTGATGGCTGCACAGCGCAATTTCCGCTATTTAAAAACCGACTTCCCTTTCCCTCAAGGATCTCACGGATTTTAGTTACAGAATAGGTCCTCGTCCTTTGTTCGCCTTTGCAGGACTCCGAAAACGAAAACGTGGGCGGTGGCGGTGGCGTTGCAAAGTGTAAAACTTTCCTAACCGTATGTGGAGTAGGTCACCCTCGTTCCTCACTTCCCGCAGCCCCTCTGCTCACCCTCAGCCTCCTCCTGGCTTCCAGATTAAATCTGGTTTAGTATTTGTAGCATTTAGCATTTGGACTTGGCATCAACTAATTGAGTCTGGGTAAGCCCCGAAACAATTTTGTGGGATTTGCATGGCGGCATAGGGATGGGGATGGGGATAGGGATGGGGATAGGGATTCGGATAGGGATACCCGCCGAGATGGAGGGCTCTCATGGTGCGAGGTGCGAACAAATGTAATTGGTTGGGGCCAGATAAAGTTGTGACCCCGATTTAGATGGTGCAAAATAGGTGACTCCGTGTTGTTGGGCTATTAGATTGCGGCTTTAAATAAATCTCTTTGGGCAAATTATTTCCTTTTTTTTTAAACATTTGGGAACCCCCAGTTGAACAGATGTATTCAAGTTTCCCAAAGAGATATAACTTTGTGATCCAAGTTCCTTGAAAACACAATAACTGATAACAAAACTAATTAACAAATAGATAAAAGCAGATGATAAGAATTGAGTTACAACTTTAAGACATTTAAAGTGTAGTTACGATTAGTTGACAAGGAAACAAACATAATATTAATATTTTAGGGAAGTTAATTAGTAGGAAAAATTTTCAATTAAGCTTTAACTTAACTAGCAACAAGAAGGGTATTGTTGATGAACTATGAAAAAATATTATATTCTTTTTAACTATAGGTTCTAACATGATCATGTTAAACTTTTATAATTATTACTTTTTCAATAATGATAATTATAATTTTGATATTTAATTGTTTTAGATAAAGTTTATATAATTTAGTTCTGGTCATAACACGAGTAATTCCATTAAATTTAAAAAAGCATTGTTATTACTCATGAATTAGTTGTTGTGAAATTAATTTAGATTTTGTATTACTGTTACTTAATGACTAGAACTTTCAAATAAAATGTAAGAACATTTAGCAATTAGTTTAATACTGCTAACATCAGTCGTAATTCAATTCCTTTTACAGCTCTTTCTCATGGTTTTGTTTCAAAGTACTTTGAAACTTAAATCAACTTTGATTACTGACCCAAAGCCCTTTTCAATTGGCTTAACAAAAAAAAAGGGAAAAATAGTTGAATGTACAAGGCTTTGATCGACATTGATTACTTTCCTCTGGGGTCATGGGTTCGGGTTCCTTTTTTCAATTTTTTCAACTGCCGTTTGCTTTGCACTGCAGTGTGGGATATTTATGATAATTTACGCAATCAGGCAGTAATTTTTTGTGTGTGCTCTGAACTTGATTACGGTGCGCTGCCGGTGGAAAATTCTAGAACGCCAAACGAATCGTTTGAAGCTCTTCATAGTTCAGTGGTTTCTGCAGTCCTGCAGCCAAAAGGGAAATCGTGGTGGGCAGAGGGGGGAGGGGGAGGTACGAAATGGGGAGTTATGCACCAGACATGGAATCGCGACGGGGGCTCCAATCCCCCTGGAGGGGAAACCAAAGAGCTAACAGCGGATGGTATACCATTTCGTTTTGTCGATTGCATTAAGAGGAGGAGGAGGTGGAGGTGGAGCGCACATCACATGTTGCCCAGCAATACCGAAATGGCATATTGGGGTGCCACTCTATTAACTAGAATTTTATACTTTCATTAAAGGGGCATTATTTAGTGTTAATTTTCTATATTTTGGGGTATTCACATTAGACATTTCCAATTTCTTAAAAATATAAAATATTATATTATATTATATTATTCCATTTCTCAAAATAAATACGGTATTTTTTTAAATGACTAAACAAGTTAATTTACGAATTTAAAAATATAATATGATCAATAACATCCGCGTTATTAATAATTTACTTTATTTATAATTTAACTATATGATATTTAAATATTTCAAGACAGAAATGTTCTAAACATATTTGGATGGATAGATCAGATATTTATAATTTCTTAAAAATATAAAAATACCTACATTTTAAAATACATCATTTTTTAATACATCTCAAAATAAATTCCGTATTTTATTTAAATAACAGAATAAATTAATTTACGATTATACAAAACCATCCACGTTTTTTAATAATTTACTTTATTTATAATTTAATTAGATGATATTTTCATATTTTTAGAAAGAAATGTTTTAAATTGGTTTTCATACTATTCTAAAGTGGAAATTGTAATTTAAAACACATGGGTTTATAACAAGTTTGGCAATATTCGGGGGATATAACATTTCTAACCCGCGTTGGATGCACCCTATCCACGTGAACAGAAGCTGCCCCGCAGCCAGTACTAACCCCCCGCTTTGTGTATTCTCATCTGTATTTTTTCGGATCCTTGCAGCTGCGGGCAGGAAACCCGCGTCATTCCACGCATCCTGCAATTGCGCTCGCACTGGCTGAAGTCCGAGAAGGAGTCGCTCCGCCTGCAGGAGGCCGGCATCACCAAAGAGGTCATGAACAGTGCCATCGCGCAGTTCTGTCTGGAAATCATCGCCAAGCACGGCGAGCCGGCGCCGCGCTTATGCAACAAGGATCCGCTGACGCTGAAAATGGGCTCCTATGTCATCGAGCTATTTCCGAACGTAAGCACCCGCAGCGATACAATTTCCCCATTCCCTTGCATCCCTCACATCCTGCCATCCAACCATTCAACCATCTAACCGACACACTGAGAGCATAAAAAACATAACAATATCGGTTATGCAATGCCATTTTCATTTACCATATCTTATATAAAAGCCATCTACTCGGTTGTCACAGAAATCTCTTTCATAAGGAAATTAAACGGGGTGGCTGTTGGTCTAAAAGAAAAGCCATAGAAGAGCAAAGGGTATTTTATTAAACACCTCAAAGGTAGCTTGACGACCAATTTCTAATCTCCAGGGATTTAAATATCCTCTGTTTTAACATGATATTTTTATTAAGGGGTACTTTGGTAACATTATTTAAATGTAAAGTAACTTTGATGTAACTTTTGTAACCTTTATTATTATTTTTTATAAAAAGGAACGAAATCTTATTTATTTGTTTTTAAAATGATCCTTAAAGATTTCCATGACAGCGAATGAGTTTACTGGAATCTTGAAATATTATTATTAAATTAAAAAATATATACATTTACATATGTTAAAATGTTATTAATATTTTTTCTCGTGCACTTCACCTGTTTTCTGGTTGTTACAGGCTAAATTTCTATTCATGGTGCGCGACGGCCGGGCGACAGTTCATTCGATTATATCGCGCAAGGTGACAATCACCGGCTTCGATTTGAGCAGCTACCGGCAGTGCATGCAGAAGTGGAACCACGCCATCGAGGTGATGCACGAGCAGTGCCGGGACATCGGCAAGGACCGCTGCATGATGGTGAGTCCCGGGCAACTGGCCACCTGGCCACCTGGCCACCCCTCTCAATCAACGATGATTAACTTGGTCGGGGTGCTGCAGTGTGGCACAGGAAATTAAACGAACTGACTTTTAAATTCCATTGACGGCTGATCAAACAAAAACTCCTGCTCACAACTGCCTCCAGAAAATTGTATATAAAACAAGAGAGAACGCTATAGTCGGGTTGTTGTCCCGACTATCTAATACCCGTCACTCGGCTAAAGGGAGTGCGAGGGAGATGGACACATAAACTTTGATCTGGTATAACTTTTTAACAAATGGTCCGATTTAAAAAATTTCTTCTACATTTCGATAGGTATAACTAAACACAACAGAATTGCATTTATACTTATCCAAAATCTTTAAAAATGTGGGCGCCAGACACATTTTAGTATAGTTTGTGGGTGATTATGGGTGATTGTGGGCGTTAGAGGGGGGGTGGCGCTCGGCTGAAATAAACTTGCGCTGCGTAGGAAGCCCAAGAATATGTGTTGGTAATCCCAACTTTCTAGCTTTTGTAGTTTCCGAGATCACAGCGTTCATACAGACAGACAGACGGACAGACGGATAGACGGACAGACGGACAGACGGACATGGCTAGATCGACTCGGCTAGTGATCCTGATCAAGAATATATATACTTTATGGGGTCGGAAACGCTTCCTTCTAGCTGTTACATACTTTTGCACGAATACAATATACCCTTTTACTCTACGAGTAACGGGTATAATTATAAGACTTGCCAACTTTAAAGATTTTCTAAGACTTTAGTGATTTATGTTAAACATTGGTTTTAAGTTTATTCGTAGCTTAAGGCCAAAGCAACTATAAATACAATTAATAGGATAAATACTGTTTTGAACAGCTTACAACTTAATAATTAAATTCATTCCGTGTGATTTTGAAAAAATTAAATTTTCGTCAATTTTCAATTTTTTTATAAGGGGGTACATCACAATTTTTTGCAAAAAATCGCAAAAAAATAAAATGTCCTGGTTTAAATGCCAATCGATTGGAAATTTAATAACGAGCTCAGAAAGGTATGACAATCCATGTTTGGATCAATATTTCCATTGTTTCGGCCAAAAAACGAATTATTTTTTTGTGAAAAATTGGGATCTGGGCTTTTGTTAAAAATTTGAATTTTTATTTTTGTTTTTGCTCTAACTTAGCCAAAAATGGTCTTACACCAAAAATAAATACTGTTTTGAACAGCCTCCAACTTCATAATTAAATTCATGACACTTCCCATGTGATTTTGGAAAAATAAAGTTTTCGTCAATTTTCACTTTTTTTTTAAGGGGTTACATTATGATTTTTTACGAAAAATGGCCAAAAAATGAAATGTCCAGGTTTAAATGCCAATCGATTGGAAATTTAATAACGAGCTCAGAAAGGTATGACAATCCATATTTGGATCAATATTTCAATTGTTTTGGCCAAAAAACGATTTTTTTTTATGGAAAATTTTGGCAAAATATGAATTGTTTCTTTTTGTTTTTTTGCTGTAACCAAAAGAGACTTATTAATCAAATGTATTTACCAAATGTATCCACCAGGTCTACTATGAACAGCTGGTCCTGCATCCCGAAGAGTGGATGCGAAAGATACTGAAATTCCTGGACGTGCCTTGGAACGATGCGGTGCTGCACCACGAGGAGTTCATCAACAAGCCCAACGGTGTGCCCCTCTCCAAGTGAGTTGCAGTTCGAGAACTAGATGTGAAACCATAACATAAACAAAAATCGAATTGCAGGGTGGAGCGCTCGTCGGACCAGGTGATCAAGCCCGTTAATCTGGAGGCGATGTCCAAGTGGGTCGGCCAGATACCCGGCGACGTGGTGCGCGATATGGCCGACATAGCGCCCATGCTGTCCGTGCTCGGCTACGATCCGTACGCGAATCCGCCGGACTATGGTAAGCCAGATGCATGGGTGCAGGACAACACGTCGAAGGTAAGGTGCAACCCCGCCGGTTCCTGAATGCAAAACAAACTAGAAACTCGAAACACTCCGAATCAGCTACTTTCATGTTACCACTTCATCTCACATCCCAAAACCCCCTTTCCTAGCACATCAGTGATGCCTACATACAATTTTAGAAATGTTTATCATTTTCAAATCATCATTAGTTAATTGCATGTAAATTTGATATTATGTATGTTCACTTAACAGTATTTTTCGTTTGTTTACCTGAAATTTTAACATTTTAATTTAATTTTAAATCATTCATAAACAAAAACAGTAGAATTTTGCACATTTTACTTATAACTAGAATTTTATAGAGCGAATATATTGATAATATTTAGAATTAATTTATTGAACTTATGAATATGAACTTTTTAATGTCTTAATATTATAGTTTTCCAAGTGTCTCCCACTAAAATGATTACATTTTCAATTTAAGGCTCTTAAGGGACACACACTTCCAAAGGCATCACTGTCAAACACAGGCAATTTCACTTCATCCCTATTACACCACCACCACCTACACCACCCACTAGAAACCCCTTTTTGTGTCCTTTGTTTTTGTTGCTTGTCATTTTCCCAGGCTCTTGTTATCTTTCACCTTTTCCTTTGGCTCTGCCTTTCCCGTTGCCTGTGTCATTGGCATATTTTGCACTTCCCTGCATATTCCCCCCATATATCCCGTATCCAGTATATCAACACCGCCCCCTAACAGCACAAATCCCGCCCACTTACATCACACATTGTGCAACTTTTTTTTTTTATTTTTTTTATCCTTCTACTCGATTTCGTTTTGTATGTGCGATTTGTGTTTTGCTTGTTTGTTTTGTGTTTTGCACTTTGCCTTCTCGTTTGTTGGTTGCACCTAGCGATTTTCCTTTTGCCTTTTTTTCCGTTTTGTATTATTCTTTTTTCAGCTACTTTGATTCATATATGCCTGTTGGTTGGGGTTACAAAGCCATGGAACTGAAAGGAATATCATTGATCACGATGATGATGGGGATTTGATGGTCGCTTGGTGGCGCCATCTATGGGCAATGGCATGCACATTGTGCGCCAAAAGGCGAAAAAAGTATTTGTTGTTGGTTGTTGTTGCTGGGTTTTTATTTTTTATTCGAATCTCCGGAAATATATTGGTAAATATGAATTTAATCGAAGTATAGTAGTCTATCGAGGGCCAGGCGAAAAAGTAGTGCACTTTTTCATACCTCAAAGGTGCGAGAGTTATCGGAAAATATGTAATTTCATTATTTATTTAGCACTTTCCGCTGAAATATTCAACCAATCAATGTTTTTTGCACACATTTTTATTAAATTTGTTTTGTACCGCCAAGAGGTTTTAAAAAGTGGATTTCATTACTTATTTAGCAAGTTCCCAAAGGAAATTATAGTTTTTAACAAGATTATTTATTAGTAAATCTGTAAGCATTTAATAGAGTCTGATGATAAAGATTCTTATCTAATACATGATATAATATAATAGTTCTTTCGTAAATATAATGTAAAAACTTAATTATTAAAGCATAGTAGTAAAATTAAATTTAAATTCACCCCTTGTCTTTTGGGTTTTTTAATTAGTATTCATAAAATGGTCAAAGGATTCGAAGCGCTTCCTAGTTACTTCCTTTTAAGTCAGTGATTACTGGGCCAACAGCTGTCGCCGCTAGCTGGCCAACGGAATTTTCAACTAACGTTTAATTGAAAATTTCGGTTTCCTTGGCCATTTATACTGACCTTTCACCCCGTGCCCTCTCCTATTTTTCCGCCTTTTTTTTCTGCCGTCAGCAGCTGCTATCTCTGTTTGCAAGTGCATCCTGCTGAGTTATGTCCGGCGCAGCGACGCGTTAAATTAGCTGCTAATTAATTAGTCCACTCCTCGTTACTCTGCGCCACTCGACTCGAGTGGCGTTGAGTTAACTCAACTTAAGTTATCTCCGCTCCGATTTTATCCTCATTTTTTCCTGCATATATTTGTTTGTTCGGGCGCCCGGTTCAAGGAGTATCTCATAAATTGTGGATTTCTATAAAAAATTAAGTGGTACGCCGCTGATCTTTTTGCACCTTTCGGTTATTTTTAGCATTTTGCTGACCTTGAGCTTATGAAGGTCGTTTGAAATACATAAAATTTACTAGAACTTAATTTAGATAGTTTTTTTTTTGATTTATTTTTCCCTATCCCTTAAACAAAAAAAAAATCATTTAATGAGTATGCAATAACTCCTAAGCAATTAGTTTTTTTTTATAAATTTTTATAATATAATATTTTACAATTAATTTTATTTATTTATTAAGTAGATGTTAGAGAAGTTTTCAAAACATAAAAAACATATTTATGGGTTTTTTGTTTTTAAAATTACATCTAGGGTTTTTCACTTAAAAAAATTTAGTTTGTGATACTATTATTTTATATTATTTTCCCTTCCCATGTAAATAATGGCATCTTTATGCTCACGTTTGTTTATTTATTTATTTTTTAAATACACAAATTAAAGTGTCTCATAAATTGATGTGGCGATGGAAAAAAATGACTATTTTCACTCGATTTGCTACACCTTGGTTGGCCTATTTTTTATGCATTTTATGCCAGTGGTTTTCGTTTGACGATGTCCCCGATTTTTGTGCGTTTTTATTGGCCTGTCACAGGGGCACTTTCTGTTTGACAGTTGCAATTGCAATGTTTCCGCGCTGCTGCCTGTTGGGCGGTGGGCGGCAGCTGCTAGGGGGCGTGGCCGGGGCTTGATGGCATAAGTGGCAATTTATACATGCATGCCACCGGCAGACAGGACGGAGAAGGAAGGGCGGGGGAGCCGGAGTCCAGAGCCGGACAAAGTTAAGTCAACTTTCGCCATCCCCGCCAGCTTGACAGGCATCCGATCCCATACCAATCCAATCCAATTCCTTTTTTCTCCTGACGCCTGATGCCACACCGTTCAGTTATCCCATTTCCCCCTTCCCGGGAGCCATGCCACGCAATTAATATCAATTGAAAGTCCGCCAATTTCATTATACTCCTTAATTTATGTTAATGGCAAATATTTTAATTAATTGACGGCTTTGCCTTCCTCTCGAACCGACCATCCGCTTATATCGAGAGAGGTGTCTGCAAACATTAAATATTTTAAACATATTTGCATATTTAATATTTATGCAAAAATTAAAAAGCGAGCGCCAGTTGTTGCAGCGGCAAAATTAAAATCAAATAATGAAACGTTAATACCCTGAGGTCGAAAGGGGAAAAGGGAAGACGGAACGGAACGGAAAACCGCACAAAGAAGGAAAATGTTGTGAAAATTACAACGTTTTCTGCGGGTGCGTTTGCATAGCGAAAGATAAACAGAAATCAAATGGAAATCTAAAATATTTAACAAGGAGAGGAGCGAATTTTAATTGTTTGTAGAAAGAAGTGGCAGAAAAATCATTAAAACTAATTGGTTGCTAAGACATCTGCAAAGAAAAACTAACTAAAACACTGAGTTTTGTAATTACCTTTTTCAAACCAAAAAGTTTCCACAATGGGAAAACATTTTGATAATTGCTCTTAGGATCACATAATTGCGGATAAATCGCAGACTAATCTAATGGAATAATTTACTCAATTTACTCTGCTTTTTACAAACTTTTTCCCAAAAGAAATTTAATTTTTTTTAAATACTTCCTATAAGTGTACTGCTTATTTATTTTTTGCTTTATTAAATTAAATTGACTGTTGTAGAAACTATATTAAGAATTAAATAATTTAGAGGGGTCCTCAAATAAAACATAAAAATAAATGAGAGGCAAATAGCTAGAGAATTATTTTTCTTTCGCTTTAATTTGCAAACTGCGACGTCGCAAAGTTGAACACCAAACTGTTGTGCTCAAAGTTTTCGCTTTGACTGGCACTCAAACGATGTTTTAATGTTTTGCAGCCAAAAAGGGGCAGATGTTTGCATATAGAGGGGGCATGCTAGGCTATGCTGCAACCAGCAGCAACATCAGCGGCAACACAGCAGCAACATCGGCCGTAATGAGGCGGCCATCAGCCATCAGCAACAGCTGCAATTGCATGGGAAATGGAAAATGGGAAATGTGAAATGGGAAATACACGATTCCAGGGCCTTGCTTTGGCCGCAGTTTATGCCACATATATGTTTTGTTTACGCACAAGTGCGCCCATTATGAGAGTGGTTTAATTTGAATACGCATTTGGCTTTGTCTGCTTTCAGCTAAAGGCCAATCGAATGCTGTGGGAGAGTAAGGCGAAGGAAGTGCTGCAGATGTCGTCCAGCGAGGATGACGACTTTAAAGCGGTCATCAACAATAGCAACAATAAGGATAACAACAATAATCAGTACACAATCAATAAAATGATGCCAGAACAACAGCACAGCAGACAGCATGGACAGCATGTACAGCGGCAACAGCATCTGCAACAGCAACAGCATCTGCAACAGCAGCAGCAACAACATGAGCAACACGAGCGACATGAGGAGGAGATCGAGGCGGAAAGGGAGAGGGAGAGGGAAAGGGAAACGGAACCGGATCGAGAACAACAATTGTTGCATCAAAAGCCAAAGGATGTCATTACGATAAAGCAGCTGCCATTAGCCAGCAGCAACAACAACAATAACAACAACCAGAACAACGAGGACCCCATGGCGGATACATGATATCCGCACATACCCATAAGACTGCCGCGTGGCAAGCATTGAACCTGGGAGACTTGGCTGCCGATAAGAAGGATAACGATAATGATAACTGTTGCTGCTGCTGCTGGAAAACCAATTTTCAATTGTATTAGCTGAGACATTTACATGCTTGATATGTGTATATGCATATTATGTATTTGTATTAATGCTTCTTAAAGTTACCAAAAAAAAAAACAAAACAGACAAACAAACAAAACAAAAGTAGTTAAACATCTACAGAACGTTTCGTGACGAAAAGACTTAAAGTTGCAGGGAGAAATGCCAATTTAATAGCCGCCCTTCCCCCTTCCAACCCTCCCATGAATTCATAATCATTTAATTTATGCCTTAATATCTCTTAAATGGATTTACCTTAATGCGGGCTGGGCGTTGAATTATTAAATTTATTGTGCAATGAATTACTTTCATTCGGTGGCCCATTCAAGCGGTCATTACAATATCTACTACCTTAATTACCAGCTAATCGAAATCAACTGATAAGCTACTTAATTGAACAATTGCATTGATATAATTTAGTCAGAGCTTTGACTTAATGCGATTTATGTTATAATTCATATTTAGTCTTGTTTTTAATCAAACGGTTGGCATTCACCACCTTTTCTCCCCTCCCCTATCTTACAGTCAATAAACGCACTGTATGCCTAAAAACTAAACCTTAATAAATGTGTTGCGCCAAAAAACAAAAGAAAAACAAAAATAAAACCACCAAAAGAAGCTGAAGAATTAAAAAGGAGTGGTTGCAATGATGAAGATGCAGGAAATCCATTGCAATGCCTCACCGACCTCCTTAAAACGACATAAAACCGAAACATTTTAATTTAGTTTAGAACTCTTTTTTAAACCTCTTTTGTACGAATGTTTTTTGAGAGACTCGCGTCGCTTTATCACTTAGGAACTTTTTTTTGTATCTGTAATTGTGTATATAAAATATAAATACTTTAATTATGTTTGTCACGTACCGAAAGAATCTCTAGCTGAACTTCGTCATTGGGCTCTAGGAATCTTTATAGGTCTATATAAGAAGGAGACGTGAAAATATAACCCTAAGCACTGTTTATAGTTTGCAAAATGGTAGGGCAAAGCAAAACGATAACGGAAACAAAAACGAAAACCATTTAGAAGTGTTAAATTTTAAACGAAAAGAGCTTTTAAGATGTTTAGTTCAATAATCATAATCGCATATGAAATACTTGCTGCTGATGACAAAAGAAAAAAGACGTGAACTAGTTTAGAAATATTACATTTTTGTAAACTTTTTTTTGTGTTGCAATAAATTGACTGAATGTAAAGAAAACCAATTTAATAAAACCATATATTAAATATATAACTTAAACTGAATGTCTAAATGTATATGAAAGTTGTAATAGATTTTAAATGTATATGTGTGCGTGTGTGTAAGGGAAGAAGAAGCGAAGTTAGCTAAGCTAAATCAATTGGTCTAGGAAATTTACTTCAAATTCAAGTGGCTGAAATATGTCACCTTTTGAAAAGAAAGATGCATTCGTAAAAAAAAAGAAATGCCATTGGTAAAAAAAAACAACACAAATAACTGACATTTCAAGTTTGACAGTTACAAATGACACTTTTTGAGCAGACTGTACTTACATTTCTAGTTTGACACTTACATATAATACCTTTTGAGCAGACTGTCCATCCACTTAAAAATCTTTGCATCTCACTCAGTCATTTGAATTTGAAAAAGTGTTTTTTTTTTGTTAAAACCACATTTTTTTTAGCAAGGAGTAATTTCTTGCACACGGACAGACACTCACACAGACACACGAGCCTTGTCCGTCCTAACTGCTGTGTGTGTGCGAACGGGATGGCTATTTTATGTACTTACTTGCCGTTAGCTTTGTGCTCAAAGAAAACTCTATGGAATGTTTGTTTATGTGTTTAATTTAAATGAGAATTGCTGACAATAAATAGGAAAAATGATTGCTTAGAGGAAAATTGAAGTTTATTTGATGGCGGCGATGAGAAATCGCGCTTGCTTGCTATTAACTAAGAGAATTAACGCAGAAGAAAGTCAAACATAAATGAGAAAAGTTTATATAAATGTGTTTTTGTGTAGTCACAGTGCGTGTCGCAACCATAAAACTATTTAGCTTTGTGATTGGGAAACACATTGAGTATGTAAACTATATATAATCGAATATGTGGTAAATGTGAAACGTAAACTATTTTTGCTAGCTTTTAAGATGCATTTTTTTCTCAATTTTTCCCGTGTATGTATGTAATATGTATAACTCTCTGAATATACGTGTATTATATATATTGTAAATTTTTTTGTGTGTGGAATTGCTGCAGTTAGGACAGGAATCCAGACACCAATGTTGAGGAACTAACGATCTACTTGCAGCTGACAGACAATCAGAGCTCAAAGGAACTATAAATTACACTATACCGCACCCTCCCAGCAACCCCAAAATTATAATGCCCACCCGTCGACCCCTAAATCAATGGAACCATAACGAAATGTATTTAGCCAATTGTAATCCATGAAAATAAGTTAACTGTACGCTGCAAAGATCCCATATGGAAACGAATTAATTCTAATCGCAAGACATTTTCTGTGTGCAGTTTGTAGCCTAAGAAAATTGTACTATATTGTATTCATAACGACATCCCGGAAACGGATAATTGAGGAATCAAAAAAATAAAAAAAAATATATATACACGAAATTATACTATACAAGAAAAAAAATAAATCAAATGAGAAACAATAAAAGTTAAACATAAATATAAAATTATGCAATCGAAAAAGTTTTATTAATTACTTGTTTTACAGTTGGATATTGAACCATTGAGATTTATTAAAAGAAATCTCTACGTAAAATGTTTTGCCAATCAGCTAGTTTGAATTATTCAAAATTAAGATTATTTAAAAGGTTCTGAGTTCTAAATTCCAATGATATATCATCATAATAAGAGAGGAAAAATATTGATCCAGAAAACACGAAAGCCAATTTACCAATTTCGCTGGAATAATAAAAGAACTATGGTCCCCAGACCTCCATCAGGTGTTTATTCCCCCACTAAAGGCAACGTTGATCTGGAGACCCGATCGATACACACAGAACATGCACACAAACAACAGGAATTGTTCATAGATATGATGCCATAACACACTTTAATATCTTGATTGTTTCTCTTTTTTTTTTTTGGTTGCTTGTTTTTGGTTTTGCTAGTATTTGACTTAGTTGGTGTTGGTTTTGATGTTTTATTTTAAAGAAATCTTACATTTCTCGATTCAATAAAAAAGATGTTGAGTTTTTGATTTTGAATAGCAAGTTGTTGGGCGAATAAGCTAAGATATCATAACTATTTAGTTCATTCTTTTACTTTTATTAAAATTGTTTGGCTTTGGTATTTAAATGTAGAGTGTTTGTTTTTACGAAAAGTGGTGAAGGAAAGTGGTGCGCGAGGGCGGGCCCAGAGTGTGGATTGGTCTATTCCTCCTCCTCCTCTTCCTCTTCTTCCTCCTCCTCCTCTTCCTCCTCCTCTTCCTCTTCCTCCTCCTCTTCCTCCTCCTCTTCCTCCTCATCCTCCTCGGCCTCCTCATCCTCCTCCTCGACGACCTCCTCCTCGACCTCCTCGTCATCCTCGACGATGTCCTCGTCGGCCTTGGCGTCCTCCTCGCCCTCGGGTGTCTCGGGCTCACCGGCCTTCTTGCCTGGTCGCTCGCCGAACCACTTTGGCAGTTTGGCTAAGGATTACAGATATGGGAACCATTAGCATATTCATATGTACATGTAGGCATAACTAGAAGGGGGATCTCGAGAGAGAGCTCCACGGGAAACGGAAAAAATAAAGTAAACACAGCACGACAATGAACAAATTGATGAATGTTGTTCTGTTGTTGTCGTCCCTTGGTTGGGGTACAGTTGATCCCCTAGTTACGGTTTTCCCTAGCTATATTTCTCGAATCTGATCTACAGTACATACATTTTTGACGGCCGGTGTATTGCTCCTTCTTCTCGTTCCAGATCTTCTCGTTCGAGTCCTTGGAGATGGCATCCCAGCCCTGTGTGTCATAGTGTTTTGATTGTGTTTTGGTGTGTGATTTAATGAACACGGTACAACGTACAGTTGACAATTATAAAAAATAGTACATAAAACATAGAAAGAGATAAAAAGAGAGTAGACGTTAGATGAGTTATTGGTTGTCAGCCCCCAAAAATGCCTTATGAAAAACCCAAGTTTTTGTCAAACCTCTTACGTAAATGTACTTTCGGTAGTGTTTTAAACGCCCAACCCTTTGACGTGGCTGTACTTTCGGTAGTGTTTCAAACGCCCAACCCTTTGACGTGGCTGTACTTTCGGTAGTGTTTCAAACGCCCAACCCTTTGACGTGGCTGTACTTTCGGTAGTGTTTCAAACGCCCAACCCTTTGACGTGGCTGTACTTTCGGTAGTGTTTCAAACGCCCAACCCTTTGACGTGACTGTACTTTTGGTAGTTGTGAAACGAACAAAAAACATAGTATATGACATAAACATAAAACAATAGATAGATAGAAAGATAAAGAGAGAGAGAGACACGAAGGTAGACATGGAGGGCTCAGCGGACGCTTACATTTTGTGCGCTGAGTAAATCTTTCCTGTCTTTCTTGCCAGGTCTTTTCTAAGGTTTCCGCATAGACCGTATTATAGCCCTATATGTGCGTAATATTGAGAGAGTTTTACAAAGAGGCAACCCAACGAAAAAAAAACCCAAGAACTGTTGGCTTTAGGAACGGAAACCGAATACTTACACCCTCGAAGAGCTTCTTCTTGTCGTCATATGAGCGGGTATCCACACGTCGCTCATACTTGGAGGCGACTTGAATCTTGGGCTGTAAGCAAAGAGCCAGGTTAGCGGGGTGCATCAAGGGTCAGAAGGTCAGGTGGTTAGCTTACCGGGTATTTGCCAGTCAAAGCTTCCGGGTCGAGACCCTTCTTCAAGGCTTTGTGCCTGAGCTGTTGCTTCTGTCTTTCCTTCAACTCTTTCAACTGTCAATGGAGAGGGTGCTGTCAGATGGTGGGATCTTCGGGGGATTTTACTAGTACTCACATCGTAGTCCTGACGTTTCTGCCTTTCTTCCAAGTCATACTTCTCAGTTTCCAATTTGACAATGAGCTCCCACAGCTCCTGGGCCTTCTCGCGCAGCTTAGACTCGCCGAATCCTTCGATGGCCAAGGGCTTGATGCGGAACGACAGCGAGATCTTCTTCTCCTCCTCCAACTGTTCCTTAGTCTTGTTGCGTTCCATGGCGGCGGACGAGAGTCCCAACTATTTTTTGTTTCATGTGGCGATTTTTTTTTTTTTTTTTTGGTTCGAATCGATTTTCGCGCAGGATGCGTTTTAATTTTTAATATTTTTAGTTTTTTTTGTTGCAATGCAGACACATTTCGTTGTGTTTTTATTTTTGGTTTTTTCGGATTTTTGAGATTTGATTTTCGGTACGTGCGGTACAAACGAGGTGAGAGAGACACAAACAGTGAGAGAGATAGACACACACAGAGAAAAGAGCGCAAAACAGAGTGGAATATTGTTTGTTCGTGTTTGTTTGTTTGGTTGTTTGTTTGTTTGGTGTGTGTGTACATGCGTGTATTGTTTGTTTATTTGTTTGTTGTGCAAAAGAAAAAAGAAAACAAGAGAGTGTTTTGTTGTTTCAGTTTCACATTGAAGTGTAGTGTTTTTTTTCAAGCATATTTTTAGGCGATCGATGTGAACACAGACGATTAACGATTGAGAAATGTCGGAATGATCGATTTATGCAAACACATTGTGAATCATTGATGATGAATTATTGTATCAAATGCAAACGAATAGTGAATACGGTTGTGAATGATCGATTCGATGGGTCGAACAGAAACACAAACGATTGACGATTGTGGATGATCGATTCAGGCGCAACACAAACGATTATAACGATTAACGATTACAAATGATCGATGAGTTCAAAAACCGACGATTGCGATTAATGCGAATGATCGATGGGAACGATGGATTGTGGGTGGTGGTGGTTGTTGGTGGCGGTGGATGGACACATGAGGAGTTCATATGGAATCAAAAGTAAATAAAAAAGAACGGAAAAAGAAGAAAACGAAAACGGGAAGAGAGAGAGACAGATGGGGGGGTGGGAAGACGGAGGCGTATCAGCAGCCGGCATTGATGGAATCTCATATAATTACCACGCCTGCATCCTTCTTGGCAATGGTGAAGTTGGGGCCCTTCTTGTCCTTGTCCTTCATGGCCTGCAGCATAGCCTGGCGCTTCTTCTCGGCCTCCTCGAGGCGCATGCGCTTCTCCTCGATCTCGCGCTGCTTCTTCTCCTCGGCCTCGCGGACACGGCGCTCCTCCTCCTCCTTCTTGCGCTGGGCCATCTTTTGCTCCTCCTCGGCGCGGGTGACCTTGCGCTTGGCCTGCTTCTCCTTCAGCTTCTTCAGCTCATCCTCCTCCTTGGATCTCTGTTTGCGCCACTCGGTGATGTATTCTTTCAGCTGATCATCGAGGTCGGAGCGCTTCTGGTCCTGACGCTTGATGAACTCTGGGTCGCCCTCTCCTCTGATGTTCGGGAAGGAGAAAGAACTCTATTAGTTTGGTCTGACGAGTCGCGCGCTTTTCGTTCGATAGCCACTAGTACTAGTACTACGTATAATGTCTAGGCACTAAAATTAATTACAGAATTTTGACGGAATTTCTTACGGCCTGTTTATTTGTTTGGTGATTATATTTATATTATTTGGTTCGATTTGGTTCCGAAAGTCAAAGAGTTGTTTTTACAATTAGTAGCCACCAAAGTGCTGATGTGAGAAAGCATTAGATTTCTACATTCTACGTATGGCAATACTACTCTAGTTATAAAAAAAAAAACAGAAACAGAACAGAAACACACCAAAAATATAGGGATAGGCTTCGATGGCACTGGAGTGGTGAGTTGTGGTGAGTAAGAGTTTGTGTTGAGTAGTGCTTGCTACAGAGGTACAGTTTACACCTTAGAAACTATTTTTATTTTTGTTGGTTTGTTTTTTTTTTTTTTTTTTGAGTGGTTTACAGACACGCACAGGCGGATTAATCGGGGACGATCTTAAGATAACTCTAGGGGTTTAGTCTTGGTTAGCGTTCTGGTTTCATTTGTTGTTCACATTTGTTTTTTGTACATAGACTTACTCGGCTGGTGTCTGAGGTGGTTTTCTATACGTGAGGCATTGAGGTGGCAACAAACATGGAGGTGGTGATATTTTTATTTATATATATATATATATTGGTTTTGTGTTTCAAAAATTGACAAATTCACGATGGTTTCGATTGATTGATTGATAAATTGTTGTGGGTTTCGGTTCGAAAAGTTCATACAAAATGCGATTGTTTTCGTTATTTCAGTTTTCAAACAAAAAGGAACGTTGAAAAGAAAGAGAAAAACGGTTGGTTGTTTTAAAAAATTCAATTGCAAAATAGTTCGGTTTGTTTGTTGTTTTTGGTAAACGAAATGAAAGAAGAAGATAAGATGGAGAATATATATAGAGAGATATTGATATTGATATTTGCATAAAAGGTTGAACAGAATAACAGAATAATTAATTTTGTAATGGTAAGTACGTAATTGTTTTTTGTTTGGTTTTGTTTGTTGTTTTCTGGTTGGTTGTTGTTCTAAAGAAAACTCAAAAATGATTCCAAGCAACGAATCTTTGTACAGTATGAACTGGAACTGGTACTGGAGCTGGTTCTGGAACTGGAACTGGAATTGGTTCTCTGATGCGTATGGAGCAGAAATGCACACACAAAAACTTTGAAAATTTTCAATTCAATTTTTTTTTTGTTTTTCGGAAATTGGCAAACGAGCATATAATTTTTGGGCCAGGCAAAGAGTATATCGGAAAAAAACTTTTATACAGATATTTATGGGATCGGATCTTTATAGGTCTTTCTTTCTTCTTTTCATTGGTTTCTCACACAATTTACTTACTTCCTGCAACAAGAACGAGATCAAAAAGAGATGGAAGAGAGAAAGAGAGAGATAAACAGAATTGATATCAATGATTTCCAAGTCTTATAGGCGACAACACTTTTGCTAAGCCAGGCCAGCGATAGGCGGAAAGTTAACTTTTTGTCAAAAGTTTTTTTTAGAATTTAGAAATTGCTTTTTACGGCTTTGGAAATTTATTATCTTTTGGGGAGTCGGGAGATACGATGGTAGAATAGATAGACAGATAGACAAAAGACGTGTTACGAGTGATACAAAAATACACAGTAAAAAACCGACTGCATTCAAAATGGTAGTTTATAAATTTAAAAACCAATTTATTTAGCGAAATATTTTTTTTATTGATTTTTGTTCATTGCTAAAATTTCTTTTGTTGGAACAACAATACTACCATTGCTTTGAACACAGTTTTGCACGTATGTGGATGGTTGGGGGATACAGACAGCTTTTATATACACAATTTGCCAATTTTTCGCTAGGTTTTCGGGGGTGGGGTATGAACTATGAGCTCGCTGCTTGATTGGGTGTGGGAGTGAACAGGTAGGTGGTGGGGGGGGTTTTGCTCTCGGGTTCCATTAGTAAATTTTGTACAATTATCGGATACTGATTTTGTGATCTTATACGTTTATTTCTAATTTCAATTTTGGTTTTTATAGACACACACAACAACACATTGAAAACAAAAACCAAAAGAAATAACAAAAATGTACACAGAACAGAAAATAAAATAATAATTATAAAATTAATAAACAAATAAAATTATTTACAGACGAGTACACAAAACAAAAATGTTGGGTTGGTTTCGGGTTTTTTTTTTGGGTGTTTTTTTCTTTTTTTGGTGGGGGGAATACATATTTCTACAAAAATTTATAAAAAGGTGGTTCTTTTTTGCAAACATTGACAAAATACAACACATATAGAAAATTTGGAATAAAAAATTGGAGGTGGGGCGGGTCAAGAGGTTTGGTGTGGAAAAAATCAAAAAACTGGTTATAGTTATGACGAACAAAAATCATATAGACATAAGTGAACACCAATCGAGTTCTTTAGGCTGCTGCACCAAAACCAACAAAAGATGTTGACAAAAATCGGCAACAAAAATGTACTTACGTCTCCTCGCGGGTCTCCTCGACAACCTCCTCCTCCTCGGAGCTGCTTTCGAGTTCGTAATTAAACGAATTGTATTTTTTTCATATTTTTTGGTTTTTAATTTTTGGATATGGTGTTTTTTTTAAGTGCACGGGTGCAGAGGTGATATTGTTGAATTGTTGTTGAATTGTCGTGTGGTTGTTGTTGAATAGTTGTTGATTGTTATTAGTTGTTGATTTCAAAAGAAACGAAACGACAACATTAGCGGTTGATCGAACAGATTCATGGTTTGTGGTTGTGGTGGTTTCGGTTTTGGTTTTTGGGATCGTGGTTCAGTTTCGATTCGGGTTCGGGTTCGGGTTCGGGGATGAGATAAATGCGTGGAAATAGACAGAAAGGAGTACAGATCAAAATAGGTGCCACTGGTAAACGTGATTACAAAAATTATCATCTTACAAAAATCCACAAAAATCTGGTCGTTGAAACAGTTAGTATTAGAAACAAGGGTTCAAACGAGACCTTCGAATACTTCTCTTTAGCTTTGCTACTTTACTTAATTTACAGTTTACTTTTATTCGCATTTTTTTTTAAAATTATTTTCGCGGTCATATGCGTCGTATACTTAATATCTGCAACGCGTTCTCTATCACATGGGTTCTACTTACGTGTACTCTTCATCGTCGGACATGGCTACGGTTTAGGGTTGAAAAAACCTGCAATTACAGCGAAGAGAAGACAAAATGTTAGGTTTTGTTATGCAAATTGCTTGAATAGTATTTATATTCAGGAGCAGAAACATTTACCAAATAAGCGTGATTGTTTATAATGTTTTATTTAATATTCATATATTTGTATTTTTAATTTAACCGAAATCGGCTTTAAATTTATGATATTACTCCCTACTACTTTCTGTTCAGGGCTTCACTGTACCTAAAGCAGCAGCAACAACACACGAGCCTTCGATCGCCTTCCTATAACTCTATAATTAGACTGATCCGCTGTCCCCCTATATATAAATTCGCTTCTCCGGTGAATATGTAGGCAGGGCAACCTGTCTTTTTATAGTCGGCAACAATGTCTTGTCCTCACATCATAATCTTCCACAATCCAAAAGGCAGAAAAACAACAACAACGCTCGAAAATTATTTAATTTCCTATGCTATCCTATATATATACATCCATATCTGTGTGTGCGAGGGAGAGAGCTATAGTCCGTCCAATCTATGTATATCGGTGGTTTTTCTTTTTCCTCCGATTTTTTCTCAATTAAAAATAGACTTTGCTTTGGGGCAGTATTGAATTTCCCGAAAGCCGAAAGCTTCCGAAAACATCCGAAAAGCTTCGTCGAAAGCCTTTTTTGAAAAATTTTTGTTTTTTTTTACCTTGGCACTAAATCAGAAAATCTAGAAAAGCTTTCGAATTTATATATATATTTTTTTCGGGCGTGCTGGTGTGAAATGAAAAGCAAAATAAAATCAAATACCATTCATAGATCGCTTATATATTTGCCAATTATTATGCCATGACATTATATATATTTAACTGGTGCAAAAATGTCTAAAATTTCATAATCTTTGATGGATTTTTGCTATTTTCTGTTCTCTCTGCATTTTTGCTTGCAAATGCAATTTTCTGGGCTTTATTTTTAGACGCAGACAAACTGGGTCAGTTTCGAGGAGATATTTGAAGATGAAGAGAATGCATCTTCGAAGTTAATTTCATAAGAAATCTATATTCTTGCATATTTTATACATTTTCCCTAACGTTTTCTAACCCAAAAATTGCAATCCATCAAAGTTATCATAAAATCAACCCAAAGATATTTCAAAGTGCATGATAGATTTGTATATACTGACTTCTGGTAAACATATTACAAAATTAGGCATTGGGTTGCATTTTAGAACGGTTTTCAAGACTTTTCCTATTCGTTTGCAACTCCTTCTTTTTGTACCCTGCCCTTTTTTCAAGTTCATCTTTTTACGAACTAACTATGAAATATTCCACAACCTTCTGTCATATTTTGCCTTATCGAAGGGCAGTAAATATTAACTCCCCACCTAAACTTATGCTTGCATTCCCGTTTTTAAAACATTCTTCTCGCCATATGCCAATCTACATCTGCCCTGCTTCCATTTATAGGCCCATATGGATCTATATACGGTTTCCAAAAAATCTCCAGATCTCTATTCACCAGCGATCTTGTGTGGGTGGGTGGCTGTAGTCCCGTCTCTTTCTGCTTTTATATGGCGCCTGCGCCGAAAGCTATAGAATCTAACTGTGTGTGTGTGTCTTGGATATTTTGCCAAGGTAAAAAAACACACACGCAATACACATACAAAACGAATTTATTTTTAAAATTCGTTGAAAATTCGAAGAAAAAAAAATTAGAGAACTTTTCCTCTCAGATCATATAACACATCGAGAATTGGTTGAATATATGTCTTTCTATATGTATGTATTCCTGTCTGGTTTGGTTGTTGCTTTTGTTGTTGTCGTTGTTGCTGCTGCGGCTGATCCTGTTGTTGTAGTTGCTGTTGCTGAATATTTTGTTGTTGGCGTCGCCAATGCCTGGGCGAATTTGTTCAATTATATTTTTAGCCTTTAGCCATAAAATAAAAAAAAAATGTTGAAAAAAAAGTTTTTTGAAAAAAATGGATTTTTTCTTTTATTTTCTTGGTTTTCAAGTCATTTTATCACAATATTCGTTCGTTGGTTGCACTTTAAAAAAATTGTAAAAAAATAATGTTATATAACACTAGAGTTTTCCAATTCGAAACTTTATTTTGTTGATTTTTGGTTCGTGGTTCTTTGGCCAAGGATTTGGTTTTCTTTTCTTTAATAACTTTTCTTGTTTTTTAGACACACTATTTGATTTGATTCGATTTTTTTGGTGATGCAGCAGTAGAAGGAGATGTGAAGCAGCAGTAGAGCAGAAACAGAAAAAAAAAACTTACTTAGGGAGAAAAACAAATTGAATTGAAGTCCGAGCAGCTGACGTCGTAGGAGCGAATGCTGCGGTTCGACTAAACAGACTGACGATGAAAAGCGCTGCTACACGTTATGTTAAAGAATTTTTGGTCGCGTTCGCGGAAAAGCCATTTCCACGCACACACCGAACGCCTTTCTATATAGCCCATGGCCCGCATGGGTGCAAGGAGCGCAGCGATATATGCCAGATACGCCAGATATCTCTGGCCGATGTGGCAACAAGTGGGTGGTGGGTGCTTGGGGACTTTCAGGTGGGCTGCAGCTGAAACATAAACTTGTACACGCACACTGCCAGCCGAGTTTTCCAATTTTCCATCTTCCATTTTCCATTTTCCATTTTGGCCAGAGCGAGACAAGGCATCCCATATAACGCACATAACTAGATCATAAGTATATAGCCATATAGTCGCTCGGAGGAGCGTTGGCGGCTTTTTACACATTTGTTTTTGGAATCAAATATCGTAGAACATAAATTTCACAGCCATTAAAAAGTCGGCCTGCATATATATATATATTCCTGCCACGAATCTGTGTGTATATGTGCGTTATATAGTACATATAGCTTAGATTCCTCAACGGATCGCTGCAGTATTTGAACCCCAGAGTGCACGCCCTACAAACTCGCCCCCTGCCATAGATTTTTATATATGTATATTTATTTACCCCTTCTATATCTCGCGATCGAACGGCTGACGTCGAACGGCCTTAGGTGGCCCCATCGCATTGCCATTTGTCTAACACTTGAATCTATTCGTCATTGTTCCGATTTTCTTTTTTTATTTCTCACTTTTTGCTTTGCTATTTTTTTGGTTTTTATTTTCCTTTCTAGCTGAAACTTTCGCCAAATAGTTCTAGATACACTAACACGCCGCCAAAGCCCTTTGGTTTAAACGTCGACTTTGGTTCACTCTCTCTAGAATTCAATCTACCAAGAGTACTAATTTTTTAAATAAAGCATCTATGAATATTGTCTGGAAATTTTAAAGGTCCTACTCACACCTGCCTATTCTGTGTCCATCGATGGATTTAAGGTATACCAAACTAAATTTTTGAAATAAAACGAGTTTTAGGGTCTGCGAATTGGCTTCAAAATTTATCACCCATACGCACTGTTGCCTTCGAGCAAAAGAATTTTGTTAATCTAGATAATGATGTTTTGCTCTTCCTTTTTTTAACCAATTATTCCAAGAAAATTCATAAATTGATAGGACTAAAAATAAGAGAACGATTTTTTTCGAGCAAATTCGAACTGTTATACGTGTCGTATGAGTAATTTTGAAGCAAACTTCCAAGACGTTTCCAAAGGTCCAAATCCCAAAAAAAAATTGTTTTGTCATACATTTTTTGGCCGCTTTAATCTACCATGTAGAGGGGTTGAAAAACGATTTCACTTTTGGAACCATCCAATCCAACCAATAAACATAAGTTCACTAGCAAAATAAATTACTTGCAAATAAGCCTTAAGTTTTTATTCTCTAAAAAATGTATTTTCAGTCTACGAATTTGAAATAAATATTTATATTTTCAATTTTAAACATGGATTCGAACATGGAACATAGGATACGAGGAAAATTACTACTTACTTTATTTATTTACATTATGTTATTATTAATAAGAAAAATATAATGTTTTGTATATATAATATGTATATAAGGTTTTTTTAAAACACCTATACATGTTGTTTATTTATTAGTGTTTAAATTTAAGAACATAGGTATAATATAAGATGTGATAAGAGTGGCAAAACCGCCTTATATTTTCTAAAATATCATTCTACCAATAAGAGGTGTAAATAAAAAAATATATTTTAAAAATAAAAACAAGAAAATTGTAAAAGATGTTAAAAAAATATTATTTAAATTGTATTATTCAAAAATATTTTTTTACTTTACTTTAAATTACTTTATGCTGACTTACAAAGCCTATGTACTATTTTGTTTATTTTGTTCAACAGATTAGTAAAGATTAGATTATGAATTCGTATATATAAATGTATATATTTTAGTTGGATTGGATTAAAATATGCAATTAATTTCCCTGCGCAGCAGAATTACTTTACAATCCTAAAGTTTCGCTCTTTGTTTTGATTCGTTTTTGGTTACCAAGCGTCTTAAATTTAGAACATTTTTGTATCTGCACCTTTGCGAAATGCACACAGCAGATATATTATATTATATTGCATATATATGGGTAGTCCTGTACGGTCTGGGTATTATGCACGGCCTGCCAAGAACTACAGAATCGCAATGGGACACAGGTGGGCAGGTCGAATTATCTGGGATTCAGTGCATGAAACAATCCGGGGAGATGTATCCAGATATATATCCGTAATCTGTAATCGTTTATTTTTTCCTGGGCTATTCGGTTGCCATCTGGATTCGGGATTCACATAACATCTTTCGTTCGATAAACAACAATGAACTTATGGCAAACATCGGGGCCAAAGAGCCCAGTAATCCGTACACCCGAAGTACGGGAATGTGCAGATGTGGGCGTGAAAGTGGGTTTTGGGTATGCCTTCAACTAAATTTCAATTCGCATCATCTGCTGAAAATCGGAATATCAGAAAATTAGAAAATCAGAAACTCTGAAAATCAGGGAATAACAAATAGCACAGTTTCGAATTTTTGTTGTTCTATTTTTGGACATTTTGTGTGGGCGCTATCGTCTGTAGCCTTCGGTCTTTAGTGCCGATCGCATGCACGAAGTCCCCCGATATAAATATATATATATATGTATATACATATTAAAGTATGCGCGTATATGTATGTGTTTAAATATCTTCTATATGTCTATCTATAGGTTAGCTTTCTGGGGCGATGTTTACGGGCAACTGTGGGTAATATCTGCATAGATCAGGAATAACATAAACATTATTCAAGATCTGGAAAAATATTTCATTTCAGCATATCTGAACATATAAAACCCAAAGGTCTTATGACTTCAAAATTGGTCTACAAACTCGGGCAATTAAAACTCATGGTTTCCAGTGAATATTTAAAAACTAAATTTTACTTGCAACTTGTTTTTATTATTTTTTTACTTAGGCAATCTTTTTTAAAGCAACCCACACTCTTTTTTAATTCTCACATTTGCCCAACCAAACAAAATAGCTATCTATTATTAACTATACATTTATTTGCCACTTTAAATCCATATATTATTCCAGTCAAATATTAATATATTTTTAGGCCCGTTGTGTTTCATAAAGTTTTCAATGAATAAGATTGTTTCGGAGATCAGGTCAGACAAACATATTTTGTAAAGAACAAACAACGCGATGCGTGCCAATTTTAGATTCTATATGTTGGATGTTCGATTTAAAAATACGTTCTAAGTAAATTAAATGAAATGAAAACGAACCAAATCAAAAGAGATAAAAAAGAAAAACAACGGAAAAATCCATAAGAAAAGACACATAGAAGAAACCCCGAAAAGAAAACAGCGGAAAATATAAAAACGTTTAAGAAAGAAGCCATCATACACAGGCGATCTATATATTACCTATGCTCCGTCTACTATATGTATAATATTACACGTTTATTTTCAGAATTTGTTTTTGACTTAATTTTTCGCTTGTTGACAATTGGAAATGAATATTAAAAATTACTTGCAGCATTCGAGCTAGCGAATTCGCAATTTTTCTTTTCTACTTAATTTCAACTTAAAACATTCCTCATTTTAACATTTTTATGCGTTTCCCGAAAAGACTTATACCAGTATTCCTTAAAATTATAATAAACAACTTCTAAAGATGAAGAGTGATGTCACTACTATAATTTTGATCGTAGGTGTATGTCTGTTACTAAGTCATCTTTCGGCTATAATTATAAATAAAAATGATACAATTTTTTTGAGTTTGGATTTTGATTAATTAAATAACCAAGAATCCGTTTGCATGTAATTGCGGATCAAATTTTTGCGTAGACGAATTTATTGCTAAGACATTCAAACCCAATAAAATATTCTGCATTCATTAAGTTAAATAAATAAAGGTTTAACTTGGCAAAACAGTATTATTAGTTACGTTCTACATAAAAAAAATTCAGTTTTATTAATATATAAGATCAAAATATATATATTTTACGAAATAATATCGGGTTTTTATTAATTCTTATAAAGTTTCATTTGGGAACTTTAAATGTTACCGCTAGAAATTGCAAAATGTATAATCGATATTGCCCTTAATTATTAGTTAGTTTATTTTTATTTAATTATTATGTTATAGTTTTGTAGTTAATCATAATTATCATACTATATATAATCTCATTATATTCTCATCTTATATCATAATACGCTTATTTTGTTTTCTATTTGTTTGAACTTTCGTTGTTTTTATTCTACTAACGGTTTTTAGCGGGTTTTTATCGATAGAACTTAATATTTGCGATATTTTCTTCCTTTTAAAGCAGTTTCTCCGCTATTTTTACAAGCAGTGTTTAACAATCGATTAATCTGCCTGCTGCTATCGATGGCATATCACAAAACACAATAAAATAAAAACAAAAGTCGCTTACTAACTTTTTAAAGAAAGAAAGCAGCAGAAGAACGGCGCAATTAACTCGAGGGGTAGTAAACAATTAATAGCGAAAAAGAGTGCGCTCGCGGTGGCCAGAGAAACAATTGCGTGGCGTGGTAACACGAGTGCGAGCGAGAGGGCCGATGCGGCAGAGCCCCAAAGAATTCAATATTTTCGGCAAGTAAAAAGTACTCTTTTGGAGGACACCGGCTGCTCCGCGGGGCAAGGACAACGATGGCCAGCGAGCCGGAGAACAAGCCGCCCATCCTGCACATCCTGGTGGTGGGGTTCCACCACAAGCTGGGCTGCCAGGTGGAGTTCTCGCACCCGCCCCTCATCTCGGGCTCCACGGGCCGCCACGAGTGTCCCTCCGGCTGGAAGTACCTGCCCACCTTGGCCCTGCCTGATGGGTCGCACAACTTTGCCGAGGACACGGTGTTCTTCAATCTGCCCAGCCTGTACGAGCCCGCTGCGAGCATTTACGGGGTGTCCTGCTACCGGCAGATACGCGTGGAGAAGCTGAAGATCCGGACGGCCGACCTCACGCGCAGCACCGTCCAGAAGTCCGTCTGCATCCTGGCCCGCCTGCCCATCTACGGGTACATCGAGGTCAAGCTGGCCCTGATTGCCGACGCCTTCTTCGACCAGGGCGACTTCTCCGGCACGGAACTGCTGGTCAAGGCCTATCAGCAGCTCAACGCCTGCCTGCAGGACGACGAGTCGCGCCGCCCGCTGCGCCACTTCCATGTGGGCCTGTCGCTGCGCGAGATAGTGCTCCACTGGCGCCACAAGTCGCTGATGCTCTTCAAGCTCCTGCTCCTGCAGCGCCGCGTGGTGTGCTTCGGCTCGCCTGTGCGCCAGATGTGCGTCCTCATCCTGGGCATGGCCTCGCTGGTGCCGCGCCTGCTGGAGAAGGGCTTCCAGGAGGTGGCCTGCGTGCGCACCTCGCGGCCCCTGTCGCCGATGCCGGACTTCACCGACTCGCTGCAGCGCGAGGCTCTGGCCGAGGCCGAGGCGGAGCTGGAGGCAGTGGCCTCGGCGCCAGCGGGGCCAGCTGGTCATCCCGAGGAGCAGAAACTCACGCCCGAAAGCGCCACGGCGGCGGAGGGCGAGCCCGAGGACCTGGCCCTCGTCTCGTCCGCCGCCTCGGTGGGCGAGGAGCAGGCCAGCGGCGATGACACCTCGCCGCGCTCCACGCCCAACTCACAGTCGCAGGACTCCTCGAACGGCAGGAACAGCTCGCTGACCAGGGAGGCCAGCGTGGACACATTGGCGTGTGAGTAGCCTGGGCAGGGATCTCCCCTCTTAGTTTTATATAATTCAGAATACATGCATTACTATGATTTATAGATGGTACTAAAAAAACCAATAGATATCCATGCCCCTCTTGTTTTTTGTAATTCAAAATACATGCATTACTATGATTTATAGATGGATAGATAGATACATTGTTAAAACTCTAAAGATCTTTGTGGAATGCCCACAAGATTGTCCAAAAAATGTAAGACTTCAATTTTTCTAGGTCTCTTGATTTTTATTTCTGATTTGGATCATCACGAACCATTCACAAAATCGTATGCTAAATTTTTGAAGAATATTTATAGATTTCTACACAAGTCAAATCTTGTAATAGTTTATATTTACAAGATTAAACAAAAATCAATGTTTAATTGATTTTGTTGCGCCTAATAATGAGTCAGAAGGGATTGTAATAATGTTGTAAATTGTGTTATTGCTTGTGTTATACCTATTAATCATATTCTTTATCATATGAGTGACTCATCGCCATGGTAGATTGGAGCTTACATATGTATATCAGACCTTGAAAACCCATGGCTGCTCAGAGTTTAAAGACTATCCTAACTAATATAATGTACAGAGTTAAACCTATTGATTCCTTCTTTACATTTCTCGCCACAGCCAACCTCGCCGCCTTGTGTGCTGTGAATCCGGATGAGTATCGTGCACCAGTCAGCATCTTCGCCAGCGGCAATCTCTGCCTGCCGTATCTCTCGCTGCCCTACATGGACTTGCTCAGCGATCCCATGGTGCTGTCCTACGTGATCGGCACCTCCAACGTGCTGTTCCAGCAGAAGCGTCAGCTGGCCGACGTCCTGGTGGACATCGAGGCGGCCAACCTGGACGCCCACGATCCGGAGATCAGGCGTCAGCTGGTGCTGAGCACCGAGGACCTGCGCTACATGGACTACATCATGAAGCACGTGCAGTCGCCCAAGGAGGATGCCGAGGGCAGCGAGTACTGGATTCGGGAGCAGTTTCAGGGCTACATCCTGGCCCTCCTGCGCACTGCGGTGGCTCCAGGTGGGTGTGCTTAGCTAAAAGGCATTTTAGCTTTATCTTATTCTTTATGGAATATATTTTATAGATGCCACGGCCAAGGAAAACGATCATTTCAATGCGCACTTCATGGCCGCCTTCAAGCGCACCCAGTGCTTCCAGGAGTGGTACGACGTGAGGCCCGAGCCAGAGTTCTTCGATGCCCTACCCACTGGTCATCCCTTTGCCGGCACTTTGTCGGTGGCGGACATGAAGCTAAAGCTGGCACAGTAAGTGGTTATATGGCCGTTAGCAGTACGAATCCAAGCACAACCTTTTTTCCAGGACCATGCAGAACAGTGAGAGCGGGCGAAAGATCAACCAGGCGGTAAACACGACGAGTCGGGCGGTGGGCGGGGCCATTTCGCAGGCCAAGGGCGCCTTCTCCAGCTGGTGGTCATCCATAACGACGGCACCGCCCAATGCAAACACTGCGAACACGACCAGCGCCAATGGCCAGGAGGGCGACGCCAGCGAGGGAGCTGCCAACCAAGAGATCTCAGTTACATTCCAGAACCACAAGGACGCCGAGGACCTTGACATGGCGGGCGTGAGCATCCACCTGGCTGGCCAGGAAGAGGCGCACGAGTCGCATGAGTCGCACAATGCCAGCTGCGAGCAGCCGCAGGGCATTGTGGAGATCGGACGCGAGGCGGAGCTGTTGGACAAGGCCGATCAGCAGCCGGAGGAAGAGCCCAAGATCTCGGCCGCCACACAAGCCGTTCGGCCCGGATGCGGCGGCGATGTGGCCACCTCCGCCGTGGAGCGCAGCAGCGGCGATGTCTTCATCGTCTGAGGACGCCGGCACTATCGAGCATTGTATAAAATCGCACTAAGCTAAATGATAATTATTTATTACGCAACATATTGTCTCAGTCTCAACGTTGAATTTATATCTACTACTCGTATTCTCCCTTTTGTACACCTATATTCTAGAGCGGGTTGACTTGTGCTACAGAGAATCGTAGGGATTGACAATTAGACCACATTCATTCAACCCATAATCATTGCTATTAAAATCCACGCTTCTGTCTATATAGTGTATGTATAGTAAAACCTTGAAGATTCCAAAAAAATTGTGAAAAATCGCTTAGCAACTATAATTATAATTTCAAATAGGGATTCCCTTTTTTCTTTTGAATATGGTTTATATTTTTAATTTCCCCTTGCCATTTTTTTGCTGTCACAAGTCAATGCCGCTCTAATCGAAACCAAATTGGCCAAAAGATAATATTATTTAATATTTATTATGTACGCCTACATTTAAGTTATCCTTGCCGTCTCCACCCACCACTCAGTGTATATGTGTAACCATGTAAAGCTAAACCGTTCCAAGTGCAATTTGTAATCCAAAAAGGCAGCGGAGATCCGTAACAAAAGCATAATTCGTGTGGCAATAAAGAACTTGAAGAAATCTGATAATATGGAGTTCGAGGCGATGTTCCGCTGTGTCCAACTCTATTTACCTAATCCACAATAAATACATTTCATAAAACAGTTGAATATGGATCTTCTTTTCTAAGTGGTGTCCTGACTGATAGATGATAGATGGCCTCTAGCACTGGCTCAAAGGAGGGCAGCTGAACGGCGTGCACCTTCTGCTACTCCTCATCCAGTTTGGCCTGGATGACGGTTACCTTGGTGCAACTCGGCGGCGGCCAGTAGATCTTCGTTCTTCTGCTCGCTGGCCTGGAGCTTCTCCTGCGCCTCCTGCTGCCTCCTCTCCAGTTCCTCCAGACGGCTGATCTGATCACACTGATCCTCGAGCAGCTACTGCTGCTGCATCATCAGATGGCGCTTGGTGCGATAGTCCTCCCTCACCTGGTCGCCTCGCTCTTCCAACAGCGGAACACGCTAGTTCGCCGGGGCATCTCGCATCTGATGGATCCTGGACAAATAAATTACAAATCTCTGGAAATTTTAATTAAATCCCGCGTCGTCTTCAAAACAGTCTGTTATCGAGAAATCGATAGTTTGAATTGTATCGGATGCTGCGGAGCGTTCACACTGCAACCGCAGGAGCAACAGCGACAATTTCTAAGCTCCGTTTACATAATAGTTTTTTTTTTTTAATTACCTAATTTTATATTACAACACTTTTTTGCTTTATTTTCGACAAAGCACTGATTTTATTGAGAACAATTGGGATTCGGGTCTTTGGCAAAAAAATGATTTTTTTCTTTTTGTCATTTTGCTGTAATTTGGCCAAAAATGGTCCTACACCAAAAATACATACTGTTTTGAACAGATAACAAAATAATTATTAAATCCATGACACTTTCAACGCGATTTTGGAAAAATAAAATTTGTCGCCAATTTTCATTTTTTTTATAAGGGGTTACATCACAATTTTTTGCGAAAAATGGAAAAAATTAAAATGTCCAGGTTTAAATGCCAATCGATTGAAAATTTAATAACGAGCTCAGAAAGGTATGACAATCCATATTTGGATCAATATTTCCATTGTTTCGGCCAAAAAAAAAATTATTTTTTGTGGAAAATTGGGATTTGGGTTTTTGGCAAAAATATGATTTTTTTCGTTTTGTTTTTTGCTGTAACTTGGCCAAAAATGGTCGTACACCAAAAATACATACTGTTTTGAATAGATAACAAAATAATTATTAAATCCATGACACTTTCAACGCGATTCTGGAAAAATACAATTTTTCGCCAATTTTCATTTTTTTTATAAGGGGTTACATCACAATTTTTTGCGAAAAATGGAAAAAAATTAAAATGTCCAGGTTTAAATGCCAATCGATTGAAAATTTAATAACGAGCTCAGAAAGGTATGACAATCCATATTTGGATCAATATTTTCATTGTTTCGGCCAAAAAACGAATTTTTTTTGTGGAAATTTGGGTTGTGGGTTTTTGGCAAAAAAATGATTTTTTTCTTTTTGTCTTTTTGCTGTAACTTGGCCAAAAATGGTCCTACACCAAAAATACATACTGTTTTGAACAGATAACAAAATAATTATTAAATCCATGACACTTTCAACGTGATTTTGGAAAAATAAAATTTTTCGCCAATTTTCATTTTTTTTATAAGGGGTTACATCACAATTTTTTGCGAAAAATGGAAAAAAATTAAAATGTCCAGGTTTAAATGCCAATCGATTGGAAATTTAATAACGAGTTCAGGAAGGTATGACAATCCACATTTGGTTCAATATTTCCATTGTTTCGGCCAAAAAACGAATTCTTTTTTGTGGAAATTTGGGTTGTGGGTTTTTGGCAAAAATATGAATTTTTTCGTTTTATTTTTTTGCTGTAACTTGGCCAAAAATGGCCCTACACCAAAAATACATACTGTTTTGATTAGACAACAAAATAATTATTAAATCCATGTCACTTTCAACACGATTTTGGAAAAATAGAATTTTTTGCCAATTTTCATTTTTTTTATAAGGGGTTACATCACAATTTTTTGCGAAAAATGGAAAAAAATTAAAATGTCCAGGTTTAAATGCCAATCGATTGGAAATTTAATAACGAGTTCAGGAAGGTATGACAATCCATATTTGGATCAATATTTCCATTGTTTCGGCCAAAAAACGAATTATTTTTTGTGGAAATTTGGGTTGTGGGTTTTTGGCAAAAAAATGATTTTTTCTTTTTGTCTTTTTGCTGTAACTAGGCCAAAAATGGTCCTACACCAAAAATACATACTGTTTTGAACAGATAACAAAATAATTATTAAATCCATGACACTTTCAACGTGATTTTGGAAAAATAAAATTTTTCGCCAATTTTCATTTTTTTTCGGAAAAAATAATGATTTTGTAATATAATAATAATATATGTAAATATAATAAAGAATAAAAACAATATTATCTTTATGAACGAATCTGTTTGCTTTCGTTTATTCCAACATATTTATTTAATTGGTATTATTGTTTCAAGTATTACACAATATTGATGCCTTTTCTCTTACGTTTTCAATTAATTTATAATTATTATTATTATTATAACTAAATATCGATCACATTTCCTTTTAGAACGTCTCCCATTCTCATCGTTTTATTCCCTGTTCACTTTTTGTTGCAGAACCTATAAACTCCTGCATACACTTCCCATCGTCCTAACTAATTTGCAATAATAAATATCGTTTTCCGCGCGTATATTATTGCTTTTCTTTTTCATCGCTCGGGGCTGCGGGGAAATGGAGAAGGGACAATGAGAAAAGTAATATTTAAAAAAAAAACCGAAAGCGAGACTTGCAAAAATCAAATCTGCGCTAATACTACATAATTGGTTGGTAAGTGTAAATTAAGGATTTAAGTAGGTTCTATTTACGACTATGCGCTTTTGCAATTATTATTTGGCTGATTAAGGTAAACCAGAGCGAAAGAATAAAGAACCGAAGTGGGAGGAAACAATTAGCGTTGCGTAAATGTTCTTTTAGTTAATCTTCGTCTTTGTCTTCTTTTTCTCCCTATACAATGTATATATTTCTTTAAATGTGTATAATATTGTCCTAAAAGCCTTAAAAAATATGACGCAGCAGACCTGCAAATCTACATATGCCTATATATAACCTGTATATATACCATAATCGCACATAATTTCTCGGTAGAGCAAAAGGAACACAAGCAAAAGCCATGTGAAGAAGGACTCAATGTAAAATGATATCATCTCTCTCTTAATATCTCCCGCCTCGAACATTCGACTTTCGACATTCATGCATCATTATCATTAGAAGTTAGTTCGTTTTATATTGGTTTCCGTTTCCGTTTCGGTTTGGTGTTGGGGATTTCTTTTTTTTTTGAGGGCCGCTGGAGGCTATACGTACAATTTCTATGTTTTCTATATATTTGTTTTAGGTACATAACAGTTCTTTATATTGTGTGTGGTGTGTGGCTGCATTGTTTATCATTTATCGTTCTACGTTATTCCGTATTCCGTATTTCGTAATCCCTATTTCGCTTGCTACTCTAATTGGGTGCGTTGAGTGTCTGCATTCCGTTTCCGTACTGCATGCCCACCGACATGGTGAAGAGCCACGCCACCGCCAGCAGGCTGCTGCCCAGCAGATCGCCCAGGGCCGTCAGGTAGGGAATGGCCGAGTTATCCGGATCGATCTTCCACTTCCACATCGCGTGCACAATAATGTGGGCAATATACAGCAGCAGCATCACCTGAAACGATCGCAACCCATTAGTAATTGTATATGGTATGTTTAATTAAATAATTATTTTAATAGGGTTTGTTGTTTGTTTGGATATGAAAGACCTCATGGGTTTTGTACTTTTTATAAGCACTAGAAATATAAATTAAAAGTGAAATGCCATTTAGAACAAATGTATGTTTTATTGTATTTTTTGTTACTTTAATTCACTCAGTTAAACTATTCTTTTAGGCCATAATTTAGAACTCACCTGCACTAAACTGGCGGTCAGGTAGGATAGCACAAACACCCAGGTGACCGTCGAGGTGCTGTAGTTTATATAGTCAGCAGCAAATATGAACAGGACATTGCCGGGGATGGACATGGCAATAAGAATCCGTGCCGTCTTCGCATAGGGAACTGTGTTTGCCAACGAAAGCCCCACATTAATACCAGTCTTAGTTAGAGTCTTAGTTCTTTCAAGAATTACCTCCTTTGAAGAGCGCCCGCCAGGGCCACTCGAAGATCTGCGTGTGCGGTGGTATAATCCCGATAATTGAGCTCTGGTGCAGCATTGTGGATATCTTGCTGGCCTGCACCGACACCAGGTTGCCGCCGATTCCGTTGATGATCGGTTGAAAGACCACGAACCCAGTAAACACCTCGACGGCGGCATCCAACACAAGGCCACCCAGACTGCAATGGGTAGAAGGGAAAGTCCATTAATTTTATTTAAATATTTAATACGCCTATTTTAGGACTATACACCATATTATTCGTTCTTGGAAGATACATCTAGCAGTTGCATTTAAACACCTTGTAATTCCCACTCAACTCCCATTCCAATGTTTGTTTTAATTTGAGTAAACTGAAGTGTGTTTGTCTTATTGCCGCAAATTTCCCAGTCATGGCAAATAATTATAACGCCCGGGAATTCAAATCCTAATGCTGATTCCAATTATAAGCGCGCTTGACCCCTCAGGGACATCCATCCGTGCGAATGTTTCCCATGGTCTCGGTCTCGGTCTCGGGTCTAGGCTACTTATTCCCCAGATTTGTTATAAATAGCGTTCAGATACAATCGCCTGGACATGATTTGGCACTAAATTAAACGGCCTGATAGATATCTAAATATAGCGGGCAACTTGACTACTTGACGTTTTTCTGCTTATCATGGCCCCAATTTTTGTTTTTTAGACTCGAGAGTCCATCATCCGATCTGATCAAATAGATTGCGGAGTGCGCAGTGCGCAGTACGTACCCGCTTATGCAGAGGGCCGAGAGGACGGGCACCCATCCGCTCTTCAGCACCGGTCGCGTGTACTCGTTCCTCAGCACGATCATCACCCACATGGGCAATAGCACCAGGTAGCAGGTGACCACGATGAACGTGATCCACAGGTGCGTTTCTGTGCGGGAAAAGAAATAATGCTTTTGTAACGCATATCAAAACATATCAAAGTTGGAAAAAACTTACTGATGTGCTCGTACAGCAGCGAGGCGATGAAGGAGAGCAAACTGATGGACACCACATCACCAATGGAGGCGGCCAGCGGCGTGGCCAGGTTATCCGGATTGAGGCGATACTTCTGCGAAAACAGGATTACGGCCACCAGCACAAAGTCTGAAAAAGAGGAGCCGTTGATGGGATAGATGGCATAAATGCAGTGGGACAAATCCTACCCAGCACAAAGCACGACGACGTGGCCGTGAACATGGCCGAGGCCGTCAGCAGCATCATGTTCTCGAAGTAAAAGTCACCGGTCATCGCCGCACCAACGCTCACCGCAAACATGGCCACCAGGAAGGAGGCCACTGTCGCTTGGACCTGCACCAGCGCTATATTTCCGACTATCATCCGTATCACGCCCTGCCGACTGGTCATGTTGCCCAGGTTCACCTGCGTGGAGAGTCGCGAGGCCAGGCACATGTCCAGATTGCCCTTCAGACCCAAAAGCGCCGGAACCAGGATGAACAGCTCGCTCACATTCTTGAAGACATACCATTTCTAAAGGGAAAAAAAGATTACTTTACTATTATTCAAATTTTTTAATATTTCACAGATTTATACTTTTTTTAAGATATTATCTAATTATTTCCTAGTTTCAGTTTTTTTTTAGATATTTGTAAAAAGCTGTAGAAGGGTCATCTCGTTTTTTAAAGACTATTTTATTAAAATAGTATATTATTAAAATAGTATAAATTTTAGTATAGATTTTTATATTATAATAGTTTAGTTTCATTTTGATATTTTTATAAAGCTGTTTTGCTGCAGGAGGGTCATTCCGTTTTTTTCGACTTTTACATTATAATAGTATAGATTTATTAAATAGTATAGATTTTTAAGACTATTATATTATAATAGTATAGATTAGAGTAATAATATACATTTTATTCCATGAAACATATTAGGTATATACCGTTATAATTGATTTTTTATTTTTATACTTCAGTTATTTATTATTGTTATTGATGTAAAGAGCATTGCTCATGGCAAGAGTGCATCGAATATATATGACGGCGTTTACAACCCATCGTAAAGCCCCTTAATCCCAAACCCCTCTTTATAACGGCCAATATTTTCAGTTCATTTCGGGCATTGGCCGCCTGTAACTGGCTGCGGCTCCAGTTTAACCCAGAACTTTTACCATCAATTAGCAGGCAAATTAAACATTTACTATCTAATGCATATATACAAGATACATATATTTATTTCGCAGCCATAAATAACGTTCTAAAAGGAATTGTGCCAATTCACCAGGTAAACAAAGAGGGGGCGAAGGTTTAAAAATAGCATTAGCTCTGTCTGATTTCTGTTTTGTGTTTTGTGATTTCTGTTTGATTGAGTGGCTCTCCAAGTCTTGAATCCCAAACAGAACAGATCGATTATAGAGCGCGTTCTTATAGCCCTCATTAATACCTGATTTCTGGCTTTATCATGTGTTATTGCACCGGATTATTTATGAAGCTAAGCCATAAAGATTTCTTATCTGCATAATTGCAATTAGTTATTAAACTAAACAACATATTGTTATCAAATTGTGACATATGTCTACAAAAAAAAGGGTTTTTCGCGTCATAGTTGACAATAAATTGGGCCTATGTATTGATTTATTTGATTTGCTCCAATATTTTCAATTGTTTACTCTTTTGCAGCATGGAATTTTCCCACAAGAGAAATTGGAATCAAGTGAAAATGGGCAATTAACTATTTTACGATTCACTTTGTGCTTGACTTAGTGCAAATCTTTCTGTTTTAATGGGCCATCCCACTGAGCCCAGGCAATTAAAAATGTTTACAATTTAATTTGATGTAATTTACGCTGTCGTTTCTGTGTGACTTTCGTTAGGCTTAGCTTATCGCCCCTCAGACACCCACAAAGTGAATGGAAGTCAGGTGAAACAATTAATTCATTTGAGTTGAAGTGTTGGAGAACAGCAACATAAAAAAACAATTTAAGATAATGTTTATTTTTAACATTTATAGATGAAATAAGAAATTTTAAATACACAATAATTAATAAATACTATTTCAAATGAAAAACCAATTTAAGATGGCAATATTAATATTTCGAAAGAGAATCCTCTTTTTTAGGTATAGATCTGTTTATTATCTTACATACGATATAAGAACTTTTAAAAACCTCTAATTGATAAATACAATTTTTAATGAAAAACCAATTTAAGCTGGCAATATTAATATTTCGAAATAGAATCCTCTTTTTTTTATCATTTCATTTCTATTATAGGAAATTTCAAAAACAAAATACTTGATAAATACTATTTCGAATATAAAAACAATTTAAGGTGGAAATATAAACATTCCGAAAGATATTTCTTCTTTTTTAGACATAGATCTGTTGTATCTTCTTTTTCTTATATAAGATATAGGATTATAAGGACTCACCTCAACGCGTCCCAGCACAATGCCAGCTCCGATGGTGCCAATGCCGGCAAGGAAGAACGGAATGGAGACCTGCAGCAGGATCGTCGACCACTTCTCCTGCTTGATGCCGGGCCTGTTGAGCGCCAACTTCTCCTCGGAGCTGCCATTGATGCCGGCGATACTGGAGGCGTCCGCCGCCACAAGGGCACCCGATCCGATACCGCCATTGCCACTTCCGCCGCCTCCGCCTGCTCCTCCTCCGCCGCCGCCGCCACTCGCCGCTCCAGGATCCGGTTCGGAGGATGCTATGGACGTCGTGATGATTGAGCTTAGTGAACCGGTTGTCGAATGTGGTAGGCCCGACAATTTCTCATTGTCGGGATCTGGATTTGCGATCGGATTATTTTGTTGTGAGGGGAAGAAACGAAAGAAGAGGGTTGCAAGATGCGGGTTAGTTTGGGATCAAGGCACGGCAGTTCAAGTGTTCCAAGTGGGTCGCCGGATTAGGTGCTCGGGTCACTCTCTCTCATCCATGGGGACTACGACTATATAGGACTATACTATATATAGGGTGCATGCATTAGCCTAAAGGTGCTGAGGTGGTGTGCGTGTGTGTGGCATGCAGCTAAAGTCTAAATTTAGCAGCATTATGCATGCAATTAGCAGGGCAATTAATTAAAATCGCCATAAATTAAATATCAACATATATGTTTGTATATATGCATGTTTCTCTGATTTCGGCAGTCTCCAGGTGGAGTCTTCTGCGAGCAAAAAATAAAACTCGTTTGATTAGAATTCTCGTATATTTATTTGCGTTTTCGGTTTCTGTGTCGACTCGTAGCCAAGTTCATAAACCACGAATCGTTCGTCCATAAACAAATTCGCGAGCCGCCGAGACAGCGACAATTAAACATCACAAAAATAACAATTAAGAATGCCATAATCCAAGTCGAGTGGGTAAAGGCACTTGGCTACCCTTTCAATATTGTATCGGTACGGGAAAAAAAGCGGAAAACTTAACAAATTGAAAAGGTTAAGGATTTCTACATATGTATATGTACAACATTTTATAGGTACCTATAGATTTTTCAATCTATGAGAACCAATAGTTGGTATATTATACAAAAATTGCATCTTAAATATGTTATTTACATTTTTCGTAGTACTTAATAATATAGTAATATAGTATAGTATATAGTATAATAGTATATAGTATAGTATATAGTATATTATATAGTATATTATAAAATATATTATATAATATATTATATAGTATAATAGTAGAATAAGCATGTTTGAAACACGCCAACTAGACAATACCCCGCTTCTCTTGTCAAGAATCCCACATACCCCATATAGTCGCGGATAAAGATCAGTGCTCAGACGAGACGAATAATGGGCAGTAGCTTTGCATCGAGATAGACCCGGGGTGAGGCGGCGAGCATGCATGGTAATTAGTAAACATTCTGTGTGTTTAACCGCAAATAGACGAGACATACACAAGCCAGGGCGATTATTGCACGGGATTAATGTAATATAAAAGGAATATAAAGAATATGGATATATGGATACGAGGGTAAATATGAATGAAAAGGGAAACGAGTCTGGGCGCTTAAATTTAAATATTTGCATATCAAGAGTAAATACAAAAGATAGTAAGATAAAGTCAGCGACAGAGCAAGAGATAAAGAGAGACAGAGAGAGAGAGCGAGAGCGAAAAGAAATCAAGGAAAGGATCAACGATATATGGTGTTTCTTTCGTGTTTAGTGTGGCCAAAACCTCATAATTCCTCGAAAAGACCTATCTACACGGGAGCCGAGAGTTGTTGCCTCTGCTTGCTGTTGTTGTTGTTGTTGTGGAACTTGGTTTTCTTTTATTTTTTCTTTTTTGACGCATCGTGGGGGGGAGGGGGTTTTTACTTTCACTCACCGTTTCCATTGAAAATGGTAAACAATCTGTATTTATCATCCGGTGCCACATCTAGCGGTGTTGTTGCTGTCAGTGTGGACAACTGTTGTTGGTATATTGGTGGTGTGGCATATGCAGATGGTGGCGTTGTTGATGCTGTGTTGTTGTTGTTGTTATTATTATTATTTGTATTGTTGTTGTTATTGTTGTTGAAGAGGCCAATGTTAATGGTGGTGGGCGGGGGATCATCGCCAGCATTATCGCTGATCGCTTGCGGATTAACGTAGCCCGATAAACGACGCACATTCAATGGCGTCAGGCGGTGTTTCAGCTCATTTGGTGTGGTTCTTGTGGATGGTGTTGGTGTGGAAGGTGTTGTTGTTGATGTTCCTGTTGTGGATGTTGTGTCTGTGGATGCTGGTTGGCTGGGATTGTGCGGCAAGTTTGTCTGTTCGTTGGGCAGCGACATTTTAGCATTGGTTTGGTGTGTGTACGTTCGTCGTGTCGTGTCTGGGGGTCCTTAGGTGTCGGTGTAGAGCAGCCCCAAACGGTTGGCGTGCATGCGTGTGTCTGTTCGTGTGCGGGGGCCTTTTCTCAAGCGAGTACTCGCAACTAAAACTCATCGACTAAACTATATTTGAACTAAATCCTGAGTGTCTAGGCTTTGAAACAATATTTGATTAAAACCAACGCAAATTAAACATTCAACACAAATCATAAACTGTGCTCAAATAAATATTGTTTTGTTTTTTTTAACGATTTACTTGTCTATGGGCTTTGCATACTTTTTGTTTTGGGTTTTCTTTTCTTTTTTTTTTTCAACCTATGACTAAACACAAAAAAGATATCACAAAATGGTATTATTTTTAGATAAATAATTTAATAAGTTAGGAATTATGGAAAGTGCATTGATTGCTTTTCAGTATTACGTAGGTCTACGTTTTCTTTTTGTTTTGTTTAAGGAATGAATGAAGAATATAAATTGGAACAAGAATTGAAAGAATCTGGAGAATCGTTTGGTTTACATTGTATTGAAAATGTGGGGAATGTCGGGGCGCCGTGTGTATGTCGCAGGATGTGTGCGTCGTAATGTCCGTGGTTTCTGGTGGCCAGGTTGTACGAGGGAAAGTGAGAGGTAGTAGGTCGTAGGATCGTAGGGTCGTAGGGTCGTAGGTAGAAGGACTGAGGCTGAGGTTGAGAGGTTGAGCTTAGTCACCGGACCGTTGATATGGCTGCAAGGCAACAACAACAACGTATTTGGTTTATTTCTTGTTTAACGCATTCATTAAAATCGATTAAAATCGATTTGATTAAATACTATAGATTGGCTGGAACGTGGAATCAATGGAAATCAAGAAAAGCAACTAAAGATCAGGTCACAAATCTACAAAAGCGGCAATTTGTTTTAAATCTATATAAGTTTAACTCGGAACTCTTTTGAGGATTCGGTGTACATTTTTGCTTTTGGGAACTTCAGAAAACTGTAATATTAAAAATTCTATTAAAACAATCTACGATGGATTAAAAATATTAAACTTTTACCGATTCGGTTAAATTATGTTTGTGATAAAACTGTATTTTAACTTTAAGGTATTTTAATTAAATATTTAAAGATTAATGTTTTTTCGTAAACAATTTTAATTAATTATGTTTTCAGGCGATTAATTTCCTCAATTCATCCATTCATCACTTATTTCTTTGCTCCAAAAATGTGCCTGACCTGCCCGAACAATTTATTTGGAACTTCCGCATGATCGAGGAACCGAGAGAGGCCCTGACCAAGATAATCAAAATTGTATCGGTTTCTTGCTTTTGGACCTGTTTGTTAAAAACTTTTGGCATCGTATGTTTTTGTATGTCTATGTTTGACCGATTGAAATGATTGGGAGAAAAGGGAACCCCGAAGTTAACCAGTTTGTTTAGACCTCATTTAAAGTTGAAGATAATTCCCTTGTGAAAAGATTGAAAAAGTACAAGTTTTGTAAATTCAATTGTAATTAAAGTTATAGAGTAATTTTCTTTCGGTTTTCATCATCTTTTTTGACCACCAAAGGATTGTAGGTATTTCATGCTTTCATGTTTATATTTTCAATGGACTTTATAGACTCTTTACACTTTTCACAACTCTCCATAGCCACTCACACACCTGCCGGCGATAAGATTTTAATTTCGCTTGTTTGCCAACGCGTTGACAACAGTTGGACACAATAAATTGCCGCCACTTGGCTTTGACAACTGGGAACAATATAACAAAAACCGATGACAGGGAGGATTGCGAGTCGATTCTATATTGAATGATCCACTTGAGACTTCTAAAGGGTTTTTCGCGATTTTTTTCGCAATTTTTTCTTTGCCTGGCTTAACTTCTTATCGCTGTGGAGTGAAAGCCTTGCGCTCGCAAGTCAATATCACGTCACAAATCAGGCCCACGCGTCGGCTACGCAGCAAAAACAAAAAATAAATAAGTATACAACTGCAGCTATACACACCACCTGCCTATTGTTATTATCTTTATCTGGGTGCTCTTGAGAGTGTCGCCATAAAACGCCAGGGTAAGGTCAAGGGGTGTTTATAAATTGCAAAGATCACCGCTTAAAATGGGAAATGATATAGCATTACCATGGAAATATTACGAAATTATTAGCCATTTATTTTATCTTGAGGTTAGAATATAATAAAAGATTCCGTGTGGTTTTCCCTTACAAAATTTTTAGTTTACCAATAAATTCTCCAGAAATTCCAATTATATAAAAAAACCACAAATTCATTGAACTTAGATTCCGTGTCGCCAAATGCACAATGAAAATCCCCCAGAAATTCATGTGCCCCTAACTTAGCTCAAATTATTTGAAAAACCAACCGATTTATGGAAAGTTTTCGATTCACCCAATTGACCATTGATAAACCTTCTGGTTTTTCCTTACAACAAATGCCATAAATTCGCTATTCGTGACTAAATTATTATTGGTGAGGGTGAGTAAGTCATTTCCGATTGCAAAAAGTCGCTATGCTTGTTTATAAAAATAGTTCTCCAATCCAATCTTATCGGTTATTGGAGGATTTCGATAGCTGCTGATTACTGGGAAATTGGTGAGAAAGCCCTGTAGATTAAGGCCAACTATTATATCAATCCGTTGTAAAGAGTGCAACCGTCGAGGGAAGATTTCCTGACGACGTAGAATGACACTTGTCGACGGCAGCAGATAATGGAAATGCATATAATGGAGAGCGAAAACATTCCATATCAATGGAAAATTCAATATTTGGATTGTCAATTTATTTGTCACCTTCTTGTGAGGCGTTAAGCACTAAGCGTTAAGCTTTCTTTGCCTGTGCTAATACGTTTTGTTAATACCCTCTGATTCACCTCAGTTTATTCTCGGCTTTGGAAAATTTATGGTTGTCATGAAGAAAGAAAAAATATACCTTCTTTTTCTAAATTAGAATTTCAACGATATTTTAATTTTTAATAGCTTAACCCCATAGTAAAGCCTTTTCCAAAATATCTTTGACTTACAAACAGCAGGTTGTAAAACACAAGCGAGTCCGCCGATAAGCTTATCATAACAAACCCAAACAACCAACAGAACTTTAAACTCGGAATCCAGAGCATTTAACGAAAATCGTGTTACGTATACGCAACGTGCCCAGAAATAGGTAGTAGTACCTTAATTAGCCTCACTGATAACTGATTGACTATTTATGGTCTAACATTTTGTATTTAAAGCAGGTGAGCTAAGAAATATGAATATTTCACAGACACGAAACAATTGCAATTAAAGTCCATAAAGGAGGAGAAAGAGCAAATATTCGCATTACGTATACGCAGCGTTTGTCGGGCGGCGACTCATTTTCGCTTTGCGATTTTCAAGTTCAAAGTCAAACAAAACACGTGGGCGGATGGGCTCGAGGGGGGCGTGGCTTTTGGGGACTAAATTGAATTCCGTTTCTTTTCCCCTTTGTTTGCATGCGGAACTGGGAATCGCAATTATATGGTCAGCGGATCGGTTTGGCATATAAATGCACCTTGATTAGTGGATCAACAGCCGCCGCCGCTGATCGTCGATCGCCGATCGCCAATAGACTTTGCCGCCGTTCAGTCTTCGTTTTTTGCCCATTTTTCTTATCGCTGCGAAGGAGCAGCAGTAACCAATTCATTTTCAATGGTTATTGTTTTACGATTCACGCGCTTAAATGCCAACTGTTTTATTTGACTCTTTTTCGGCTTTTGTTTTTATTATATTTTTCCCTTTATGTTTTCAGTTGGCAGACGATTTGTCTGCGAAATTCCAGTTGGGTATGGAAATTTACGAAATGCCAAAATCAGGTTTTATTCGGAGGAACCAGTTGCATATGTGCAATGACTGAACTGAACTAGTTCCAATTTTTTCTTAAATTCAATAATAAATATATATTTATACCTAAAACAAGTGGAAAATAATATAAATTATTTTAATGCATTGAGTTTGGCTTTCTATAATGACTTTAAATCAAACAAGGAAAGATGTGAACTCATTTCAGTAAATTTCCAAACATTAAAAACTAGTTCAGGTTTTTTGAAGTGGTGAAACAGGTCATTAAAATAAAAAACAAATATTAAAAAAAATAAAAAACGAATTAAAAACTAGTTCAGCTTTTAAAATTTGGTACGAGAGTAAAGGCAATATAAAATAATATAATCCAAAAATAATATTTAAGTGTTTATAAAGAAGTTATAAAAATCAAAATATTTTACAATACGAAGCAAAACATAATTTCTTTATGGCCCAGTTTAAAAGAGATTTCCAAGCTATCTTGGCTCATAAAAAATGTTAAGAATAGTACACAGACGGTAATCTTAGAACCCACAAGATAGTTTACAATAAGGCGCCCCACTATAAAGTATCCCTATCTAAGGGCTTAGCCCGAAGATCTCGTCTCAAGGGGTGACATGGGATTTGACAAAAAACGAAGAAGTCATAAACCAAGCAATCTGAGCTGGTCAAGATCCCAAGGTTGAAGTGAGAAGTCTAACCGAAAACTGATAATAAATCAATTTACTGGCATTTAATTACTTTTGGTTGAATTCTGCACAGCAGTGATTAGATTGCAAAAACAAGATTAATGATTTATTTATATACAGATATGTATATATTATAAATAATAAAAAATCACAAGATTCGGCGAGATTTCTATGATTGGGAATACAAATGTCCAAGCGGTCATATAGCGCACATTTAACCCAAGAATGCCCACAGTCATTGTCGGCGTTAATTAGCAAAACGTGCGCTAAATATTAAATGTGCGATGATGCCGCGGGCTAATTTCTATTAAGTGCGCTTAAAAAGTCGCTTTGTTCACTTCTCGGGCAGATATATGCTATAATATAAGGATAAATACACGAACATATGTTTTATGATTAGATTGTTCCCAGGCTTCATTAAAAGCGCTTTTGCTTCAGTTATTATATGCCCTCCTATGCTAAGTACTCTCGTACTAGGAAATGCATTTTAAATGCGATTTGATGATCTATTTTTGAAGGGGTTTATGGAATTATCAAAAGAACCCTAAAAATATTCAAAAATATTATTGAAATATTATATTTCATTTTTAAATTGATTATATTATATTATTTTTAATGTAATATTTTTATAGGCTTCCTCTAAAACCACTCAAATAAACCCAATTAAACTAAATCGTAATCTTCTTATGGAATTTGGCTATCTGTATGATATATTTCTCACGATGCGGCGACAAAAACGTGCGACCCACTGGTCGGCTACGTAATATACACAAATATTATTTATTCACAATAAAAAGTATGCATAAATATGCAAATTGTTCACGTGAACACAAGTTGGGCTCATCTCCCCGCCTCATTTGCATGCGATGTAAACGAACTCTGGTCAAAAAAAAAAAATAATAAAATAAAAGACAAAAAAAAAACAAGCGCATTCGAGATGGAAACGCTTTTCATTTCACTTCACAGAGAATCATTTTCTGGGCCCTGGCAACAGTTAAAAACTACATAAACAAGTCTTTCACATGGGATTCGCTGCTGTTGTTTTGATTTTATGGCTTTTATTCTGTTTTATTGTTACGTATGACGCAGGTGAAATCGAATTCGATTCTGGACACAATAATTTTTGTTAATGAATTGCCTTGTCAACCCTAGAGACCCGAAAAAAAAACGAAAATACAAATAAAATATGTATACCTGGTCGAAATGAGCGAAACAAACAGTTTGTTTGGCCGTAAATTCGAAAACAAAATTATTCAGACAAGTAATCACCTAACCGGCTTGGCTTATATATTTATAATTCTTTCTAAGGTGTAAAGTGTAACGAAATGAGATCGAAAAACTGGAACCGAGACCAAAACTGAAACTGTATCAAATGTCATTCAACTTGGCATCAATGCGTGAACGAAAAACAGCATTTAAGCTCACATCACAGCGAAAATTAAAACAACAGGTGCCAGTACAATATATGTATATTGTATATTTCGAATCTAACTCGTGGGAAGATTGTTGAAAATAGTTAAAAATATCAGCTGTTGCCGAGTCACTATGATCTTTCATTTATAATTTATATGATCTGCCATTTAAAGTGGACTTCTTGATTGGTTGATAAAAGTTATCAACACTTTGAAAGCTCGATGATATAATCAACTAGGCGTATAGTAATTTGGCTTCGAATTTAAATAATCAATTTTATTGAATCACTCTTTTGACAATTCTCCAATCCAATCGATAATTGTTTGGTTGAGCCAGCTTGCAGATTTTGAAGAGGTGTGAATCTTGTTTACTGAAACCCACACAGTTCTTTCGACTTTAGACTTGAAAATAAATCATTAAAAAAGAAAATGTTTATTTAAAAAAAAAACATTGGATTGAGGATCTGTAAAAATTAGTGGTCATATAAGAAAGGTTTAAACAAACTTGTATTTAAAAGAAAAAAATAAAAAACTAAGAACTCTATAAGTTATAAGGACTATATAAAGTGAATTTCAAAAACCTACGTTTAAGAATTTCTTCCGGCTTGAAGCACACACATTTCTGGGGTTTCCCCGCCCCAAAATTGAAGCCTCGTGCGATCCAATGACGACCTTGCCCACCCAGTTACCCAGTTTGCAATCTGCAGCCGTCTTAGCTGGCAAAACAAAAGCAAGTGAATGGCAATAGCATACTGGCTTACTAGAAATCAGATTGAAGCCCGAGCGAAACTCATTAACTACACGCAGCAGTTGGTCACCCCGACGACTTCGTCTACAATATCTTTATATAATAATACGTGTCGGAAAATTGGGGAAGTCGGCTTTTGTAGATTCTCAAAAGGGTGAAATCAAAGCCAAGCCAATCCAATCAAATCAAATCGAATCGAATCGCATTCGAACGCCTTAATTTAAAGATACCAAAACCCTAGACGTGGAGACATTGAACCCCCTGCCAAAGCATAAAATCAAATCCAATACGAGAAGCCAACTTAAAATGCAATTTGGCCGTGAAAACGAAATACCAGCAAACATAAATTAATTATTATTGTTAATAATATTTCTTTTTTTTGTTTTGTTTTTCTTCTTTGTATTAACTATGCATAAATTCAAAGCTTTTCAGCCTTTCGACTTTTGTAAAGCTTTGTTTTTATTATTCATATAATTTTTTTGGTCAGTTAAGGTTGCTCTTTATATATTTACGTGTTCATACTATTTATAGTATTTTAATAACTTTGTTTTAAGCCTCAATTAAGCCTTTAAGTTAAATTCTCAGCAATCTTTTTGATTTGATTAATGACTTGAAGTTTGGAGTTGATAAATGAAGTAGGCGATTTCTTGCGGAATTTGCCTCGCGGTTAAATGTGTCTTAGTTTTAATACCAAAAAGTATTTATTGAATTTAAAAAAATCAATGTTTAAAATATTTGGATTATAGATTTAGAGATAGCAGATTCTGGAAAGAAAGGTGTGAGATCATCTGAGGATAATGCCAAGAAAATCGCTGATCTAGGCGAAAAGAAATCCACGCCAACTGTAAGCCATCGATCAATGACAAACGATTGGCAAAGACCAAAAAAAAACGGAAAAAATATTGCCGAAAACTTGTTAACCAATTCGCTGCGAGTGGGAGAAACGACACGAAAGACTAGAAATATGAGATCCGAACGAATTCTGCCCGATTTCAAGACCCCAATTAACGGTGGTAGTAATAATGCCTCAAAGATTCCGATTCCGATTCCATTGATTTCCGCCTTTCAACCTTTCGCTTGGGCGATTGTACAAAATCTGGGCTTACTTTATCAGCTGTGTTTTCTTGGGGGGTTGTAAATTCACTGGGTTTTTTGATCTTTTTCGTTTTTTATTTTTTGATTTGCAACTTTTTTGTGTGGGCACTTTTAGCACGTGTAATTAACTACTGATTGAGGTATGTTTTGTACTTGTAATGACTTTTATTTTGTACTTTTTGTTTTGTCACAATAAAAAAAATTGTTTTAAGTTTTATTTAAAACTTTATCGTGAGTTAGTTAGTTTATTTATCAAATTGTAACTTTTGTCTGGTAACTTTTGTATAGGATTTTTGGAATATTTTTGCTCGGATCGTGTGAGGCGAAGCGTTGTCTGCACCGTCCGCCGGGATATCGCACACTGAATGTCCAAAGACGGCAAACACTTGTTATTATAACGCGTCAAAGCGTTTCCATTTAGCGGTGACTGCGACGCCGGCCGCGGCAGCGACGCCGGCAGCGGTCTCATCGCTCGCGGGGAACAGAAAAGAAAGAAAAATAACGATGCTGACGACCGAATCTGGCCCGAATCAATAAGCCACTTGGGCCTGTCGTCGGTCTTGATAAGACTCGGATCGAGACCCGCTCTCCGATAGCGTCGGCAGAGGCAGCGACTGCGGCGAGAGGAGAGAGGCGAGCGGTACGACAGGTGAGCATTAACGCTCTCGACTCTACCTGTTATCAGCAGAGATCGCATATCGAGTGCATGAATGAAATGACAACAAAAAGAAGGAGCTTCATATATCTTAACCGTTATAAAATAGAGGGGAATACATGACTAATATATCATCATAAGAATGGATCGATGTAGAAGAAAGTCTACAAAAGATCATGTCATAAAAAGAGACGGAAGATTATCCTGAAGATACGAATAAATATAACTATTTGAAGAATCCCAAAGCATTAGAAAAAGTTGTGGGTATCAATAAAGAAAACCTACAAAAAGGGATACGAGTTCTATTTAGAAACCCCCAAGTTAGTTAAGGGTGAAGATTATCTCATATTATCTCGTATTCAATTTATGTTATGAATTGTTTTTAATACTATAAAATCTAGTAGAAGTATTTAACACGAAAAGGTTTCAAAACATTTATAGCTTTATAGAATGGATCCTTAAACTCAAATCCATTCCAAAAAATGTAGTTTTCAAATGGGGGTTCGGGAAAATCCCCCATGAGGGAAAAGCAACCACAAAACCCCACAGAGAAGATCAATCGACGGCGGCAAATCACCTGCGCCGACGTCTCTGCCGCTGCGATGCGCCGCTCGTCGCTTTAGACCGTTAGAACGACCAAAAGCCGAAGAGGTGGAAAACCCGATGGCAGGTTCGGCTGGAACTTCGTGACCGTTTGCAACGATTCGTTGTAATTGACAATGATTTTTGACAGTTAGTTGGCTCATTACCCGTTCATGATGCGCCACGGGCAACGGGTCGTATGAGTGATGCGAACGCGTGATTTCCATCCGAAAATTATCCATGATTTACGATCACCAGAACCCTTTTCGCCCTCTTTTTTGGAGCATTTGCAAACAGATGGATAGATCAATATTAATGCGGTAGGCAAAAAGTATTTTAATTTATGGGCTGTCGTATGGGTGATCTAATGTCCACAAGGGTAATATTTATACTTTTCAAGTTAAATTATTAAACAAAAAAAATTAGACACATGACGAAATGGGACAGCCTATCGTTTATATGAATGATGGCTATTTTCTAAAATAAATTTTCTTTTATTATTTTGTTTAATTAAAAATTACACAAGCTAATAACTTTTAATTTAATTACATATAATTCAAGAAAATGCATTTCTCGATGAGTTCTAATCATAATTTATATCTCATAAACCGATCATGGAGTATATTTTTCCCATTTTTGTTGCACGTACACCATTTGATTAGATTTACGAACTTGTCACTTTACGTTTTTATTGTTCACTTCTAAAGATTACAGCTGTTGAAAATAAATAAATACCTTTTTTTTAGGTACCTACTCGTACATACATATATCTAATCAAGGATCTTATTTGCTTTAATTGTCAATTATTTCGTGGACTGATATGGCACTTGGTTAGGAGGCTATTGACTGTAATTGTGTTCAAATTGTTAATGATTGTAGGTACAAAAGGGTAAGAATACATTTTAAATTAAATAATACACACGAAAAAATTCTTAGAAAATTAAAAGACTTGCACCAAACATCTCTAAAAATATATAAAGGGTAGAGGATCCTCTATTTTGTGCCTCTAAATAGATTTCCAAACCAAGCAAAGACAGTGAAGTTTGTAATTGTGACACTGGTTGACCCAGAGGTACGAAAAAAGCCACAAGAAAATAGGGGCCAACAAACATGGAAAGTGTTTTAAACTTTGGCACTCGATTGTGAAGCACACTCTCAATTCAACATTTATTTTTTTGTTATTTTGGTATGTGCCAAGATCCAAACGAAACGAAAAAAAACTATCCAACATCTGTACTTGATTTTATTTGGATTTCGTTTTATTTTATTTATTTATTTTGAGCTTTTTTTATTTTGGTTTTTTGATAGAGCAAACTGGTTTTCTGCACCCGGATGAAATGTGCGAGAGAGTCCAAGTCCAAGACCCGAAAACAAAACACCAAAAGCGTACGCCCAAACGTCTGGCATATGGAATCTCGATTGGAAGCCCCCGCGGGGCTTTAATTAAGATTTGAATTCGGAGCTGAGAATTGAATTCGCTTGGCTTTCAGGATGTTGTGAAGAGCCAGATCTCAATGGATGACTGCATGAATGAACCAAACGATTGGCACCGCGCTTACAAATAGTTTTTGATTATAAGCCCTAAAGTCAACAGATTGTAAGTGAAAAAAAAAGGCAAGAAAGAAAAAAGGGAACCAGATATTTGTCTTCATTGATTGGGAACGAATTTGCGTATTTGGGACATCAATGTCTTTCTCAAGAGAGGTACAATTTGTAGATTATTTGTTGAAAATGACTTCAGCACTGTAAATTGTTTACATAAGAAAACAATTTTATTTTTAGAATATTATTATTTTATAACCTATAACTTAGGTTTGAAAATAATTTAGTTTAATGCTTTGAATTGCTATCTAAGTTTTTGTTTCCTTTAAATTTCTCTCTGGGCACTTAACAAAGAGGAAATTGATCTGAAAATATCCCCCCGGGGGACTTCCCTCGAGAACATATCCATCGAATGAGACATGCAATGTCTGTAGGTACAGTTACCACCTGAACTCAAACAGGGAAGTACAATATCGATCACAGGCGAACAAATAGCGGGCGAAAATAAAACAATAAAATAAATACAAACAAACTGACAAAAGATACATTTGCCGCTTATCAGAGATACTACGGTTTCTGTGGGCGATTTCGGGGAGGGCCCGGTGGCAGGTCATTTACATAGTTGACAACGTCGAGCTCGCTGGCTTTTTTGTTTGTAATTTTTGTTGTATTTTCCGAGTAAATTACTCAAATGAAATTGCTCGTAGTGTATCGATTGGCAATTGATGAACTGCCGTTGCTTTTGGTGGGAAGGGAGGTGGTGGATTTTTTCTTTAATTTCTGGATCTTGGGGAGGGGCGTACGTTCAATGGAATTGCCTGGCAGATAATTACGATCAACTATCACCGGCGAATCGGCGCTAGTTGCCCTCCCACAACTATCACCCAAGCTGCACATTAAAAAATTTAGATGATAATATTTTTGAAAATATAGGTATCCATGATATAATAAAATATTTCTTTCAAATCTATATAGATTTTGTTTACTTATTAAAAATATAAATGTCACTTAGGAGTATGCAACACTCAGTTGTCAACTCTGCTGTTTAATTTCATATTAAAAAAAAATATTTTTTTTCAAATAAATTTATTTCAGAAACTATGAATTTTTCTTTTGGTGTGGGGAAACCTTCAACTTGAACTAGGGATTGAGAGACTTGTTTTGAGCTTTGCACGCGATTTAAATGAAATTAGCAGCTGCAAATTGCAACATGAATTATTACGCCAACGTCCCTTGGCCTTGAACCCCAGCACCCCACACTCTTCACCTGAATACCAACCAATTATACAGATGTAATGAGCTTTAATTGTGAGTTTAGGGAAATTTGTTGAACACCCAACTAATGGCAGGTGTCAAAAACAAAAGTCCAATACAATAAAATGGTTGCAAAAACCCAGAAAAAAAGCTCTGGAGATGTGCTACACACACAATCTTATCGCATATGTTGTGCATATTAATTGCAAACGAGTATTTATTCTGTCGTTTCTCCACCGAAAAAAAGGCAGAAATCATCTGGGAGATACCAAGATACTAGATAGACTACAGACATGCAATTTGGCTATGGCAATGTAACATCTTAGCATGAGTCACAGCAGCGAAGACCCGTATCGTTTAGGAAAACTGGGTGGAATACCCGTCAATTGGGTGCTGGTGCTGGGAATCTCCGTGGATCCGCTGGGATTTAGGGAACTTTTCTGCCTGATAACTCAAGGCGGATGAAAAATGTAAGTTACCTTATCATTTGGCCACAAGATATAACTACATAGGTGGAAATCTATGACTAATAGAAACGGTTTTTGGTTTGTAATATTTTGATAATATAGCTTTTCCTCAGTTATATCAAGTAATTGTGGAATTTTATATGACTGCGGGATCTGAAAGCTGTTGAAACAGCAAAAGAAAGCAGTATTAAAATTAAATATTAATACATAGGCCAAGGTCCAAGGGAACTAAAATATTAGTGCCCATATGTTCCATATATTTCTGTTGAAAGGGATTCATAAACCTATTATACATTTGCATAGTACTTTTTTTCGTCTGTTCCGTTTATAATTTAAAGCAAATATTATATAAATAAATAAAAGTATAATATCAAAATGGCATATAAACTATATTTTACCATTGTTTTTTTTGGGAATTACAATTGTGATTCAAGAGCAAACCAATACTTAATCAGAGTTATCAATACCGTTTCATCGGTCACCTGAATAAGTTCTTTGACTCCACATGGCCATGAGTGAATCATGTATTATTTTTCGATGGTTCCGACCTGATCCCGCTAGCAAGTCGGGTGAGCATTGAAAGTCGTTCAAGAGGCCACTGGCCACGGCGAGATAATGGTTATCGATAGATCGATCGGACCTGGCAGAATCTCGCTGGACATAAGTGCCTTTCGATGACGCAAAGTTAAAACCGAAAATCTGAAGACACAGGCCCCCTTTCAGCGCCTCGTCCTTTGGCCACTTAAGAGATACAATCGATTCGGGAAAATATGGTTACTACAACGACAATGGAGATGCCCTATCCAAGGAATTTATTTGAAATTTTAGTTTAATTATTGAATGTAATATTTGTACTTTTGAGAAGCACTTCGTAATATTGTTCCCATTTATTTTACAACCTTTTACGTTATTTCTTCCTTGTTCTTTGTTTGTCACGTGGTTTTTAAATGGCCATTTCTTAACGGATCGACGCTATATCGATACTAAAGGGTATTCCCACGAAACGTGCGTAGATCGCTATTGCGTCGGGTGGATTTTTTTATTCATCCGATCGAGGGGTATTGACTGCGATTTACTTTTTACTTTCTGAACCACTTCTCTCATATGGAATATGTCGTTCTTCCATTTCAATTCCTTTGGCATTATCAGTTGTCACGTACCTGGCTAAAATTATCTCTATCACACAGCTCATACAAACTTGATCTTGATGTGAAGTACCGTAAGTGAAGCCCAGGGACCTAAAGGGGACAGCTGGTCACCCACATGGTCATAACCTTGAGTGGAGCCTGTATTTACTCAGAGCTATGTCGCATATATTCGAATCTAATCGCAGGGGAACTTTGCCTGAAATCTCTACTTTTAATTAAAACGATTGAGGTAGTTTCTGCAATCTGTATGATTCCCGAAAAAAAACAAAATATGTTTGTGTAGCTGGAATACCTTGAGTAAAGATTTCCTAAAATTGATAATTCATTAGTTTGCCGTATTAAATATAGTGGTAATTTTTTTTAAGTAAAAAGATAATATCAAAAAGAATATGCATTTGTATGTAATTTTGTATTAAATGATGTATTATTATTTTGATTTAAACCCGGAATCCTCTGAAGAAACGATGTGATTCTTATCACGTCGAGTGCATCCTCAGTGCTTCCCAGGTGTTTTTATACATTTTTTTTTGGTTTGTGCAATTTATCAACGGGTTTAATCATTCCAGCGACGACGCTTTTCTGATTTTTGATTTCGATTTTGGTCTTTTGAAGAGTGGAGACAAAAGCCAACGACACGCGTCATTTGCCTTGATTAGTATTCCCAGCCACAGATACAGATACAGATACAAATACAGAAACCGATTGAGATACAGATACACCCCGCCTATAGATACGGATACGTGTGATCGACGCGTTTATGTAATGTTTTCTCGTTCGGCGTTTGAAATGTTTTTATTTAACTTTTTATTTTGGGTGGTTTGGCTTCAGGCCTTGCCCCTGACCTTGGGTTTTAAACAATTGTCGGACGTGGTCGTTGACAAGTTAGCGCCACTGTCTTTTTATTGGATCACCTCATTATCACTTCCTCCTTGTGAGCATTACAACTTTGAAGTGCTCACCGATTGACGATCGAAAGTTATCATTAAAATTCCTAAAAGCTAACACACACTTTATTTGTTATCTTCGAGACTTTTCCCTGTAAAGGGAAGTTTCCCCACGAAATGGCAAGTTTTCGTCATTGAGAATTTTACATTGGTTACATTTTTATCTCATATACCGTCATTATTCAAAAGATAAATAAATCTACATAGAAATTTGTGTATAAACTGATAAGTATGGTGTCATTAGTCATTGAAGATTTAATATCTTCTTGAGTTCCAAACAGTTAAGCAAGACTGAAGTGTAAAAAAGTGGAAGTTCCCAGCGATGACGATAATAATATGGAATTTTCGCTCTTCAAAGGTTTTGAGAGTTATGATAAGACATTTCAATAAACAAAAAAAGTGGTTTAAAGTGGTTAAGCAATTCGTTCATGATCCTATCTCAGTTTTAGTTATTGAGTATGCTAATCTCTACACTAAGTAAATTCCCATTTATGGCCTAGTTAAATTAATAATAATTGGTTTATCAGCACACGTAAAGAACCATCTCAGTTTTGGTTATTGAGCATACTTATCTCTACAATAAGTAAATTCCCATTTATGGCCTAGTTAAATTAATATTCATTTGTTTATCAGCACACGTAAAGAACCATCTCAGCTTTAGTTATTGAAAATACTTATCTCTACAGTAAGTAAATTCCCATTTATGGCCTAGTTAAATTAATATTCATTTGCTTATCAGCACACGTAAAGAACTGAAATCCTTTTCCTACTATCCATATTTATTTATAGTATGACAAATATCAATTTATTGGGACCAGCTAGCAACATAAAACTACCAAATAAAATCTAAGGCTCCAACCTATAATTCCCATTTCCGCTTCTGTTTTTTTGAGTAGTCATAAATTTGGCACAATTCCGAAACGATTTGATCTATCGAAAGTTTGTCAACAATCGAATATTTTTATGGCCTTGCGATAGGGGAATTGGCATCGCAATTCGATAATACGAAGTGGAACCCTAAGATTGAGGCAGGACTATATGGTGTTTACCGATGACCAATCTCCACCCCAATGAAGAGTGAATCATGGGCCCAAATTCAGGCATTCATTCATCCATAAATGACGGATATTATCTGGAATCATGGGGCTCTAGACTGGTGCTTATCGCAGGCATTATGGGGAAACCTCTATCAACGTCGAAAACAACAAACAATTCAAACGAATTGCGACGAAGCTTAATTATTTTACAATGCTCGCCTAGCCAGCTAAATATGATCACCTTTTTCTTTTTGGATCTCCGCTGATAACTCAGTTCTCAGAGGGCAGCCGACTGTAAAAAGCGAACAGCAACGGCAATAAAAGTCAATTGTAAATTTGATAAAATAACCTAATGACAATGTCAACATTTCGCGGATTGCTCAAGGAGTCAGACACGAAGCGATAAATAATGGTAGACAAAATAGTCAAATTATTTAGGGACATTATTTGGCTAGCGCAACAAACAATCCGTATTTAAAAAATATATGATCTGAAATTAAACCCTTAGTTAAGTGCAAAAATAAAGTGGAAACGTATTTACTTAAATATTCTAGGAAACAAATGACTTTTGTAATTTAAAACTGTAGCCATTAAAAAACAATTTTTAAAAGGGGTATTATTTTGAAACTTCAAATTAGAAAAAGAAAAAAATCTTTATTTGTGTTATAAGGTTTTCTGAAAAAAATACCTCACTTATTTCCAATGGGATTTCATTTTAGAACTAGAACTTAAAAAGCCTCTTCTACGAAACCTAAAATGATTTCAGCTGAGTCAGCCGAACATTAAGCAGGCGTCAGAAATGGATTATCATAACAAATGTCAACAATTATCTGAGCAAACATTTTGTAGCCCAGGCAAACAAACAATTTCAATTCGACAATTCTCTGATAATTTGCTCTCCCTTTTGCCGCTCCGCTCACTCATTCACACACTCACTCACACACTCACTCACTAATTCCATAATTCTCCAATTCTCCAATGGATTCACAGACATACCTGCCTCACCGGGGCTTTCGTCATCACAGGTGTTCACGAGTCGGGCGTAACCACAGTATGTGCCACGCCCACACCGCCCCCCTTGGCCACCCAGCAGCCGATCCATAATTTTTGAGATCGGTGAATCTATATCAATATAATTCTATATCAATATTAATCCAGATCGAAGTTCACTTTCAACGGATTGTCTTTGGAAAATCAGCCACATTTTCACAGCCACCCCCCGGATATAATGCGAAAAACAACCGATTTACTGAAAACTCTATATTGTGTTCTAATTTTGACTAATTCGCCCAACCGATTCTCAATGTCGACTAAGTTCTGACTAGCCGGGCCACAGTTTCTTATTAGGTTGCTCCAGCAACGCGTCGGATCGAGATCTCTATATAAACACATATGTTATGTGTCACCGCTCAAAAATATAAAACATACATAGTTTCGGTTTTGGAAAGAGCGCCTCAAATATATGTTATAAATATATGCATAATATATGTACATATAAATATAATATAATATTGATTACTATCTTGTATTTACTCGAGATCAATATATCCCTAGTATCATAATAATTTTACTTAGTACCAGAAAACGTAGAAGAAATGCATAAAAATGGTTTAGATTTAATATCTAAGCTTGGACAAGTTTGAATTAGAGATGTTCGACGGTAGTTGCCTAAGAATGTTAAGATCACTAGAATATTAATGGCCTGTGAGTGGTAAAGTGGAACCAATTAATTTATTTATTTCCCATAGTCAATTTGCAGTGAGGTCCTAATTCGCGGAGAGTTGCCAAAGACAACAAATGACGTTGTCTGTTAACTGGAAACTAAAGATGAGGTGTTAATGCCAATATTGACTCGAGTGTTTACCACACAGCATGCATGCAGCACCACCGACTGACGTCATAACGAGCTCTTTGGGTCTCTTGGAAAGCTCTCGACGACACCTACGCAAAACACAGCTCATAATTGCCGCCGAATGGACTCAATCTGAGCACCCCGGATATACAGACGGGGTAAGAATAATAGTACTCCGAATATTATAGATGATTTATGTTTCTCAATGTAAAATAAGCAAAATGTAAAAATTTTTCTAAAATAATAACAACTTTTTCGAAATTATATAAATATATATTACATTTAAGAAAAAAAATTTATTTTTACAATGTCCCTTTTCAGCACTATTATTTTGTACGCCATTGTACCTGAGAGGGCGCGTGTAAGCCCTTGAGCCAAAGATCGAAATGGCCAAAAACCACTCAAAGGGGGTAAACAAAGATAGAAAAAACAATGATAAATCGAAAATGATTAAATGCTCATGCGCTGAGCACTCAAAAAGCCGTTATGCGCCGCTGCCTCTAAAAAAAGGGCGAAAAGCCGACTATGGCAATGAAAATAAATACAAACAAACAACAAATGCAACTGCAACTGAAAATGTTTGTAAACAATGCCGCGAACAAAAAACCTCAACAATATCAAACTAAATGTTACTAGGTTAAGTTATTCAATGCACGATTCATTGGGCAAGTCATAACCTATAGAAAGATATCGATTATGTTGCTCAATGCACAAATGACGTGAGTTGTCTACACAACTTGGGTCGAGTTGATAGCTCATAAAAAATTTTAAATGGTTAGCATATTACCAACGCTGTGGGATATAATCATAAAAAATGGTTATTTATCTAATTAGTAAAGATCTTGAGTTCTACTTTTCATGTTCGACCATTAAACTACATATATTGACTGCATTTAGATAAGAAACAAATTACAAGGGCATATGAATAAAATGTTATATATAGAAAACTAATTGAATTTGTATTGTTTTTCACCGTAGGGTGTAAATAAAAAAAAAGTTTTTTAAATACATATTTAAAAGGGGTTAATTTCCCTCAAAGCTGAATGTATCTAAAACAAGTTATACCCATTTAATTTAATAATTGTGCTTTAACGAAATTAAACTCCCAATATTTGTTTGACAATGGAATGCTAAGCGGTTGACCGCCACTGTAGTTTACATGCAATCGATTAAACTCCGCATAAACAGCTGACGGCGCTGAACCGTTAAGCCTCGTCATCTGGCAATGGCAATGAAAGTGCAACTGCAACCGAACTGCCGATGGCACAGACACTAACTAACTAAAATATAACCGCTGGCGTGTTTACACAAAATAAACAAATGGCAGTAAGTCGGGAGTCAAGTAAAGTCGAGCCAGCTCAACCAAGAAGTTAAAAAATAAAAAAATAAAAACTATGCAAGCTGGCCTTAAACTTTGCTTTTCAGGGTCACGTAAATAAAACCAATTGTTAGCATAATGCAATTAGTTTAAAAATCAAACAAACAAAAATTAATACTTAGCATTAAATTAATTGCTGCGAAATGCATTTGTACTGCGCTCTAAAAATAGCGTGCAGCAAATTATGGGAAAAGCAATAAAAGATGTCAAAGCGAAAAACACACAAATGAACTAAAATAAACTTAAGTAAAACAAAGAGACACACACAGAGAGAGAGGCCAGCAGAAATTGTGTAAAATTAGTAGCGATTTAAATTACATTAAATGGTGGCTGTGAAATTTAGAATTTCAGGCATTTAAAACGCTTCAAGGAAAGTTGTAGGGTGTTAAAATATGGAACACAGCGAATAATTAATAATTTATATAGCAGTTAGTTTTCATATTAATATCAGGTCTTTTTTATGGGAAGGTTAAATGCTCTTAAACATTGTTATTTAAAATTATTACAACATTTAATGTTTGATAATAATAATAATTGAACAATCGATTTGCAAGGTCACAAAATTAATGTTAGAATAATTTGAGTCAGAAGTAGAAAAGATAGATTTTTTGTTAGAATGTTTACTGTTTTAAAGTGACCAGTCATATTTTATATTCGAATTATTAGATAAGGTTACACTAATCTAATGTCATTTAATAATATTAGGGTGGCAAAATAGAAAATAGCGGGGTGTTAAACTGAAGCCGGGGGTAAAGCACAAACATAAGGCGGATTAGGTGACAAAAATAGCTTACGTATGGGCCTGCGGCGCATGCGGGTCTCATTTTTCTCGCCGCCACTGTTGGCGCCGCTACTGTTAATCGGCTGCATCTTGCCACTGACACAACAACAAGTGGTAAGTGGTATTTTACCGATTCGATTGGCAAAGCAAATATGTGAAAAGAAAAAGAGAACCAAAAGAAAAGCAAGAATTTAAGTAAAGGCAAACTATTGAAACAAAGATTTTAAATTTAGTATTGAGACAGCATTACACTTGATATTTTAAACTTGTTAAGGAAATATAAAAATGTTGTTTTCTTTTCTAACTGCATTCTAAATTAACGGAACCATTTTAATTAGCTTTATATTTCTTTAGATCGGATAAACATATTTTACTCTATACTCTATGTGTAACTTTTTAATAGAAATCATTCTTGAAATCAAAGTAATTAATAAATATATTTTTTTGAGAGACAAATAATCATCTGTAATGCCCACAAAGTGTAATACTGCCCTATAAACACATTCGTGGTCTGAAAACCAGTCAACCACTGAGAGATGGGTGTTCCAAATTTAAGGGACCACCACTGTGAGCGGTTCAATCGAGTGGAGATAATAAATAACCGGTTCGCGGCAGCCAAACAAAAAAAGATATTTCACATGCACAATTCACATTTGGCAAACGTTTTTCGGGTTCTCTTGGTCAGCGAATTCTCTTTGTTTTGTTTGGACCGATGATTCTGCTCTATTCATTACCTTTCTCCCTTTTTTCAGCGAAGACGCGACGAGCTAAAATGTTCGAAGGCAACTAAAAGCAGCAAACGGAAATTCTTTGCCGCCGACCGGCAAACAATCGCATCAGAAAAAAAAGAACAAAAGCAGAACAGAAGGAAACTTTCGAGATGTTCCCAATTTCGGAAACTCACGAAATCAGGGTTAGAAGGTGGTTTCATTATTAACTAAATATTGTCATTTTCTTAAGACTAGTAATTATAGAAATAAGTTTATTTCCACAGAATGAATGTTTTCGTTTAGTTCATCGTAATTATCTGATTGATAATGATTTCACATATTTAAAAAATAATATCAAATTATTTTTACACCAAGAATTTATCCAATCTATGTAATTAAGGAAATATTGTAATTCGTAGTATTTCACAATTTCGGCAATAAATTTCATGGTGAAATTCAACATTTACTTGGAATATCCTATTAACTATTAAAAATTGCAGTTTTCATGCTATTTCGCAGATATTTTGGAACAGAGCGAGCAGATTTTTTATCACATAAGGCGTTAAGTCGCGTTTGAGCGACACATGTCAAGACCCGGGAGCGAGCGAGACGGGGCTAATGGAGCACTTATCTGCAGACCCGGCAACTCCGGTTCCAGTGCCCCCTTTCGATGATAAGATAGGCGCGACAACAGGATAGTTGTATAAGCGGCATATTGATAAGGCGGCCGACAATATATTGGCCGAATTTAATCAATTAATTGTTGGTAAAAACGAGCCGAAGTTCGAAGGTCAGCAGACGGCTTTGCGAAAGTGTCCGTGACATTGACCTCGACCACCTGACAAACGAATATCACCCGAAAAACAGAAGAAAAAAAAAACGGAGAGTTGACCCAGTTAATCAAAAATCGTGGAATTAAAGAAAAGGACTACGATAACTTCATTCAGCCGGGTGTGGGAAAGAGAGGTGGCGCAAACAAAGACAGAGACAGAGCACGCGTTCAACAAACTTGATTAACTGTTTATCGATTTGCCATCGCTTTCGCACAAACACGTGCTTTGTCGCTCCTATTGATTTTTACGGCTTGAAAATCAAATAACTGCACATGCACATTCTCCGTCTCCTTTTTGCGCACTCCTTCCAATTTCATAACGGACCCGTCCCGTTCCGTTCCTTGCATGTGTGTTTTTTTGGGTGTTGTGTGTGTTTCTGAGCCCACGTGTTGTTGTTTTTGTTAATGATTGTGATTTATACATATATTAATTTTGTTACTATTGGTCGGTGGAAGGAGGAAAAACACAAGATAATGGCTTAAAGTTGATGAGACACCGAGAGAGAACAGAAATCATAGTCGTTGCGTTTGCACACTCGCAAGATAACCAAATAACGACATTTACTAACAATAAACAAAAAGGGAACTCAACACAAGAAAAAAAAAGAGGAACACAAGACACACACTCACACACTCACATCTCTTCCAGACAACTTTTGTCGCGGTAACTGCGCGAACTGGAAGTTTGCTCCTGGCTTCATTGACTCGCAATTTCGAACTGAGACGAGCCGCCACGGGCAACAAAAACGCGTCGCGTGGAAAGCGGCATTTTCCACCCCCTAAAGCCAGCCAGGCAGCAACAACAACAACAACGGGAAACGCCGCTGAACACGGCCTGGCGCTTTTAGGGATGACACGGAACAGATGGTGCTGCTATCGGAGTCATCGATAGACAGCGATAAGGGAGTTTTCTAGCCGCTAAAATAATATAAGATTTCATGTATTTCAAAACACACTTCAAATCGAACAAGTAGCTTTGGCAGCGTTTGAAATATAAAATATTTCATTTTAGATGTTAAATCAACCATGCTACCTACTTACCGTACTCAAAACCTACTTAAAAATTAATACAATTGATTTAAAGTACTTCGGCCATTTGTAGCTTTGATTTAATTATGCTCTTTGTTTTTACGTCACGCACTAATCTCGTGACTCCTCCACGACTTGCACATCACTATTGATCTATTCCCTTTCGCCGTATCCTTCCAGCCGCTGGAAGCTCTCGCTCTTTCTGTTGGCATTCAAATTCGCGGTTCTGGAAGTCAAGATCATTGGCATTTGCCTCATTTCTTCGTGTAACGGTGCTCGGTGCGGATGCAACAGTATTATTTATATTTTATATATTATCTATAAAAAGTGATCGTGATAAATCGGAAATCAGATAACCAGTAACGAATCGATTTTTCCTTTTATTTTAGCTAACATATTTTATAATAATTATGTTTTATGTTTTTTTTAACGCTAAGTCGACAAAAACCCACAGCTATTTTTGTGTTAAATTAAAAACAAATATTTAAATTATTCCCTGACTTGGATACTTATTGCACTTGCCTTTTGGACTTTTGTTCGTTTGGCTTCGCATGCCGCCATCTTGAATTGATCGGTGACTATGGTCATCTCGCTCTAATCTTCCGTGGTACAGAGCCGGTGAAAAAGTTAGAATATTTCCAAGAATTTGCATTAATTCTATCCAAATGTATTATTACACTTCACAGTAGTCATTCTAAAATCGAGTGTTTAGACTTAGTTATTAAATTAAGTTAGTCTTGTGGCTCTTGTGTACACATAATATGCTGTTATGCAATCTTCAAGGTCGCAGAGGTCAGAGGGCCTCTTGATAACTTGGATTGTATAGAATTGATTCTTTCGTTAGTCAATAATTATACTTTCGAATTGTTTCAGAGGAGTCGCCATGGACATGCAAGTGCAGCGCCCCATAACATCCGGCAGCAGACAGGCCCCGGATCCGTACGATCAGTACTTGGAGAGCCGCGGACTCTACCGGAAACATACGGCCCGGGACGCATCCAGTTTGTTTCGGGTGATCGCCGAGCAGATGTACGATACCCAGATGCTGCACTACGAAATTCGGCTGGAGTGTGTACGCTTCATGACCCTAAAACGGCGAATTTTTGAGAAGGTAAGGACTCGACCAATCTCTCGGGAACCTTTAGCATTAGTCTGCATAGTTTAAAAAATTCGGTTTTTTTTTATAAATCAAAACCAATTTATTTAGATTTTTATCTGACAAAAAATGTATTCCACTTAAATCTCCCATATAAACTTAACAATATTCAATTACATTATACTTCAATATTTCAAGGTGTTTTAGTAAAAATTATCCCAAGTTATCTACTTTTATGGCAAGAAAAAAATGTCTTAAAAATCTATTTTATTTCGAAGCATATTTTTCTTTTAAATAATTAATAAATTGTTGTTTTCCAGGACATCCCAGGCGATTTTGACAGTTATATGCAGGACATGTCTAAGCCCAAGACCTATGGAACCATGACAGAACTTCGCGCTATGTCCTGCTTGTATCGGTAAATGTTAAAATATAAGACTACATTGCTAAGTTCAAAATGTAAAAGTCTATAACTCTAAATTTCCCCATTTCCAACCATTTTCTAGTCGCAATGTGATCTTGTATGAGCCCTACAACATGGGAACCAGCGTAATTTTCAATCGACGCTATCCGGAAAACTTCCGTGTCTTCTTCAACAACGAGAATCACTTTGATTCGGTATACAAAGTGAAATATATAGAAACGGCTGCCATTTGTCAGTGTAGGTAGTGGCTTATCGATATAAGATTGCTATTATATGTGGTGCTTTGTACGTTTCCAGCGATCGCCTTCAAGCTGCTATACCAGCAGCTCTTCAAGCTGCCCGATGTATCGTTTGCTGTGGAGATTATGTTGCATCCGCATTCTTTCAATTGGGAAAGGTTCGACGTGCAGTTCGATGACAAGGGCTATATGATTCGCATTCAGTGCTCCGATGGTAGAATTTTCGCACTTGACCTGCCCGAGAACACCAACTGCATATTGGAGAACTATATGCTGTGCAATTTCCACAGCGCCTTTGGAAATCAGAGCATCAATAGTCGAAAGGGGGGACGGCGGGAGATAAAAAACCAGGACGATCGAAAGCAGGCCGGCAGTAATGGCCACGAACCAAGCGAACAGTTGCCCATGTGTCCCAACCGACTGGAATCTTGTGTGCGCCAGCTTCTGGATGATGGTTAGTATTAGAGGTTTTAAGAGTTCAAAGATTGTTAATAGCCAACAATCTTGCTTTTCAGGCATCACACCGTTTCCGTACAAGGTGGCCAAATCCATGGACCCCTACATGTATCGGAATATTGAATTCGACTGCTGGAACGATATGCGCAAGGAGGCCAAGCGCTATAATGTCTACGTCAATGACTATAACTTTAAGGTAAACCTGGGAGAAATTATGGATAATCGTACAGAGCACATACGCATGTTTCATGTCAACCCATCCGACTTTCAACACTTTCATTTCCATCTGCACACACGTTACACTTTACACTTCGTTAAACGTCCAGCCTTGTTTTATCCCCGCTCGTCTCGTTGCCGTGTTGTTTGTTTTCCAGGTAGGCGCCAAGTGCAAGGTGGAATCGGAGCACGACTCGGAGATGTACACGTGCCACATTCAAAGCATCTCCAAAGACAAGACCTACTGCGTCGTCTTTGTGGAGGCGATTGGCAAGAAGCTAGTGGTACCGCTTTTCTTACCTGTTTTCGTCCACCCTTGCAGAGAAATGCAAAATAATAATTAAAAATAGGTGTCATAATTTGATAAATATATTAAAAATACTAACAAATGTATTCGAAATTTAAATAGATGCAGCCAATTTTAATTGTCCGATTTAAACATTCAAATTGATAGCGATCTTAAGTTTTATAGTCCATAAATTTAGTAAAAACAAAATTTTTTGCAAATATATCTTTACATATTTTAGAGTACTCGTTGATCAAAGATTTTACACTTAAGAAAAAACAAAATACTATATATTAATCACAAATATATGATATAATAGGTAAATAACATTTATCTGCAAGGGTGTTCTTAGTTTCGGTATTCGAAGCTAGTCTTCCTAAGATAATAACATATAAAAACTTTGCTAATTAAAAGAGAGCTTACTAATATGGTAATTTTTTTTTTTGGCCTAGGTTCCCTATGAGTCGCTGCATCCCCTACCCCCCGAAGAGTACCGTCCATGGGCGCTGCCATTCCGCTATCAGCGCCAGATGAATCGCATGCCGTTGCCCAAGTTTACCGGCAAGACAACCAAGACTACCTCGAAATGGAAGAAGAACAAGGTGTTCGAAATAGGCCAGTACTTTGAGCCCGGCAAATGTGACTTGATGCCGATGCAAGGCTACATGACAGTGGAGAATTGCTATCCGGAGATTCACCACCAGGAAGACCTGCAGCAGCGCGATCAGAATGACCAGAATCCGGTGGCGGAGCAGCGTGATCGTGAGGAGCCGCAGAAACAACAACTGCAGCGCTCGAAGGGATCGAGGGTTCAGCGGCAGAACTCGAGTTCCAGCCAAAGCCCCGAGTCTCCAGTTTCGACTGTTTCACCACCGACTCAGTATATGAACTATGTGCCCCTGTTGGCGGGTCGTCATGGCCAGGTTCCACCTCCCTGGCCCTCGTCTCCGCTGGCTCTTAGCGAGGAGTTCCAGTTTCCCATGTCTGGACCACCGCATCCGCCGCCAGCCGAGGGCTGTGTCTATATGCCCTTCGGTGGTTATGGTCCGCCACCACCTGGATCCCTGGCCTTGCCAGGACCGCATCCGTTCATGCCGCTTCCCCCTCCGCCGCTGAATGCGCCCGGAGTTGGAGAACCCCGTCGCTCCCTTCACCTGAACGGCGAGGATTTGCCAATGGATATGGTCACCTTGAGATATTTCTACAATATGGGCGTAGATATGCATTGGCGCATGGCCCATCACCCGCCGCCTGAGGACGTTTCGTTAATTGGCTACAATCATCAGAACAACACGGACCAACAGTCGCCAGGAAGGAACTCTGGCGCAGAGGAGCATTTGCCGGCCGAGGCCACTCCGCCACCTTCGCCAGAGGTGGAAAATGGCACGGTGCAGTCGCCGCTGGAGAAAACCGGCTACTCCAAGCGCAATTTGAATCCGGGCAAAGGCCGCGGTAAACGGCCGGAGCATCTTCATGATCTAAAGGATCCACTAGGGCCGGCGGCCTTTCTACCCACGCCCACACCATCGCCCAGCTCGAATGGCAGTCAGTTTAGTTTCTACACTTCCACCCCGCCGCCTCATCATCTGATGTCGCCGCCGAGGCTGCTCCAACCACCGCCGCCGCCGATCTTTTTCCACAAGGCGGGACCACCTCCGTTACCGGGAACAGCACCAGGACAGGTATGATGGAAAAAACAGTTAAATTTTATGTACTAATGTATTAAATTTGATTAATCTTAAATATTTATGCATTAAATTAAGTTAATAATATTAACTAATATTAGAAACGAATACTTTAACCATTCTGCTGAGATAACCACGTGTACAAAAACATATTTTTTTAGAATCCCTATGCCTGGGGCATGGCGGCTCCTGTGGTGGCCCCCTACGAGGTTATCAACAACTACAACATGGAGCCGGCGGCTCAGCCACAACAACAACAACAACAACAACAGCAGCAGCAGGCATCGCCCTTGCCGCCAACAGCCGTGCCCGTCCAATCCCAGCCAGCAGCCGTCTATGCTGCACCGCGTCATCACTAAAACGGGAAAAAATCAGATCAGATCAGATCACTTCGAAGAGAGAGGCCATTACCGTTCCCATTCGCATTGAGTGCATTCCTTTCCAACCAATGACTTTTAAAATTTAATCTCATTTTTAAATTTGTAGTCAACTTTTTATAGGCCACCTGCTCGATGGCGCTTTTTCAATTACCATTCAGCTTCTGTACAACAATCGATTGCATAAATTAACGCAAATGTCAACACAACTTCATTTTAAACATGTAATTTAACGTAATTTTATGCGGTTTTTTTAAAGTTAGCAAAGGTAGCCGGCAAGGAAACAAAGATCCACCTATTTATATGATTTATTTAAAACCCTTCCAACTAACACTATATAATCTTATATATTTATGTACTCGCTGATCGGCTAGAGACTCACCTATGTAAAGTGTACCAGAAAATTAACGATAAATAAAACAAGATTCGAGTATAACGCACAAGACCATAAACGAAAGACTTCTGCAAGTGCTGCACTTACGTGGTATTCTCGTGCTTCGGCCCTATTTAAGATAGTAAACAAAATTTACACGTATGATCCGAAGTTGACCTTAAATAAGATAGGCAATTCCGATTAAATCCTTAAAATTACAAATTCACATATAAGGCTTATGTGTTTTATAACTATAATTTTGTATTTACTATCTGAAAGAAGGCAAAGATTATGTATATTTCGAACTAAAGAAAACACGTATGTTTTTATAATTTAGTTATTTTATTTAACGGGTAGTTTTGCATTCTAGCACATTACTAATAAACAAATAATAATAATATTAAACCCATAGCCATTTTGTGGATTGTAACGTTAAAAAAAAAAACAAAAAAAAATGTACTTATAGATAAGAAAATAAGATCAGAGATTTAGAAATTCATAACGCTCAATTTGGAATTATGCCCAGCGGAAAAACTTTACATATGACACGAAAGTATTCAATTTATGAAAATACAGTACTTCAGAAATGATGCCTGTCTTTAAGGAATATATATTGTTGAATCTAGCCCATGTTTAAGCCATCAATTATGCTAAAGAAGAGCTGAGTTAGGGATTGCAAAGCGTCTATGCTGGTCTCCGTTGTCCTTTTATGGGAGGGCTAATCGAAAGAAATTAAAGAAAGAAAATAATATATTGTAAAATAGTCATAGTCTCGACATAACTTACAATAAAATAATACAAAGTAATTTTTAGAAAACATGTCATAAGATGAGAATAACACTATGGTATCACAGAAATCTTTCGGTTTTTATAGAAGTCTTAGAAGTCAGCAGGCCACAAATGTTTCTAGATTTTTCTTATAGTTAAATAATAATTTTCTCGCAGACGTACCTGGTTTTTTTGTTTTTGTTTTTAAGAATCGTCATGTAAACAATATATATTTCTGTGACAATTTCGGTTGTAAGGATTTTCTGTGATACCCTGTTCATTTTGCGAAATTTTTCATTAGGTGATATTATTGTTTTATTTAAAAACTACTAACTTGTGCCGCACAGAAAGCGAAGAGTCCAATACACAGAACCATCAAAAGGAAGAAAACTTGACTCATTTTTCCTGACATTTTTGTTTTGTTTTTAAACTCTGCACAAAAACGTTGAACTTGAAACCGAATTGCTTTCGCTGGCTTGATTAATTCTGTTTAGTTGGTTATTTTATTAATGCTCTCAATTTATTTCTGCTTACAGACTGAAATCGCTGTGCAAAAGTATCGCATTTTTATGCTGAATTTTCAAACTGCCAAATGGGCGGCACCGGGCGACCTACATTGCGATTCCACCTGTCATCAACCGATCTCTTCTTTACATTACCTATTATTATCGCTGTTCTTGCCGCTCGTTTGTTATTGAACATTGCGTGGGATTGTGAATTTGATCGCCAGAACAATGGGAAGGACAACTGATGTCTGTAATGACAGATCGCACTTCCAATTTGTCATTATATGCGACACTTACTGCTCGAAACAAATTTGTGGGGTAAGTCATTTTTCCATCAATAACGCAACTATTTTAAGATACTGTTTATCCGATAATATCCGATAATAATACGGTGAAAATAATGATAGCATATAAAGCAAATCTTTACATACTTTCTGTATTGAACTAATATTTCTGATGAAATATTTTTATTTTTTATTTTTATGCTTTCAAAAGTGGAAGTTTTCAATTTTAAATAATAATGTTTCAAGGCAAAAACCTTTTTAAATATTATTATTTTATCGTCATTATCATTAAATGTGAAATTTGATTTAAGAACTTCTTTAAAGATTGTCTAAAAATATCAATATCTATATTTTGTTATCATATAATGATAGATATATAACCCACCTAGAAACCCACTTTCATAAACCTATTTATGTTTAATTATTTTGAAATGTAAAAAAAAGGTTTTAGGAACTTCTTTAAAGGTAGTTTAAAAATATTCATATCATATGATAGTAGATATAAACTTAACCATTCGTCTCTCAAAATTAATAGAGTTTTGGGTATTTTTTTTCAAATTTTTTATTTGTTTGCAAAGAAACCTGAGTGCCACGCCCCCCTGGGCCGTTGAATGGGTGGGTGGATTTGGGTGCGGACTTGTGTGCATGAGTGGGCGTGAGCGTAGGTGTGGGCGCTTGGCGATCAGGCTGTGTTTTCATTTTAAAACATAGTAACTAATCAGCCGGATAGCCGGGTGACTGGACAGCCGCTTCAGGGGATCCCAGAGCCGCAGCAGTCACTCCTCCATCCGTGACTCCTCCGCAGCCTTAAATTAATAGGAGGGAGCAGCATAGCCGCCATGACCGGAGGGACCAGCGCTATAGTGCTGGTGTCCATGGCTGGGCGCGGATCCGTAGGGACCCTCCCGTTCGCCAGCGATGTTGGCGAGGGCGGACAGACCCTGGTTTCCGCTCTGGAGCAGCTGATAGCCGGCACTGGCGGCGGCGGAATCGGCTCCCGACGCGTAGGCGGGCAGGCCGCGGCCACCTTCATGCTGGCCAGGACCATGGGGTCCCGAGCCGTGTCCACCGTGTCCGTGACCGCCGTGTCCGTGTCCGCTGTGTCCGTGACCACCGTGTCCACCATGGCCATGCGACTGCGAGCCCTGGCCGTAGCCCTGCTTGTTCTCGTTCACAAAGTACTTCTCTGCTGGCGGCTTGACCACATTGACGAACACGGGCTCCACCTTGACGCGACGTGGGTGGTGCTTGACGTAGACCTTGCGCAGCACGATTGCTGGGGGCTTGTGCAGCACCACGGGGGCGGGCTTCACCACCAGTGGGGGATGGTTGACCAGCACCTTGGTGGGTGGACGCTTGACAATGATGGGAGCGGGACGATGGATCAGGATCTCGCCCTTGTTCTGCGGGTAGGTGATCGATGAGGTGAGGGTGTTGCCCTTGGTGTTCACCGGCTTGTAGGGGATGTTCTGGTCGGAGCCGTAGCTGCTCTGGCCAGCCTGGGCCACTCCGGCGGCATCGGCTCCGGACTCCAGAGCACCGGCACCGGCGCCAGCACCACCGTACTCGCCACCAGCTCCACCGGCACCGCCGGCAGCAGCTGCGGCCGCTGAAGCGGCATCGGCGCCGCCCTCAGAGCCGCCGCCATGGCCACCGGATTCGGGACCATAGCCCTGGGAACCGCCGTAATTGGCGCTCGCACAGGCCTGAAAAATCAGAAGGGTTAAAGTGTGAATAAAATATTCAAGAACTTTTAGTTTAGGCGGTTTTAAAATATCTTTCTAGCTCTATAGAAATATTCTTTATAATTTTAGTAGAAAAGTTGTACTTTATATAGTGATTTTTAGATTATTAAGGAACTATACGATATTTTATATTAAAGAAAGATTTCGAAATTCAGAATAGAATTTAAATACAAAGGTATTTCCATTTCTTCTTTCAGAAATACGCTTTGATATACGGGGACCAAGAAAGGACTGTTATTTTCGAGTGAGATTTAAACAAAAATCCTCGATCAAGTAATCCAAATATTGGGATGGCAAAAGATATTACTATATTGAAGCCTTCTTGGTATTAATCCTAAGACTTTAAGCGTTAAACACTTACGATCAGGCAGGCGGCCAGCGCCCAAATGTAGGTCGATCTCGTCATCTTGTCTCCCAGTTGCAGTTCCAGTTGCTCTTCGGCTTCTGGTGTGCTCCCACTTGGACTGACTGCTTTCTTCTGCTGCCCTCCATTGGTGGCCGACTACTTTAAATATGCTCCGGACGCGTCTCCGGCTCCGGCTACGTGACATTTGGATCGATGGCGACTCCGGTGCCGGCTGTTCCGCTCCCAGCCCACGCGATGCGAGCGAAACATGGCCAAATGCTGATAGATCGCACGCATCGCGGCCAGCGCATATCACGGCGTCTCTTCCACTTACGTAGAAGCCCCAGTCCAAAAAGCCCCAGTACCCAGTGGCCAGTGCCCCATTACAATAACAACGAATATCGAAATCAACAGCCGGGCTTTGAATCTCCGCTGCATATCGAGGTCCGAACGTCTGCTCAGATAGCGAAAACAGTTCCGCATTGGCAGACACAAGACCCGGGAGTCAGAAAGAGAGAAATCGAGTGGTAAATGGAAATGGATAGGGGAAAAATGATCTCCACAGATTTCCATATCATTACGTGGTTTATGTAAAATCCTTGAGTTCAATGTGATTTACAGGGCGTTAGGATTGTAAAAGTGGTTTGCGCAAACGGTAGATATACAAAATGCTTTTATGTTATAATGTGATACGATAGTTCAATAGTTAGATAGCCTAAAGAGATACCTTGTAATTGACCCCAATTCTAATTTTGATATATTATACAATGTAAGCTTTATTGTTTTGAAACATCACATTATAGAATCAAGTGAATTGTTAAAAGTAGGTGACTGGGACAAATCTTTTCATCAAATTTTTTTTTTAGTAACAGCTATATTAAACTTAATATTTTTCTTCATCATCGTTACAAATTAAAGTTTTTTTTTAAAACTTACTTACTTACTTACATGATTTCGAACCTTATAATTTTTTCCGGCTACAATTAATCAACTTATTAAACCTATATTTACACAATACCTGAAAAAGTGATATCCTCCCTAATAACTGAGAAAAATATTTCAGGGAAACAGTTGGGATATAAAATATTATGGAGCTTAAGAACAAACCATTTCTATAATATAAAATAGTAAAAGATTCACAAGCTTTATTATCGTATATATTATAAATATATTCATTAATTCTACATCGCTATTTTCTTAAATGCGAAACCAACAGTTCATTTTTCATTTTAATGATTAATATGGTAAACATACGATATCAAGAATGTTTAATAAATTCATTCAAGATCGTAATAAGAAATATCGTTAAAAAAATCTATCGTAAAATATGTGAGAGATCATATCTATAGAATGACTTTAAAAAAAATCTTGCAGATATAATAAAAGTTTTAATAGATACGAACATATTTTATGGAAGAAATATTAAGCATACCTCATTTGGTTATACAAATACATAATATTTTCTGGAACTACTTTTTTCAAGAAGGTTTATAACCTGCTTAAGATTACAAACTATGTAAAACCTTGAGCATATTTCAACTATGCTTTTGTTGTTGTTACACATTTTCGTCTGATGAATAAGAGCTTTGTAATCACTTCGCAACCCTCCCTTTCCTTTCCCCACCAAATATTCACTACAACTCGATTACGTTTTGGGTATTTTTTCATTTATTTGCGCTCAGCAGTCGGCAAAGAAAAAAAAACAAAAATTTAAATTAAACCAGCTGTCGCAGCTGAGGATTAGGGGGATGAGCACCTAGTAGTTGGGCTGGCCATAGGGCGCGGGACTGTTGTACAGTGGAGCCTCGTTGCCGTAGCCATTGCCATCGGCGGATGACGCGGCACCGGCGGCGGAGGAAGCTGCTCCGGCACTACCGTAGCCCTGGGGCTGGCTGTACTCTCTGGGTTGGCTGTACTCCCTGGGCTGGCTGTAGACGGGGGCCACCACCGGGGCCAGGGGGGCCTCGATCTTCTTGCCCGGCTTGTAGACCTTCACGTAGACGGGGTTGAGGCTCAGCGGAGTGGGCACCTTGTTGATAACCTCCTGCTGGTAGATGACCGAGGGCTTGATCTTGTAGATCACCGGATTGCCGCGCACCACCGTCGGTGGGCCGCTGTTCACATGCGCTGGCGGTGCTCCTGGCTGGTGGACAATGATGGGGGGCAGGGGCTGGGTGGCGATCACCTGGTGATTGTTGTGGCCCGACGGCACCAGCAGGGAGCGGAACAGATGCTGGTCCACGAACTGCGGGGAGACCACCTTGATCTTGCCCTGACGGATGTTGCTGGCCAGATTGGTCTCCGCCAGAGACTCGGCAATATCCTCGGAGTTCTTCAGCTTCTGGTAGTTGGGATCGGCGTTCAGGGCCTGCAGTTGGGCCTGGACGCGACCCAAACGGCGGGCCTCCTCCGGCGAGGGCTGGATCTCGGCCTGGGAGGCGATCTGATTGGCAGCCGGCTGGTTGCCGCCCGTCGCCACATTCACGTACTCCTCGAGTCCGGCATTGGGACCCGACAGGTACTGACCATGTCCATGACCGTGTCCATGTCCATGTCCACCAGAGGGACCATAGTTAGCGCTCACCAGCTAAACGAGGAAAGCAGAATGAAACGTTTGGAGATTAGAGGGATGAGCGCCATGGATGGATGGACCTGATGGCTACTAACCGGCGCGGCGGCGATGGCTAAGATGCCAAACCAGAGACCGAGTTGCATGTTGCCGTTTACGTGTGGATCGTCTACTGCTCGCTGTCTGGCGATGACTCCGGCTCTTTATAGCGCCTATAATCGCTGCCCGCCACGGCCGGCTACGTGATGCATCTCCATTTCCGATTTTGGGCCGCATCTTTGTCTCGCCATCGTGCCCAGATCTGAAGAAGACAACCTCCTAACCGCCAGAGTGCCAGAGGTGCAGAGGTGCAGTCGCAATCTTCTCTTTGTGGCGGTGTCGGTCGCCTTGGCTTGAATCATAGCTCTTCTAGATCTTGGACCCAAAGATCGGGCTGCTATCGTTTCGCATCTCGGTTTGGGTTCTTCATCGAGCTCTTCTCTTCGAAATATATGTACTTTCGGATTGTCATAGCTTAGGGAGTGGTTACTGGGTATACTCTCTGATATTGAATCATGTTTTTGCGAGTTAATCATTCATTTTTATTCGATTTATATAATTCCTTAATTTAAACAAAAAAATTAAGGTTATAACTAGGTTATGTTGAGATCTGAAGTGATTTTATGATGAAAGTAGATTTAACCTGAGGTTATTTTCTTTGATCTGATAATGTCTTGATAAAATCTAAATGAACCGATAAACTTTGTAAAGATTTCCGAGTAAGATATTACAGATAAAATTCAGTTACATATAAGAATAGTCATAAATGCGGTTTGTAGTTCAAGAGATTATTTAGTCTTAATTTCTCTTCAGCTTAAGTTGCATCTGCGCTTGCTTTACCCCTATTAAAGTAAGTTGTTGTATACTCTATTTCAAAAAGAAAAAAAATACTCTTTTAATATTCATAAGGGAATTATAAATTCTCATTTATTGACATTTGGGTTAAGAAAAACGTTGTCAAATTTTAATATTTTTATAGTAAGCTTTTGTCAAAGGGTTTTCTTTAAATAGTTTAACAAATAATCTTATAGTTTTGAATATAATTGAACATTATATTTTTCATACTTCTTAATGTTAACTTTGGCTTTTATAATTTTCTAGATATAATATTATTATCTTGCTAACTTAAGCAATAAGCAATGCTTAAATGAGAAATTAAATTTATAAGGTGGATATTTTCGTCCCAATTGCATTTATGTTATGCTAAACAAAATTATAATACCCTCTGCAAGGGTATAAAAAATGTATAGATCTTTGAAATTAAATTTTGAATGAATTTTTTAAATTGAGATATAAATGAGTCACTGAAAGTGTTTTTTTTGATAAGCTAAAATGATCTTATCGGATTTAAATCGAAACACAACCACATTGTTTGTATTTTACGTTTTATTCTTGTAGTAATTTCCTTAATCTCAGTGTTTGTGTGGTTTGTGTGGTGTTGTTTTGTGTGTAAAGTGTGTTGTTTTGTGGGTGGGTGTGGCTCAGGCCCATTTATAGAACTCAATGGGCTGAAGACCGCAAGTCTTTTATTTTCAGAGACCCCGTTTGTAGAGAAGGTAGGTGAGATCTCGGGTGGGTCGACTGCCGTAGTCGTTGAAGGGCGACTTAAAGTTGAGCTGGCCGCCAAAGGAGTCGGCCTCCTGCTCGAGATTAGGTCGATCCTCGCCAGCGGATCGCACTGCCGGTGGATTCGATTGGGCGGCGTGCAGCTGATCCTCGCTAGAGTTGATGATGTAACTCTGGGGCTGATAGCTCTGGGGCTTGGCTTTGTAGGTGTTTCTGTGATTCAGTGTTTGTTGTGGGTATTGGTGGGCTTGGTGTGTTTGTTGTGATAGTGGTGCATAGTGTTGTGCGTGTTGTTGGGCATAGTTATAGCGCTGCTGGGGAGGATGTGGCTGCTGTTGGCTGAGATACTGCTGCTTCATGGTCATGGCTCGGTTGTCGAAACCCTGCCGATAGGCTGGGCGAGATTGTTGAGGCGATGCAGCTCCGCCGCCGGGTCTCTCGGCACCCGGCAAGTACTCATGATGCACCTCCTCGTGGACTCCGTTCTGGGTCTGGTTAATCAAACGATTGTACTCCTCGTTGGTGCCGCCCACTTGCAGATGGATGGCATGCTTGAAGTCATCGCCCAGGTGCTTCAGCCAGAAGCTCTCGTCCACCTCGCCGGTGGTGTAGATCCTGGTGGTCTGGCCGCTCTTGGGCCTGCCCGCCACCGTGCCCGTGGAGGCCAAGACATCGATTACATCGTACTGCTCCCGCTGGCCCTTCTGGAATGGTTCCACCCGGGCAGCCGAGCGATCGGTGGTCTCGTCCAGCGGCGGACCCGAAGTTGTGCTCACATTGTACTCCTCTTCGACGCTGGGCGTGGACTCATTTGGATTCTAAAGAAATCACAACTATTAGGTATACTATAGATTTACTATGGGTTGTTATTAACCCACCTCTGCGTTTATAACGGCCTGCGTTGTGACCAACAAAAGCAGTATGGGCCATCTGCCGACGGCTGCCATTTCGACTGAGGGCCCCGGCTCCCATGGATTCCATTTAAATACCCCCAAAAGCAGTTCAATTCGACCAAAAAATAAAAGACGTGCCGGGACGTGATCTATAACCAGATATGCCATATTCACTAGATGTCTCATCCACGAATCTCCAGCGATCTTGATGCGTCAGAGCAAAAAAAAAAAGAAAAAGAGAGAAATAGTGAGCCAGGGTCATTTGAATTCTTTAGTTCTACTCAATGGGTTCGGCTCTTTAGGCGGGAAAAATGGGTGTATGTGCCATTAATTGGATGCTGTAAAACATTGTTGACATGCCCAAGGTCATTTAAGGCCCCCTCTAGAAAGTTCAGACGAAAATTCTTACTTTACATCTCTTGTTTATTTATTATATAATTTATTTTTATTTTTATTGAAAAACTATACCTCTACTTGTAAGTTTGATAGCATTGTACTCCTCATATTTAGTTAATTAAATTAGTATTATATTATTCCTGTAATACTCCTGTGTTTTAATCAATTAAATTTTTAAAAATTTATTTAAATGATGCAATACCAGCTCTAAAAAACAAAACGTAAACATCTCTACTTTGCTTTTTAATGTTAACATAAATGGTCATTGTTTATTAAATAGAAGAGAGCATAGTAATTCCCATTTAAAATAATAATTTATTATTATTTATTTACTTCAAATGAGTCTTGAGAACGCTTCTAGAACTGTTTTGCTTATGTGGTCACGAAGCTTTTGGTGTTTTTTGCCGCTTTTGACCACGAGTATCTTTTGGCGTCTCAATAGTATGCAATCACAAGAATTTTGTCGCTGAATGATGAACCATTTGTTTATATGGAACAAAAAATATTTAGCCATTGACAGATCGTGATAAATGCTGGTAAACAAGCGTATACTGTTTTATTTTTGGTAGTATATAGTACATTATTGTGACAGACACTTTAATGATAAGAATACTCGTATATCTGAATTTCCACCGTACGTTCAGTTTATAAAAAGAATAGTGAATGCGTGTGGACTTCAATTATTCAATTATTATTTATTTTGCACATAAATTGATGAGAAATTTAAGAGAAGTCCTATTGGACTTATTATTTTTATTTTTAAAAGGTAATATTTAATATATAATTATATAAATTATAATAATATTTTTATACATAATTAATTACAATGTGTGTAGACTTTAATTAATTGAATTTTTGTTGATTTTGCTCATAAATTGATGAGAAATTTTATAAGAAGTCCCATAAGACTATTTTAATTCATTTTTAAAAGTATGAATACATAATTACATTAATTATAATAATATTTTAATACATAATTTATTATTATGCTAAATATTGCTTGCTAAATATATTTAAAACATAAAGAGTGGTATAATGAATATTAATGTAGTTAAAAAATGTTCTTTATCAAATGTTTCCTAGCAAATCGGAATCATTCCCTGGGATTAACCATCTAGCATCAATAAATGGCAGAGCATACTTTTAGGGGCATCTTATAGAGCCAAAGAATCCCTCCCCATGTTAAAGATAAATCGGGGCATCCGTAAAATCATTATATCGAGCATTATTTAAGCAAACACTTTTATTAACCTGTTAAATGGGGCAACTTCTCGAAGTGCCGACAAAAGCGGAAGAGGTAAACAGAAATCGGAGGTTGGAATCGGTTGAAGCTATAGTACATATTTATATATAAGTAGGTATATACACAAGCGAATGGAGACCCGAAAGCAGAGTGCTCCACTGGCCTACTTTCGGCTGGATTTTAAGCCGAGCTCAGCAGATCGACGGGTTGGGTTGGTTTTGGTTTTGGTTTGGCTTTGGTTTTGGGTTGGAGTTCGGCTTTCGTTGTACGTAAGACCTCTCTTCTTAGTAGCCGTAGCCCGCGTCTTCGCCGCAGCTGCAAAGAGAAGAAAGACGAAGACGGTGAAAGAAACGCCACAATGTTTTTTCAATTTATTATATTCTGTTTTTTTTTTTTTTGGGTTTATGGTGTTTTTTTTTTAAATACTAAAGCTAGGTTTTTTTTTTGGGGGGGGGGGTCTAGAACCAGGCCCTCAGGTAATCCGTTATGGGTGGCGCACTATAGGTGTCCACACTGTAGCCATTTTGGGTGTGGCTATTGTAGCCATACGTCTTGGCCGGCTGCCTGGAGTAATCCTCCCGTAGGCTCTGCTCGGGCTCAGCGGCCTGATCGAAACCCCAGCCGCCCAGGCGGCCATCGATGAGCTTCTTGAGGAAATCCGTGGTCTGCTGCCTTTGGACGGGCTCCGGATCCACCAGGCTGCCCTCGGTGGAGTAGTGATTGTAGGCCGGATGATTGTACACAATGCCGGAGATAATGCTGTCCAGCTGGGAGTCGGAGACGTGCTCCACGGGATAGCCACCGCCGAGACCCAGGAGAGGCGCTCCATAGGATCGCCGTGTGACCGATTCCAAGTCCCCGGCAAACTGCAGCGGCGTCGAGCTGTACTCCTGGGGATCCGGCACCGAGGTGGTGGACAGGAGGCTTCGCAGCTGCGAGTCATCCACGAATTTGTAGTCCTCCTGGCGCGTCGCCAGCGGCGAGGGAATCTGCAGGGGATAGTAACCGAAGGCGGCCCGCTTGGATGGAATCGAATTGTGCTGATGCTCTGGCGCCTCCGTGTGCTCAATGGGCAGCTGAGTGGAGTGAGGCACTTGCTCCTCCTCCCTGGGCAGTGGTTCTTCTGGCAGTGGTGGTGGTGCCGCCGCTGTCATCGCCCCACAGCCCATGTGGCACTGGCCGGGCTTAAAGTCGGGATTCAGGGTCTCCGGCATGAACTGGATTATCTCCGGCGCAGTGAGATCTATCTGGGAACGCTCTTGCTCGAGCAGATCGTACTCCCCCTTGATATCGCGCTTGCGCAAACGACGACTCATCCAGCTGGGCTGGGTTTTCTTGGTCTTCCGCTTGGATTTCGGTGAGGCAGCCACCGGCTGTGCGGATTCCAAGGGGATCAGGCCAAAGAGCTTCAGCTGCTGCTTCTGCTGGGCCGGAGTCAAATCCTTGTGGTAGAGCTTCACAAAGCGCGCCGGACGCTCCTGGAGCTGCTGTTGGCGCATCAGTCGCCGGCGGAGCAGGGAACCCGGCGGACGGAGATCCCGGCGACGACGAATGGCGTTTGGCGACCTGATCGGTGGAGCTACGTACCTGGGCTTTTGGCTGGAGCAACTGGAGCAGCTGCAGGTCGACTTGTTTTTGGCTTGGCAATCTGGAAAAAAGGGAAGAAATATATTTAAGATATAATAAATATATGGTATACCATGTAATAGCTTTTTCTATCACAACTTTAAAGTAAATAACGATTAAAGTACATTTTAAAATGTAGCATAATTTATATTTGAGTTTGGTTTCTATTGTAACTTTTAAATGCATTTTATTTGATAATGATAATATTTCATTTAAATTTAAATAATTATTTAATTGCAATATTTATTTATGTAATATATTTATATATCTAAGATTCTTCTTAATGTTTTGGTTAAATAAAAGCAATAACCATTAATGATTTCAATGTAATATTATCATATTTACTTATTCTCTGGTTAGGAATGAATAGATAGATATTGTAAAAATACTATATATTCAAATATTATTCCTTAATATTGAAAAGAAGTATTTCAAAAGAAAGTTTATACAAATTAATTACATTTACTACAAAAACAAAGACAAAAAAAGATAAATTAGTCAAAGAGAAGATATATTAACATGAAATTGTGCACTTAATTAGGGAAAATCTAATGTATTTATTTATAAGATCAATAGATAGGGTCTTCCACTTACCCGCTTTGTTGACTGTGATCCGGTCCACCTTGGCGTACAGCTTGGAGGGATTGGTCTTGGGCGGTGCGGGAGTCCTGGGCTGCTCCACGGTGAAGTCGAAGCTGTAGCTGATCTTGGCCTTCGTTTGCAGGGGCTTCTCCACCCGATAACCGTACTCGCCACCCCCGTACTTCTTGGGCTTGGTGGGATTGGGCACATTCAGTTGGTAGCCCAGCTGCGTGGGACAGGCGCAGCTCTCGCCCGTGTAGACGACCTCCACGGGAGCGGGAGCGGCTTGGAGCAGCGCCACGAGGGCCAGGCCCAAAAGCAGGCTCATCATGGCGGTTGGGTGTCGCATCTTCTCGCTTGGTTAGATCTTCTCGGTTGTCTGCCTTGCTGGCTACTAGCCGCAGATCGTTCCGCCGCATTCTTTATATCATCTCGCCCAGCTCGGACCCCAATGCACTTGACTTTGGGCAAGGTCTTCTTCCCCAGAGACGCCGGCCCGACCAACTCGGTTTGTTTTTGTTTTCGCTGACCTTTTCAAATAGTTCGCGGGTCATGTTTTCCGTCAAAAGTCATGTTCCCGACGTTCGCCGCTTTCTTCAGTGTCGAGTGTCTCGAAAAGTCGAGATCCAAACGCCAAACCCACAATTATCCACAGTGAAACCTCACTGAAGAGTACTGCAGACTCGAATTCTTTTGGAAAATAAATATTCTTTTGTTTCTTTTTTTTTATGAAAAAAAATCTACGCAAAAATAATACCTTCATTTTTTTAAATAAACTTAAAAAATAGAAAACCAATTGGTATAACCTAAAAAATATTTGCCAAGTGAAAAGCTATTGTTCATGCTAGATTTGCTCAACTGTATTCATGTAATTTATAAGAAATAAATGAAATAATATGTCGTGGGAATATTTTAAAGACCTAAGTACATTTTTGATAGAAGAAATAGCTTAATTTAAATTTGTAATCTGTTTTTTACATTCTTAAGTGTGTATAAAACCCTTTCTTAACATAGTACAAATGTTCTAATATTTTGTATTTTTTTAATCTAATTTTATTGTCAGAATGTGGAGCCACTTAAGCGACAATTAGTACGTGTCTTAGTGCTTTGTTTACACAATTGGGGTAATCCACAAATAGGTAACTAAATAAAATAGCTATATAAAGAAAGAGATCATTTACAAACCGTTTACGTTGCGGCCTTACAAATATTTTCTCAATTGAGGTTCAAAGAATATATCTTAATATATTTAATTTAATTCATATGATACCCAAAGCCATATAAATATCATAAAAATATTCACACTTTGTATAAATATGTATTTGTAAAACTAACTTAGACAGACATCCATTCATTCCCTAGCGTATATATACATATTTACAGGCGGAAGGATCGGTTTTAGATGGGATTAGTCTATGGTTCAGTAGTAGCCGTCATCGGACTCCTCTCGCTTGGCCTTGCGGTACGAGGTGATCCTGCCGGGCTTGAAGCCACAGTCCACGGACACTTTGCCGGCCACCTTGCCGTAGCCCTCGTCGGAGTCCTTGGAGTCCTTGGAGTAGGCGTAACTGGAGCGGTGGGAACTGGTGATCTTCTTGAACTTGGGGTTCTTGTACTGCTCGGTTATGTAGCCCAGCTGCTTGTAGGTGAGCTGCGGCGCCTCCTCATCATCGCTGGAGACCTCCTGCTCCTGCTCCTCCTCGGCGTACTCCTCCTCCTCCTCCTGCTGCTTGGCCACATAGTTGCGCTTCTTCAGCGTGATCACCTCGCTCTTCAGCTTGAAGAGATTCTCCTCGGGCACGTTGGAGAAGACCACCTTCTTCTCTCCATCGACGGGCTTCTGGGCAAAACCGTAGGCCAACTTGGCCTCTGGGACATTGATGGCCTTGCCGGCCTGGGCGGCCAGACTCACGCTGATGGGATCTGCAGCCGGACTATTGTCCTCTTTCTTCTCCTCCGCATAGTCAATTCTGCAAGTAATTTGTAATTAGAATAGATCATATTTATGATGGGGTATATGCATTACTCACTTTCCGTAGTATCCAGATCCCGAGACCGAAGAGGAGGCGTAGCTGCTGTCCGAGTTCACCTGCTGGCACGAACAGGTGGGCTTGCACGGCGTGGTCTGTGTGGATTGATCAAATCGAGAGAGAGAGTTCAGTTTCGGTTCGGTTCGGTTCGGGTATCTTTGGGTGGGGGTATCTATCTAGGGTTCTATCGCTTCGCATAGCTCGGCTTCTTGGTAGCACGTACGCGGCGATATATGAGGCGGTGTTTATAATATGGGATGACGATGCTGTGGACTGATGACGGTGACGCAAAGTTGGGGCGGCGATGATAGTGCCGCCCGATGCGGAAATTGTGGTTACTGCAGCTGACGGGGGATGACGATGGATGAATGCCACTGCCACTGGCTGCTGATTACAACTGTCGAAACTAATGCTAGGTCTTATGATATCTGAAGTTATGATGGATTAAGTAATGTTCAATTTATACAATTTATGCTTAATTCTATAGTCTTACTCCTTAAAGATAATAGTCGTATACAAATAATGTAACTAATAGAACAATTACAGTTGATTTTACATTATATAATGCCATCTTATTGTTAATCATTAACATTCTGATTTTTTTAAGATGTGTAAGCGAAAGGCAAAATTAAATTACTAAAATCAAAAAGATATGATCTAAAAATAAGAGTTAAGAACCCTAATTTGACAATTCTTATAGAGATTGTGTGCAGAAAGGCGATTCATATTGATTCTAGCTACACATTAAAGGATATAAGCTCTTTGAGGATTAGTAGTTTCAAGATAAGGTATAAAAATTTAAGAAAAGATGTTTTAATAAAGTTAGGATCTGTGTAAAGGAAGGTCTTTCCGTATCTAGCTTAGATGAGAAGAGTTTGGTTAGGCGTCACTGGCTATGGGTATGTGGTATGTGGTCTATGAGGATTAGTCATGGGTTATAGCTGATAGCGATGGCCCGAGGGGCCCCTCTTGAAGCAGTCGATCCGCTCCAGACGCTGCAGCCGCTCGGCCAGACGCTGTGCCGCCAGCGTCTTGGCTTCGATGGCGCCCTCGAGCATCCGACGGCCCAAGAGGTTGTTGAAGGCGTTCATATACTGGAACAGCTCACGTACTTTTCCGCAGGTCTTGGGCAATTGGGCCGGTTCGATTAGCTGCTTGCTGCACCAGCAATTGTCGCCGATCGGCGAGAGGTTCACGTCACTGGGCTCGTAGTACCGGGGCTTCGGGCGGATCACCGTGGATCCCTGGCAGCTCTGGCAGTAGTCCGTTCCCTTCTCGGAGCACACACATGCCGCCATTAGCTGGAAGATTAAGGGGAATTGTTACCATCGATGGAATTATATCAAGATTTATTATATTTAAATCAAATTTTTTAAAACATGTATAATCTTTCTAATTAGACTTGTCACATCTGTCCCGTGCATCATAATAAAAATTATTCTCCTACCAAGCAGTGTTGAATAGTTCATTAGAAAGCTTTCTTTATCCTGTGCAACCCCTTTCACTTGAGCAGTGTTGATTAACTTCTTAGGAGTTACCTCATTCACTTATGCACTTTCACTTAAACTTATTTTAATTTGTTGCTTTCTTACCAGCTGAATGCAGTGCATTCCCATCACCAGCGAGAGAAGAAGCTTGCAGGCTTGCATTTTGTAATTGTTCTTATCGGATCTGTGGGCTCACTCTGTTCTTGGCTCGTTAAAAGTTTGGACTGACTGTGGGAGCGGTCCACACGGCTTATATAACCGTGATAAAAGCGAGCAGATCGCCGAAAGCTGTGCTCATGCATTAGTTTTCCGCAGCTGTTGCTCTCGATTTGGCTCGAGGTGAATGAAATCTTGGCTCTTTATTCGCGCTAAATGAAATCTTCTTGGGGTCACTTTCCCGTTGAACGACCTTGGTGGGATGACAGGGTCAGGTTCAGGTATAGCCTGTCTTTGGACACTTTCCATTGAGTCCCCACCCGCTCACTAAAGCTGCGCTGCTCTACGTGCTTCGGTCTGAAAGACCCGCATGGAATTGATAAAACCTCTAAATCAACATAGGCAAACATATGTGATGCTATTCCCACTACCAAATTCCACGAACTTTGGGCGATACGATGTGAATAGCCAACAATGAAATTGGTATTAAGCATAAAATTGCAAACCTCTTGAACCCAAAAAATGTTAGTCATTCAAGATGCCGTTATGAACATGCAAAAACATAAAGTTATCAATATGTATACATATTTAAGATTTTATTTTTTGTATTTCTTTAATGAAATCTATGTTGAATTAAATTTTAAGCTATTAAGAAATATCCGCTTACAAAATTACAAAAAATTGTAATTAACCTATTACGATCTTAACTATATTTATCAATTATTTAATTGGAAAATTCTAGTTAAAAATTCTCCATACTTCGTTCCAGAAATTTCGATTTGGGGAATTTGATTTGTATTAATAAAATTGCGATTAGAGGTCCGTTCCGTTCCCGATTCCTAAATAGGTCAGCGTCATCTCGAAACGACCCGGGAATCGGGAGCAGACTTCACAGAAATAAATTTAGGCCATTAACCTAATTCGCGACTTGTTATTGTTGCGGTTTTTAAGTCAAAACAAAAAATTGTTGCAAAAATACTCAAGCTATCGAAAGCAAATCGTATAGCCACTTCCACTTCCTTTCCGATCGATAACCGTCAAAATAATCAGTAGTACATTCCTGTCCAAAAAAAACCCATATGATGCATCGAAATAACCACGTTTTCGATTCGTATCTTTAGCCATGCGGATTTAACTGATGTTTATAAACGACTTTTCCCCGAATAAACACGTGTTACACTAATCGATTGGCTGCCCATTGAAACATTTAACAATCAATATTATGTAATTGTAAATTCATTTGCATTTCATTTTTCTATGGAAGTTCAACGACTGAATGCGATAACCTGTTGGGCGATCCGGAAAATACATATGTATGTATAAATATTTGTTCATATGTATAAGCATTTTATTAGACGATGGACTTACGATTGAAATCTGTATTGTTGAATATTAATTTAATTAGATTTCTTAAGAAATCGCTGGGAAAGTTTCTATACTTTTTTATAGTTTTTTCAGTTGTAGCTAATATTTTAGCACAAGTAACATTGGCACTATTTTAGAAAATGCTTTCAAAAAATGTATCAAATGTTGAAATACAAATAAACATTTGCCTTGACCAAAAATGAAAATCTAATTTAAAATAATAACTTTTTTAATATATTTATGTGTCTTATAATATTTCCCGCATCTGTTTGCTTATTCTTCACTATTTATTGTTGCCAACTGATTTATTTGTTTACAAAAATCTATGGTTAATCTCTCCCACCGAAAAAAAACCCTGGGCTAGACGCCATATCAAAAGAACTTTCTGAACCCCAGATGGCGATTGATCAGCTTTTTGTCTCATGGAAAACAGGGGCAAAGCCAGGAGGGGCTTGAATAGTTTTAAAGAATATGATTCCATCGAAAAATGAAATAATTATTACTATTGTAGGTTAAATATATTATAATATATTTTTTCTAAGAATATCATATTAGATCATAGCTGATTTTCTAGAATTTCCTTATACTTTGATTTCAATAATAAAATAGGTTTCCAAAGTCTTGTGGCTAAATAATATCCCCAATATAAATGTATTCATCATGTTCGCCCCCGATGCGTATTATTCAGACTCCACTCCACTCCGGAGGTTTACCGACTTGGGTTTACGGTTCCAAAATCCCAACCTTTAGAGATGGTTAATGGCTCGGCAACAAGTCCAGACGCCTGAACCCGGGCTTATCAGCCGGTTGGGTTGTATAAAAGCCCCAGGCTGACATCCCCACGAGCTCAGAGCGTTTATATATACGGAATCGGAACCCCAGTTGCCCAGCCGAGTATATATGTATACTTGGCCCATCGGAATATAGCTTATCAGTCGTTCGAAAACCAAGTCCAGCTGGCAAGGCCCGCTGAAAATTCGGCAATAGTACAGTCGTACGCCTCCAAGTGATCGCAAGTGGAAAGTTCCTCAGTTCCTCAGTTCCCCAGTTGTGTAAAATAAATCCTAGAAATCCTTAAAGTCCAAATAATGGCAGCAAAGAGAATGGATTTAAATAAACGCACCTTTTTGGTGCTCAGCGGCAGCTCGAATCCCTTGGGTCAGTCCCTGGCTCTGGAGTTCTGCCGGCGTCTGGCCACTGGATCCCTGGCCCTGATCCTGGACGAAGATCGAGAGCAGCTGCGCAAGCTGGAGAATCAACTTCAGAGCGAGCTGAAGACGGAAAGCGTGAAGGTGACGACTGGGCAGTTGGACAAAAGTCAATCGAATGGTGTGCAGCTAATGGAGCAGGCTTTGAAGGACCATTTCCGGGGTCAGCCGGCCGATCAGCGATTCGAGCGATCCATAATCCTGCACAACGAGGGTCAGGCGGCCACCCATGTGCTCCTGGAGCCCCAGAGCACCGAGGAGTGGAAGGCCTATGTTCAGCAGCAGCTGTACGCCCCGGTGGCCCTCAACCAGATGTGGCTGCAGTCCAAGTATCTGGAGAAGGTGGAGAAGCTGGCCGTGAATGTGACCTCCTCCCTGATGGTTCGTCCGCTGGTCCATGCGGGACTCCTCTGCTCCTGCAAGCGGGCCAGGGACATGTACTTCCGGGCCATGGCCGCCGAGGAGTATCGCTTCGGAGTCCACGTCCTCAGCTTCTCGCCCGGCCTGATGGCCACTCACGAGAGCCAGTGCGATGTGAACGGCAACCGGATCAATCCCGGCGAACTGGTCGCCACGAAGCAGCTGCTCCAGCTGCCGAGGATCCAGCCGCGCCAGGCCACCCTCAAGCTGATCAACATCCTCGAGGAGATCTCCTTCGTTTCCGGGCACGATGTCGACTACTACGACACCTTCGTTTTATGAGTAGCACCTTGGCGGTGGGCTGCGTCCCCGATGGACTCGGTTCTGAATTTGGCTGACGATTCGGATGCTGTTTTTGATTTGATTGCCTTGGAAATGAATAAAATCTGGCCAATGACCCTGAATATAAACCTGAAAGTGCATGAAAACCCAGCACATGAACAGGAAAACGAAAAACAAACCTGTACTTTTTATTTGGGAAAATGGGGGAAGAATTATTCAAAAAGAATTATTAAAAAAATGCATTTTCTGGTATTATTTTTTGAGATATTTGGAATACTTTTTAGAATATTATTTCGTTTTTCTACTAATTGAATATATAAAGTAAAAGTTATATTCCTGTTATAAATGCTTTGTAGGTAATTGATTTTATTATAATTTATTTCCTTAAAAATAAATTATGAAATTAATGTTAAGATAAGCTCAAATTAGTCTGAAAAACATACATTTTCAATTAAAAATTTTATAAATATTTAAAACCGGAAGCGTACAGTACGTTTCCAAATATATACATTTATTTCTAAATGATTTTTAAAGCAATCTTTGATTGATGAATCAGCGATATACACTTGAATATTCCTATGTATTTATATAGGGAATACATTTGTCATAGCTCGCCACACGAAATGATTTTCAAAACAACCGCCTTATAGATAAGGAATTGAATTATACGGATAGACACGTGTCCATTGGTATGTACGTACATATGTATGTATAGGATGGTTGGTGTTGCCGGGTCGGAATCGGAAAAGAATTCAGGCTGCCTTTTGATCCGGGATTTCATTGTTCTATGGGTTTTTTTTTCCGGAATTATGTACTGAATTTATTTTTAATATTTCACACAAATTGGATTTAAAATTAAATCATTAATAAAAAAATAGGATAAACCGAAAATTAATTTTCAATCATTCATATTGTTATAAAATATCTTCTGTTTTTTTTTTTTAGACAATCCTGATAAAATGTCAATGTGCAGATGCTATTGCTAAGAAAACTATCATTCATTATCTACATATTTATTTGTAATTATGCAAATATTTATTTATTCCACATTCAAGGCATACTTTTGGGTATTCCTTTTGGTGGCAAATGTTGCAAAGCTTTCACAATCAGTTTGGAAAATATTAAAAACAACAATGTTTTGTAATTGAACTTCCCTACAATGTCGTGAAGCTCTCTAATTAATATGTTTGCATTCAATAATTATTGATTATAATTACTTTACGCTAAGCAGCAAGACTTTAAAAATGTATATTATTTTTCAATGATAAACCTAAAATATAATTCGGCTTCCATAAAACATTAAGTAAACAAAGTTTACAATGGGGATGATCTACATATTTGTGGTTTTAAATAGATTATATTTTTATAAGCTACTTAAATATCATTTAAAACAAGGGTATAAAAATACCCCTTAATTCTGTACGTTCCTTCTTTCTATAAATAAATACATATTTAGTTAGCCTAGTGTAATCGGGGGAATAGAAAATACAAATTAATTTTTAATGACGATTTGAAAGCTTGAACTTTATTACAAAGTTGCAGAGCTTTCCAGAGAAGATTACGAGAATCGAATCTCAGTCCAGTCATCCCAACTCTTTTGGCTGAGATGCCGACCTTGACATTGGCTTGGTTTTGTCGCATTGGCTTTGTGCCTTCTCCAACTTATACGTATCGCTTGAGTATTACGATAAAGCCCGTAATTTTTGATATAATAAGCTAAGTGTAGCGATGCGATTAATAAAACATAGGCAATTAATTAAATTAAATCGTTAAGCAAGAGCCGGCGATAACCTTTTCACTTCAAGCAGAGCTTAAAGCGTAAGAGATTGAATGTGGGAATCGAGAGCATAAAAGCCTGAGAGAGAGTTATAGACATGGACGGAAATATGGGGGTTCCGACCTATAGAAGGCCCCTTAGAAATATTTGATCCTCAAAGTCTGAAACCTCTTGTATTGCAAACGTTTTTTATTTTATGATATAGAAAAACTTATAAATTTAATCCTTTAATCCATTGTATATAAAAGATAACGTCTGAAGCAAGGGAAACTTAAAATAATCATAAGATGTAAAATGAAGAAAGTATGTATATATATAACTTTTGGAAAAATATTCAAAATATTATTATTGCAAAATTTTTAAATTTAATAATGAAAAAGTCCTTGAGAAATATTTAAAACTTTAAATGAATATATGTATGTTCAAACAATATTCTCTACGAAATGAGTCAAAGACTTAACTACCCCTCCTGAAAACTAGTTTCCGCTTACCTTACGCTCCTGGACCTCAAAACGGAGAGCTTTAGTCAGCTGTGGAAAAGCTGCCAAATCAGCGTAAAGCCAAAGCGAGTTAAAAGAAGGAAAGGCGACCAACTGTTGCCGCCGGAGAGTGTAAAGTGTGTGGAAAATAGAAAGTCATTTAGTCTGGTTTTTTCTGCAACCATGGACCTGAAACAGCGCACCTACCTCCTGGTGACCGGGGCCTCTCGTGGCATTGGCCGGGAGTTTGCCCAGCAGCTGGCCAAGCGGATAGCGGCCGAGGGATCCGTGGTCGCCCTCCTGGGACGCAATCAGCCGCTTCTGGAGGAGGCCAAGGCACAGATCGTTGGCTCGGTACCGGAACTAACCGTCTACACGTACTCCCTGGAGCTGGAATCGGCCAAAACGGAGGATTTTGCCCAGATTCTGGAGAGTTCCGCTGCCAAGCAGTCTTTCCAGCGGGCCATAGTCATCCATAATGCCGGCACCGTGGGCGACACCTCCAAGCGGGCCAAGGAAATCGGGGATACGAGCTTTCTGCAGAACTATTACCACACCAATGTCTTCTCTGCCATATCCCTGAACTGCGAGTTCATGCGAGTCTTCCAGGGCGTCCCCAAGTTGGTGGTCAATCTCAGCACTCTGGCTGCCATTGCCCCGATTTCATCGATGGCTCACTACTGCACAGTGAAGGCGGCCCGCGAGATGTACTTCCGGGTGCTGGCCACCGAGGAGTCCGCGGAGGACACGCTGGTGCTCAACTACGCGCCCGGTGTCATAGACACCCAGATGACCGTGCAGGTCCAGCGGGAGGCCCACGATCCCGCCGTCGTTGCCATGTTCCGGGAGCAAAGGGAGGCCAAGACCATGCTGACCACCGCCCAGACCACGGAGCGGTTTATCCAGATCCTGGAGGCCCTCAAGTTCAAGTCCGGCGATCATGTGGACTACAGGGATGGCCAGACTTAGGTTGATAGCAATTATGTGATGTATGGTAATGGGTTCTTGTATTAAAGCATTAAAAAGATAACAGCTTTCAGCTGATAACAGATGTGCTAGAGCTGCGTTTGATTTGCTTATCAGCTTGTCTCTATGAAATCGAACTCCAATTTGCCATAAATAGTAACAGTTTAAGATTATGAGGTATTGTATTGAAACTAAACGAGAACAGGAGGGTGTGTGCTAAAAGAAATCGGCTGCAGAGCGCCGCTTTGTGGGTATCTTGAGCAGATCGTCCGTGAGTGTGGAGCCCGTGTCTATGGCGGAGCCCTTGGCCGGTGTGCTGACCTTGCCCGGCTGCTGTTTCGGCGGTCCCAGTGGCGTGTTGGTGCTCCTCACAACGCCGGGCGTTATCTTGCGCTTCCTGGCGCTCAGCGGTGATGGCGTGTGCAATAGTCGGGGCGTTCCTCGGAGGCCCAGCTTACCCGTGGCCAGCAATTGGGCTGCCGGCGACATGCTGGCCAGGCGCTCCATATTGGTGCGTATCAGTGGGGAGCCAATGTTTCGACGCGCCGTGTCCAGGGCCATTTGCTTCTGATTGCGCATCTTCTCGCTGACTTTCTCGGCCAAGGCGATGGCAATGTTTTCGCGCCGGGAGTTCTCATTGATCCGGAACGAGGGTCCCTGGGTGGGCCGCAGCGGGGTATCGCCTCCGTCCAGGCGAAAGGGAGTGCCGTCGATCTCGCCCCAGGTCATGATGGGCGAGAAGGCCTCTCCGGGCCGCGGCGATGGCGAACGCAGCAGATCGAATCCGCGTATCTTTGGGGTAGCCGTCGCTTCACTTGCCCCATTTGCGGGCAATTCATCGGACTTCTTGCCCTCCGCTTCCCGGTGATGTGCCTCATCCGGCAGCCTGGTGGCATTGTGCTGAATGCTCTGCTTACGCTCCGCCAACTGGACACGCTCCTCCTCCGTATATTCCACGCCATCGGGCACATACATAACCGAGTTCATGTTGGTGTAGTTCCAGGTTTCGATCTTTCTCAGCGGATCCGGTTCTTCGAATTGTTTCTCTATGCTGGGCAGCATTAGGGCGCGCTGCAGTTGCTCCGCGGAGAGTTTCTCGTGGTTGTACAGCACGGCGTATTTCTGGCGCAGCTTGGCCTCCGCCGTTTCGATGATCTCCTGGAAGCTCTGGTTATCCTCGCTGGTGTAGTTTTGCAGAAAGGCATCGAGGGAGAGCTTCGAGGTGGTGTCCCCGCCCTCGGCCATGCTCTTCTCGGAGCTGGTGGTGGAAAATGGGGTGTCTGTGGCCCGGGAATGGGGCAATGGTGTGTTGCTGCCGCCTGCGTGGCTAACCGGCGTCTCAAATGTGGCCGGGGACATGGCTGAAATGAGGAATATATGAAGAATTTAACTATTGAATTTCAATATACAATTACCCAATATCGGAAAAAGCTCTCATGTGTATGGATGTATTATTTCATCATACTTTGAAATGCATATATATGTTCTTAAGGATTATTTGTATTACATATTTGTGTAGTTCAAATTTCGAATTTTAAAAGGCTGCATTTACATTTCATATGGTTTACTTTAAAGATATAGCAGTTTAAAAGTAAAAATCATTTGTTTACAAACTAAATTTAGGATTTTTAGACTAGAAATCTGTTCTTTGGTAAGATGGTACTTAAATGTACATCTTTAATCGTACTTTACAATAAGATGATGTATATTTATGTCACCCTCAACTCCGTAAAATACCCACCATTATTCCGCTGATTGTTCCTTCGGCTGGCGCTTCTTCCCGTTCCGGGAATCCTGCCCAGACTGTAGCGCTCGCGAATCTCGGCCATTTGGACAAAGTCCCGCCGCGACTCCGCGTCCAGGTAGTCGTTCTGGGCCCGCAGCCTCTCCAGATCCGGGAAGAAGTCGCGCTGGATGATCTTGGACATTTCCTCGATGTACTTCTCCTCGGTGAGGATCTTTGGCTTGTTCTTGTGCCGCACCATCGTCGTGGGCTTCTTGAACTCGGCCAGCGCGGAGTTCTGCACGCGGGCCACTTCCATGGCCAAACTGCCGGGAGTTCCCGGTGTCCCAGGTGTAGCTGGTGTGGCTGGCGTCGCGTTCATCGCCGTGTAATATCGTTTTTCTTAAGAAAATTGTTTTGTTTTGAAATATAAAAAAAATTATGTTTTTTTTGCCAGTGTGGTGTGACCGTTGCCCGTCCCGCGCAGAATGACAAAACGCCTTTGCTCTTCGGTTATCGGTTTCACCAGAGTTTCTTTAATTTTTTGAAATTTTTCGTGTGTTAAAAGTGGAATAAATAATCCCGGTCATAAGCTTTGTGCAATAAATAATTGGAAAAGTTGCAAATATTAAAAATTAATTAGGAAATAAATAATGTAGCGTTGCCAGACAATGTTTTATTCACGATCCGGCCATGTACATTTATCGATAAGTTATTGTGGAACGTGGAACGCATTCGAAGGAGCGCGTGTATTTGAAATTCAAATTATTCAAGGTGAGTATTAAGCAAACAAAATTAATCATAAAACAAACAATTTCACATAAAAACATTTCTTAACAAGGTTTTCTGTCTAGGTAGTTAGGTTAAATACATTTTCAAAAAATAACAAAGTATAAACACTAAAATTCATTTTTAAATATCATTAAATGATTTGAATTGTCAGTAATGTTATTAAATATGTATTACTCTACACGTTTCACTTGTTTTTTTGTGCCTACCAAGGTCTGTAGCGATGTAAAGTGCGCTAATCAGTTGGTCAAACATTTTTGCCTTCCCCAAAAGGTTTCAAAATGCTAACTGTTTGCCCTGTGAATCACTGGCCATAACTTTTGGTTCGGCCACCATATCAGTTCCGATTACGGCTGTCGGGAAATCTTATCTCTTTCAACAAGCTTTCCGAGCCTCAAATCCCCATTCGAACTTGCGATACTCGCCTCAGTCTTTATTCAGCTCTACTGCCCGTCGCTTCATCGATCGCCGTGAAATTAGCAATTGATTTAACCACATTCGTTCGAGATCGAATATCCAGAGAATCATAATGAAGTTCTACTTGTTGGTGATCGCTGCCGTGGCGTTTTTGACCTACATCAGTGGTGGTAAATTTTTCCCTGATTTTGATCAGAATCACTCTTTTTTTTCCCGTTTCAAATAAATGATTTATTAAGTGTATTATGTAAGAAGGCTTTGTGATAAGCTATGGTCTCATGGACACGGAAAGAAACTCACGATAAGATATCATTAGCCGAGTTCTAATTGAAACTTCACAGGTTTTGCAACATTTTTTGTTTTGTGAGTGTGTTTTCAGCCGGCGATAAATTTGATATGAAGTTTGTATTAATTACATACATATTGCCATATGTCAGCATTTGCTTTATTTCTCTTTATGATGAAATGCATTAAAAATGTGCAGCAGCGGCTGCAGGCGGAAATTTCTCGAATTTCATGTGTTCTTATCACAAAGGAAACCATATCTCCGAACCGCTTAACATCCCATGAATCACCAGCTTTCAATTTGTACAGATCCCTAATTTTATTTCCCTTAAGAAAACCCTTTAGATAATTTCATAATTTATATGCAAACTTTGAGCGCTGTAAATTGACTTTTCTTATCTTGTTTGGTACCTAAATATGTCTGTTTGTTGACTCATTTTGGAGCCTATGTACACACACCGCCGATAAGAATCGATTATGGCAACAGGGAAAATGAGATAATAATACCTGCCGGCAGTACAGTGCGCGTCATGAGCAGGTTAACGAGAAATTTAAACAATAAGATAAGGTAGACTTTTATATTTGCACCGTGTTAAAGTGGACCTTGCACCAAACTTACGAGTTTAAGTCACTTTATTTTTTTGGTGTGTTCAAAAACATTGAATCTAATCAAATCAGGCCTGGCCAAGACTCAATCGAAACGCTCCGTTCCCCTCGCTCAATTCGCAGATGGCTGCATCCAGTGCAACTCCAAGGACAACGAACGCTGCGCCACCGATCCGGTGAGTCTGCTCAACCGCAACTGCTCCGATGGAACCTCCAACTGCTACTCCCGCGTCCAGAGTGAGTTGTCTATCCATTTTGGTTTTCTTATTTTACAAATTCGAGATATCTCAGGAAACTAACTTTTTCAAAGTACTCAGCAACATTTTTTTTAAATATTATAATCTTAAATTAATACGCTTTTTTTGGATAAACCTAATGAATTAAAAATGTTCCCTTTAAATTATATTTTTTTAGAATTCTTATTTTTTATCTAAATTTAAAAAATGAGGTCATTTAAATTGATGTAGTGATCAAAAATTGAACAAATAAATTGTCTTTAATTTTGTAATTAAATTTTCGTTTTTTATTTTAATAGGATTTTTTTTTAATATTATTATCTTATATTAAAACGCCTTTTTTATAGAAACCTAATGAATTATAAATTTTCCCTTTAAATTATATTTTTTTAGAATTCTTGTTTTTATATAAATCTAAAAAATGAGGTCATTTAAATTGATATAATGCTCAAAAATTGAACAAATAAATTGTCTTAAATTTTGTAATAAAATTTTCGTTTTTTATTTTAATAGGTAATAAAAATACAATTTTTATTAGGCTCTTGAAAATATTTTTTTGTTTGAATTTTATAAAACATATGTATGTAATCTTTAGTTCAGTGGTTACCTCTGTTATCTTGCATAGCAACAATCATTATAAATGCTTTGCTGTTATTAAAAAGAAAAAATATCTATAAATCTTCCTAAACCTTGGAATATAAAATGTAATAATTAAATAATAATAATTAAATCGTCACCCGCAGATGGCTACACAATCCGTGGCTGTGCCGTCGACCTGGACAACGCCACCCGGAACGCGTGCAACAACGAGCTGGAGTGCCAGTTGTGCACCTACACGGAGGGCTGCAACCGCAACGCCTTCCCGGTGAGCCGGCTGCTGTGCCTCCAGTGCAGCGGCAACTCGACCTCCTCGTCCTGCGCCTCGGAGACCTATGCGACGGCCAAGATCTGCCCGACCTACAAGTTCGGCGACAAGTGCTACATCCGCAACAGCAACCGCACCGTGGACGGCTCCTTCCAGCGCGGCTGCCTCTCCTCGGCCACCGCCAAGAAGCAGTGCGTCAAGTCTGAGAACTGCTACATCTGCGATGGACGCGGCTGCAACTTCCTGCACGCCAACGACACCAACATTCCCCTGGCCCGCGACTCCGGCGCCCAGTTGGCCCTGTCCATGTCCCTGATGGTCGGCGGACTCCTGGCCGCCTGGAGGCTCTAAGGAGCCACCCAAAGGACATTGGATGAAAGTCAATCCTCCCCACCTTCCCAACTGCCTGGGCTCCATCTTCTGAATCATCCTTTTCTTTCCGCAGCATTATAATTGATATGTATATCATTTTCTTTTTTTTTTTGCCTTGAACAAAAATAAAAATACAAGTAACAAGTAATTTCGTTTTTTCTTATGTTTAATTTAATTTATTTTAAAAATTTAAGTGCATTTTTTAAACTGAATAGAGGTCTGGAAAAACAATCTAAAATTTAAAAAAAATAAAAGAATAAGAATAAAAGCCTCGTAAATCAATCAAAAAATTAGTGTTGCCTTCAACAAAAATAAAAATTTAAGTAACAAAATAATAAACGTTTTTTTAATGTTTTATTTAATTTATTTGAGAAATCTAAGTGCATTTTTTAAAGTAAATAAAAGGCTGGAAAAGCAATCGAAGTATTTCTAAAAGTTAAAACACTTTGATTTGCGTTTCCTAAATTAATATAATACTAAAGATAAATGCTTCAAACTTTTTCATAAGTTTCTGAACAAACATAAATATGAAAATTAATTGAAGAAAATTTCAAAATGTATTTTAAAAAAGGCCAAAAGGCTGGAAAAACTATCTAAAGATTTTTAAAAGTTAAAAGTGCGATCATAAAAGCTTTGTCATTTTTAATAATCTGTTTTTGTTTGGTCTGAACATAAATATGAAAACGAAATGGGAATGGAGGGCAAATATTGATCAAACATTTTGTTTTCATTTGGCTTTTTACGAGCTGTCAACGGGCGGCACTTGATGGCCCGAACTGCAGTTGACATAATGCTACCCCTCCATCCATACCACTCCGTTCCTCCTTATAGGTCCCGATACCCATTGCGATCCCGAACCCAGTCCCGAACCAGAACCACAAGCAGTACCAAAACCGGAAGCTCTCTCAGCCAATGAGGGGTGCATAAATGTGTCGACGCCTCCGAATGTTTGTCAATTACTTTTCACGGCTCGCTTTTCCGGGGCCATTTCCAATCGAACTGGATGTGCGGAAATAGATCAGTTCGTGGATGGTTCTCAGATCCAAGGAAGCCAACATTTAGATATATATTTAAATTTCTTAGTAAAACACATGCTACACTTAAAAGTTTTAAATATTTATTTAACTAAATTACGAGGAAAAATAAAAAAAAATTATAAACCTAATTTTCCTTTAAAAAAATCAGTATTTAGTCCAAAACAAAGCAACAAATTGTCCAAATATATAATGTTATACTGCGATTTGTTCGTAATAAAATTCCCAATCGATTGGCGTTCAAATCTAAAAACATTAATTTTTGATGATATTTTTCAAAAAAAAATTGTGAAAAATTCAAAAAAAAAAAAATCAAAATGTAGGTACCTATATATTTTTAAATCTTTCCAAAAGTTATGTGGATTAGACAATTAGCTGAACAAAACAGTCCATCTTTTAGCTGTGGGATCTATTTCAACAGAACTACGATGCAAAAATTTCTAACAGTCCCCAACCACAAAAAATGGTCAATTCTACCAAGTAAATAGGTGTGTGTCCTTGCTAATTGTGTGTATTTGTTGTTGTGAAAGTCAATATTTAATTAGTAGAATTGACAATTGTTTGTGTTTGGGGACTGTTTGACAATTATAACAATTAATTTTACCAAGTTTTTTTTTTGTGTGTGTAAAAAATTTCTGTTCTTGCAACAAATCCTTAAATCCTAAATGTCTTAAAAAAAGTGTCCAAATATGGAAGGTTTTTGTCTATGATCAAATTTAATATTATCCATGCTTAAATGAAAATGCCAAAGTATAATCTCAGGATGCCATGACTTAGTACTTACATTGCGATAATGATGACAGTTCGGCGAGGCATTCAAATGCAAACTTTTCCTTGACCAGACCAGACCCCAAAAAACACAGGACAACTCGGGGATAGATAGCAACGGAGATAGAATAGATAAAACGAACTGCAGTTTGAGAACCGGCAGAAGATTACCGATTCGGGAGATTCAAGATGAAGAAGATGCAACTGCTGATTCAGACCCGAGACGGGCGGAAGAGCATCTACGAGGTGGAGCGCTTCGGAACGGTGGGTAGCCTCAAGGCCCGGATTGGACGCGCCATGTGCGTGCCCATGGGCTTCAGTCGGCTGACCTACAAGGGTCGCGTCCTGTCCAACCAGACCGTCCTGGAGGATGTGGGCGTCAAGAGGATGTCCACCCTGGATCTCTGCTGGCAGCCGGTTGTCCTGACGCCCAAGCAGCTGAGCGAAAAGGAGGGGGATCTGGACAAGTTGGAGCAGAAGCAGAACGTCGTGCAGTCGGGCATGATTGAGAGCTATGGAGGAATGGTCAGGGCATCGAGCAGTTTCCAAGATGTCGAGCCACCGGGTGGCGACATCCCCAAACCGGCGAACAGCTCCAATTCACTGATCCTCGAGGAGGAGGAGGACGATCTGGAGGACCCGGGTCTCATAACGCCATCTTCCGATGGCTTCGAGTTCCTGGCCATCAACAGGAGTCCCCTGAAGTGCGATGATCTCGATGAAAAGAATATGGATGTGGATCTGGTTCCCCTTATGGCTCTAACCCCGGATCCATTGGTTCCACCAAAGATTCCGGAGCCCAGCGGTCCCAGCAAGTCCTCGAATCCGAAGAAGAAGGGCAAGAAGAACCGCAAAAAGAAGTAGACAGTTCTATATTTTTTGAATTCCGTCTTTTCGCATTGAAGTTCGAAATTCTTTACCACCGAGATTTCGAAATCCAAATTTGCGTTACGAGCAAAACTAATAAACCTTCGATAACTCGAGTTCTAAAATGCCTTTTATTTAAGTTAAATGGTTTTTCAATCTTTTTTAATACAAGAAGTTAAATTTAAATTAAAATATGAGAAAATATATTTAAATATAATTATGATATAATTTATATTTAGAGATATTACTCATTTTATTTAGTCTTAACCAGGTGCAAATCGTAAAAACCTATTTTTCATCTTTTAAAGCCATTTATTCGAAGCAGTAACCATTTTATTCCCAATTGTTTACAATCAAACAAATAATTAAGAATTAATGGCATGGCCAATGCCATAACAATTTTTAAAATTTATGAATTATTTATGGACTGCATGGTAGGATTCAATGGCTTCTGAAAATGCCAAAAAATAAACGAAAAGCCAGAGAAAGAAACCACTTAACTCAAAATAATTGTAAACAGAGCGGCAAACGAAACACGAACGAAAATTAAGGAAAAACAATAACAAGCAGTTCCGTAAATGGATAATGGATAAATCCTGGGCGCAACTGGATGCGTAGATTTATATACACGTATGAGGAAGGTAAACAAATCGCTTCGGGTGGAGGAGGACCAGCTCCCAGGTTCCAGATACCAGATACCAAATACCAAATACCAGGTACCGCTAATTGAACGCCCGTGGCTGATGGAAAGCAGACGCCCCCGGCTAATCGGGGGTGTTCACTTTGATCGGTCCAGTTTTTCGGCTTTCGGGTTCCCCGGATCTCCGCAGGGCCCAGTTCGGATCGGATCGGTTCGGATCGGATCAGATCCCGGGGTCTAATGGCCAACAGACGCCATTTTTGTGGAGCTCTACCACGTCTTCTATCTCGCTCTCTCTCGTTGGCCCCCTGTTTTCCAAGTCCCTTGTACACCTGCACTGAGCAAAAATATTTCAAATATAATAACTTCGGATGAAAATCATCAAGGGATTCTATGATCATAGCCTATCCAAGACATGGTTAAAGTATGGTTAAAGTAGTAAAGAGTTAGCTAATGATCCTATTGCCGTATCCTTCAAGACCGTATAAAATATATTTTTAACCAGACAAAATTTACATTTAAAAATGTTTATAAATGCAGAATAATGCAGAATCTTACGAAATTCATAAATCAGAGTTTTAGCTCAGCAAACAATTAATATGCCAAAAGATATTATACTTTGAAACATTATTATTAAATTAAACAAATAGATTATACTAAATATTTTGCTATTTAAGATTTAAAAATTAATAAAGTCTCATCCAATTTTTCTAAAATATTTTTAATTCTAAATAAATATTTTCCTTTTAGAAAAAATAGTAAATCTTATTTTTCTCCGTGTGCCTTTTCACCGTCTTAATATTCCGTTTTCCTCTTTACGGTTTATTTAGTGTCGAGGTTATGGCGCAATTTGTATTTATGGCCACTGGCAGCACCACCATCGGCGGCTGCACTGCAGCATGATCACCATGGGCACCACCATGTGGCCGCAGTCCAATTAAAAGCGTTTTCCAAATGAGGCGCATGACTCAGGTCAGCCACCCACTCGACGGGGCACGCCCACTGCCCACTGCCCCCTGCAAGAAGTAAACAAAGTCCAAATGTGGGGATCACCACCCCCTCGCCCTCCGCCCCCAGCCTCCTGTCTCCTGCCCACCGCCAAAGGCCACGCCCCATCAGAAAAGAGAGGGAGAGAGAGAGAGAGAGCGATTTTGTAAACAGAAATACCGAAATTAGGGGAAAGAGATGGCACCACAGTGATCCTTACTCGTTTAGAAAACATCCAGAAAATTTACTTAAATCATTTTTAAATAATATAATTTTTAAATAATATAATATCATAGAAACTTCTTGATATTTTAGTACACTAACATCTTAGTTTTATAATATCGTTTATTATAAATTTTTACTAAATGTTTTAATAACAATTATAAATGATAAATTATTTTGTAATATTATTGAATAAATACCTATTAGAGTACCTTAATTTAAAATCAATTTCCAATACATGTTTTCATTTATAACTTACTTACTTAAAAATATAAATATTTATTAATTTGCTTATGTTTTCATTTTATAATTCCGTATAATCTATACACAACATATCCTGTCTTACTTTCTATGAAGTATTTCTTACACACAACCTTCAATCAAAATAAGAATGACAAAGCCAATAAGGATCCGATCTTAAGATCTTTCCAAACTGTAGCCTCACTGTAGGCCACATCTGGTAAATGCCTTTCTCGCACCCTACGCCCAGTTCTGCCCGGCATATTCCCTGGATATATGCCATGGGTCTATACGATCCCAGAGGAGACAACATATGTCGACCCGATCCGCGGAGGAGGAGGCGGCTCGGCCATTGGTGGATCGATCGGTTCGGGGACCGAGTCTAAATTTGGATGCTGCTGGCGGCGATTGGCGGACGGATATGGGGAGATGATATGATGATATGTTCTCGAGATCTCTTCAAGAGGCTGTGCTGTGGTGCCCCGAAACGAAACGAAAAGAAACGGCAACTCTCATTCGGCGGACCAGCGCTTTACGGAACGGATGTGTGCGTGATCAGAGATCTCGGATAAGATCAGAGCAGATCAGATCAGTTCAGAACAGATCAGATGAGATCAGAAAAGTGCGGCGGACGCGATATATACGGATAATCAGTTCGCACTTGGCCGGAAGAAGGTGGCAATTGAGACAACTCAACGCTTTCTGATTCTGCCAGGCGAAATAGAAAGAAAACAAATAAAAGAAGTTCAAGTCAATCAATCAGCCAAATTCGAAATACGAAAAAGAGGAAATTTTCGCCAGTCAACGCGATCGGGCCATAAAAACATTCGAGCCAAGAGAAAAGGAATTAATTGTTTTTTTTCGATCTCGATTCTGATTGACAACTGCGAAAGGTTGCGGTGATTTTTCACACCCATTCGCCTGGCGATAGAACTGTTTTTAAATCACCTTTTTTTTTGCAGTGCACAGTGAGTGAGTGAGTGAGTGAGATGCAATAATCAAATTTGACAACTGCGCGAAAAACGTTTGAGATCAAAACAGCGCGCAGCGAAAACAAATCAAATCGGAATAAATGGGCCAAGAATTTAGTGCGATTTCCTTTTTTTTTCTGTGAGCCCCCCAAAAGATATACACATACCAAGTATAATATATATAGCCGATCCTATTCGCGATGACGAACTTGATGGGTCCCACGGAGTGTGCCAGCGCCATGATGACCACCTCGATGCAGTTCCTGGACACCAGCCTCCCGGATTACAACTGCTACGCCAACGACTACTGGACCTCGCCCTACATGACCGGCGGCCTCAGTCCCATGAAGCAGATCGAAGGTGAGTCGCGGGTGTCCTTCAGCTGGAGGAGATTGTTGGGGGAGTTTTTCTCTTAAGTTCGAAAATATCTAAAAATATTATGATTTTACAATGCCCAAACTGAAGTTAGGAAAATGCTTTAAAACTAGTGAAATTTTAATAAAATCAGCTTTGGTTAAGAACGCATTGAATATGCCTATGTTTAAACTTTAAAGTCAGACTATAATATTGAATCTTATGTTATAGTATTGCTTTTATTTCGTATTCACTGGTTTTTATATTTCTTAGTTCTAATTCAATTGCACAAAACTGTATATAAGCAATAATTTAAATTCGTAGTAAAAGTAATATTTTAATTCAATGCTTGTCCTTCCATACTTTAATATTTTAATTATACTTATAATAAGGTCTGTTTGCTTTATGGTTGCCAAGTTTGCACCGTTAATATCTAAAGTAATTTAAATACAGATCGATGGATAAAAGAGTTATAAGTACTACAAAATCAACCCGAGATCCCTGCTCCTTTCCTAAAGAATCTGATGAGAGTTTTTGTAAAAATGTTAACTTTTTAGACCATTTGCCATTGTATCAAAACTTAATCGAATTTTTTTTGTGTTGGTAAATGTAAACTAAATAAGTCCTTTATAAGAGAAATCCACTCAAAAAATCCTTCTAAGCTACGAACCATTTATATATATTATAATATTTCTCTTTACTTTTTGAAGTCATATTGCACCACACGTCTTAATAATCGAATATTTAAGTCTGACCAATAAAATCAACACAATTGTATCAAGTAAGGATCCTGTCCTGATCATTACGTCCTCAAAACAGAACTTAATAGAACTTCTGGTGTGAAATGCATCATTATCCTGCCGTTAGCAAACTTTCCAAACTTTTTTCTCCTTGATGTATTTTCCAGTTTTTTATGTTGGAACTTAAAAACGCGAACCTAAAAATGCAGATGAGTGTTTAAGATCTTTAAGTTATAATGAAAAGTCTAAAATAACTATATTAAAGGCGAAAGCAAATTTTTATTATTTTGTTACGATTAAATTACTTTCTTGGTTGCTAATGTTTTATGGTAATTTGTTTCGAAATATATGCAAGTGTCAAGTTTGCGCCCAGATATTTCTAAAGAATTCTAGTAAAGAATAAATATTATATATTTCGTACCAATTGTTTTGGCTTCAAGTGACCCAAAAAACCGAAAGAAAATCCATTTCCGATACAGTAATTAGCAAAATACACGGACCATGGCAGTGTCGGCAGAAATAACAAGAAGTCAGAGAGCCAGAAAGCCAGAAAATCAGAGAACCAGAGAACCAGAAAACCCGAGCAATTAGCTCCGAATTCCCGGATCCCAGATTCCCGATTCTCAATTCCCAATACTCGACTCTCGTTTTTCAAGTGGCATTTTTTCCGTTTTTGTTGTTGTTTGATGTCGTACGATGGTGTGACAGAAAAACGATTTGTTGTGCCAAACGTTAATTGATTTTAGAATTCATTCGTGCAGCGGAAAAAAATGCCGAAAATGAAAAAAAAACGTAGCGTCTCATTAAGCGATAAAAAGGCGACCTGTCATGGGTCATTGGCAATTCCCGCGACTCCGCAACTCCACAACTTCGAGACGGTGACAATTAATTGCAGAAAATCCGGTCGAAAGGCAGAAAGGCATCCCCCATAAGGGGAGATCCTAAATTTAGAGCGGGCAACTCAATCAGCAGCCGCTGCTCTGACGCCTTTTTATAATTGGACATGTTGTCCCATTTGCCCGAAACTCGAAGTTACATATCATTACATATGCGAATAGTTCGCGGCGGAGGTGGTATATCAAGATGTAATACTGGGGGATTCTTCAATCAGGACTCTGCGCCTGCGTGGCGTCTCCGTGTTTTCCCCGACTTCCACTTTAAATCGCATAAATCACATTAAATATGAAATTAGCAAATCCCAGCCTCTATATATAAACCCATTCACTGGCGTACAATATACTTATATTTGTGTTTGATTTATGGGCGCATATTTTCCGCCCATTTGTTAGGGATCTGGAAAAGTAGGTTGAACTGGGATCGTTTTTATACCCGTTACTCGTAGAGTAAAAGGGTATATTGTATTCGTGCAAAAGTATGTAACAGGGAGAAGGAAGCGTTTCCGACCCTATAAAGTATATATATTCTTGGTCAGGGTCACTAGCCGAGTCGATATAGCCATGTCCGTCTGTCCGTCTGTCCGTCTGTCCGTCTGTCTGTCCGTATGAACGCTGAGATCTCGGAAACTATAAAAGCTAGAGGATTGGCATTTGGCATGAAGATTCTTGGAGTTCCTACGCAGCGCAAGTTTATTTCAAGAAGGTGCCACGCCCCCTCTAACGCCCACAATCGCTTATATACGATTTTAAAAATTTTAATATTTCGGAAATGTAAAAATGCAGTTTTGTTGTGTTTATCAATACCTATCGAAATGTAGAAGAAATTTTTTAAATCGGACCATTCGTTAAAAAGTTATTGCTGATCAAAGTTTATATCTCCCTCGCACTCCCTTTAGCCGAGTGACGGGTATTAGATAGTCGGGACACAAACCCGACTATAGCGTTCTCTCTTGTTTTTGTTTTGGGAAGTATTTTATTTGATTTTTTAAACTTCAAATAATGTTGGAAAGGGAGATAAGAACCATTTCTTTTAGAATATTTGCTTAAAAAAGTTTTAAACATTAACTAAATCAAAAGAAAAGTGTGCAATTTTTATGTTCTTTAATATATTCCATGTTTTATATTTTTTATTTTTAGATAAAAGGAAATTTATAATTACCTCTTAGAGAATAAATTAGTAATGAAATATTTTGTTTTTATACAATTTTAGTAATTTATTACTTAATTCAAATTCAAAATGCAAAGGCTTTAAATGCAAGTGTCTTGTAAATTTAACTTTTTTACTAGGTACTAGGAATATTTCGAAATTTCTTGCCCAAAATGTCATGTGCATCATAATTGTTATTTTATTTAAACACAAATGTAATGCATTACCACTTTTTATAGTTTTGAATTATTTTAAATTAATTTATCCGACTTTCTTATCCATTTAATTTCTCAAAATGATGTGAAGACGCTTCCTCCTTTTTCAGTACTTATTTTCTTCCTATATTATTTTCAGGATAACCCAACACTACACATTTCTACTTACATGCTAAATACTGAAAAAAATAATTATTTAATTATAATTTTCTCAATAATTTAAGAAATTGTATTTATAATGATGTTTAGTCCGTCTATTTTTGTTATTTTTATGGAACCTCTGGTTAAGTTCCTGTTAATGTTTAACCCCAAGTTTAATCCAAATGTGACCCCTAATTTCAGCCTGCATCCAAACAGCTGGCAAGGATCGCAGTTCGTACAAGCCGCTGGAGCAGATCGATGCCAAGTTGGCGGACATTGAGACGCACAGTACAGGTAGCACTGGCACCGCGAACAGCAGCAGCAGCAGCAGCCGCCTCTCCGGCGGCAATCCAATCTCCAATCCCAATGCCAGTTGCCACGAGCAGTCCTCGTCCCACCTGCAAGCCGATTATCCCGGCGGCAACAGTGAAGCCTCGACGACAGCCACCTCCGACGGCACGACAGGAGCATCGGCGGCAGCGGGAGGAGGAAGTGCATCGACGGGATCCAAGAAATTCAAGGGACAACACAAAAAAGACAACAGCATTGCGGACAATAATACAGGGAAAGCCAACAGCAATAATATCAGCAAAGGGGTAAGTGGAGTTTTGATATGAAATAATAAATTGATATTATTATTATTTCATTTCTTATGTTTAATTGGGAATTATTATTATTTAAATATAAAGCATGTTATAACTTTAATTTTAACATAATTTTATTGAATTATTCTAGGAAAGATTATAAAAAGTCCCTTTCTGAAATGTGATATTATTATATTTTCATTTCATATATTTATTTAGATAGGTACCTACTATTTAATTGTAATTATTATTTATAAAGCGAACTTTTATAATTTCAAATAATTGTTCTTAAATTTTTCTAATGAAGGTTTTTATAAGCTTATAAGCTTATATGAGGGTTTTTAATAACAGCTATAATATATAATTATTTTTGGGAAATCCAGGACTCGGAGCCAGTGCATCCATCGCTCGCCCAGGCCATCGTGGTGCTGGAGACGAAGGCGCTGTGGGATCAGTTCCACGCCCAGGGCACCGAGATGATCATCACCAAGACGGGCCGTCGGATGTTTCCCACCTTTCAGGTGAGGATCGGCGGCCTCGATCCACACGCCACCTACATCTGCATGATGGATTTCGTGCCCATGGATGACAAGCGGTATCGCTACGCATTCCATAAGTGAGTAGATTCTTTAAGTAGCTTAATTATTTTTGTTTTAATATTTTAAAAGCTAACATTTTTAAATGTATTCGAGTATTTTACCTAAACTAATACTTCAGTTATGGGTAAATTTTTTAAACAACTTGAAAACTTATTTCTTTAATGCCAACAATTAAACATTTAAAATTTTGTGTGATATTTAATGATAATATCTACCTTTTATTTATAAACTCAACGAAAAGTATTAAAAAAAAGATTAAAAAATCATTAAACATTTCCAATATAACTAAACCATTAAACAACATATTTATAGATTTATACGCTTTTTAATGTTTTTTAATTTTAAATATATTTATTAATAATTTTTGCTCCTCTTTAGCTCCTGCTGGGTGGTGGCTGGCAAAGCGGATCCCATCTCCCCGCCCAGGATTCACGTGCATCCCGACTCACCTGCCGCCGGCTCCAATTGGATGAAACAGATCGTGTCCTTTGACAAGCTAAAGCTCACAAACAATCAACTCGACGAAAATGGTCATGTAAGTAATTCGAAACTTCTAAAATGTTTAGTTTTCCCTTAGTATTTATTAAATATTTATTCATTCATAATTTCTTTATTATTCATTTCATTTGATCATGATAAATGTCTCGATTTTTCTCACTTTTTTGCCACACTATTTGTTTATTTTCTTAGCTACTGCTGTTTGTTTGCCTTTGCGATGTTTTCAGAGTCATAAATTGGCCTAACGCCTGGTTTCTTGTTCTTTTTTTTCTATTCATCAACAGATCATTCTGAACTCAATGCATCGCTATCAGCCCCGATTCCATTTGGTGTACCTGCCACCGAAGAACGCGTCCTTGGATGAGAACGAGCACTCCAGCCACTTCCGCACTTTTATCTTTCCAGAGACGAGCTTTACGGCCGTAACTGCCTACCAGAATCAGCGGGTGAGTACAGGAACTTATATATTATTATCCTCAAATATTGCTTAAAAATATTTATTTTTCGAAAAGCTTTTCTTCGTTAACGTTTGTTAATACCCTCCTCACTAATTGCCCAATGCAATTCCCCTACGCATTTCTACCCTCCTGATTTTCCCTTGGCATTCCAAAACAAGAGGCCGCGACCATTTTGTGCCATTTCGGCCTTATTGTTTATGTTTCTCCCATAATTTATAACAAACAGCGGCCAAAGCTCGGAACCCGGTGCCGCGACCCCATCCATTGCGAGGCAAAACAGCAGCACAAATATATTTGATTATATATAACAAAAACGTATGCCTATTCAGGGATTTCAGGCATCGAACATGGAGATACTCTAATCAATGAAAATTTCTTAAGATTTTCAATTTAAAAATAATTTAATTTTTTTTAAGATTTGATTTTTTTCTTATTTTTGATCATTACATAAGCTTTATTCATTAATGTTTATAGTTAAAGTGTTTAAAAAACAATTATTTTAATTTTTTATATGTTCGTACAGGAAATAACAGTTATTATTTTTATAATAATCTAAAATTAATCGTTTCTTTTTAAAAACTATAAATAGAATGTTATAAATAACGATTAATAATTTAATTTAAAGTAATTGTTAAAACTATTAGGCTGCCGCATGTTTAAAAAAAAGTTACCTAAGTTCCGTTTAAAAAATAGTTATTTTACTATCTACCTACACTTTTTAAAAAGTTCGTTGGAATTAACTTTTCCAGGAAGAATGCCTCATATAAGGTGGGATTGCAGGTGTGCAATGTGCTATGGTATACAAAAATAAATATTATATGGTGCCTAGGACAAACACAAAATGTTTTTCCAATAATTTTTTTTTTGCAAAATTAACAAGCCCTTGAAATGCCGCTTTATATCAGCTTTAAAGGTAACCCGAACATAGAGGGGATACTCAGAACCCCCTATATCTTATCGCACGTTCTCAAGTTGGATGACGAACCGAGGCAACGCGAGGTGTTTTTCGGTGCGGTTCTCATATTTGTCTCGGGTATAATTCATAATTCTGGCAAGTGGGGCGGGGGTTCGGGTACATGGGCTATAAATACAGCCTAGACATGCTCGGAAAGTATTTAAATTATTTATGCGCTCAATGTGGGTGTTAACACTTTTTCCACCCGCCCTCAAATTTATTGCAAATCATTTTCCCTGTCTCTCCGCTGGCAGTGGAATTCGGATTGTAAACATTTTCCTCTAATTTGTTGGCCATTTAATTTATTTGTTTTGCTTTTCGGCATTCTTCCCATGCTTTTCCAGTCCAATAAAAATATTTTGCAATCATTCGTTGCAGGTGACACAGCTGAAGATCTCCAGCAATCCATTCGCCAAAGGCTTTCGGGATGATGGCACCAATGACGTGTAAGTGGAAACCATATATTATGTTTATAAGTCAATATCCTTTGACAGGTTCTTAGTTTTGATTACGAAACAAATTGCTTAATATATTGTTGTGTGAAATATTTTCTCTATGAAAATGAAATCAATTTGCACACATATTTTTGTGCCAATTTTAATGTTAAATCATTTGTCAGAGAAAATGTGCCAAGAAGAATTTAACGTCAAGAAAATTTCCGTTGTCCAAGATGCTGAAATAAGATCCAAAAACATGTGTTTTAGTGCGTTCTATATTTTCGAAAGCAGCAATTAAATATGTATATTAAAAGCAATCAAAATATGTATTATTTTGTAATGTCAATTGGGAAACTTTTTGAAAATATTTCTTAAAAATCATATTAACATTTCCTTTAAAAAATTGCTAGAATTATAAGTGGTTTAAAAATTGACCCACTTTTTTATGATGCCATTCCTAAGACTTCAGCTGCCAACCAAAAAATTTAGGGGCACCCTTTCCCTTTACCAAAAAAAAAGAAAACTTCAAGTCCCGAGGTCCAAGTGGAACTAGACATTCGGTCGACGGGCAGCGACATTCCCGGAAAATATCTGAAAATCTTGAAAAATCTTGAAATACCGAAACAATAACTCAAAAACAAAAGAACTTCAGAATGTAGAACAGAAGCCGAAGATGTCGAGCTGGAATGGGACTACTGATGATGATGCCGATGGGACGGCTGACAGATGTGCCGGCGGCATAAACAATTTTCGGGGGCTTTTCATATTTGTCGAACTGCAGGCCCCGACTTCGCGGCATAGTGTAAACAAATCAGCGGTCCGCGATTCCCAATTTTTTGTTTACGACTATGAGTTGGAGTTGTTTATCACAGGGAATACTTCAAATTATTCGGAGTTTTTTGTTACAAACTTTGAAACATTTGCTTGGGCTTTTCGTTCTAGCTCTCTATACAATTTTTAACAAATAACACAAATATTTATAATATTTTCTGAAACATACTTTTCCACTTAATTGTTATAAATGGGCTTTCAAAAGTTTAAAGTTCGAAATATGTTAGATCTTTTTTTAATATTTTTTAAAAATTGTAATATAAATATTTTAAAGAAATATCCTCGCAGCAATATTTAAATACCTATAAAAAATGCAATATTTTTTAGACAATTTCCGATTTGTTTTAATATAATATTATTTTAAAAAATATTTTGTTTGCTTTTCCAGAACCTCTGCCGCTGGCAGCAGCATGTCCTCCATGAGCCACGAAAGTCAGGCTCGCATGAAGCAACAGCAGCAGCAGCAACAACAGCAACTGCAGCAACAACAGCAGCAACAGCAGCTCAAGGAGCGAACGGCGGCAACTAGCAACTTTAGCCTGAGTTGCACCGAGTTGTCCGTTGTGGAGCAGCAGCAACAGCAACAGGCGGGAGTCCTGCAACTGCCGGCCACGCCCTCCAGCAGCTCCACCTCCGGCAACTCGCCCGATCTGCTGGGCTACCAGATGGAACAGCAACTGCAGCAGCAGCAGCAACACCAGCAGCAGCAACAGCAACCGCACCAGCAGCAACATCTCCACCAGCAGCAACATCAGGCCAACCAGCAGCAATCGCTGCTCCAACAGAGCCAAAATCAGACCCAATACGGTAGCTACCACCATGCCTATCAGCCGCATCAGCCGCAGCCCCATCCCCTCACCCCGCACTCCACCAGCTCCGCATCTCCGCCAGCAATTGCAGCGGGAGCCACGGCATCGGCAACGGCAACATCCGCTGGCGGAGCGGGAGCAACATCAGCCGTTGGCACGGGAGCAACACAAGTGATGACCGCTGCGAATATTTACTCGAGCATCGGTCAACCCTACGCCCAGGAACAGAGCAACTTTGGGGCCATCTACCATCATAATGCGGCAGCCGCTGCCGCCGCCCACTATCACCATGGCCACGCCCATGCCCACGGCCACGCCCACAGCCACGGGCCGTATGCCAGCGCCTACGACAAGCTGAAGGTGTCGCGCCACGCGGCCGCCGCCGCCTACGGCATGGGGGCCACCTATCCGAGTTTCTACGGTTCGGCGGCCCACCACCAGATGATGCGACCCAACAGCTACATAGACCTGGTGCCACGCTAAGAAAGATCGCTTAAGGATCGCTCGAAAGTCTTGAGCAGGGAGGTTCATAAGTCCTACCACCCAATTCATTTTAACTATGCTTAGAAATAACCTTAAACTTGCCTGTAAAAATTATTTAATATTCTATCACTAAGATTACTTCATCAATATCTAAAAGCACAAAGTATTCCTGCCAAAGCTAGATATATCTCAAGCCAAAAAGTAGTTCTAAAGTCAATAATGAATAAATCACTAAACCAAAAAGCGCTTGTACTTTAAATCTTATATTAAAAGTTATGAATACTTTTGAATATTACAAAAAGGCTAGAAAATTATTTAACAGCAAAAATTAATGTCCAAAGCAAGATTTTCAAACAAAAACATACTAAATTAAGATTACCACACTAAAAAATAGAACAAAATGTTCAAATAAAAATTTAAAGTCATCCATAAAGCCAAAAAAAACGTCCAAATACAAAATTCTTAATTGTTTAAATTAAAATACAGATTGCAATTTACCAACAAAATATTTTAAAACTTTAATTAAGAGGATCTGTTCCTAAATTACAAGAAATACATTTTTTACTGCACCATATATGTAATTAAATATTTGGACTACAAAATCAGTGAATTACTTAAATTATAAGGAAATGTGTTTTGAATAAATACTTTTGACTTTAGAACTACCTTTTTGGCCTGTGCAGGATTCAAGTATTAGCAGCCAGAAAACCAAAAGCAACAAGTATTACAAGTATTTCTAAAAAAATTACCAAAATATTGTTTTTTTTCGTAATGTAGTTTATATTTGTATTGATTTGTGATAAAAAACAAAAACAGATCGATGCACATAAAATATATTTGATGTAATTCGTAGTGTAATTTTAATATACATTTTTTTTGCTTAACATTTTAGTTACTTTGTTTTTTCTATGTAAATACAATCACATATCTCGCTATATATAAAACTGAAACAGTTTCAAGTAATAAAAACCAGAAATTTAAAACTCAAAACCAAAAACATAAATTAACAAAAAAAAGTCGGAATTTTATTTCAAAATGGACGAAGTCAATTGGGAAATGGAAATGCCACTGGGAAATCGATTTTCCATTTACCATTTTGTTTATGCTATATAGCACTTTATCTCTGTCTCTCTTGAACGAACGTTTTTTGTTAAGAGAGTATCCCGTCTCATTCTAAACAAAATGTGCCGTTGTTTTAATTGAGATAAACCAACGAAAGAGCAGCGAGGAAAAGCGGCTGGAAAATGGGTTGAAAATGGGAAAATGTGTACAGAAGAGAGCGTGAAGAGAAGGAGCTGTGAAAAAGGCGGAGTTGTTAATCCAAAAAAATATATATAGAAGATTTAAATCATATATGTAAAGTGATTGATCGATGATCTATGTAGATCCGCCACTATATTTAATTTTAAAACCATTTTAGTTAAAATAATCCTAACGAATGTTAACAAGATCAGACAACAACTTAAATATAATATACACATTTTGTTTAAATATATATCAAAATAACATGATGTGAATCGGAAAAACATAAAATTATATTAGAAAAACAAAAAACCTTTATTTGAAGAGTTGTTATCAGTGAAAGGATTTTTAAAATAGATTAACTATGTAAAAATGATGAAAAATGTATAAAACTAAAGCAAAAGAAGAAGATGGTCAAATAACAATATTGGACCCGAAAATGGTGATTTCCAAATTGGAGAGAGTTTATGGCGTACAGTTTCAGGAAGAAGGAGAAGGAGTGGTGCTAGACGATCGGGGTCCAAAAAAGGGGATAGAAAGATCGACAAAGGAAGCCATAAAATCGTATCTTCCATTTCCCTCTTCTTTGATTTCACAGCGACTTTTCTGTGTTATCATTGAGCGTCCATCGACCCTGAAAATGTGTTTTCCACATTCTGATAAGTTTTTTCCTCGACGATTGACAAGGCGAATGGGTCGGTGGCCTATGGAATATCGATTTCGGGGCAGCACCCATGAATTGCGTTTAAATATAAAAGTGTCAAATTTTTGGCAATTTTTCGCAAAAAATTGTGATGTAACCACTTACAAAAAATGTGAAAATTGGCGAAAATTG